>OZ010794.1:279788389-280478108 GCA_963932465.1 Maratus speciosus | reverse complement strand
GGGGCTTTAAAAGGTATCTCAAAACCTACATTGCCTCGATGATAAAAATTTTGTAAGGTACGCAGAATCAGAATATAAACATCAGTTACTTACATATACAGCGAAACCTCCCTGTGTGACCACTTCCATTAAGCGACCACCTCCCTGAACGACCAGTTTTTCATGGAACGGAATTTATTCCCATAGGCTCAATACTGATTTTACCTCCATTTAGAGACCATCCCAGTTGAACTCCATCCATGAGCGACCAATTTTTTTAAAAAGCAAATGAAACAAATTCCGTTTTTTCCAGGTCGCTTGAAGAAGGTTTTATTAAGAAAAAAATTCCGGAGAGCGCATTATTCATCAAACTTCTAAACTAAGTTTAGATTATTTTTAATTCCGGTAACCTTTAAATGTTTAAACCCCTTTGTGCCTTTTTAGGCAATGAATTTAACTCTGATGACAAATTAGGAATGACAGTCGATAAACTCCCTTGCCCTATTCTGTCAGGAAACTCTCAAAGAAATAGATAAATTAATGATATAGTCATTATTTGTTTCCGTCCAAAAACATTGCATTTATTTACTGAACTTCGAAAAGAAATAAAAGTTATAAAATATAAAACCGTAAAATCAAAGCAAAGGTCAATGTATTCATTTTTTAAACTCTACAGTATTTAACTTATGTAATTAACTTTTGTTTTGATACTTAAAGTTTTATATTTTTTCCCAATGTGAAAATTAAATTTTAGTAACGTTAATTGTTACCTTTTTCCAACAATTAAAATCTAGATTTAAACAGGACCTCCATTAAGAGGCCAACTCTCGGAGCGACCCATTTTTATTGGAACGGAACGTGGTCGCTTTTGAGAGGTTTTACTGTATACATATATATATATATATTTAGTCTCCCTTATCCTTCTGGAGTACGGCTGTGGGTGTGTAGGGGGGGGGGATCTACAAAATCCGAATCTATTACGGTTTTAGACGATAAAATTTTGGATCAGGATAAAATCAG
Source organism: Maratus speciosus (assembly GCA_963932465.1). NCBI lineage: Eukaryota > Metazoa > Arthropoda > Arachnida > Araneae > Salticidae > Maratus > Maratus speciosus. The sequence continues at coordinate 280,477,109 of OZ010794.1, read as the reverse complement.
GATGTTTTCTAAGTATATAAACATCTAATTGGATGAGTTTCCTTTAATTTGGCCCTTTCCCTTCTACTTGGCGGGAGGGAGGGGGATTACAAAAATCTACGATTACCTTCGTCATAAAACTTTACAAGAGTCCATTAACATTTTATATAACTTCCACCCCGCCCCCCTCCACACATACACACACACACACTAAATTTGATAAAAAACTTAATATAAGACCCCCAGTGATCAAATTGTCACAACGGTTTGTTCTTTTAAGGGTGTTCTCAAATCCAAAGGGGCAACTTTCTGACATAAATTTTAATTTATTTTTGTTCGAAAATGCATGAAACTGGCTAGTGTTGTTGTTCAGAAACTATGTAATGGAGCTGTTTTTTCCATATTTTTGCAAATGCAATAGATCTTTCAGAAAATAATGTCAAAGTGAGCGTTTGGAACCGAATTTCCGAGGAAGGAAGAGTCTCAAGAGCGGGCGAAAAACGGGTTTGTCACGTGATCGAAATCCCTTATAACTCAATAGGTAATTGATTGATCTAAATGCTAAATTTCTTAAATTAATTCTAAATTTTTAAAACAGTGTAAAAAAGCATTGAAATCTAAGATGAAAATAATTTGTAAAGTTTCTATGGGTATTTTGTCTGATGAATAAACGAAAAATGCTTTAAATACGTATTTACATAAGCTTAAAAGATTATGTTTGTTAAAAAATAAGTACAACCAGTTTGTAAAAAGCAAATTCTTATCGGGCATAAAATGCATTCGCTTTAAATATGATATTTCAATTTAATGCTGCTATTTTATGGATTTTTTAACGCTGAATCAAAAAATTATCTTCACTTTTAACCATTATGTCAAGATTTTTCGCAAATCGTAAATTTCAAGGTAAATAAACTACGAAAAATCTGATACTATAAAATAGATGTAAGACTTTTTTATTCAGTTTAATTTTATTTAATTCAATAATTTATTAGATTTTTTGGCTTATACTGGGTTTCTTACAGCTAAACAGCTCGGTTGTAATAATGCGCTCTCCGGAATTATTTTCTTAATAAAACCTTCTTCAAGCGACCTGGAAAAAACGGAATTTCTTTCATTTTTTTAAAAAAAATTGGTTGCTCAAGGAGGGAGTTCAACTGGGATGGTCTCTGAATGGAGGTAAAATTAGTAATGAGCTTATGGGAATAAATTTCGTTCCATGAAAAAAATTATCGTTCAGGGAGGTGATCGCTTAATGGAGGTGGTCACACAGGGAGGTTTCACTGTATATATATTAGTACCTGATGTTTATATTCTGATTCTGCATACCTTACAAAATCTGTTTCATTTTCTTTAAAAAAAATTGGTCGCTTATGGAGGGAGTTCAACTGGGATGGTCTCTGAATGGAGGTAAAATTAGTATTGAGCCTATGGGAATAAATTTCGTTCCATGAAAAAATGGCCGTTCAGGGAGTTGGTCGCTTAATGGAGGTGGTCACACAGGGAGGTTTCACTGTACATATAAGTACCTGATGTTTATATTCTGATTCTGCATACCTTACAAAATTTTATCATCATCGAGGCAATGCAGGTTTTGAGATACCTTTTAAAGACCCCCCACAGCCTCTCCGTACCGAGGGAGCAAGACGCCAGATTTCAAAAAATCATCTCAATCTGGTGTTTATATTCTGAGGTTAACCCTGTGTATTATTATCAGACTTATTCAATATGTGATTTGTAAAAAGGTGCGCTTTTTTCCGGGTGCGCTTTTTTCCGGGGCGCTTTTTTCCGTGATTCGTTGAGCACAGATAAATAACACCACTATACACAAAGTTAGATTTCTATATATGTATATAAGTTCTAACCTTAGAGGAGGGATTGAATTAATGAATATGGTTGAATATCATCATATTGAATATGATGAGTCTATGGTTCTAACAGAAAGAAAGGTATATTAGATGTAAATTTCCAACTGGGCGAAAAATGTCCGGACCAGGATTCGAACCCGGGACCTCCCTGGCTGAAGCCGCCAGTGCTCTGCCATCTGAGCTATCCCGGACGATTCTGGTCGAACTTTTTCACCCAGCTAACCTTGAAGATTACAGCATCTGGTCTGAAACCTGGTTCAGCTCAACAGAATAAATCTATAAACTACGAAATTACACTAGATTAATTTTCACACTAATAATTATCACAAAATTAATCTAGTGTAATTTCGTATCCAGCGTTTTCTGGAGTTCCATTACCTGAGATTTATTCTGTTGAGCTGAACCAGGTTTCAGACCAGATGCTGTAATCTTCAAGGTTAGCTGGGTGAAAAAGTTCGACCAGAATCGTCCGGGATAGCTCAGATGGCAGAGCACTGGCGGCTTCAGCCAGGGAGGTCCCGGGTTCGAATCCTGGTCCGGACATTTTTCGCCCAGTTGGAAATTTACATCTAATATGATTTGTTTACCAATTAGAATAATTGTGTGAAAATTAATCTAGAAAGAAAGGTGTCTGAGAATTATGGCTACAATGGAATATTTGTGACCAGTTCATTCACCCGCACTCCCCCCCCCTCCCCTTCCCCCGACTCTCAGAGCTGTTGTGAATGTTTTGTAAGTGTCAAGAGATTAAAACAGGGTTACTGACTGAGTCATATTTACAGGTAAAAGTAAAATAAACAGTAGCGGATGGGGACAGCTTAATGCAGCAATGTTAAAGAAGGACCTGCGTAATAGAAGAAGGGAAATCTTGTAAGGTATTCTTTAAACAAAGGGAAAAAATAAGATTTTGCATTTAATACTGGCGCCACCTATCCAAAATATTTGAAAATAATATTAAAAACGAAATCTTTAGAACATGATCTTTCTAACACTGTAGTAAGAATTATTTAAATAAGTAAACAATTATCTATAACTTTTACTTTTAAAATTTAAAAGCAGTTCAACTTTTATGTCATAATAATGTTACTGCATATATAACTCATTGCATATAAATAAATAGATAGGGATCATAGGCGTAGAGTTGTATGGGCCCATGGGGCTCGGCCCCCCAATAATTTTTTCAGATGGGCTGTATTTTTTGGCGCCATCCGATATAGAAAAAAATCTCAAATTTTTGGAATGTATAATAATTTAAAGAATTTTTCAGCGTATATTGTTTTCTATAGAAAATTTTCTTTCTTTAAATGAGTTGTTTACTTTTATTCTTTTAAAACGACTAAAACAATCTAAGAAAACTTTCAATATAATGTATTGGTAAAATGGAGCACTCTCACGGGGTTTTTTTCCTTTCTTTCTTTCTTCCTTGGACGATGAACATAGTTTCTAGGATGAATCACCTTTTCTGATTCAGATGTTCTACACAGGGGGCAGGGGACAATAAATTAACGCTTTTAACGTAGACGACGTGTCCGATACTATCATATTACAAAACCTTAGATAAGATGTCTTCCTTTTCCCAAACATACAAAGAAGGGGCCTTCCGGACTTGGATAAAAAGGTTCTAATTTAGGAGCTTCCAAGAATTCGAGAGGTGGTGAGAGGAAGGTGTATAGAGGGGTTATAATGTTTTATTGCAGCGGATGACCAAACCAGTAGTGTCTTTAATGCAAAGAACACAGACGGGAGAATTTCTTTATACCTAAGCATAAAATATAAAATTTCCTTACAAATGAAAATTTCAGATGGACAAATACATATTAACTTCGCCTAAATGTACCAAGCCGTCTTTCGCAGTAACAAAGGATTCACGAGGATCAGTAAGTATTCAATTGTTCCTATTTATTATTTTAAATAATTTTTTTTGTGTTGTCTTAAGTTATCTGATTAAAAGTCTGCACAGACTTGGCCCGGGCCCGGGTCCGAAACTCGAACTCATGACTCAGGCCGGTTTTCTTTCCCTGACCGCAACCTGATAAAGTCAGGGCCTACATCACCCCCCCTCCCCTCCTGCAAACTCGGGCTAGGCCTGAACTTTTTTTTTCTCGGTCTGTCTCAATCTGGAATTTGATTTTATTATTGTTATCGTTTCGATGTTCAGATAAATATATCTAGCTGTACATGCGTATTCGTGTTGAACAGGGCCGAAACTAGCCTTTTCTGCACCCGGGGCAAACATGGTTTTTGCTCCCCTCCTCTTCTGCAAAATTTATTTACAAAGAGAATTTTACTAATTTTCTAATTGCCGACTTATTTTAAAATTTAAAATATATAATCATAAAATATGTACCGTATTTTATGGAAGAAACGCCACGCCCGTTGTAAGCGCCGCACTCCTCAAAATTGGTCTGAATAAGCTTTAAAGTATCGTAATCGCCGCACCCGTCATAAACGCCGCACCTGTGTCTTTACTTCTACTTTTGTCGATAGTGTCTAACTTTAATTAAAGTGTTCTGAACAGTATAGGGATGCCTCATTTTGAATAACTTAAGATTCTAAAAATTTATTTAAAATATTTAAATCAGGTTTTAAATATTTGTATGTAATTTTTAAATTATGAAACATTAATTGGTACTAAAACCATCCAGAGCGCAGGACGCGGACCCCTCACCTTACGCGCTCCACATTTTTTTAAGTGGTCGGCCCAACTTAGCACGCTTTTTACGTCGCATCCACTTTAGTCCTTTTTTAGTTTCTATTCGAAGCCCTTAAAATCTGAGTCGTAATATCTGAGTAGAAGAGTTGTAAATTTTCTTTGGTCCACCTGTATGGTTCGGTATCGGTATCATCTCTGGAAATGTCACAGTTTTCATTATAGGCAAAGTCAGAAAGTTCCGCGTTGTTGAGACTTGAGAATAGTCTTAAGGCTGTTCTTAACTGCTCTGCTCAACAAGCGCAAAACGTTTTGACACATTTACAAATTCATTTTTTAACGGAAATATGTAAAATTGGAAAGCCTGGCCATGGTAGCGATTTGGAATTGAGCTGTTTTTTTCCATTTTTTGATCAATAAATTAGCTATTGAGTTATAAGCGTTTTTGATCACGTGACAAACACGTTTATCGCCCGCTCTTGAGTGATTATTCACCGTTCGCGCGAAAACTCGGTTCAAAACGTCCACTTTGACACTATTTTCTGAAAGATCTATTGCGTTTGCAAAAAAATGGAAAAAACGGTTCGATGACATAGTTTTTAAACAACACCAGCTAGTTTCATGCATTTTCGAACAAAAATAAATTGAAACTTATGTCAGAAAGTTGCCCTTTTGCATTTGAGGAATTTTTACTTTATCCCAATTTTACGCGCACGGAAGAAAAAAAAAATCGTAAACGGCGCACATGGTGTAAATGCTGCACTTGACAAAAAATTAACTTTCAAACTCGTAAAAACCGCGGTGTTTCTTCCATAAAATACGGTAATACTGAACTACGTAATCTACAATGGTGGATACAAGGGGGAGGTCACAGGGGTCATGACCCCCTCTGAACACCAATAAAAATAGTCTAAAGATCATTTTTTAAATGAAATATACAGCAGAGTCTCGCCTAACCGAGTTTCCGCTTTAACCGAGTTATTTTCTTCTGATGGACTAATAGCTTCCATTATTATGAAACAGCCATTATAAATGAAGTGTTAGGTGAAGATGAAAGAGCAGTCGTAAAAAGTTAGAACTCTGATTTTCTGGTCAGAATAATAAAAAAAAGGGCCATATTGTTTTTTTTTTTTTTTTTAATTATGGCCATTTTTTTCCATTCTGACCAGAAAATCAGAGTTCTAACTTTTTGCGACTGCTCTTTCATCTTCACCTAACACTTCATTTATAATGGGTGTTTCATAATAATGGATGCCAGCAGTCCATCAGAAGAAATTGATCCATTCCAAAGGCATAATCCTTCATTCTGGCGCCCTGATGTTGAACATACGGGCCAGCTTTTCCATGAAATATTTATATTATACGACGTTTCTTTAATGAAATTTTTGGAAGTTTTTTATACTGCTTGCTGTATTAAAATATATTTTGTTCCTATAAATTACGCAAAATACTTTTTCTTCATTATAATTACAGCACAGCTTTAAAAGTATGGTTTACTTTAATCAACTTTTTATTCTTCTTTTAATTACTATTATTTCTAATTGAATCTTGTGTATGCATGCAGTTGTTTAAATATCATTATTATTATTCCATATTATGATTGTTTACAGACATAAGAATCTGAAAACTACTATATTTCAAATTATTGTATAAAAACAGATGCAATATTCTTTTAACTCTTTCAGGGGCAAGTAATTGTGTTTCTGTAATGTTGAATTCACACCGGAATTTTTGAAAAAAAAAATGTTTCAAAATAAGGAGAAACATTTTTACAACTAATTTCCAACGAAGCTGTAAAAGAAAAAATATATTTAAAAGTTTCTAGTGCAAATCTTGATTAAAACTAGGTGGGATATAATATATCCCACCGCTCCTCAAAGGGTTAAAAGAATGTCAGTAGTAAAATCATATTGATAAAAAGATATCGGCTTTTTATTTTATTTTCATTTATTTTATAGAAATTGAGTTGAGTTTAATTTCGTTGTTTTTCTACAAGGGCAAGTGATTAATTGGCAAAACTAAACAGATAGGGCTCAACTTTTAGTTTTTATTCCTGGTACGATATTGGAATATTATTAATTAGTATGTTCCTCTTCTAAAGTTAGGACTTGTGCAGACCTCTAAAGGCGGCTCTGAAAAGCAGCCTGGGAAGGGTAATTGCCAGTGTAGAATTGATAATTTTTTCTATGATTGAAGTTTCTGCTGCTCCGAGGCCCCACCGAAACGGAGGGTGGGGTGTGTGTGTGTGGGGGGGGGGGGACGTCATTTATTCTTAGACTTTAGTATAAATAAATTTTTAAAAAAATGGTCGGGGCATGGACTAGGAAGGGGTTGCGGACCACTTCCAGTATTCATCACTGCACTGTTAAAAATTTTGCAGCATTCTGGCAGGTCATTTGGCCGTTTATTGAAAAACGGTTTCATAACCATAATTTAACTATATTCTGCCCATAAAATGGCCAATAATATGGTCAGAATAGTGTTTAAATTACGGTTGTGTAACCGTTTTCGGAAAAAACGGTCAAATGACCTGCCAGAATGCTGCAAATTTTTAACAGTGTGATTGTAACATTAAAATTTTCTGATAATGGAAATGGTACTCATATGACTTAGTAACTTAGTATTAGTACTATCGAATAGTATCTGCAATCTAATCGTCGTATTCCAACCACACTTGCTACCAGATATATTACATCAATTTATTCGATTAACTTCCATTAAAGAAAAAAAAAAAACAAAAAAAAAAAAAACAACGTAGCTCTCATTAACTTATTCAATTATTAATTCATTCGTGCAATGAGCAAAAAAAAGTCTTACTTAATTATATAGAAAATGTAATGGTGAATATTATGAATGTTTTTCAATGGGTCCTAGGTTATTTTAGTTAATGGTGATTGTATCTGAATTTTAAGAAGTGAATTTATATTAAAATGTAATCTTTTAAAACTCTGCAATTCTTTGAAAAGTCTCATCTATTATACAGTTAAGGGCCAAAAACCTTTAGGACCACCGATATTGCTGCTATTTCAGTCACATTTGTACGAGGGAATATAAAGAAAGAATTAAAAAAAATATATTTAATTTTCTTTTTACTCCTCTTAGACATTTGAAATTGCAGATATTTTTCTAAATTCATATAGAGAAATATATAAAACATGCAACATGAAAAAAATTATCTAGCCCTTTCAAGTTACCTCTTTAGAACTGCCCTTGTAATACACTTTTTTTTTTCTTTTTTTTTTTTTTTTTAATATAAATAGTTAATTTAGTGAGTCATAACTTTATGAAAAATTGATAAATAACAGCCATATTTTTGCAACTAAAAGCGATATAATCTTACTTTTCATAGGAATGTACAAAATTTGCTTCAGTTTTAAACCTATTATGTTTCATTTGAAAATTTTCCTTTGTTTATTGTTTATTGTTTATTTATTTATTTTAAATGTATGAAAAACTGTCGTTAAGCTTATTTGTATTATTATTATTTGCATCTTAAATTTAATTTTACCGGATGATTGAAAATAGACATAGTAGCGATTAAACCTACCGCCATTCTTTTACGGTTAAAAATTACCCAGTTATGTTATTTCAGAGCTTTCCTGCACTAAAAATGGCAAAACTGGGTTTTAGTATCTGAAGGGTTTGAAATTTCATAAAATTCAAAATATCCTAATTAGATTACATTTTTGTCAAAGAAGAGGATTTATTTTAATGTCCTTCTTTGACTCTGGATTTTTTTTCTCAAATATAAGTTAAAGGATAAGAGGGGGCGTGCTATATATATATATATATATATATATATATATATTAATGGGCATTATCGCCAGGTAATCAGAAATATGTAAATATATATCTTTCTGTAAAACAAATGCCATGTCTAAAATCTGTTCATAATTTGTATGCTTTTGTGATTAGAAGTATGTTTCTAGCATCAGCGATACACAAGATTATATCTATTTTAATTAATTTTAATTAAACTATTTTAATGTCCATTATATCTATTTTAAATTATCCGGTATTTCATTTTTTTTTTTCCCTCACCAATTACTTTCGTACAACTCAGATTGTTTTGTGACTTTGGCTTGTCATGGTTAAAAACTTTTTAGGGATGTACAGAATATTTTACACGTGTGTGTGTTTCTTAAGGCTCCTGTCCCTGCCGGCGAAGGAATTCACGAGCTAATGTTAATCCTATGGGGAGGGATATTTCTAATATCTCGTTTGCATTTCGACATTTTTTTTTTTTTTTTTTTTTTTTTTTTTTTTTTTTTTTTTGCATTGAATAGCCGAGATCCGTCTCTACAGCGCACCTTTTTTTCTTTTTCGATTTTGGTTGCAGATATTTTTTAGAATGACACTTTCATTTTCAGAAGCGGTTTTGAAAGTGAAAGTAACTTTATAAAAAATATCTGCCACCAAAATCGAAAAAGTGAAAAGGTGCGATGTAGAGACGGACCTCAGCTATCCAATGCAAAAAAAAAAAAATAAATAAATAAAAAAATAAATAAATAAATAAATAAAAATAAAAATGTCGAAATGAAAACGAGATATTAGATAAATCCCTCCCCTTAGGATTAGCATTAGCTCGTGTCTTCGCCGGCAGGGACAGGAGCCTTAAAGCTACCGTTCCGTCAGGCGAAGACACTTGCGAGCTGATGTTAAACCTATGGGAAATTTCTTTTCAAATATTTCATTTGCATTTCGATATTTTTAAATATATATATATATATATATTTTCATTGGATAGCTGAGGTCGATCCCTACACTAGTCTTTTTTTACTTATCGTATTTTGGCAGCAGATTTTTTTTTATGAAGTTACACTTTCGGAACCGGTTTCGAAAGTGAAAATGTGATCATAAAAAAACTGCAGTCAAATGTAGGGATTGACTTCAGCTATTCTCTCTCTATCTATCTATCTATTATATATATATATATATATTGTCCCAAATTCATGTTCTTTAGCTAATTTATGGCTAATATGAAGATGAAACCACACATTTTATTTGTGGAACTTTTGGCATTTGGGACACGACGATTCTGTCTAAGTTCTACAAATTTCCATTATTCCATTTCTGTTATTCAATTTCTTCTGTTTTTTACTATGTTTTTAGAATCTATGTTATGTGTGTTGAGGGGAACTGTATTTTTGTCAATTTGTTAGTGTAATTTTATTCATAATTTCACATTTTTTCTTGGTGGCCGGTAATGTTTATTTAATAGTTATATACCATATATATATATATATTTAGAAATATCAAAATGCAAATGAGAAATGAGATATTTGAAAAGAACCTTACCATAGATTTCACATTTGCTCGCGAGTGTCTTCGCCTGACGAGACGGTAGCCTTAAGGAGTTCCAATATCTCATTCAGAATAACATATGACTGCTTTATTTTATTTATTTATTTTTATGGGAGCGTTTCATCGAAACAGGTACCTCCATTCCACTCACGTATCATGTATAACGATCAAAACTCAGTTTCCACCCACCAGAAACTACACGTTTGATGTTGATGCACTGCATTTAAAATTGTTTCCTTAAATTTTAAGAATTTGATAAAATCATATTAAATTTGAATTTTATGCTGTACAAAAACTTTAAATTTTATAGTCTTTAAAAAGATTACAATAGTGTCATGGGATGTTAATTTTGTCGTCGTGATAACCATATTTTGATAATTATATTAAGGGGGTTCGGACACGTGTCAATGTTAAATTTGTCATATTGATGATCCTTTATTTCTGGAGCTGTTCCAAGGAATCAGCTGAAAATTTCAAAGCTTATTTCCTGTATATTTTTACAGACATTAACACACAGATTTCTTGAAATTGGTTGTAATTATAATTTTATGATTTTTATTAATTTTAAAATTAAAAATCTTCTTTATAATTTTCATAGAAACTTATCTAGAAATGAGTTTTCCTTGATAATTTTCATAGAAACTTATCTAAAAATGCGTTTTCCTTGATATTGTTGAGAAAACCTACCACGAATTTTTTTCTTAAAAATTATTGGTGTTCAAAAAACGAACCAGTGCGAGTCCTGAAACTACTTAAAAAATTTAAAATTTCATTAAAAATAACAAAACTTCAAATTACAAAAAGCTTGTGTTAAACTACGTACATATGAGAGAAATACGTGTGTGAAAGATTGCAAAGGTGTATGTCGCGTTGTTTATGATATAAAAAGTCATTTAGGCAAAAAGAAAAAATAAATAAAATGAGGTTTAACCCTTTATCTACTGAGTTATGAATTCATGAAAATTTTATCATCTAAAGCATTTTTCGTGAATTGTCTAAACTACATTAGAAGATTTATATAACAATTTAATAAATTTTAGAATAGAAGGATTAATTAAATTTGAATTTATGGGGATTTCGTACAATATTTATAACCCCACTCAAATCTTTTATTTTAAATGTTTTTCTAAGTATTTTGTAGAATTAGGAAATGTATAAATAGAATATTCTTAAAGTAGAATTTTCTTTTAATAGAAATATAGAAATATTTCCGAATTGAAATATCCCCCCTCCCTCACCCCAACGCCAAGAATGCTGAAAAGATACAAAGGCAAAGAAATCGTCCTTTTAAAAATATTTTTGTTTTGTGTAACCCTTAATGCTTTTGGAACAAGATAATGTAATGCATCTATAACTCATTCTAAACTGTATTACAACTAATCGGTGTATTAGATGAATTTTATAACAAGTTATTTTAATGGTACTTATAAGTACCGTCAGTAGATAAAGGGTTAATATGTTATTATAAGGCGCACATCAATAAATTTAGTGCATTCCACCACTGTATGAAGTGTCCGAACTCCCTTAAGTAATGTAATTTTTTGCTTAAATTTCCCCATAGGTTAACACAGGATTCCGAGTTCGACGGGATTCTGTGAAACAACTCCTTAAATTCTGTTATTAAAATGTACAATATTTTCCTCTTCAATATTCTGTCTTTTTATTTATATATTTATTTTATTCAATAATAGAATTTTTAATACTGATAAAAGGATTCTTACTTAATATTCTAGGTGTACTTATCGTGGCATATATAACTTTAATGCTTTCCGAATGGACTGGGCTGTTTCCCAAGTGTGCCGTGTCGTTTTTCAAATGATAGATCTTTTTTAAACCGCTTAAAAAAAAAGCGCCTTATTTAAATTTTAGTTCACTGATAGCTCCAGACGAATTTTCAACTTCTAAACTGTGAAATTTTTAGTATGATTCCAAACTCTTTGTAATCAAGTTATGTTTCTGAATTTCTATTCTTTAACCACATATACAGTGTTGAGTTTGTATGCATTGAGCGGTTAACGTACATTAAATAAGAAAACCATTCTTGTCAATTTCTAAATATTATATATATATATATATATATATATATATATATAGCATTTTTTTTAAATTATTATTATTACTCTTTGTTGAAGTTTTATGATTCAGTGTAAACATTAAAATAAATAATTTCAGTATTTGCAATTATTATCTTACATAACCTTCATAATTCACATTAAAACCTCTCTTTAGTACCTTATTTTCTGCTCCAAATTCTCTTATATATTTTTAACAAATGTATTTGTAATTCAGGGTTTTTAGAAAATATCTGCAGTGTAGAATTATATATATGATTTTACTAATTAGATATATGGACAAACTAATTTAAACTGTTTCTTTACATTAAAAAATAAAAACAATGTATATATATATTATATTTTGTGATTCTTTCTAACTTTAGTTCTTTATAATCTTTTTTTTTTTTTTAAATGAAAATTTAGCTTGATAGATTTTCATTTACTACAGCCAGGGCCGCTCTTCTTTAAAGAGACTCGGGTGGACAAAAATAATTTTGAAGCCCGGCACTATTTTCCCTAGGCTTTGTATCACTCATTTCTTTTTCCGGATCTTTCTGCTTGTGTCCTTTCTTCCCCCCCTTTCTAAACGAGTTGGGGTCAAGTTTCAAATTTAGGTTTTTAGAGAATGAGACAGATAAAAATAAAATTCATGGCAGCTTTTAATCGTCGTGTTTAAATAAATAAATAAATAAATAAATGGAAATAAATATTGTTATTTAAAAAAAAAGGCCGTAGTAAGTAAAAATAAATTCTCTACCCGGCATTTTTAGGTAAATTTCTGATAAAAAGCAAGCATAATTGGTTGTAAATTATAAGCTTAAAATTCTTTCACTTCAGTGAATAGGTTAGATTGACAGCATCCTCTATCACCTTAAAGAAATAGGAATCACTTATGCAATATAGAAATTCGTCATTCAATAATTAATATAAAAGGAACTAATTAAAAATTCAAGAATTATTCTGATGAAACATTCATGTTATTTACCGTCAAATCTTGACGGGCACTATCTAGAAATCATAATCTTGAAATTTTAGCTGTATAAAAATTTCCTAAACCAAAATTCGGCGGCCACTAAAATTAGGAGTGTCAGTACCCAATTCGCCTATTGTTTAATCAATCCATAGGTGAGCCTGAATTTTTATCCCAAAATTAATGCCACTGTAAGTAATTTAGATCTTTGTTTTTGTTGTCTTTACTTTCTTCTATCTTTACAAGAAGAAAGTACTGGATTCGTGAAAATTTTCGACTTTCGGTTTTCGTCGGATTTACACGTTTTAGGGGTCAGATATTCCGAAAAACATGTTTTTACAAAATGTCTGTCTGTCTGTATGTGACAAAAATTTTGTGGTCGCTCTATCTCAAGAACTAATGCACGGAATTTAATAAAAATTTATATTCAGTTAGTTCCTGATATAACTCGCTGCTGATTAGTTTTTGGTGTAAATCGCTCAACAAGTGGCGCTGCTATGCAGCCTTTTTCACGATTTCCGCAATGGCTCAATCTCCAGAACTAATGCACGGATTTCCATCAAACTTCAGATTCAGTTAGTCCTTGACATGAATTGAAGTTTTGTAAATTTTGGTGTAAATCGCTCAACAGGTGGCGCTGCTATACTGTAATTTTTACGATTTCCGCAATAGCTCTCTCTCAACAACTAATGCTTGGATTTTCATCAAACTTCAGATTCGACTATACTTTGATATGAATTAGTGCTGTTTGTGTTTTGGTGCAAATCGCTCAACAGGTAGCGCTGCTATGCTGCACTTTTCAGAATTTCCATTATAGCTGTATCTCAAGAACTAATGCAATAATTTTCACCAAACTTCAGAATCAGTTAATCCTTGACTGGAATTGACATTTTGTACATTTTGGTGTAAATCGTTCAATAGGTGGCGCTGCTATGCTGTATTTTTCAGAACTTCCACAATAGGTGTATCTCAAGAACTAATGCACGAATTTTCATCAAACTTTAGAATCAGTTAGTTCCTGACATGAATGGACATTTTATACAGTTTGGTGTAAATCGCTCAACAGGTGGCGCTGCTATGCTGTATTTTGTGTGATTTCAGCAATAGCTCTATCTCAAGAACTATTGCTTGGATTTTCCACAAACTTTAGATCCAGGTATACCAGGACATGAATTAGTGGTGTTTATGTTTTGGTGCAAATCGTTCAACAGGTGGCGCTGCTATGCTGCATCTTTCAAAATTTCCCCTATAGCTCTATCTCAATAACTAATGCACGAATTTTCATCAAACTTCAAATTCAGATTTACTTTGATATGAATTGGTGCTTAACTGATGTAATTTCTTGTACTATTTAAATGATTTAATTGACGTGATTTATATAGAAGAAAGTTTTGTGATGGCCACAACATACTAGTTTCATATTAGAAAATATCCTGAATTACAGTATTTTTTTTTTTTTTTTTTCTCAGCTGGTTGTTAGTTGCTCATGGAAGATTGTCCGAAAACTAATTTAACTGTTAATACTTTGGATAGATTTTGTTGGAGCATTGGATTTGTACATTCGGAAGGTCTCTTTTATTTGTTTCTCTATTTATTAATACTTTTTTACTATGACTATAAAATGAGAAAATTGAAGCAATATAAAGAACAAGAAAACTGCACATAACTAACTATAAATGTTGAGTTCGGATTAATTTTAAAAAGAATTATTGGATTCGAGTCGGGCATAATCTGGCGTGCGTTAGATTCTAGACTGTGATCCATATTTGTTCTAATTTCGCTGGTCTTGTAAATTTTAAATCTTTTACGTATTTTTTTTTCTTTTCTTGTTAACCCTTTGTCTACCGACAGTACTTATAAGTACCATTAAAATGACTTGTTATAAAATTTATTTAATACATCGATTAGTTGTGATACAGTTTAGAATGAGTTATAGATACATTACTTTATCTTAACTATCTGTTACACAAAACAAAAATATTTTTAAAAGGATGATTCATTTTTCCTTTGCATCTTTTCAGATTTCTTGGCATAGGGGGTCGAGAGGGGGAATTTTTCAATTCGGAAATACTTTTTATATTTCTATTGTAAGAATATTATGTTTGTACATTTCCTAATTCTACAAAATACTAATAAAAGTGTGAGTGATGTTATAAATATTGCACAAAATCCCTATAAATTCAAATTTAATTAATCCTTCTAAATCTTTCAATCCTTCTAAAATTTATTAAATGATTATTTAAATCTTTTAATGTAGTTTAAACAATTCACGAAAAAGGCTTTAGAAGATGAAATATTCATAATTCAGTTCATAAAGGGTTAAAAATTATCCTAGTTACAATTAAATAGCATATTGAATTGATACTCATTCAAACAAGTTTGAATTTTCTTATTTTATTATTCAGTAAGATTTATAATCTTCTAAATATGGTATTGAAATATTTAAATGGATTCTAGACCGAAAGTAGGTTTTTAAATATTTTTAATAATTTAATAATAAATTTAATAATAAATTAATAATAACATAATTTAATAACAATTTTAAATAACATGATGAATTAATGAAATAATGAAAATGATTACTATAAATAAGCAATCAAACCTGCACTTAAATTGCAAATTAACATGGACGATATTTTAATTTCTTTTGCTGTTAAATGTTTTTTTTTTTTTTTTTTTTTTTTTTTTTTACATTCTAAATAAGTTATAAATAGCATAACAGTTTTCTTTTCTTTTTCTTCTTGCAAATGCAAATAATGTATTTTTCTGAAAACGGATATTTTAAATTTATTTTAGAGAAAGAAAACACAAAAAAAAGTGACCTTGTCCTCTTACGGACGTGTGTTTATATTGGCTGACGTTATAATTTCGATATCGAAACGCGTCCTTTAAATTTTATGGTGATTTACACAAGGTTTTATTACTTCATAGCTCATAATTGTTTGGATTACATTGGTCTTTTTAAATTTTTAATCTCTTATTTACCCCTTTCTCTCTAAAAATTATCCTAGATACTATTACATTGCATATTGAATTGATACTCATTCACACCAGTTTCATTATGAATTTTTCTTTTATTATTCAGGAAGGTTTATAATCTTTCAAATTTTGAATTGAAATATTTAAATGGATCCTACACCAAAAGTAAGCTTAAATAACTTAAAATACGTGGATAGTATTTTGAAAATGATTAGTATTAATAAGCAATCAACAGCCAGGCTTGCCAATTTTGTGTCTTTACATTTAATAATGAGTCAGAAAATGTATCAAAAAGTATCTCGTTTGTTGAACCATAAATTTGAGAACCATCTAAAATTTATTTTAGGGGACCAAAAAAAATATATATATATATAGATAGATATAGTTATTAATTTTTATTTTAAAAGGGTGTCACATATTTAAAGGGTATGTGTGCGTCGGGGGGATAAAAACTACTTGTTTCCTTGAAACCTAATAAGATCTGAAATTCCGATGCATGCAAGGATGGAAATGTTTTCGTAGGTGTATCAAAACTACTTGTTAAAAATTGAAGAAAAGCGTATATATTTAAAAATATATGCGTGTAGTATTTTACGTAGTTTTATTTTCTAGAAATTATAATATGTTATTCAGAGAAAAGACGTTCGGGGAAAAAAGCAATATTTAGAGGGTGGGGGGGGGGGATGTTTTACTACATTTTAGTAAACGAAGCAACTGAAACGAAATATAGAAGTATAATTTAGCCTTTCACATCGACAAAGCAGAGAATTATAAATTAATCATGTAACATTTATATAAAAGGCAATTATAATCTAATGCACAGTAAGAGACTCCTATGTATTATTTGAAATCTAAAAGCTCTTTATATGTATTTTCAATAATAACAATGACAACAATAATAATAATACCATACTTGCCAACTAAATTTCGGTAAAACTCAAAAGATTTTGGGCAAAAAATCAGAAGAAGTCAGAAAATTTTGGCGAAAAATCAGAAGAAATCAGAAGATTTTTTAAGTTTTATAACACTTTCAGTAAGGATTAAAAACAGCTGAATCCTTATAAATAAACAAATTTCAAAGAGAAACTCGAATAAAATATTCACTAATTTGCAATTACACAATATATATTATGACAAAAAAGAATAACTTGAATATATTAAAAATTACTATTTTTTTTTTCTCTTTTAATATTCATCCCACCTTTCACTTTAAAAGACACTTAAAACTTCTGATTCCTATTTTATTTTATTTTTTTATTTATTTATTATTTTTTTTTTTTTGAGGGTGATTCTGAGTAAAAAAAGAAAAAAAATTCTGAAATTCACAGCGAATTTTCTGAAAAGTTACAGCAGGAAGGGGGAAGGGGAATCCACTTCCGACACTAGCTATGCGTTTTTTTCAGCGGCCCTTTGACGAAATTCGCGATCTTTAGACGAAATTTTTGTTTTTTTTTTTCCGCGATCTTTTGGCGAAATTTGTGGAGGTTTTTCGCAATTTTTTGACGGAATTTGTTTTTTTCGCGATTTTTTGACGAAACTTGCCGTTTTTTCGCGATCTTTTGACGAAATTTGCCGTTTTTTCGCGATCTTTTGACGAAATTAGCGTTTTCCATGCGATCCGTTGACGAAATTGGCAATTTTTCTGCAAACAATTGACAAAATTAATTTTTTTCGGCGAAGATGTCGAAATTCGCGATATTTTTTATGTCCGAATTTTCGTATTGGTGGCCGATTTTTTTTAATTTTCGGAAATGAATGCCTTAAATTTTCGGAAAATTCGGACCAAAATCACCCTTACGCGTTGTTTACGCAATCTTTGGACGAAATCAACGTCTTTCCCGCGATCGTTCGGCGAAATTTGGGCTTTTTCCGCGATCCATCGGTGAAATGTGGGTTTTTTCCGCGATCCTTTAACGGAATTCGCGTTTTTACGTGATCTTTTTACGGAAATAGTGTTTTTATACGCGATCTTTTGACGGCGCTTTTTTACACGATCTTTTGACAAAATTCGCGTTTTTTCACGATCTTTTCACGGAATTCGTGTTTTTACGCGCTCTTTTGGGAGGATTCTCGTTTTTTACGCGATCTTCCGACAAAATTTGCGTCTTTCCCGCGATCCTTTAACAAAACTCGCGTAAAAAGCGTAAGAAAAGGCCGAAAAGCGGAAGAAAATGACGAAAAGCGGAAGAAAACCCATTACGCGCGTAAAATCGGAAAACATGCCGATTTTTCGGAAGAATTCTGAAAAAATTGGAAGAGTTGGCAGCTATGTAATACCATACAATTATATAAAAGAAATAAAGAAGAGGTTAAACATATGATTAAATTTTAAGTATTTTCATCAATAAGGAATTTTTTATCATAAAAAATATTCACATATTTACTTTTCGCATGTGCTAAATTTTATTATTTTAGCACTTTTATAAAATTTTGCTGACGTACTAGTCGATATACATGTAAGAAGTAAAACCTATAAGTAATAAATAGTGTCTCAAAATGATTGAAACGCATTTTAATTTTTCAACTGTTGGAGATATATAAACAATGTAAAAAGCAAAAGTGTGCCAAATAAGGCAGG
This sequence comes from Maratus speciosus, assembly GCA_963932465.1. Taxonomy (NCBI): domain Eukaryota; kingdom Metazoa; phylum Arthropoda; class Arachnida; order Araneae; family Salticidae; genus Maratus; species Maratus speciosus. The sequence continues at coordinate 280,458,730 of OZ010794.1, read as the reverse complement.
GATTAAGATTGTATTGATGAAATAGCCCTGCCATTCATTTTCAAAAGGGTACATATTTTAAACTTTTATACGGTACCTAGATCCTATTAATTATATATATATATATAAAATCAAACTCTAGCAAGTACAACAGTACCGAATTAAGAGACTTTGAATTTGAAAAATTTTAATAATATTTTGAAAATTAATGGCAGGACTATTTCGTCAACATAACTTTAATTTGTACCTTATTTTGAACACTGTTGCAATTTACATATGTATCTCTAACATGTTAATGATTAAAGTGTATTTCTATCTTTGTATTGGGACACTCTGTATACATAATTTTGTACAATATATTAGTCGAAGTTTTCCAAACTTTTCAATTTTTTCTCTGACATCAAACACAAAAATAGCAAAAAATAAGGACAAATTCTGCATTTGTGATTGGCAGAACAATAATAAGGAAACAGCTATTATTTTCTACACTTAGAATTTGAAAGAGATTGGAGAATGTGTTGGATAAATAACACAATTTATAGTATTTAAGTTAGTTCTATTATTTTTTACGAACATTTTAAATTTACATTTATGAGAAAAGAAAACTATAAATTACAAAATACGCGAAATTAAATTCTACATTATGCTACAAATGAGGGGTGAATAAAATTTATTTTAAATAAATAAAAGTTAATCACAAATATTTTAATTGCCTTTCTTCTTTTAATTTATTCATTTTGCCGTTCACCCTCCCCCCTCTTTTTTTTTTTTTTAACTGTGAACTTCAGGTGCTTTTAAAATATAGGGTTTATCTCTTATGGGCTTGGAAATTGTACGGAATGGATCAATTATTTTCGGTAGAAGACAGTCAAAATAAAAATCTTTTAACTTCTTTTTTATTTCTGTCTCACGGAAAGCGAGTATCTATTCAACCTTCATTTTGGTGCCCAAAAGACAAAAGCACAGGAATCCCTTTTTTTAAATATGCAGTTGTCCTTGCAAGTGATATTTATGTTTTTTATTTATTTATTTCGTTTTATCAGTTTTCAAAATGCTAGTATTCTCTTAAAAATAATTTGCAGAGCAAAAAATTTTACAACTCTATACAAGTTCGGACTTTTTCCACTTATACGATAAAGCTAGAAAATACCCCGCCGCGACATTCGACCTCTTTGATGTCAAAGGTCAACTCCCACCCTCTCTCCTCGTTTGATGGATGTTCTGAGGGGGAAGAGGAAATTTTCCAATATTTGTCGAACATCTGAAGTTTAAATAAACTTAAACGAAAAATTTTAATTTGTATGAATGGATGAAAATACAGGCTTTCTTGTGTTGTTTTCAAAATTTTAAAACTCCAAATAGAATTGAAGTTATTTAATGTTATTTACATTTCGCATACTTCTTAAGACTTTAGCATTAAATTAAAAAATAAGTATACATTTTAAAATTATTTTGTCAACTAAAACAGAAAGCGACATCTTTTAAGAAGTGCACACAGAAAAAATGAGTTAAAAATATTAATTTTCTGATGAGATATTAGACAAATAATGAGGCATTAAATGGCCATTGGTTTAACATTGGAGAGGGAAATCTAAAATCTGAGTGATAAGGGGCCTTTAAAAAAGAGGATCTTCAAAAGCCCCATTGATAAGCTCGGTTACAAGATGGGGACACGGCACGGATCAAACATTTTTCGGACCTCCTCTCTTTTAAGTTCTTTTCAATTTCGTTCGCCAGACCGTATGAGCATGAGCCCAGGGTGCATTTCACCCACTGCGCTTTCCTCATGGACGAACCTGACATCAGCCGTTTTATGATTTAGGGATTAGTAATAATAACTATATAATAAATTAGCAATCTGGATGTAAATAAATCTCCATCTACGTACAGCCATCATTTATGTTCAGATATGCTATAAAGATGAATTTGCATGCATACATGTGCTATTTACTTTAACATACCTGTTTAAGAGCACTTTTTATACAAAATTTTAAAGCCATTACCGATTTATTTATTTATTTTTTAATAAAACAAGAATTAATTGTGTTGAGTAACATTGTACAGTCAAACCTGTCTATCTCGAATCTCTCGGGAGTAAAAAAAAAATTCGAGATAAACAGGTTTCGAGATATACAGGTTTTATATAAACAGACTAAGAAAATTTCTTTACACTAAATACAAAACACTGAAGGTTAAAAATAGTAAGTTTTATTTACATACCTTACGAAAAGTAATCCGTTAGGAGTTTTTGTTGCAAAACTTTTTTAGATTGGACAATTTTTTGCAGTTTTACAACAGCAGAGAAACAATCCTGATCAATATTGTCCTGGGATTCAAGAAAAATTCTCAATGTTTCAACGGCTTTTTCTGCTTCCTTTGGTGTAACAACTCTTTCTATATTGATATTGTCCTCATTATCATTTTCCTCTTCATCATCAGAAATCACTCGAACGTTTTCTAAAACTTCGGAATCAGTTAATAATGTTCCGCTCGTTACCAGTGATTCATCTACGTTTACAAAATCTTTAAATGAACTGTCAAAATTTAGTTCATCTCTGATAATCCTCCATTCCTTGGAGTTTTCATCAATTTCCTCTGACGGCTTTTCTTCTTTTTCTTCTAGCTGATGTTCTCCGACAGTGCATGGTTGCTCAAATCCAGCCTTTTTAAAACAATTCTTTATAGTTTTTTCTGTGACACATCTCCAAGCATAGTCTATCATCCTCATAGCATCCAAAACAGTTATGCTTGGAACTTTTTCACCCTCTTCAATTGCATTGATGAGTTTTCGAAAGAGTTCTTTTCTGTATTCAACTTTAAAACTCCGAATAATCGCTTGATCTAACGGTTGAAGTTTTGAAGTTGTATTCGGGGGTAGAAATTTTACCGTAACGTTCTTTGTTGAAGGAAGATTCTTATGAGAGCTGCAGTTATCGATGAAGAGCAGAATTTTTCTGTTTTTCAAGCCCGTCGATTTATCGACTTTCTTTAACCACTCTCCAAAAATTTCGCTGGTCATCCAAGATTTTCTGTTTGCTTTATAGAGGATCGGAAATGATTTTACTTTTGCAAAACATCTTGGCTTTGCTGAACGGCCAATCATTACTGGCGGAAGTTTTTCACTGCCATTTCGATTAGCAGCTAGAAGTACAGTTAGTCTTACCTTACTTTGCTTGCCTCCTTTGCATTCATCTCCTTTAAAAATTGCTTCTGCTCTCGAAGCTGGTAGACGGGAGGTGCTGGGTTCGATCCCAATCGCGCCCGTCGGCCTAATCGTTCGGAGTTTTCGTGGTTTTCTTCGAATCTTGGTTCACCAAGCGTTAATACGGGTTAGGTTCCCTTAGAAAGACCTCCACGGAAGGCACTCCCCCCCCTTAGGGCCTATATCCCACGTGCTGATAATTGGCCGACATAAATACAACCAACCAACCAACCTTTAAAAATTACTGTTTTGTTCGGCAAACATTGGAAAAAAAGGCCGGTATCATCAGCATTAAAAATATCAGTTGGATCATATCCTTGCAACAAAGATGGAAGTGTTTTAAGCCAATCTTCGATAACACTTGTTGGTACAGACGCTTTCTCCACAAAGTTTTCTGAATACAATGCCATGTCTCATTTTGAAGCTTTCAAGCCAGCTATTACTTGCTTTGAAGTCGCTAAGTCTCAGTTCTTTTGCAAAATCTTCAGCTTTTTTCTTAAGCATTAACCCACTGATAGGAACTCCTTCTCCACAGTATTGCTCAAACCATTTTTTAACACATTTGTCCACATCGGGAAAAGTGCAGGCACGGTTCTTTTTCATGGTTTTAGCGCTGTTTTCAAAGTTCTTCTCGATAGAATCTTTATTTTTTATGATGGTGGAAAGAGTACTGGGTGGAATTCCATATTTAACAGCGACCATACTTTTCATCACAGACGGATTTTCCTTCAAAAAAGTCAAAATCTCCAGCTTTTTTTCGATTGATAAAACGTTTAATTTTCTTTTTACACCTGACATTTTTAGCTCTAAATTAGTGAAATGTGTTGAAAGGATTTTTTACTCGTTACTCATTTGGCTAAATGATTGTAGCAGCCTGCTTTTTCGCTCTCTCCACGCAGCACGAGGAGAGGTTTTTCATTTCGACCAATAGCCTCGCACCGTGCCTTATTTCCCCTTCGTTTCCTTCGGAGCGCTGGCTTTCGGTCACGTGTTATGCAGCCAAATCTGAGCCCTCCAGAACACGCAGAATTATTCTCGCACGCAAAATATTTGGCTATGTGTCGTAAAATTTAGCAAAGTTTATTTTTTTTAATTAATCTTCTGATCATTCGAGTTGCCAAGGTATTTTCACGATTCCTTGAATATCTTCTAAAGGATCAAAAACTAAGAACGAGTTACCTTTTCGGAGAAAAAAGAATAGGGTCCCACACCTCTTTTCTCCAACCCCTACTCCCCCCCCCCACCCCCCTCAACTCCCTGCATCGTAGAATCTATCTTATAATTCCCGCGCTGTCCCTGAGCATTCCGCGCGGTGTGGAGGGTGAGACTACGACGGGCACGGGTCACACGGACAATAGAAATCTCTTCATCTCTGAACTCCCCCTAAGCTGTAAGCGCATGAGTAGGGTTACTGTATTAAGCAGTTTAGCCCTCGTTTGGCTAACTGAATATTATTTACTATATAGAAAATAAGCACCTTGTAGAATTGGTTGTGGATGAACACAAAAAGAAAAAAAATCGCATAGAAAATAAATATTTATTTTAAAAATTGTACTTTCTCTCTATTAATAAATATTTCATCATTATTAATATACTGAGCAAAAACAAGTTCCAAAGAAGTTTTATTTAAGATAATCTGCCAGGGGTCGAAGCAGATTTTTATTCTTGGGGCCCATTTTGTGAAAAGTAGAAGTTATTTTTATGAAAAATAACATTTTGTAACAAAAGTTAAAATCTAGTTCTAAAATTCGAACCAAGAATATATGAACAAAAACATTCTTTAAATCCCTTTGTTTTTGTTTTTCGTTTAAGTTTATTTTTGTGAAGGGGCCCATTTTATTAAATTTATTTTTGTGAAGGCCCCTAAATAGGCCCTAAATTTGGGCCCTAAATAGGCCCCAAATTTTGTCTGGATCGACCACTGTCTGCAGTTAAAAAGTATTATTGTTTAGATGTACTTGGGGTTACATGATATAGAATTGTACGCAACTAGTAAAATACAAGTATATTTATTGATTATGATTTTATTAAAATTAATATTATAGTTTTCTGTTTTGAAAATTTGATACATCTCAAATTTATAATATGTATATATATGTGTGTATGTGTGTGTGTATTTACAATTGAGGAGATAATAGAAAAAATATACATAAATTATTTAGTAAACATAACTTTTTATTCGTTTTGTTTTTGAGCAAAAATTTCAACGTCTGGTTTTTGTAACTTATAGTTATATAGACTTTTGTGCATGTTTGATAAGAGAATTATTTATACGTAAAATTTGAAGAAGTCAAATAATTTGTAAATTTTAATAACTTTTTAGCAATTTTGTTTTTAAATATTAATGTGAATATATTATGTGAACTATTTTTCCTCATTTAGTACGGGTATAAGTAAAAACTAAGTGCGTTAAGTAATTTAGAAATTTTAATAATGCTTTAATATTTCTAGTGTTAAAATCGGGCATTTTTCTCCTGGAATTTTTAAAGCTCCGATGGTTGCAGGGAGAATTTGCACTTTAACTACATTAATCCTTTCCGGCTGTCACAGAATTTTTTTTTTTCGTAAAATGATGAAATATGATTCACTGACACCGGAATTTACAAACGACTTTTTTAGAAATTAAAAACTTATTATTTTAAACTTTCATTGTAAAAGCAAAATTTTATTGAAATATTCTTGATGCCGTTTGTAAGTTTGGAATTAAAATTAGGTGGTCTCGGCGTGGGACCACTGCTCCGGAAAGGGTTAATAAGCATCAAATTCAAAAACTTCCAGCTAGAATCCCCCCTCCCACACACACGCACACACCAAGGCTATCTCCTGAATTTATCATTGAGCATATTTGTTTTGAAATATTTTTAAAATATCCTTTACATCAAGGAAACAAATAAAATACTATGATCTATAATAAAACAGCCGAAAAGTTAGATTGCACCAATCCAAGTTTTCCTGTGGGAGTGGGACTTGTGAAGATGACTGTTACATTTTTAATTTATATTAGGAACGATTATTTAGTAGAAATTTGGATTTAAAGCAAATGCACATTTTTTAACCCTGGTATGTCTTATACCTTTCCAAAAATAATGATTAATAAAAATGTGTGTGTGTGTGCGTGGGGGGGGGGGGGGGAGATAAGGCGGCTGTAAATTTTACATGTACTCGATTATGTTTGTCTGTGCCGTATTATTGATTGTTCAATATATCAGTTTATATAAATATATTCTTTTTATCAGTTGTATAGGAATATATTTTATAAGGACTCTTTTTTTAGATTTTAGAAAAACAGCATAATTTTCCTTTATTTTATCAGGTTTAAAAGTAACAATTATTACTAAAATAAAGTATTCCAGTTTTAAAAAACTTATTTATCAAGATAATTTTATTGAGGTTGCAAGAAATCTTCAAAAAAATTGTGACAAAATGGATGATTAAAACTAATTTTTAAGATATGCTTGTTATGAAAAGGCAGGTTTACTTTATGTAATAGGCCTTTCACTATTTAATAAGGCCTTATTCTAGGTATATGTAATAATACTTAATTTTACTAAATGAAATGATAAAAATTATTCTTGGCTGAATCATAAAAACTTTTGCTCATAAAAAATATTCAGAAATTAAAATAATACTAGTTTGAACAAAATTGCTTTGATTCGTATTCTATCATATAAGACATTCACCTTCATTTAAATTTTTTATTTTGTCTTTCAAAAAGAGTAACTTTTATTTGCTCTAAAATTAAGTTATTTTCAGATTATTAAGTCAAAAATAATAAACATAAATAAATTAAAGAAGCAAACAAACAAAAGGGAAAGAGAGAAGAGATAGGAAAAAGTTCTAATATCATAGAATACAAGAGTAGTTTTTATATAATTTAAAATTAATTTAATTTGAAAATATTAAGTTATATAAGCAATGGACATTAATAATCTAATGAGAATTGTAATTTAATAAAATAAAATAATAGATTACTACTTTAAGTATCAATATTTAAATTTAGTTACATTATTTACATTTAAATAATGAAACCTAACTTCACTGATGTATACAATGTAGCTAAACACTATACTATATTGCAGAAAAATGAACTTTTGTTCTTTTTATAACATTATTTCTTTCACAAATATATATTTATAGAATATTATATAAAAGGTAATGGAAAGTTTTCACTTAAAATTTCAGTCATATAAATTATCCAATTATATATATCCAGGGACAAATAATTACATATTGTATTTATTTATTGTTGTTTGTGCAGTTTTAATGAAATAAAAACTTTACAATAAAAGCTATATTAATTATATTGTATACACATATTTTATTGTTTTAATTTATTAACATTTTTTGTCGCAACATATTTTGACGTTGTCACGCTTACAATCAGCAGAAAGAAAATTCGGGTCAGAGCTGGAAGTCTGCACGTGTCGAATTTCCAGGACCGGGTTCAGCCCACCCAGGAACGCACGGAAACTCTCCTGACCCGGTCAGTGTAAAATTACAAGTTCGGACCGGACCCGATTCTTTTATATTTTCACAGTTCAGGGCCAGCCCGCACAAAAATAAGTAAAAACAGATCTGCTCCGGCCCATGAAATAAACTATTAAATATGCTCGGTCGGGTCAAGACTACAGCGTACATATTTATAGCAAAATTTTCCAGTATATTATAGATTATGTCTCTTCAAGACGAATTACACAACAGCAACCTTAATTATTACTTAAAACTAAAGATTTTTCAACATTCAAATAAAGATTCATTAAAAAAGTTGATGTAACTTAGAACAAAAGAAGGTTAAAATATAATAACTTTTGAAGTTGTATAATAAAAGTATATTTTTGAAAATATTTCTTTGTAATTTATTATGGCTGCTCTCAAATCCAAAGGAACTAACTTTCTGACACATTTCTGAATTAATTCTTGTCCAGAAATGTATAAAATGGGACTATGTTCGTATTCAGAAACTTCGTACTGGAATGGTGTTGCCCATTTTTTGATAAAGTAAATGATCTATCAAAAAATACTGTCAAAGTGAACGTTTTGAACCGAATTTCCGCACACGAAACATGAGGAGAAAAAACCAGCCGGCACGTGACAAGAATCGCTTATAACTAAATAAGTAACTTATTTATCAAAATATGAAACTTAATATTCATTTTCAACCGTTTCAAGAGTCCGACTGGGCAACTTTATGCCTTTACAGTTAAAAATGAGTCAGAAAGACTCGCGTGCTCAACAAGCGCAAAACGTTTTGGCACATTTACAAATTCATTTTTTAACTAAAAGATGTAAAATTGGAAGGCCTGAGTATGAAAGGGATATGGAATCGAACTTTATTTTCCATTTTTTCATAAATAAATAACTTATTGAGTTATAAGCGATTTTGGTTACGTGATAAACACGCTTTTCACCCTTTCTTCGGTGGTTATTCTCTTTTCGCGAGGAAATTCGGCTCAAAACGCCCACTTTCTGAAAAATGTATTGTGTTTGCAAAAAGAAAAAAAAAAAGCGGAAAAAACAGTTGGATTAGATAGTTTCTGAACGACAGCGCCTGTTAATTTTATGCATTTTCGAACACAAATAAATGAAAACTTATATCATAAAGTTGCCCTTGCATTTGAGAACAAACACCCTTAAAGTATATTTTCAATGATTCCATTAACGGAAGTTCATTATGACTATTACTATTTTTGCAAAACATACTTCTTGCTTGACACATCCTACAAATAATTAATTCCAGTACTACTATGTAGAAAAACAAATTTGATCCCGGTATGATCCATGTTCATGATATGTCCATGTAAGCTTGACACATGTACTAACTCCTTTTTAAAAGTAGAAGTACAAAATTGGCAGGTTTGACTATGGAAGCGATTTGGAATTGAAATGAGTTTTACATTATTTGATAAATAAATTAATTATCGAATTCTAAGCAATTGTGGTCAAATGATAACCGGTTTTTCTCCTCTCTCTGGCTGTTTCTTTCTTTTTTTTTTCTTTTAATCTGGAAATTCGGTTCAAAACGTCTAATTTGATAGTATTTTCGGAAAATCCGGAAATCCATATCACCAGAAATCGTCTTTCGATTACATAATTTCTGAAAAACAGCACCTGCCGTTTCATGCATTTTCGAAAAAAAAATGAATTAAAACTTGTATATAAAGTCGCCTTTAGATTTGAGAACAGCCATATAGTACTCGTGAAACTCGTATCCATTGAAAATGATTCATATGTTATCGGCTTCATTTAAATTTTTATAAAGGCCCGATGTTTAAAAGACTGTCTTGATTCTTTAATTCAATGTTTGGCGAAGTATCTTCCTCTCAACGCCAAGTAACACACGCGAGTGTCCCGTCAATTGTCCCCTCCCACTTCACTATCTTCCAACTTGACCTTTGGGGAGGAAAACGCAGGAAAAAGTAATTATACCGTGCCCTGTGATGTCCCACGGTGTGGAGAGTTGCATATGTCCCCTAGGAATTTTACGGAAATGAGGACTAGCGAGTTACAAACGTTTATTGATGCTACGGTGGGATTGTTTGTTATTCATAAAAAAGATCGGATCTCGAATTGAAAAGTGGGGTTTCTTCCGAAAATTCGAGATAGGCAGGTTTGGAGAAAAAATAATTTGAGATAAGTTTGAAAAATACGTTGATTTTTGAATGAAAATGCAGGGAAATTTGAAAATTTCGACATATACAGGTTTTCGAGATAAGCAGGTTTCGAGATAGACAGGTTTGACTGTATAACAATAAGTGATTTTTCATTACACGAATCAACCAACAATTTAGTACAGTTTACTTTAGAAAGATTATAAAAGGAATTGCAAGGAAAATTAGATAGAAGGGAAAGACACATTCTATTATAGTTGCTAAAAAAGTAGTTAACCATAAAGCATAAAAACGGCTCACATTTTGAAAAACGTTAATGTCGAAATCCTTATTATTACTAGCCAGTAGAGTATACGAACTGAGAATAAATTATTTTGCCTTTAAATTTAAAACATTGGAAAGGTTTGATTTATGCATACGCATAACAGAAATTACTTCGGCTCCCCAAATTGATAAATTTTTAAAATCTTATTTGGAAAAATAATATTTCATTTATTTTTCAATATAAGCAATAATTTGTAATATAAGTAATTATTTATGTATTAATATATTCAACAAATATTTTTGCATTATTTATTTGTGATCTCACGAGTTTGCTTTTCACACAACTATGAATTTGCAACTGTGTGTTGATTTATATTATTTTTTTTTTTAATGAAATATGTATTAGTAAAAAGTTATTTAAAATGAAAAAATATTTTATTGTCATATACCACCCATAAAGTTGCTTTTCTTAAATTTTTGACCGAGAAAATTAGGATATTTTTAATGTTTTAAAAATACAAGGAATGTCATGTAATTATGTTATGTTACATGAATAGATTTTAAAATGTTTTTATAGAAAATAATCATTGTAAGTGCATTAATTTTAGGATTTTCAGTTTGATTTGAAAGGATTAATCGCTGGATATTTGCGATACAAAAAAAAAAAAAAAAAAAAAAAAAAAAAAAAAAAAAAATCTGTAACAAGAGAATAGAAAAGAGTAGACTAAATAAAGCGGCATTGGCATCTTTAATCAAATTTATTCGCCTGACACCACTTTTTTTTTTTTTTTTTTTTTTAAGATACACTTTCTCTTGTACTTAATAACATGTGCAAGAGAAATTTACAAAAAAAAAAAAAAAATACTTTTAAAATATAATGGTGTGCATAGAATATAAAAATAGAATAATGCATTTAAAGTTATCGTCCGTTAACACTTTGGGGACGACCAACCGGTATACTTGCCACTTGAGGTGCTCAGAATCCTTCATTATTCCCACCAGTTATTTTTTATTGTAAATTTTACCTTATTTAACAGAGCATTTTCGCGATTCAATTACAGAAAAAATTTCTCATTGAAAAACCGGTGGTAAAAGATTAAAATTTAAGCAAAGGGTTCCCCTCGCGAAGGGGTTAGGGGTTAAATGTCATGTGTGGTGTCAAATTAAGAGAATAGAGAACAAATTTCAGTCTATGTATATACTGCTAATTCTACTATTGTTAAACAAAATAAAAAGAAAAGCAAGGCAGAAATTGCACAATGTTAGAAAGAATTTTATATTCAACGAGCAGTGTGTTGTCTTTTCTGGTTTATTTATATAACGATTTTCATAAATTTCATATACATGTCTTTTATTTTTCATTTTGCTACATTTTATTCACATGAAATTTAATTTTATTTATGAGTTATTAAACATTTAATTGGTTTCTTAACTGCAGAAATGCTGAACCTTCTACAGTTGAAAAATCTTTAAACAGTAAAAGAAGAGGTAGAGTTTTCCAAAAGACTTGGATAGACAAATTTCCATGGATTGAATATGAAAAGACCAAAGAACACGTTCTTTGTTCAACTTGCAAAGAATGCTCGGAAAAAAAGATGTTGTCTTCCAGTAAAAAAGAAGAAAATTTTATTTCTTTAGGATATAAAAATTGGAAACTTGCGCTGAGAAACTTTCAAGCACATGAGAATTCTAACTGTCATCGAGAAGCAGTTCTGAAAATAAATTCACTTAATTCGGGAGTAAATGTATCAGCTTCCTTAGATGCAGGAAAAAAAGCTGATATGATCGTTTCAAGCGACGCCCTTAAAATTATTTTTACTAGCATTCAATATCATGCGCGCCAAGGTATTGCTTTGCGAGGGCACGATCCACAGCAATCAAATTTCTGGCAGCTACTCCAGTACTATTGCTAGCTGGACTAAAAGGGATTCTAAATTCAAATGGTTATCTCCGGATATCCAAAACGAAATTTTGGAGATAATGTCGCATGCAGTATTGAGGACTATTACTGATAATATAAAAAAGAACAATTATTTTTCGATAATTATGGACGAAACAGCCGATATCTCCGGAAAAGAACAAGTTAGTATTTGTTTTCGCCATGTATCTGCAAGTGATTTTTCCGTTAATGAGGATTTTGCAGGATTTTATGAGACGGACAATACCAGTGCAGAAGCGTTTTTTTTTTTAAATTTTAGATGACGCGCTTAAAAGATCCCAGTTATCATTTGAAAACTGCAGGAGGCAGTGCTATGATGGCGCAAGCAACGCTGCCGGCAAATTTTCTGGTGTACAAGAACGAGTAAAACAGCGACAACCATCTGCAGATTTTGTTCATTATTCTGCTCACTGTTTAAATTTAACAGTGCAAGATGCCATGAATAATATCTCAAATACGCGTGATTGTTTTAACATTGTTAAAGAAATGATCAATTTCATAAAAGTATCTCCAAAGCATCTTGCAACTTTTCAAAATTTGCAGTCACCAGACATGGGCAATTTACGTCCTCTGTGCCCCACAAGGTGGTTGATGCGTGCCAGCAGTGTCAAGAGTATTTTAAACAATTATGAGTCCTTGATGGAATTTTTTGAAAATCTAAGTTCCGTTTCTGTATCAAGATATGACGTAGCTACTAAATGTAGTGGCTTTCTTCGAAATTTGATCTCTTTCGATTTTTTCTTTGCGCTAAGCAACATTATAAAAATATTAGGGCCAGTTGAGGAGGTACAAAAAACACTGCAATCGCCCAACATCTCACTGAGAAATATCCAAAGTCAAATTGATATTTTAAAAGACCTTTTGACAACTTATCGTCAAGATGAAAAATTTTCTGTATTTTGGAACGAAATTGTCTCTAAAAGCAAAGAATTTGATTTAGAAGAACCAATATTGCCTAAAATCCGAAGAAAACCTAAGCGTATTGACGGAGGAAGTGATCCCCATATCTACGAAAAACCTGAAGACTACTATCGCATGAAGTTTTTTGAACTACTAGACAGTGTTCAAAATTCTTTAAATGAACGATATAATAAGTGCAATACTTTTTCTAAATTGAAAAACATTGAAGAATTATTGGTAAGCTCTTTAAATTCTCGATCAACTTTAACATCTGAAAAATTAAAGAACGTTCTTGGTGAGAATTTGGTGGCTGATTTTGATATAGAGAGATTACAATCGCACATTATGATGCTGTCAGATGTGTGCAAGACAAGAGAAAAAAGTTTTGAAAGTCTTTCGGATCTGAAACACCTTTTCCAGACTGATAAGAATGCTACAACATTACTGGAAATAACCAAATTGATCCAAATTTGTTATGTAATTCCTGTAACCACTTGCACAGCTGAACGAAGTTTTAGCATGCTTCGTCGACTGAAAAACTTTTTAAGATCGACTATGACTCAGCAAAGACTAAACCATGTTGCTATTTTAAATACATACCAAGAAAAAGTTGATGTATTGAACATAGAAGAACTCGTAAATGCATTTATAGTTAGGTCACCTCAGAGACGAAATACTTTTGCAAACTTTTAATTAGATTATTTGAAATATGTATACATACTTTCCTTCTCATCTATTATTTTGTGAATTTTGTAAATTTAAATCTTTGCGAAAATTGTGCATCCACAACTTCTTCACTTATAAATGTCTGACAAATGCCTACACTTCCAATGTCCATATTTTATTAACATCATCATTCATATTATCTTAAATAATTGATTATTCATAGAATTTTCAGTTTCGTTTATGTATGGCTATATATCTGAATAGTATATTTTACCAATTTTATAGTTGAATTTCATACATAATTTCAATATAGTGTCTTAAATAGATTGAAACGCGTTTCATTTTTTTTACCTGTTAGAGATACGCAAAAAATATAATTTGCAAAAATATTCAAAATAAAATAGGAATCAAGGTTATGTTTATTAAATAGTCCTGCCATTAATTTTCCAAAAGTTACACTTTTTAAATTTTCATATGGTTCTTCAGTCCTACAAGTTATATAATTAAAAAAAATTTCTTCATGCTTTGACAAGTAAAACAGAGTTTTATTCTTGTACGGCCAAAACTTTCGGTCGTAAAAGAATAAATTCTTTACTGTGATAATATATCTTATAAGACCAAGAGTCGTATAATAAATTATTATTATTTTTAAATCAATGGCAATTATTTTTTCTGCAACATAATCCTTGATCCTACATTATTTTGAACAATTTTGCAATTTGCAATACCCACATTTTCCAGTAGTTAAAAATTTAAAGCACGTTTCAATCTTTTTGGAACACCCTGTATGTATATGCCTATATATATATGTATATTTGTGTGTGTATATATTTTGTTATTTTTAATAATGTAGATAAACTATTGTAAAAAGCTTCATATTCTAGTAATATTATATTAAAAAATATTTAATCTGGAAAAGCTATTATTGCTCATTGAATGTAAAATTAGACTATTGATAAACATATCAAATGCTTTCTTTTGATTATCTAAATGAATAAAATATATATGCATTGATCATAAATGCCCAGGTCCAGAGTACAGAACTTCCTAGTTAGAATATTTCCTTTTCCATGAAATTTATATTAGAAATTTTTATAATAAAATGAAATCAATATTTATTACTATAGAATGAAAATTTTAAGAAATTGGAAAAACTGCAACTTGTTTTGAATTAATCTCTCTTTTCTCGGTACAAAAACATGCTACTATTACGAGAACAGAAGCAAAACACTTGTTATTATATAGTGATAGCACGCCCAGGACCTGATTAATGGCGGGGAAAAGTTTCACCAGCGAAAACGAAAAGAAATTTTATCCTTACTTTCGACACACATTCTGCATAAATAAACCGACAATTTCTATTTAAATTTATTAAGGAATGTTTGCCCCACTGGTAATCAGGTCTTGAGCACATCATTTTGCTTACTTTCCCCTTTGTGGTTTATTTAAGAAGTTTCTTTCATCATATTGCATTATTCATCAATATTTATAATACTTACTTGCAAGCTATTATTTATTTGCAAAAAGCGAAAATTTCATAAATTATCGAAGAACAAGAGGCTTATTTTTTTTACCTCCCACACCCCCAAAATGATAGTTTAAAGGGCCTTTCTTAAAGCATTTTAAGCATGACTACAAAATATTTAAAATCTAGCTCTGCGATACTAGATACTGGTCTAGTTTCTTAGACAAAAAAAAAAAAAAAAAATCTGTTAAATGGTAACGTTACACCTAAGGTTATGAATGATAAGGTTTATTCATTCAAATTTTTACATTGTCTGACAATTTTATATTTATATAGCATATTCAGGTTCAATATTTTAAAATAATGCACTCTATTTAAAAACACTGCCTAAAAACAATATTTAATATATAATAGATCTTTATTTATATTCAAAACACAAACGCACGCATATTTATTTTTTGAGCTGAGCCCATTGACGTAGCCAGGATTTCTTTTCAGAGAGGAAATGGGGTGTCCAGAATTGTTCTGCATGATATATATATATATACAGGGTGATTCATAAAAGATGGGCAGAACTTTAAGGGGTTATAGTACACTTAAAGACAAATAATATTAAATAGGAGACTAAGGGTCCCAGACGTATTCCCAAGGAGATAGGGGGCATTAAAGTTTAGGGTCCGAAATTTCAAATGATTATAAAACATGGAAAAATTGGTCGATTCGTTTGCGGTTTTTGCAAAAAATTTTCTTTATGCCAGTATTTTCTTGAAATAAAATTTTAAAGTTCAATTTCAAAAAATGCCGATAGGGGGCGCTTTAGACTTTGGAGTAACAAACAACTATTTTTTAACGTTATTTTTTGTATTTCTTTAAATGATTTCGAAAGCTTAGACTTAAACTTAAATTTTGATCTAAAAATCTGAGTCCTAACGAGTAGTTAAGTAGCGTAAACTGAAATTTGAAATTTGAAACCCTTCTCCCCCCAGAACAAAAATCAGTTATTCCCGATCTTTGTGTCGTAGATTAGGCTCTAACTACTGCCGCGTTTTGCTAAAATTATTCTTTATGTCAGTATTTTCTTGAAAATAAATTTTAAAGAAAATTTTCAAAAAATTCCGATAGAGGGCGCTTTAGACTTTGGAGTAACGAACAACTATTTTATACCGTTATTTTTTGTGTCTCATTAAATGCTTTCTAAAGCTTAGACTTAAATTTTCAGCCCAAAATCTGAATCGTTAGACGTGGTTAAGTTTCTGGGGAGAGGGGTTTGAAATTTCTACTCCTGAGCACAGTTCAGTTTACCATGTCCACACATTGTGTGCTGTGATACGAGGTAAAAAGACACAAATTAGGATTATGTTACCAAAGCATATTTATTAACATGTAATTACAATAAATGTTCAAAATTGTGACCACCAGAGGTTATGCACGCAGAACAACGGCGAAGAATGGAACGGCGAACATTCGCGAAAACATCAGGCTTTTCGAGCACTTCCCATACAGCGGCGGAAAGTCTGGCGACCAGTTCCTCGGGGGATTCAATGGGTGTCTCATACATAAGAGCCTTCAATCGTCCCCAAAAAAAGAAATCGAGGGGTGAAAGATCTGGCGAGCGAGCAGGCCAAGCAACAGGACCACCTCGACCAATCCATCTGTTCGGAAATGTGATGTCCAGATAGTTGCGGACGTCTCGTACGTAATGGGCTGGCGCTCCATCGTGCTGGAACCACATGACCCGCCGGATGCGTGGAGGAACAACGTTTAACAGGTCTGGCAGCACATGTTGCAGAAATGTGAGGTATGTTTTACCGTTGAGGCGTTCAGGAAGAAGGTACGGTCCGATTATGTGGTCTCCGAGGATTCCTGCCCAAACATTGATGGAAAAGCGTCTCTGATGAGCATGTGGATACGTAGCATGTGGATTGACATCCGCCCATACATGTGCATTGTGTGTGTTAAATGTACCTTCACGTGTGAAGGTACATTCATCGGTGAAAAGCACAGTTCGTCCAAAATGTGGATTTAGCGCGTTCTGCTGCAGAAACCAGCGGGCGAATTCAATACGATTTGGATAATCCCCTGGAGACAGTTTCTGGACTCGTTGCACATGAAACGGGAGCAAATGTTCATCCTTCAGTACCCTCCAAGTCATGGACTGTGAGGTATCCACCTGCCTAGCCACTGTTCGTGTATTTGTACTTGGCTGCGCCGCTACTACATCCAGAATGGCTTCTGCAACAACTACTGATTCGTCCTTTTTTGCACGACCTGCATTCGACCGGGAAGCGAGAAATGATCCCGTCTCACACAACTGTCTGTGCAAGCGCTCGAAAGTTTTGCGGTTAGGCAACCGCCTGTTGGGAAATCGCTCTCCGTACATTCGTTGTGCCTCTGCACCATTTCCATCTGCCGCTCCGTAAATTAAATGCATCTCAGCCTTTTCCTTATTCGTGAAGGGCACCATCTTCCGATTCATTACTACAGCGACTTACACTTGACTCACCGTTCAGTGGTTTTTATGCCTGAATCGTGTCGAAATTTTGCATACGTGTTCTTCTTCTTCCCCATTTGACATTTGCATACTTTCTGTTTCCTTCTTCACCCGGTGACTAGCGTCAGGAATGGAGCTTTAACGTTTGCATGAGCGACGTTTCCAACTGTGCCAGTGCCTTTATGAGTGAATTCCGACTATGCAGTCCTTGACGAAAGTTGTATTTTTGCCTCGTATCACAGCACAGAATCGTTGGGCATGGTTAAGTAGTGCAAACTGAACTATGTTCAGAAGTTGAAATTTGAACCCCCTCCCCTCGCTACTGAACCACGCTCAGCGATTCAGATTTTGAGCTGAAAATTTAAGTTTAAGTCTAAGCTTTAGAAAGCATTTAATGAGACACAAAAAATAACGGTATAAAATAGTTGTTCGTTACTCCGAAGTCTAAAGCGCCCTCTATCGGAATTTTTTGAAAATTTTCTTTAAAATTTATTTTCAAGAAAATACTGACATAAAGAATAATTTTAGCAAAACGCGGCAGTAGTTAGAGCCTAATCTACGACACAAAGATCGGGAATAACTGATTTTTGTTCTGGGGGGAGAAGGGTTTCAAATTTCAAATTTCAGTTTACGCTACTTAACTACTCGTTAGGACTCAGATTTTTAGATCAAAATTTAAGTTTAAGTCTAAGCTTTCGAAATCATTTAAAGAAATACAAAAAATAACGTTAAAAAATAGTTGTTTGTTACTCCAAAGTCTAAAGCGCCCCCTATCGGCATTTTTTGAAATTGAACTTTAAAATTTTATTTCAAGAAAATACTGGCATAAAGAAAATTTTTTGCAAAAACCGCAAACGAATCGACCAATTTTTTTATGTTTTATAATCATTTGAAATTTCGGACCCTAAACTTTAATGCCCCCTATCTCCTTGGGAATACGTCTGGGACCCTTAGTCTCCTATTTAATATTATTTGTCTTTAAGTGTACTATAACCCCTTAAAGTTCTGCCCATCTTTTATGAATCACCCTGTATATATATATATATATATATATCAGTGATGCCGCTGTACTTGAAAAAAACCTGAGTCCCCGGGACCCAGGATTTCCAAAAATGTGGGTCCCTTTTTTACAAAAGCGGGTCCCCATCAATATTAATTTATATTTTAAAGGAATAAATGAAACTTGTTTATTTGGAAAAGATAAATGAAATGCATTAATCACTGTTTTAATAATAATTAAATAATGAATTAAAACCAGTATTATTTGCAATCAAATAAGATATTTTTTAAAAATATTAAGAGAAATTTTCTTTACTTTTTTAAAAGTAAAAATGCAAAATACAATTTTAATTGTAAAATAATGTTTATTTAAGAGTAGAAGATACCAAGTTCAACTTATAACAAGTATCACTAACGTTCGCATTTCTTTTAAAAAGGGGCAAGACGGGTTTATTGAAAAATATATTTTTGCTGAAAAAAAGAATACTTATGTTAAGTAAAGATGTACTTTTTGTTGAATGAATGGGTGCTTTCATTATACTTCCCATTGAATTATTTGTCGGCATGGATCTGTGTTGGAATCAGACATTTTCCTTGGAAGGGAAATTTACATCTAAATCATTAATAAGCATCAAATCCTAAATGTTCTGAAGGCGGGAGACATTTCAATGCAGTAAGAAGAAGGGGGGGGGGGGATTTTCACTGGTCCACCTACTGAATACATTATCAAAGTACACTGAAATCATGCTGTATTTTTAGGAATCTCATAAAAAAAAAAATTAAATCCCATTTTATGAATTTTCTACCTATAAGTTTAGTTTGCACATCTTTTTTGGAGCTTTGACTAAATTCAAGTTTTTTCCGCGTTACTTTGACGAAATTCGCGTTTTTTCCGCGATCCTTTTGTCGAAATTCGCTATTTTTTCGCGAGCCTGTCACGAAAATGTGTTTTTTTTTCACGATACTTTGACAAAATTCGGCTGTATTCCGCGATTTTTTGACGAAATTCGCTATTTTTCGCGATATTTCGACGAAATACACTATTTTGTCTCAGCCCTTTTACGAAAATAGCGTTTTTTCCGCGATATTTTGATGAAATTTGCGCTTTTTTCGAGATCCTTTGACGAAAATCGGCTTTTTTACGCGATATTTTGATGAAATTTGCTATTTTTCGCGATCCTTTGACAAAATTTGGCTTTTTTCGCGATTTTTTGACGAAATCCGCTATTTTTTCGCGATTTTTTTAACGAAATACGCTAATTTGTCGCGGCCCTTTTACAAAAATTGCGTTTTTTCGCAATATTTTGATGAAATGTGCGCTTATTTACGCGATATTTTGATGAAATTTGCGCTTATTTCCGCGATTTTTTGACGAAATTCGCTTTTTTTTCGCGGTCCTTTGACAAAATACGCTATTTTTTCACGGTCCTTTTACGAAAATCGCTGTTTTTGTGCGATATTTTGATGAGATTTGCGCTTTTTTTCACGATTCTTTGACGAAAATCGGCTTTTCCCACGATTTTTTGACGAAATTACGCGTCCCACGGGACGCGTAAGAGCTATTTTTTTGCGTCCCGTCTCCTATTTTTCGCGTAATTTACGCGCTATAGCGCGTCCGCGGCATCCCTGTATATATATAACCATTATATAATACTACAATTCATCATATGTGTATATATATAGTGAAACTTACTAAAACGAAATTAGAAAGTGAAAAAATTTGTTTGATGGGTTTCTGTCTTAGCTATTGCAATTGCACGGTACTTTTTTCAACAGGACCAAGGTATTTTTCCGATTAAGATAGGTTCTGTTTCCACAGATTTTGCCGTACTTACATATATCAATATATTTTTATGTTATATGTACATTAAAACCTGCCAAAACAGAATCTGTCTATAACAAATCCTTGTTTTAAATCGAAAATTTTCATGCTCCGACGGAAGGATTACCATACAATCATACCTACTAAAGTCTGCAGAAACCTGACAAACATATTTTTTCGGTCCTTTGCACTTGCTTTTTCACAGATTTCACTGTATAAATATTTAACCCGTGTAAACGGAAGCAGTCTATAAAAGAATCCTGTCTCAGTCGGAAACATTCAATAATGATAACGAAATTAATATCTTGAAAGTTTACCTGCTAAAGCGGAAACCTGTCTAAAACGGAACTCCCTGATTCCTTGCAATTTCTTCTTACTGGTTTTTGTAACCATGATGAAATAATTAGTTCCTCGTTCCGTCGGAATCTCCGCCCCCCCTGCCTACGCCGCTGACTGAGCCCCTCCAATAATTTTGAAAACTCTACGCCTATGATAGGGATATGCATGTGACATTTTAACCGCTTTAAGGCTTATAGCAAATTAGTTTACAAGGGATAAAATAAAATAATTATTTCTTATCTTAAGGTAAATCTTTGTCTTTGCTTTCAATCAAGGATTCAAAAAACAATAAATATGATTTAAGTAGCATATACTTCTATAATTAAAATATACATAATTTAATACTTGTTTCCTAAGATATAATTATGCATATATCATTATTACTATACATTAGTATGTCAATGTGGTTTCAATTTGTTTTTAAAATAGTTTAGAAAGATTTAAAAGCTATTACTATTTGTTTGCACTTTGGTCTTAATTTAAAATGATTCTTTGCTATATATAGTATTTTAAAAAAAAAATCGAATTAATAGGGCACAGTTCAATTTCTTTAGTTATTACATTGAACTAAACATAATTTAATTTTAGGATTATTTCAGTTCCTATTTTATAGCAAATGTATAATGAGAGCATCTCATTTTTTTTTTTTTAACGTTACAATATTAATAATTATAATGCGTTATCTTCAAGTATTAACATCTTAAATTATAATAATAACAGTAACATTGATAAAAAAAAAAAAGTATGAGGGAAAAAAACAACACATGGATAAGTACCAAGTACAAACGAAAATCAACATCAACAAAATAACGTGCCAAAGTCGGCTACGGACTTTTTGATTTTTTCCCCCATATCGCTATGCTACCCAGTACGCTCGAAGTTTTAACATTGTTGCATTAAGCTGTCCCTATCCGCTAATAAAATAAACAGGAGGTTTTAATTTTGAGAGAAATTTTTACTTCTGCTGAAGAGACTTTTATGCTTATGTTTGTCTGATATCGGCGCCTGAAGAATTTTTGGTAGGGATTAGCTAAATAGTGAAAATTGATGAAAAATTGGTGAAAAGTATACAAAATTATTCTTTTTGAAGGATTGAGAGGGGATTCCCCTCTCCCCATTTCTGCGAACACCAGGTTAACTAAATATTTACTATTATAAAAACAAAATGATTTTCTGAACGACCAAAGAACAAAATCTTGTTCCAGTTACTAAAAAAAAAGTAATGGAACAGAATAATGGATGTTAAGTGATCTGAGGGAGTAAATTATTGGGTGAGCTGTCAATATAAATTGGCACCGATGGTCATGTGGAAGTAATGGCATTGTGTTATTTAAAAATTATACAATGCACATGTAAAAAAATTAAGTGCATAACCTTATTTTATTTTATTTTTTTTTTAAACTTTCTTATGAAAAGTCAGATTTTTTTTTTCTTTTAATTCGTTTTCCAAATCTAGTTTAATTTATCTACTCTCATTTTTGCGCGTTAAATGTTATAAAACTGTAAATGTAATTTTTGAATCTAGGAAAAAAGGTGACCGGAAAAAATGGGACCGGAAAAAAGGTGACAGAAAAAACAAGAGCGGAAAAAACGGGACAAGGAAAAAACGGGACCTGAAAAAACGTCACAAGGAAAAAAAAGGTGACCGGAAAAAACGTGACAAGGAAGTGTTAAATATTGAACTTGTCGATAAATAAATGCTAAAACTAAAGTAAAGTTTTTCCACTGTCAGTTTCTTACAGCGTAGGGGGGGGGGGGGGGGGGGGGCAGAGTTAATGGGTGAGTTAGACAATTCTAAGATTTGGTCCAAGAAAATACAATTTTAACATTTCATTAAGAGAAGTTTAGTATGATTTCTACAACGGACAAGTTAGTGCTTTCTACGGAGGGGGGCGAGGGTATTAAGGAAATACAATTTATTGATTCTTTCAATTCGCTATTGATAGTTTATACATGAGCAAAGATGTTTTATAAGGCGGAGGGGGAGGGAAAAAATTACGTACGCAGCTTGTAAAGGGAATAAAATAAAGACGAAGAGAGGAGGCATTTTCTTTAGAGGAATTTTTTCATTATCCTGCTTTTTGCTCGCAGGCTATCAAAGCCCAAGGGCTAATGTGCACGCAGGTTCTGTATGTATGTATGTATGTATGCACTTACGTCTGTATGTACGTAACGCGATAACTCTTGACAGAAACATCCGATTTGCTTTAATTTTTTTTCCAGGTTCATTCTGATAAGGCGCTTCCCTGATTAGTCTTGGGGTTTGTTGGTTAAGAGTAAAGGGGGCTACTAAGGGTTTTTCATGCAGAATTATTCGATTTGCTCCAAAATTGGTATACCGATTTATTATGTTAAGGAGCTCCCATGATTAGTTTTGGAGGTTCATTAATTAAGTATACACGAAGGAAAGGGGGCTAGACCCCCCCTTAATTTAGATAAATGGGTTTTTCATGCAGATTTATTCGATTTGCACCAAATTTAGTATACCGGTTTATTATACTAAGGAGCTGCCTTGATTAAATTTGGAGGTTTATTGGTTGAGTATAAAGAGGGGGGAGGGGGCTAGTCCACCCTTAATTTAAATAAATGGGTTTTTCACGCAGAATTTTGTCGATTTGCTTCAAGTTTGATATATGGGTTTATTCCGTTATGGCGCTTCCTTCATTAGGTTTGGAGATTCGTTGGTTGAATATAAAAGGGGGAAAGGGGGGCAAGTCCCCTCTTCTTAATTTAGATAAATGGATTTTCATGCCGAATTATCCATTTTATTTTATTTTTTTCTATGTTCATTCTGATAAATGGGCGGGGCTGGTATGGACAACAGGGGTAAACTAGAGTCCCTTAGGTTTGAGTAACTAAAGGGCTTAGGTTTGAGTATAGTAACAAAAATGTAAACTTGTATTGTAATTTTGACAAGCTATGCCAGATAAATAGAAAGACCTTTAGTATATACTCGTAAATATGAACTTCATTCCTATCCCTTTGTATTTAAAGAGAGAAAAATGGTTTGTAAACTATATCAAAATCCATGAATGTGTTTCAACGAAACTTATTGCACCTGTGGAATGCAATAGATCTTGAAATACCCGGAAAACCTCCTTATTTGTCACAAAAGGTTCAGTTAAACAATTCTTTTTTTTTTTGTGTGTTTTTTAAAGGACATTATAATGTTTCATTTTCTACTTCTAGACCTTCGCTTTTAATCTTCATAATATTCTCCTTTTCTATTACATTACTTCACGAAGAGTAATTTCTATATAATTTCTTAATAGTATTCTTAATTGTATTGATTTTTAAGAAATGGTCTTAGTTTATGAATTTTTATATTAATTTGATATAAAAATAATTATTTCTGACAACGACAAGAAGAAATTTTTGGCAGTGGACGCATACTTAGTGCATAAAACTGGAAAGCAATTTATTCGTTGGAGATAGACGAAACATAAGTTAGACTGCGTTTTAATTTTTCTATGTGATCGGTGGCCTTGTAACCGAAAAAAAAAAAAAAAAAAAAGTCCTTAACTGGAAACACTTTTATCGAGAAATGCTATCAAACCGTTATTTACAAAAAGTAATATTCACTTCTTTTAATGATAGAAAATCTACGATTATATTAAAGAAAAGTTTTTTTTTAATGGTTTTTTCTTTCTTTTTTTTAAGTGATATGCTTTAGTCTGGCATAAAGCACGTTTCCAGATCAAAGTTAAATAAATCTACAGTAAATTTATGATTGTAATATCATAGATACTAAGATTTAAATTTTTAAAGCAAAATGTAGATAGCAAACCAACATGAAACTTTTAAAATAAATTTCTTCATTACCCGCTATTTATTACAAGCATTGTTTGACCTCGTGATCGAGCATTTCTTGGTGTTGCTAAAATTCTGTAATTTTGATATGAATTTCTATAATATTGAAAGTTTCGATTTAGGCAATATTTCTAGAAATGTTGTAGATTGGAAAAGAATCGAATAAAAAGAGTTGAATACTGTTAGGGAGAATGAAGAAATATATTTGCTTCTATATTTTTTTGGAACTTTGAACAAGAATGCCGTTGCGTGGAGGGGGGAGGGGGATAGAAAAACTAGAAAACTGGAATTCTGATTTTTACTTTCTTCTATCTTTACAAGAAGACTGGATTCGTGAAAATTTTCAACTTTCGTTTTTCAACGGATTTACACATTTTAGGGGTCAGAGATTCCGAAAAAACATGTTTTTACAAAATGTCTGTCTGTGAGTCTGTCTGCCTGCCTGTATGTGACACAAATTTTGTAGGCGCTCTATCTCAAGCACTAATGCACGGAATTTAATAAAAATTTATATTCAGTTAGTCCCTGTTATAATTTGATGTTTATTAGTATTTGGTGTAAATCGCTCAACAGGTGGCGCTGCTATGCTGCATTTTTTACGATTTCCGCAATGGCTCAATTTCCAGAACTAATATGCACGGATTTTCATCAAACTTTAG
Source organism: Maratus speciosus (assembly GCA_963932465.1). Taxonomy (NCBI): domain Eukaryota; kingdom Metazoa; phylum Arthropoda; class Arachnida; order Araneae; family Salticidae; genus Maratus; species Maratus speciosus. The sequence continues at coordinate 280,433,587 of OZ010794.1, read as the reverse complement.
ATTCAGTTAGACCTTTACGTGAATTGAAGTTTTATACATTCGGTGTAAATCCCTCAACAGGTGGCACTGCTGTACTGCATTTTTTTACGATTTACGCAATAGCTCTATCTCAAGAACTAATGCACGAATTTTATCAAACTTCAAATTCAGACATACTTTGATATAAATTGGTGCTAAATTGATGTAATTTCTTGTACTATTTAAATGATTTAAATGACGTGATTTATAGAGAAGAAAGTTTTGTGATGGCCACAACATACTAGTTTAGAATTTAGTGTCACCACCGATTAAAAAAATTACTTATACAAATATAGATAGTACAAAACACATTTCAGTTTTAAGACTTAAAACACACGCTTTTATTTTATATAAAATAACGTCACTCGCATCCGTTTAAGAATTCCACATTTATCACCCAGTCTTAAACAACATCTATAGAAAAGTATGCATATGGCGTCACTATCTCGGAATAACACACAAATCCAACAAAAAGTAACGTCGTCATTCAAGAAACTTGACAAAATAAATCAGCTATCTGATGATTCATATGCCTTCATTTGTTTGCAACATTAATATAGATACTTAAAATTGAATATAGTTTGTTGTAGCTCCAAATTTTATCAGAAATCATTCATTCATATTTTTTCAAAATAGCACATTTTAATTATAATTTTTTTTTTCAATTTTTATGGGAAAATGGCAACAAAAATATATTAATCTATTATTTTCCAACTATTTTTCTTTACATTCTACAGAAATGCAGTACTTCTGTTGCCAACATTAAAGGAATGAAATTAAAAACTACAAAATAATACAAAATTTAACCGATACATCTATTTTGTTCTACGGCTGGCTTATATAACGGAACATTATTTTTAGAGACGACACTTTAATTGCTGCCCGAAAGAAATAGCATAACGGTGGCTAAAAAAATACATGCAGAGATTTTAAAGGGCATGGGAAAAAAAGCGAAAAAAGTATTTTTTTTTTTTTTTAATATTTTTTAGCATCTAAAAATGCCAGATGATAAGGCGAGATTTAAAAAGCAAACAGAAAAATAATAGATAAAATATTGACATATGTATCATAAGTCCGAACCATGACATTATATTGAGAGAAAAGTTTTTTTTCCCCCTTCCAAGAAAGTAGCTTTCTTGGGTGGGTGGGGGGCGGGGGTGGGGGGGGGGGGTGATGGCGCGTTAAAAAAAATACAGATTCTTCCAAGTCGTTACATTGATAGCTTACATATTAAGCACTGAGGCTTACATACATATTTCTTTTAACTTTCAATTGTAACTATCGGAGATATAGGAGGAGACAATAAAATAAGAATAAATTAAACATTTACAGTCTTTAAACTTATTACAACAGTAGCTTTTATACTGCGCTAGTTAAAATATATGTATCAGCACCTGTACTTATATATGTAAGCTATACATGTAGAGATGTGAAAGAAACTATAAACTGTATTTTCTTTTAAATTAGTCCCCCGCCCCCCACACACATACACAGACAGAAAATCCTACCCTCCGACCAAACCTTAAGATTTTGTCATATCTTTCTGTTACTTGCTTCTAAATCTACCACTCCCTCACCTTAAAAATTTAGGTATTTTTAAATCTTCCCTTTTATTTATCTATATTTCGCTCCCTTTAATGTCTCTGTATATGAAGATTTTTTTTTTTTTACTCCTTCGCCCGCCCCCCCTCTTTCGCATACACACACTCAAACGTTATTCTTCATCAAAATTTATATAAAAGCAACATTGTTTTTATATATGAAGACCCCAGAAGCCGGTGAACCCAGAAGACGATTCATTTTTAAACGTAAAGGCCTAGCTAAAAAAAAAAAAAATTTATAACTTACTAAAAAATATATAATTGAATAAAATTAAAATATTTCAAACTAAATAAATATGGCTATTAAGAAAAAATCTACCCAAATTTTGAACTTTAACGAAAAATCATGCTTCCGAAGCATGGGACCCCCCCCCCCCCCCCCAGGTTAAATTCTTAATCCTTCAACAAAGAGAGTGGTTCCTCTTATTACTGATTGACAATCATTCAAAATATTTTGCTTTCTATTTGATTGTAACAGGCGTTTTGCAGATTGTAGTTTTAAAAGAATGATAGACAGGTATTATGTTGACGAAAAGTACATTGGAATTTTACAACTCACTTCAATATACATATTTGAAAGTGATAGAAGATAAACCTTAGTTTTCCAGAATGGTTTTTGTTGAATGATATTAATCTGACAGACGAATAATGTATAATAAAAGGGTAGTTTCTTCTGTGAAATTTTTACGTGCCACCCATCATATTTTATGAGATATTTTCATGTAAATAATAGGTAATGGTGTTGATTTTAGATATTTCACACAATTTGAGTTAGCGTATAATGAATAACTTTGAACCAGATTATTGGAACAAATACTCAGCTGTATTTATCCTTTTTAAATATTCCCTGAAGTGCCATATGCTACATTTCTAGAGACCTCACAAGTTTAAAGACTGAATTATTTTTTGCTTAACTATTGCAGATTGATGTATAATGATTTAAGAGATTGTTTGGTTGTGTTTATAACGGCCAATTATCAACACGAGGGATATGGGCCCAAAAGGTGGGGGTGCCCTCCTTGGGGGTCTTTCTAATGGAACCTAACCCGTATTTATGCATGGAAATCCATGGTTCGAAACAAACCACGAAAACTCCGAACGATTAGGCCGACGGCTGCGATTGGGTTCGAACCCAGCACCTCCCGTCTACCAGCTTCGAGAGCAGAACCTCTCGGCCACTGGAGGGGCAATAATTTAAGAACTCACGTTGTTTTAACCTTGTTGTAGATTTAGGAAATGTACAAATGTCACGTTCTTACAACAGAATCCCCCCCCCCCCCCCCCAATCTTTCAACATCAAGAAAGTTCAAAAGATGCAAAGGCAAAGAAATCATCATTTTAAAAATACTTTTGTTTTCTGCAACCAATAATGCTTTCGAACATGATAGAGTAAAGCGTCTGTAACTCATTCTAAACTGTATTACTACTAATTGATGTATTAAATGAATTTTATAAACAGTTATTTTAATGGTATTTTGAAGAACTGTCGTCACATAAAGGGTTAGTGTATTATTTAATTGCTAAGTTTCATATTTTCCATTTCCACGTTCGTTAATACGATTACGAAATATTTTTTATTCCTATATGTATGAACATTTCCAGAATTTTTTCTCGATCAGTTTCCACAGAATGGATCAAAAATATAAATCTTAATTTTCCCATGCGGTTTTTTTTCTGCCTACCAAATTAAGTTTAGGTACATAAAGTTAAGTGAATACAGTCAAACCTCGTTAACATGAACCTCAAGGGGAATTAAATTTTTGTTCATGTCACCCGTAGTTCATGCTATCAGTATAACAAAAAATCCAGATAACAAATATTGAGAAAAAAAACATATAGGGGAGACTGGGGGCTAATGGGAGATAGGAGCAAACGGAACAATAGGATTTTCTTGTAAAATATAACAAACAGTATAATATAATCTTGTAAAATATAACTTTCAAAGAATAATGCACCTCAAGAAATAAATGAAGGGGGGTTAGCCTCCGCCACCCCCCCCCTTATACTTAACCAATGAACCTCCAAATCTAATCAGGGAAGCTCCTTAACATAATAAACCGGTATACCAAATTTGAAGCAAATCAGATAATTCTGCATGAAAAAACCATATCGGTAAATTAAGCTTTATACTTAACTAATGAACCTCTAAATCTAATCAGGAAAGCTCTTTATCAGAATGAACATAGAAAAAAATAAAATAAATTGGATAATTCCGCATGAAAATCCATTTATCTAAATTAAGAAGAGGGTACTTGCCCCCCTTTCCCCCTTTTATATTTAACCAACGAATCTCCAAACCTAATGAAGGAAGCGCCATATCGGAATAAACCGATATATCAAATTTGAAGCAAATCGAAAAATTCTGCATGAAAAACCCATTTATTTAAATTAAGGGTGGACTAGCCCCCGCCCCCCTCTTCATACCTAACCAATAAACCTCCAAATTTAATCAAGGCAGCTCCTTAGCATAATAAACCGGTATACTAAATTTGGTGCAAATCGAATAACTCCGCATGAAACACCCATTTATCTAAATTAAGGGGGGGTCTAGCCCCCTTTCCCCCGTGTATACTTAACTAATGAACCTCCAAACCTAATCAAGGCAGCTTCTTAACATAATAAACCGGCATACCAAATTTGGAGCAAATCTAATAATTCTGCATGAAAAACCCATTTATCTAAATCAAGGGGGTGACTAGCTCCTCCCCCCTTTTATATTTAACTAATGAACCTCCAAAACTAATCATGGAAGCTCCTTAACATAATAAATCGCTATACCGCTATACCTATAGCAAATCGAATAATTCTGCATGAAAAACCCATTTATCTAAATTAAGGTGGGGGGAGTAGCCCCCCTTTACTGTTAACCAACAACCCCCCAAAACTAATTAGGGAAGCGCCTTATCAGAATGAACCTGGAAAAAAAAATGAAGCAAATCGGATGTTTCTGTCAAGAGTTATCGCGTTACGTACATACAGACGTAAGTGCATACATACATACATACAGAACCTGCGTGCACATTAGCCCTTGGGCTTTGATAGCCTGCGAGCTAAAAAGCAGTATAATGAAAAAATTCCTCTAAAGAAAATGCCTTCTCTCTTCGTCTTTTATTCCCTTTACAAGCTGTGTACGTAATTTTTCCCTCCCCCTCCGCCCTCCACTGTACCCAAAAATATTTATTGATTAAAGTTTTATAAATATATAAAACATCTTTGCTTATATATAAGCTATGAATAGCGAATTGAAAGAATCAATAAATTGTATTTCCTTAATCCCCCCCCCCCCCTCTACAGAAAGCACTAACTTGTCCGTTGTAGAAGTCATACTAAACTTCTTAATGAAATGTTAAAATTGTGTTTTCTTGGACCAAATCTGAGAATTGTCTAACTCACCCATTAACTCAGTACATCCCCCCCCCCCCATCCCCTACGCTGTAAAAAGCTGACAGTGGAAAAACTGCACTTTAGTTTTAATTGTTTATTTAAATATGGCCTTCATGTCGTTAAAAAAAATATAAAGTTTACTATGTTTTTAAAATATATATTAAATTCCTTAAAAAACAAACTTCATATTATATTTTCTGTTATGTATACAACTTAATAAATAGAATACTTTCCCGTGGTCTTTTATCCGATTTGTTTTTTCCTATGTGCGCTTTTTTTCCGTGATTCCAGTATCTTATAGAAATGTTTGTTTTAATTTATTTTGTTTAGTTTAAATGTTTAGAATAATATATCTGGAAATTCCATGATGAAACCAAAAAATTGCAAAAAATTTGACTTCAATCAATTGCTTAATATAACAAAAAAAAAAAAAAAAAAAGAAAAAAAAAAGAAAAGAAAAGAAAAGAAAAGTAACAAACTATGCTAATTTCTAATTTTAGGCATATCTTAACAAAGATATTTACTTATTATTATTTTTTCTTTATTTGTTCTGTTAATATCTGAAAATACTAATGCCACTGATCAGGACATAAAAAATTATAAATTGATAAGTGATTCAGAAAGTCTAAAAAATGTTATTATTATTATTATTATTATTATTAATATAATTTTATGTTAATAAATAAAAAATTCAAATAGCGTTAAATAAAATAAAAATAATAAAAATAAAACTTTCCAATCGAATCTATTATAACTAACTTCTTTAAAAAAAAAAAAAAAAAAAAAAAAAAAAAAAAAAAAAAAAAATACATGATATTATACATGCGTAAGTCGAAAAACAAGGTTGTTATGTAAAAGAGCATTCTCGTATGCTAACATTCACAACATTTTTCAATATTTGCATTCTAATTATCAACGGAAAGCATTCTTATTCACATAATGTCCAAATTAAGTAGTAGTGTAAATGTGAATTTTCATATGCGAATATTCAGGAATTTTTTTTATAATAGCATTCTTAAACATCAACGGAAAATTTTGGTATTATCGTTCACGAATATCAAATATCAAGTAGTGATGTTAATTAGAATTATCGTAAGCGAATTTTCAATTTTTTTCAATTTTAGCATTCGTAGACATCGACAAAAAATATTTGGATTCGCGTTCGCGAATCTGCAGTTGAAAGAATCTATAAATTGTATTTCCTTAATCCCCCCCCCCCCCCCGTAGAAAGCACCAGCTTGTCCCTTGTAGAAGTCGAGTTAAACTTCTCTTAATGAAACGTTAAAATTGTGTTTTCTTGGACCAAATCTTAGAATTGTCTAACTCATCCATTAACTCAAACATCAACGGAAAATATTGGTATTACCGTTCGCAAACATCAAATATCAAATAGTGATGTTAATTAGAATTATCGTAAGCGAATTTTAAAATTTTTTCAATATTAGCATTCGTAGAAATCGACAAAAAATATTTGTATTGGCGTTCGCGAATGTGAAGTTGAAAGAATCTATAAATTGTATTTCCTTAATCCCCCCCCCCCCCCCCCGTAGAAAGCACCAGCTTGTCCCTTGTAGAAGTCATGTTAAACTTCTCTAATGAAATGTTAAAATTTTGTTTTCTTGGAGTAAATCTTAGAATTGTCTAACTCACCCATTAACTCTGCCCCCCCCCCCCCCCCTACGCTGTAAGAACTGACAGTGGAAAAACTTTAGATTAGTTTTTAACATTTATTTATCGACAAGTTCAATATTTAACACTTCCTTGTCACGTTTTTTCCGGTCACTTTTTTCCTTGTCACGTTTTTTCCGGTCACCTTTTTTCCTTGTCCCGTTTTTTCCGCTCTTGTTTTTTCTGTCACGTTTTTTCCGGTCCCGTTTTTTCCTGTCACCTTTTTTTCCGTTTACCGTAATTTTTACACTAGAAATGTGCAAAATGGCGCATTTGGGAAAACTTAGGGGACTTTACTGTATAGCAAATTTATATTTAATCGTAGAAAAAACAATTTTAAAAAATGCATTCAAGATTCTATAAATAATTAAGGGGGGGGGGGGGGAGGAATGTTACAGAGAGCATAGTTCCATTAACCGGAACAATATTTCCCATACTTTGACGAACCGGAACAATATTTGTCACAATTTCACGAACAGGAACAACGTTCCGGTTTTGCTCTGGTACATTTTGAGCCCTGTATGTGATAATTCAGAGTAGTAGAATGTTACTAACTCCAGTGTATATGCTGGTATAGTACCTCAGGCGAAGGTTGAAAAAACACAGGGTTGGGCACTGCAAGCCCAGATCGTTATGCCACATGTTTAGTTTAGTATAAATAATCAAGATCTTTATGAATAAAGTAAAAATATTTTAGATTTTTATTTCGTTTTTGAACAACGTCTATTATAACACAATTTGGACCATTCCATGTGACGTGTAGAACAGCTTACATATTACTGTTATTTTAACAATGTTATTATATCCTCAAATTAAAATACCTGAGCAAATATGAAAATCTAAATTTTTTTTCCTTAATGTATGTACAATCAACCCCGTTTAAACGAATATTGGTGGTCCCATAAAAATATTCTATTAAGCGGGTTATTTTTATTAAACGAGGAATCATAACAGATATATTTAATGCTTAATGAAAAGGCAAAATAACCATCTACGGTATATTTAATTACCAGCAGACACTCCTTTGTCCACTCTTCCGTCTTATGCACCATAGCCGTACATATTTTAGTTCCAATTTTTACCGCCAGGGGCGCCTATTTATCTCGGGTGCTATGGGCCCGATCCCCTCGACAAATATATGTCTACGGATAGTTTGTAAAAACCGGAGTTCGTTCGGAGGTTTGTTTAGAATAGAGTGCGCCCCCTGGTTGCGAAATGTGAAACTACCAGATTTTGCAAAAGGATAAAGTGTTTTGAAAGGAACATTAAACGAAACCGTCTGTGCGATATGTGCTCATACTTACCCTCTTGTTAATGTTATATTCTAAGCAGGGCCCGACTTAGACAGTGGGGGGCCCTGGGGCAAAAATATTCGGGGGGCCCCCTTCGATCTTTTGAAAATTTTCGTGAATTATGTTGAAATGACTGAAACTGAACTTCATACCTATTGTATGTAGACTTAAATATTATACCAAGTACTATTCATATCTGTATACAGTATAGTACAAGAAAGATAACTTTAAGAAACTACAGCATACTTTATTTTATTTTATTTTATTTTATTTTAATTTGGTTATAGGAATATAAGGATAAATGTGAGCCGTTAAAATGTAAATACAGTTAGGCATTATTGGCTGTTTGTGTTAATACTTTTCTTTTCAACTTAATCTTTGTATTCAATCAACATGCATTTGGGTGATTCCATCACAGAGAAAGGCATGCATTTAATAATAATAGCAACAAATTTCAATACTTGTTATGTTGTTACTGCATTCCCCACGATGTAGCAGATGTGCGATATTACTGTAATATTTTAATTAAAATAATGTATTTAAAAAAAATTTATGAAATCAGTAAGGAAGAAATTAAATATCACAAAATGAAAAACACTTTAAATTAGAATCTGGTCACTTTTGGATATTTTTTATCATTTGACTCTCCTTTAACTAAAACTCATATCTGCCCTTAGGGGGGCCCCTCAAATCGGGGGGCCCGGGGCAGCTGCCCCGCATGCCCCTGCATTAGTCGGGCCCTGATTCTAAGATATTTAGGTATTTATGTAAGTGTCACGTGCAAGACATTTTGTCCGTTTTTCATGGAAGGCCTTTTTATGAAAAAAAAAAAAGGAGAGAAATGTTAGTTTATAAAAAAAAAAAAAAAAGAAAAGAAAAAAAAAAATACTATAATTTGTATACCAGTGCCCGGCAGCAAATTCACAAACACTCAACGTCCCAGCGCTCTTAACACCAACCTCTGTTGCCAAGCGCGTTGGCGAGAAAATGAACTTTGACGCGCATGCATGCATGCTGCAGTCTATTTTTAGTATCGTAGTTCGAAATTTGCATGTGCGAATATTTATATCCGCTTTATATGATTATTTTAGATATGCTTACAAAGTTTAAAGAGTTTTTTTTTTTTTTTTGCTTTGGCAGATTAATTTAGTCTACACAAGTTGTATTATTGATTATACTAAGTCGAATATTGATGCTGTTAGAATAAGATTATCGCTACAAAGTAAGGATGCACATTCTAAATTAATACAGCACTGCAATAATCCCACAAATTCAATAATAAAGCAATGAGCATGTTTAGGTTTTTACTTTTTGATATTCATCCTAATTAAATAAAATTTTTGATTTGTTTTAAATAAATTTGATAGCCGTACAGAGAAGGAAATTAATTGAGCGTTCCATTAATGGATAAATATAAAAAAAAAAAATTAATAAAAAGGAGAAATGGATAAAATATCCTAAAATCTTTGAAATAAATGCAATTTTGTAAATGGCCATTAGTATATAAAATCAAAAGTTTTCTTACTTTGAAAAAAAAATGCAAATTTTCTGTTTCCTAAGTGGTTTGATTAGAAGCATGCATGAAAAAGTTATGAAAAGTTAAAAGTGTGTGTGTGTGTGGTGGTGGTGGTGGGGGGGGGGGGGGGTTCCATTACTGGGCAGGAGGCTATGCAGGCTTTTTTTTTTCGGGGGGGGGGGGGGCATTTTGTGAAAAACAAAAGTACTTATGTGAATTATTTATATTTTTGGGAAAAATAAATTTTACAACGAAGATTAAAATCCAGTTACTCAAATTTAAACAAAGTATTAATTAATAATAAAGGATTTAAGTCATCCTGTAAAGTTTTGTTTTCTAGTGAATTTGTTTTGTTTACAAAAGCACATTTTAAAATCTGGCAAAATAAAAAATAATTAATGAAGGTATGTTTTTATGAAATGAGCTTTGTGAAGGGGCTATTTGTATTAAAATATATTTGGTGAAGAGGCCTGTTTTATTAAATTGATTTTTTTCGAAAGTGCCCAAAATAGGCCCAAAATTTTGCCTGGATCGCCTCCTGCTTGCTATTTTTAACTTATTAACAATCAGCAACAAAGCACTTATCTGAGCATAGACGCAACAAGTAACTAAGATAATTATGGTAAATTTTCATTTATTTATGGTGATCATTTAAAAAGAGCGGATTATATATTATGTATATTACTTATATTATAGGAGCGGAATATATACATATATACATATAATATATACTTATATATATATACTTATATTTATATTACTTATTTATATTATAGAACGGATCTATAAGATAAACATTTCACTTATTTCACAATATACATATACTATCATAATTATTCAGAGGATGAAATAAGGACTTGTTATTGTAATGTATTTAGTACTTATGTTTGCAATAGATGGCAGCACATATACGTACCACTACAGAATTAAATACTTTAGCTTGGGAGGGAAAAAAATACTAAGTATAAGAGCAGATTTATAAAATTAAATATCTGACTTGTATTACATATTGGTTGCATGCATATCTATTACAATTATTCAGAAGGTAAAGTAATGATTTAGTATTCGCACTCGTATTCTTGCAAGTATCCACAAACAAGAAAGACGCAGTTGAATGGATAAATTAAAGTAGCTTCAGATTTTTGCAAACATATTTGTATAAGAACACACGCATGCGCGTCGAAATTCATTTTCTCGCCAAAGTTCTTGGCAACAGAGGTTGGCGTTAAGAGCGCTGGGACGTTGAGTGTTTGTGATTTGCTGCCCGGCAGGCTCAAGGCACAAAGTAAAAATTCTATTTATTCTCAGATCGAAAAAAAATCTTGCTGTTTGAGAAACAAAAATGTATGCGCATAGTATACATAGTTTATTAACAAAGTTTATGCCGGTTTTTCGGCTTGCTTTGATCAACAAACTCAAATAAAGTGTCAAAAGTACCTGCTACTATTTGAAATGATGAAAATTCCTGCAATTTATAATATCCCGATGACCTCAAAGCGAAATTTATGAATAGCTATTTTTTTTATACGATTATCTCCATAGAATTGGTGGGGACCAGAAACGTCATGTTGGGAAAGCATGGTGCTCTCCCCACTGAATTTTAGATTATTTTTTAACATTTTATTATTAGTTGGATATTTTGATCAGTTTTCACTAATTGCTTACAATTAGAGGTCGCCCGAAAATTCGGTTTCGTTTTCGCCGCAAAATCTGAGTTCCACCGAAAATTCGGCCTAGCCGAAACTATCTGTATTCCAAAAATCTCGTTTCTTTCTTCAGAAATTTGAAACATTACTCACTGATTAGAGCTATATCGACTCAAATAAGATACTCTTTATTTATTGCTATGAAGTTCACTGTTTATAATTATCAGCCATGACTGACTCAAGACGTGAGTGCAAATTATAAAGCAAGCAATGCCTATAGGACTAAACTTTGAAGAGGCTTTTCACGTGCTCATTAAAAGCTGCAGACTTAACAGTAATAGAAAATATTTAGTTTGAAACCGCAGACGTGTTTTGGATACTCTTTGAGAAAGTTCGGGTGTAACAGATGATCATTTACAAAAATCATTATAAAAGATAAATCGAGGTATGTATACTTGAAACACTTTTTAATTAGATGAAAATGTATAATTAGAAAATCATCCTGTGTCGTTAATGAATTAATAACATTTTATTTTATATGAAAATAAAATGTTTTGTCAGAGGTCAGAGGCAGAGAGAGCCTACTTGGGTCACACGTATAATTGATTAGTAATTATCTATTTAATAAACACGTATAAATAATTAAGAATTATTTATATTTATGTATGTATTAATTACATAAAAAAATTTTTGGGCGTTTTCATTTTCGACCGAAAATAGGATATCGTAATACAGTTTCGGTCGATCTTTACCTATAATTATTTGCAAGCAAATTATAACAGTAAAAATCATCCTTTGAAAATATATATGCAAAATGAATGTACGGAAAATTAAGAGAAAACTCTGTTTTTACACTAGCGTCTCAATCCTAGATGGTTCCTTATGGAACGACGAAAAGTGGGAAAGTCCGCTTCTTAGTTGGGGTGGACAGAAGTGGAGCCATGTGTTGACAGAATTGAGATTTGTTTCAAAATTTGTTATAAGCTATTTCGGACTGAATACCAGTATATCTGTAGCATGTCTTTTCGAATCCAAGCGGGGGAGGATTTGAAAAAATTGGAAATCTTTACTTTTCACTATTTATTTAAATCATGGTTCGTACGCTTTGGAAAAAGTAGGAAAAGTGCTGGAAAAAAAAGTATTCATTTTCAAGGAATGAAAAGTGCTAAAAAAAAAAGTATTCATTTTCAAGGAATGAAAAGTGCTGGAAAATATCTCGAACTTCGACAAATTGTTGCCGAAAAATATCAATTTCAACAATCATTCGCATTAAAAAAATCAGTAATTTCGCCAAAGGATCGCTTTAAAAATGCGAATTTCGTCTAAAGATCTCGAAAAAAAAGCGTATTTCGTCAAAAACTAGAGAAATAACCCAAATTTCGACAAGAAATCTCGAATAAAGCGCAAATTTTGTCAGAGGATCGCGGAAAACACGCGAATTGCATTAAGAGATCGCGAAAATACGCGTGTTTTCATCAAAGGACCGTGAAAGAAACACAAATTTCGACAAAAGATCGCAAAAAATTGCAAATTTCTTCAAAGGATCACGTAGGGGTGATTTTGTTCCGAATATTCCTAAAATTTAAAACATTTATTTCCGAAAATTTACGAAAATCGGTCACCAATCCGAAAATTCGGCCATAAAAAATCGCGAATTTCGACAAACGGTCGCCAAGAAAAATAAATTTTGTCAATCGTTTTCAGAAAAACGCAGATTTCGCCAAAGGAGCGTGGAAAAACGCAGATTTCGTCTAAGAAACGCGGGAAAAACTGTAAATTACGTGGAAAGATCGAAAAAAACCCGAAGAATTTTGTCAGAAGATCGCGAAAAACCCGAAAATTTCGTAAAAAAATCGCAAACAACCGAAAAATTCGTCAAAATATCGCGAAAAAACGGCATATTTCGTCAAAAGATCGCGAGAAAACGGCAAATTTCGTCGAAAGATCGCGAAAAAACGCGAATTCCGTCAAAGGGCTGCAGAAAAATACATAGTTAGTGTCGAGAGTGGATTTCCCCCTTTCACCCTCTGCTGTAATTTTTCAGAAAATTTGAGGTAAATTTCAGAATTTTTTTTTTACTCAGTATCACCCCTAGGATCGCAGAAATAACGCAAATTTCTTCTAAGGAACGCGAAAAAAACACAAAATTCGTCAAAGGGCAACGAAAAACAAGCATAGCCAGTGCCGGGAGGGGATTTACCCTTCTGCTATCTGCTGTAGTCTTTCAGAAAATTTGCTGTGAATTTTAGAATTTTTTAAACTGAGAATTACCCTTGAAAATTTCGTCAACTATACTTTGAAAAAAATCACAAATTTCTTCAATCTGTCATTGAACAAAAATTGCAAATTTTAACAATCCGCCGGGGAAAAATACCACAAAATACGTCCATTGGTCATCGATAAAAAATGCAAATTTCGTCAATTTGTCGAAAAAATCGCAAAATTCGTCAGTTTGATGCCGATTTCATATACTGCCCCCCCCCCCCCCCCCAAAAAAAAAGAAAAAAACGCTCCTTCCTAACATAGTCAATCAGTCATAAAAAAAAAATTGGTCATTTATAAAAATCACGAAGGTTGTCAATCAGTTAACTTCACCGAATTATATTAATTCCAAATTTTTCACTGTGTAACTGATAAAAAAATTTTATTTCCTTTTTATAAATCCACTTAAAAAAAATCTTTTGTATTTAAAAAGTAAAAATAAATTATCTAACTTTTATTTCAATTATTTTTGTATGGATAAGCACAAATGCTGTAAGGTTTGAGAATTCAGAGAATATTTATAAAAAAGTATATTGTTCACAACTTCAGAAATGCTTATATATGACTCCTGATGAGTGTTCAGAATTCCTAAAATTTAACTGGTTTACTCCTGTTTTCTGCTCTTGTAGTGATACCATACCTTTTATTTATTTATTTCTAAAAATTTTTTTGCACATAAAGAAAAGAAAATCAAGCTTTTGTGTCTTGTCTTTTTATTATATATGAAATTTCTTCCCATGGTACCTTAATAAGTTAAAACATGTTATTTTTTAAAAATTCTCTAATAATTTCTTGAAAATGCCTGTTATAAAAATAAAAAGATTTGATAAGATTTCTTTGAAATAGATAATCAATGGGGTGGCTATTTTCCTTATGTGTTATTCTACGCCATTTTAATGTATGTATCTAAACAGTCCTTGAATAGTGCTTGAAAAGTGCTTGAATTTTATTTGTTCTTGAGTGTATGAACCATGTAAATTGTGAACAGGGCCGGCCGAAGGACATTTTGGCGCACGTGTGAGCACGCATCGGGGCGCCCCCCCCCCCCTATTCGCCCCACAAGAAAAATTGCATAAGATATGTTCTTAATTTTTTTTTTATATACGTATTTTTTAAACATACTATAATTGATTATTTAAGATTAAAGTGTTTCAAAAAGAGATAAAAGTTTCTAAATTTAATTCCATCTTCGAGTTTGTATTTGGTAAATTGAAAAATTAAGTCTTATAAGGGACATTTTAATTTTACAGTAATTAACACTCTTAATGAAGTGGAATAAACAAAGTGTCAATATAATTGTATGAATCTAGTTAAATCATAGAGTATTGGTGTAGTACATCATGAAAAAAATCAACATAGTGGGCACTAAAGGTTGTGTTTATGACGGCCAATTATCAACAAGAGGCAAATAGGACCTAGGGGGGGGGGGAGTGCCCTTCGTGGGGGTCTTTCTAAGGGAACCTAACCCGTATTTACGCTTGGAAATCCAAGGTTTCGAAGAAAACCACGAAAACTCCGAAACGATTAGACCGACGGGTGCGATTGGGTTCGAACCCAGCACCTCCGGTCTACCAGCTTCGAGAGTAGAACCTCTCGGCCACTGGTGGGGCAACGGGCACTAAAGGCAAAAAAAGTAATTATTATTTAACGATAAATGTATTAAATGAAAGATTTTCTCAACACGATTATAAAATAAAATTTATATGCAGATAAATTATTATTATAGCAATTTTTTTTTTAATGACTTGGGTAGAGTTGAAACATGTAAACAGTCGAAATAAACGTATTTTTGTTAGTTTTAAAGTGTTAATTTACACCTTTTAGCAATTGAAATTAATGTAAATTATTATTATTATTTTAAGGGGACAGTTTACTTTTCAACAATTATTCTTATTTTAAAAAATATGATCAAATGGTGAACTCACTGCATTTCAATATTCAACTAAAAGTAAATTTTGAAAAAAAAAATTAACTGCATATTTAATTAAAAGTTTTAGTTAAACAAAAAATTGAAATTTTTAAAATCAGTACTAATTTTTTAAATATTGATATTTTTGCCCATTTTTTTTTTTTTTTTTTTTTTTTTTTTTTTAAGATTTTCAAACGTGTATTACATAAGACTGCGCATGGATTTTTATATACATCTATTATTACATTTAATATAATTTTTTACTGATATATAGAGTATAAAACGATGAAATCTAATATATCTTCATATACTTTTATTTAAAAAAAAATAAAAACTTGATGGGTGATTTTATGCGCATATTTATCACATACATAATACAGAATGTGTACAAAAATGGTTAAATCTCTATCTCAAATACAAAAAAAGCCTTAGAATTTTTAAAACATGAAAGTGAAGAAAATATGATCATGGAGAAAAAGCAATATAAAGTTTTAATTTGCGTGAGTAATTGCGCTGGCTGTAGAATAAAATTTACAATATCTGGCGATACAATTGCCGTATGTATGAAAATGAGGTGTCAAAATATTCCCATTTAAACAGGCTTTCATTTAATATAAAAAAAAAATAGATTTATGATCAATTTTGAGGTAAACTGTCCCCTTAAATAGGCTCCAGTTTCACAATTTTGTATTGTCAAGCTTTTGTTGATTTATTCATTTCGTTAGAACTCTGCAAATAATAAAGTGCATGTCATGGTACCATTATGAGGGGAGGGGGAGCAAGGAAGAGTCTTTTCCCCACTATTTTGAAAAAAAAAAAAAATCGTTATTTTGGATGATTTTAAAAAAAAAAGGTGGGGGGGGGGGGTAAAATGTACTTTTTTTCGCTTAATTTAAATGTTAAATCACTAAGAGAAAAACTGCGCTCGGTCCAAAATCTGTATATATTATAAAAAGGCTTCGCATAATATTATCTCAAAGAAACTTTACCCCTAAGTACATTTCGTTTTTCAAATACTTAAGGTGCAAATTATTTCACAAAATAATGGAGAATCTTTGTAATATTAAACAAAATTCCCTTTCAATGATGAATGAAACAGTGCGTCATTATAACGCAATTATATATTTTTGTGACATTTTTTGCTGGCTTTTCGCTCAATGTTCCTTTCAGACCATATATTTCTGAAAACTGGGGCAGTACATAAATTCAAAGAATATAGTATGAGCGCCGGATGAACGAAATCCTTGAAGAGGGAAGATTTTGGAACAAATGTGTGCCTTTAGTAAAAATAGAAATAGTTTAACTTAATTTTCTTCAGGGGATCTCCGACCATCCCGCACCCCGTTTAAGGTGATAAATATTGGAATAATTAAACACTAAAAGAAAAAAAAATCTAAAGATTTGGAATGCAGTTCATTAATTGTACTGTTGCTTGAAAAATTCCTCAGATAGTTTGAGGGGGGCTGCGCCGGCCATGATATATGCCTGAAAAAACTTTTTTAGATTAGTCCAATTATTGCAGGAAAAACGAGGCAGCTGCCCAGGCTCTCAACTCTAAAATTACCCCCCCCCCCCAAAACCCCCCTCCAAAATCGTTTTTTTTTAAAGGGGATTTGCTTTTTTTCTGTTTTTTACATTTTTCTATTTCCTATAGTCTGCAGATTATCCGTGTACAGCAATTTGGCCGAAGACCTTTCGTAGTTATTTTGTGCTTTAACGCAACGCGTCCGAAGGCTTACACTGTTTTTTTTTAGGCAAAACGACATTTTTTTTCAAACTGGGAAAGATCAGAAAGCAAAAACTATTAAACCGATCTTGTCATTTTTTGGAAATTAAAGGTGATATAATTTATTGGAGCTTGGACCACTTTCAGCCAATTTTATAAAAAAACTAAGTATTTTTAGAAGCACGGCAGAGTGTGAAAAAAGGGTCAGAAATAGATCTTTTTTTCAAATCGCTGACACTTTGTTGATTTTCAACTTTTTTTTTATCTCAAAGTGGTTAAAGCTCCAGGCAATATTATCTACTTTCATAATTCTTAACTGTAATTGATTGCAAGCGAATCTGGTGTCCACCCACAAAACTAGAGCAACATTATTTTTTTATTTAAAAAAATTAAATGTTCTTTAGATGATAACAAATAACATGCAAAAAAAACCCGGGGCGAAAATCTTTCTATTTAAATTTCTATTAAAAAAAAAATGTTTTTTTAGGCAACCCCTCTCTCCACCCCCTCCTTTATGAATAGAAAAAAAGATGGCTAAAATCATGTTAAAGGAGGTGGTCCCATTAGTCGGGCCCTGGTTCCGCCGTTCTCAGTTTAAGACTCAACGTCCTTCGTAATTTCAAGAACTGACAACTTTCAAATACAACAAACATGCATTGCAGCTTTAAATATTATACTATGTTTCCTACTCCCATGAAAATTACTCATTTAAACGAAATAACTAAATGAATGAAGCTACTTGAAAATTCTTTTGTTTGATTCATTCCTACCTACTAAACATTCCATTTACAGCAGTTTTATAAAATAATTAGTTAACGACCTAATCGTATTGTCTCGATACTACGGTCATTTTAATAAGAATTATTTACATACATATCTTTGGCTACATGACCTTTTTTCATTTTTCATTTTCGCTAAAATTTCTGACACTATTAGCAGAAGGTGAGCTCATATCCAGAAGACACTGATAGAATAAAACTTTTTCAGAGACGTCTGTTTTTCATTTTAAAATTTCTGCACCTTCAAGTTCCTAATGGTTTCTTTTTTCCGGTCATCTGGGACCCAGTCTCAGAACAGGATAAGAGGACTATAGAATAATGCGCCTAAATAGCCAGTATGTCTAAGCAATTTGAGCATTAATAGCAAAGGACAGAAGCCACTGTCTTCATGCAAAAATTCAGCGCCCTTGAATCTTTTTTTAAACACAACGAAGAATTTTTTCTCGAGCTGGCCCCAACCTAGCTATAGAAAATGTAAAAGAAAACAAAACGCAGAAAATAAAATAATTTTTATCGATGGGCTTGTAGATGCCCTTTCATCTGGTTGGGGCCACTCCGGGTCGGCGCCACGTGCGGTTGCACACTTCGCACACGCCTTCGGCCGGCCCTGATTGTAAAAAAAGATTGATTCATAAATCATTTATTTAAATTGTAAAAAATGGTTTGAATGAAAAAATGCTTAGTTTCTTTTTTTTTAAATTAAGTTAAAAAAATCATTTTTTTTTTATCATTGAGCACAGAAGTATGGTGCAGCTTCTAGCGATATGATTCGAAGTTTTGGAAAAGAGTGCATCCTTCAAAATATTTTTGTTTTGACGTTGACGATATGACTTATCATCAATTCCCCTTAAAAATATGAAATAATTTAATGAATAATTTCTGTGCATAAAACTTTGTTTACAAAGAAAAGAAATATATGTGTTCTAATGTTTACGCTAAAACCAAAATATTATGCCGGGATTTAAAAATATAAATGAAAAGTACAAAATTATTTTTTTATTTATAGTAATTCAGGTATAAGCAATAATACCAAAATGTTATGCCGTGATTTAAAAATATAAAAAATAAATAAAAATTACAAAATTATTTTTTTAATATATGTATTTTGGTATTAATAATTATATGGCATTAAAAATTGAATTGAATAAAATATTTTAATAAGTTCTTATATAATGATTTCTAAACTTTTTATTAAAAATTCTATTAACTGAAATTCTCTAAAAATTAAAGCTGATGCAATAATTCTGTGAATAGATGTCTCCACTTCTGCACATCACCCCAACTAAAAAGTGGACTTTCCCAACTTTCGTTCTTCCATAGGGAATCATCTAGGAAGGAGACGCTAGTGGTTTTACCATCCATGGTTTTACTAACTTTCAACAAAAGAATTTTGCCTCCATCAAGCAAAATCTGAAATGACACTGCAGAGGATTATCCTTTTTATTCTCATGGCTGAACAATACTATTGCAAATACATCCAATACGTCCAAGTCCATAAACAAACTAATATTCAAAGACGACATGCTACAGAATGGGGAAGAGACTCCTCCCAGGTGTGAAATACTTCATGATCATGCTATTGTTTTTCCGTCAGGAATGAAATAGAAAAATGTATTTTCATACTATAAATAGAACTTCTTAAACAGTACTTTCAAGTTCTACTAGTTAGAAATATCAGGGATCTGATTAGGAAAATTTTAGGTCCTTTAAAAGTCCCTTCACATTTTAACTCATCACTTAAGGCTGTTCTCAACTGCTCTGCTCAACAAGAGCAAAATCTTTTGACACATTTACAAATTCATTTTTTAACGGAAAGATATAAAATTGGAAACCCTGGCCATGGAAGCTATTTGGAATCGAACTGTGTTTTCCATTTTTTGATCAATCAATTACCTATTGAGTTATAAGCGATTTGGATCACGTGACACGGCATTTTTCTCTCCTTACTGCGTTCAGAAGTTCAGTTCAAAATGCCAAGTTTGACAGTATTTTCTGAAAGATCTATTGGGAAAAAACAGTTCGATGACACAGTTTCTGAATAACAACAACACCTTCTAGTTTCATGCGTTTCCGAACAAAAATGAATTAAAACTTATGTCTGAAAGTTGACCCTTTGGATTTGAGAACAGCCTTGAAACAGTACCCTTTACAAAATTTTTGGTAAGCGGAAAAAACGTGACAAGGAAAATACGTGACCGGAAAAAAGAGGACAAGGAAAAAACGGGATCGTTTGGTACTGCTTCTACTTTGTCCGGTATGGAGCCGTTATAACACACAGCCAGCCGAATATAAATATTTTAAGTCAAAGTCTACAAATGCGAATTTTGAAAAATGGTGTGAATATACACATACGAGAATGTTCGTTTACAGCTCTACTTGATTTTTGGAATTCGCGAACGGGAATACGAATATTTTCCGTCGATGTTTAAGAATGCAAATATTGAAAAAAGTCCTGCATATTCGCATATGAAAATGCATATTTACATCACTACTTGATTTTTGCTATATGCAAATTAGGAAACAGGATATTTTAGTCCTGCAGTTTCGGTCCCTTGCAGTTGTTGTTGGAAGCAGCTATATTGTTAATAAAAAATCTCAAAAATTAAATTGTTTTTATCAATGTATTTATTAGTAACAATTCAAAATTATTTTAATTATTAATTGTTTATATAATTAATTTATCAATTACTTGTTTAAAAAATATTACATGAGCTATATAGTAGTTATTACAGGGTAATGCAAATATAATTTTAATTTTCGGTTACTATAATGTTCATTAGATTATATAAAAATGATAATGTTTCTAAAGGATAAATATGTTGTTTATTTATTTATTAGTTAGTTTATAATATTTTCTTGCTCTTTAATTATAATTAATTAATAATATCTAGTTCTTTTTTAATTGCAAACTATAATTGTGCTAAAAAAAAAATCTAAATCTGCATCTGGGAAATAATATCACCTAACACCGTTAAAAAATACTTTTACGTATTTCTACAATGTTACATTATTACTATTATTAATTAATAATAAATAATAACACCATCAGTCAAAAACATAATAATTACTTAGACTTAAATTTTTGACTGATTTTTCAGTTTTTTAAGGGGGAGAATAATAAATCAAAAATTTTGAATAAAAACTTTAATTGATGATCAATTGCTGTTAATTAATTATTAAAATATTTAGTAATTTTAGTATAAAAATTAAATTAATATTTTATTAAATGTATTTTTTAATTCAATTTATTCTTAATTTATTAAATTATTAACATTAATACAAATTACAAATTTCTACTTTGAAATAAAGTCAACACATAGTATATTATATATTCAGTTTATTATTATATTTAATATTAGCTATAAGCTGAAATTTATCCTTTATTTGATTTTTTATTTTATATTTAAAGTTACTGAGATTTAAAACTGTTAATATAATTAATAATAAAACTAAGACAAAAAATTATTAAACTTATTTTCCGGGAAAGATGGAGGAAAAAGATAATTTTAAAAAAATTAAAAGACAAATGCAAAAAAGCTTAGTTTTGTCAGCTAAAAAATTAAAATTAATTAAAATATTAGTAACATTATTACATAAATTTTAAAATAATCGTTTTATTAAAAAGAAATAGATCCAATTTCAATAAAATTTGCTCACAAAAATCTGCTTCAAGCGGTGGGAAGACTTAAAAAAAATATATACAAGCAACAATTATAAAAAAAGAAAGAGCAGAGGGGGAGGAGGGCGATCTATTTTATTATTATTATTTTTTTTTTTTTAACAAAATATTTATCTCAGCACGCCCTAGTAAGCAAATCTCTGTTGATTTCCCAATGCTTATAATGTTAAAGTAACTTATGAAAATAAATTTATAAGATGCAATATTGTATTGAAAATATCAGACATTTGTTACCTTGTTAGTTTTTAGTAATTATTTATGAATAAGTTCAGTATTTATCAATTCCGTGTCATGTTTTTTCCTTGTCACTTTTTTTCCGGTCACGTTTTTTCCTTGTCACTTTTTTCAGCTTTTGTTTTTTCTGTCACTTTTTTTCCTAGATTCGTTAGAAGGAAAATAATAAAAATCTGGAAAGCTCAATATTTTTGGCCAAAGTTGTATAATACAGCTGGACATAGGCGTAGCGTGACCAGACATTTTGGGGGGGCACCAAGGTCGTGCGAAGTAAAAACGGCGCCCTGAGCGAATTTTCAATTTTGCCCCCCCCCTCCAATAAAAAAATTTTCTTTTTGTGATTGGTGTGATAAAATTGATTAAGTGCAGAAACATAAATTCTATCGAATAAATATTTCGCGTTTATTTTAGAACTTATTTAAAAGGTTTAATTTTAATTTAGGAATTCAGAAGAACTAAATAACATAAAATAAAATTGCACTTGTTTGTTAGAGAGTTCATGATGTTTAGCGAAAGGGGGAAAAACTGATCAAGAGAGAAAAAGAAATTCCCCGAAAAATGAATAAATTAGCAAAACCGTGGTTTGCAGCCTAAATTTCGCGCCCGGGGAGACCACTTCTTTAGCCTGCTCTTTGCACGGCCCTGGGGGGGCACACTAGAGGTCTGCACGGACAGCAATTCCAAGGCCCAGGACGAGCCCGGCCCGTTTATATTTTCACAGTTTACGACCAGGCCCGGCTCGTACAAGAAACAGTGAAAACAAGCCCGGCCCGTGAAAAAATCAATTAAATCAGTCCCGGTTCTGCTCGACACAATTTCTCAAAAAAATTCCAATTTTTCTTAACATTGCAGGGCAGCCACTTGCTACTAAAAGCGACTATTTTCAGATTATTATAGATTTTCCTTTCATGACCGAGTAAAATTCGTGATTTCTTACGCGATCATTTGGTTAAATTCTCAATTTTTTTGACCAAATTTGTGTTTTTTGCCCGCGACCATTTGACGAAATTTGCGATTTTTTTGTGATCGTTAGACGAAATGCGCAATTTTTTGTCCATTCTTTTGACGAAATTTGCGATGATTTATCCGCGACCGAATGACTAAAATCGCCATTTGTTTCCATAACCTTTGGTAAAATTCAAGATATGTTTTACAGTTGTTTGAGGAGATTCGCGATTTTTTCCGTGACAAATTGCAAACATTCGCGATTTTTTCCCCAATTGATTAATGATAATAGTTATTTCTTTTCGCTATCTTTTGCTACGATCGTTTAAGGATATTTCGCAATTTTTCCTATGACCTATTGGAAATTTCTCAAATTTTTGGGGGCGATCGTATCACGGAACTCTTTTTTTTTTCGTGATCCTTTGCCAGATTTCGCGATTTTGTTTCCGGCGATCGTTTCACGGAATTCACGACTTTTTTTCAGCGATATTTTGCCAAAATTCGCGACTTTTTCTGCGACAAACAGGGGAATTTTTTTCTCCGCCACCACTTGTCGAAATTCGCGATATATATTTTTTCCGCGACCGATTGATGGTACTCGCTGTTTGTTTCAGATATCATTTGACGAAATTCGGATTCTTTTCCGCGATAGTTTATTGAAATTTGTGATTTTATTTTCAAAACCGACTTATGAAATTCTTGATTATTTGTTTAAATTCTCGATTTTTTACGCGATTATTTGATGAAATTCGCGTCGTTTCAGGGGAATGATTCTGTTCTGTATTTTCCGAAATTTTAAGGCATTCGGTTCCGAAAATTTGAAAAAATCGGTCATCAATCCTAAAATTCGGGCATAAAAAATATCGCTAATTTCGCAAATGGTCGCCGAAAAAATCAATTTCGACAATCGTTCACAAAAAATGTCGCCAATTTCTTCAAGGGATCGCAGAAAAAACGAATTTCGCCAAAGAGTCGCGGGAAAAAAGCACGAATTTCTGCAAGGGATCACGAAAAAAACGCCAGCTTTGTCTGGGAATCGCGAAAAACACACACATTTCACCAAGGGATCGCAGAAAACGCAATATTTATCAAAAGATCGCGGAAAAGCACGAATTTCGCCAAAGGATCGCGATAAAAAAACACAAATTTCGTCGAAGGATCGCGGAAAAACGCGAATTTCGCTGAAGGACAGCCGAAAAAACGCGAATTTCGCTGAAGGACAGCCGAAAAAACGCATAATGGGGGCCGGGAGATTTCCCCCCCTTTTCCTCCTCTGCTGTAACCTTTCAGAAAATTTGCTGTGAATTTCAGATTTTTTTTTTTTTTCTCAGAATCATCCCTGTCGTCTTTTTGTCCGTGACCATTTGACGAAATTTGCAATTTTTTTCTCTTGGTCGTTAGACGAAATTCGTAATATTTTGTGAATTCTTTGACGAAATTTGCGATGATTTTTTCGTGACCGCCATTTGTTTCCGCAACCTTTGATAAAATTAGAGATATTTTTCCACGGTCCTTTGAGGAGATTTGCGATTTTTTTCGACGGCGAATTACCAAAATTCGCATTTTTTTCCGCCGATCGTTTTACGGACTTCACCATTTTCTTTACAGATCCTTTGTCAAATTTCGTGAATTTTTCTATGACCTATTGACGAAAATGATATTCGGTATTTGTTTCAGAGATTAGTTGACGAAATTCGTGATATTTTTCCCCGGCCTTTTGTCGAAATTCGTCTTTTCTTTTGTCGACTGACTGAGGAAGTTTAAGGGCAAGGAGCCAAAAAGAAGTGACAAAATCATTTGGGGGATAAAGGCAGGGGCAACTTTATTAGCCATGGCGCCCTGTGGGAGATTTTTTACTGTACCACTGCAAATACTATACTAATTTTTTTTTTCTTTTAAAGGGTTTTACTAACGCATTTTACTTTGTGCACTCCTTCCAGGGCCGAAACTAGCTATATTTTCACCCGGGGCAAACATGGATTTTGGCGCCCCCCTCCTTCCTCCGCAAAGTAAATTTACAAAGAGAAATTTACGAAAGTTTCTATTAGAGGACTTATTTTAAAATTTAAAATGTGTAACAGTAAAATACGTAATAATATTGAAATATATAACCAGCTTTGTCAAATAGTTATTCATTAAAACCTGTGAAAAAAATCGAAAGGAAGCGGAAATAATTCCGCTTTATACAGGTTTCCGTCTTAGCAGATATAACTGTTGGTATTATTTCTGTTGGAACCATGCAGTTTTTTTTTTTCATTTACGACAATGTTCCATTATAGACATTTCATTTTTCTAGATTTTACTGTTGTTGTAGCATTACAAATTATTACAATTGGGGCACTTTAATGTCATAGTGATATGAGTCACATTGTTTCAGGAACTAAAAAATAGGATTTACTGTACGCATAAAAATGAATTCCAGATTGTAAAATATCTTCACCAGTTTTGTGGAACTATCACTTATATCACTCTTCTTATTTATAGATAGATATGGCTACATACGTTCCTCAACTTTTCAAATTTAATTTTCAAAGCTAATTTTCAAATTTATGTGTGACTCAAAACAACAACAACAAAATTATTAAATTTTTACTTTTCATTTTGTGAATTTTCGACTGCTTGGTGTTTATTGTCCCAGTCAGACACCTGACCTCGCCCAATTAAAGGCCAGATATGGTGATATGCATGTAAAAAAGTAATTATAAGAAAAAAGAATGGAGTTATTCATTTACTGTCTTGTATATTGTAGGGTAATCTTTTCATCTATTCGACAATTTTAATGCACTTTACTCAGCTTTTCTTTTTGATTTTTCAGCTAAAAAATATTTTTTTACACAAATTTCACACGCACATATATATATTGTATAAAACGGTAAAACAAATTTTCATCTGGCGCCCCCTTCGCGTAGCGCCCAGGGCGCATGCCCACTCTCAATCCCCTTAGTTTCGGCCCTGACTCATTCTCCCGTTATTTTTTATTGTCCCGGGCAGCCTGGGTGGGGCTTGTTGAGCTAAAGCCAATGGGTAGGCCTCCTTACCTATCCGAACCTGTCCCGGGTAGCCACCCGATTTCGCCCATATCAAGACAGGAAAAATGAAAGCCCAATACTGCTCAGGGAGAGAAAGAAAAAAAAAATGAACAGTCTTCAAGGAGTCTTTTCATCAGAAAAGTCAGAGTCAAACAAAATCTTCATTTGGCGCCCCCTTCGCCTTTCGGTATACTTGGAATTGGAGAAAGAATAATGTTCAAGACAAAAGCTCTTTTTTTCCAATTCATTTGCAGTCTTCTATTATAGATGAATCTTTTTTATATAATTGTAAATTTCAATGCATTTAGTTCAGTTTTACTTTTGGATTTTCCGGCTGTAAGATTTTTTTATGCAAATTCAATATAAATACATATATATTTTTGTATGTAAAGACAAAAAAAAAATCTTCATTTGGCGCCCCTTTCTGTTCTGGCGCCCGGGGTGTAGAAGGTTGGGGGGGCACACGCCCCCCCGTGGCTACGCCTATGCAGCTGGAGAAGAAAGACAGTGTATTTCCCCTCATAGACAGTACTGTAAACAAATTATTTTGTGTGAAATGGAATATACCGCGTTTTCTGTGCGCGTTTTTTCTTTTGAAATGGAACATACCGCTTCTCTAGCCACCTGTGAAAACTTTCGCTCCAGTATTTATTTCTGAAAATTCTTGTCCATGGAGCAAGGTAGGTGTACTAAGCAAACAATAGAAAGATGAAAATGGATTCATAATTTCTTTGTACTAAGTAAAGTAGGCTGGAGCAAAGACCAAGAATATTTAAGCGTTTCTTGGAATTTATACGTTATAATAATGAATGAAAGGAACGTGTGTACACAAAGAGCTTCAGAATATCTATCATAACTTCTTTGCACAGACAACCCTTATCGTTAGTCCGTCTCCGTAGGTAAAAAGGAATAAGCGGAAAATCCACCCTATAGTCACCTGTCATAAAGGATTAGGTGGTATGGCACCTTGACACCGTATTGTTTTCAAAGGAAAGGGCATTTCCGCATATTACGCATTTCCGTAAACCAGTGCAATATTTTTTTTTAACGAAGAATGTGAGAATTTTCCAGGTTCCATCAGGTGAAGGGGATTGAAGACCTCTCCTTTTTGGAGAGTGTTTTGAATGTTACAGAGCCTAACAAGAGTTTGAAGCCAAAGGTGCCTTTAAAATTTGTTGGTAGAGCTAATCCTTGTGCTTTTTTTCTTCCACTTTAATAAAGAATAAATTTGGATACAGAGCAAGTATTCCCGCCTAACTAGGTATTTGATGTAAAAATTATAAATTCAAAGTAATTTAATTTTTCCAAAATTTGGCACGTTATCACAGGAGCTATTTATATGTTAAAAATAAATCCTTCAAAATCTGGCGATCGTAGCAAATTGTTATTTGTACCTAAATTAATATAATTTAGAAAATGTTCCACTTTTATTAGAGGTCCTGGTTATTTTTTATCTGAGTATTAAGTATTTTTTGAGGGTAGAAAATATCACTGCTTCAGGCTGCTTGATATTTAAAATACTTTTCCATGAATAATAGTAAAACACTATACCTAAAAAATGTCTTTGTCACTTTTCAGCATCTTTTATTAATTTATATATTTTAACAATTTTAGAGTGTTTGCAATAAAAAGTTTTGAAATCTTTAATGTAATAAAAATACTACTGTTGTATTAAAATATTATAAGAGATAGAGGGGACTTAAGCGAATACTAGAGGGGACTCAGCCCACCTTGCCCCCGTCTGGTTACAGCCATGTGTTTCACCACCGTTCTTTTGCAATCGCGAAACTCCATGTTAACCAACCTATGGGAAAAATTAAGTGATAAATGTTTACCAAAAGTACATTAAATAGCGAAAAAACGTTTTTTGCCACCGGAAAAAAGATTCCCGATGGCAACGCAGTGTGTTTTTAAAAAAATTAACTCCTTAAATTTTAAAGTAGCGTACTTTTCCAGCGTATAAGTTGCGGTTCAAACAACTCCGTTTCCTACCAGAATTTTCTTTTAATAAAATGCATGTAACTTTTTTCTACTTGGCACTTATTTAACTTCTTTTTTAAATAAAATTACTGGTTTGAAACGCCGAAAATTGCGGAATTTTTAAAAAGATCATAAATTAAAAAGTATAAAATAAAATAAAATTTCACAAATAAAATTTTTAAATTTATATACATACATATATATGCATACTTCAAGTTTAAGAATTTTTTTTTTTTTTTAATGTACTTTGTCGGCCTAGGAATGGCGCAAATTGTTTATCATATTAGGTAATGAGCAATCACCTAACTACATTTTCCGATAGGTTAACATGGGTCAGGCTTCCCAGCAAAACATGTCTGCCAATTTCCCTGCCCAAATATCAAAAAATTCCATGACCAAACGAAAATACAACAAAATTCGCTATCTATTTTCGCCTTTGACAAAACTAGCAATTTTTTTCTGCGATCACTCTTCGAATTTCTCGGATTTTTTTACGGTTGTTTGACGAATTTCTCGATTTTTTTTCCCGAAACCATTTGATGAATTTCGAATCATTTTTCATTTTTCTCCCACAGTTTTCCATGACTTTTTAGAAAATATTTGTACATTCGCTGACCTTTTACTACATATTTTTTAATTTCACTGACTTATTTCCCTGACTACCTTGAAATTCCCTGACTTACCTTGGCTACTTTGAAATTCCCTGACTTTTCATGTCACTGAGAACCCCTTGGGTTATTGCGATCTGTTTTCCTACAACCTGTATCAGTGAAGCATCCATTGAAAGGGACGACAGATTTTTAAATGAACAAAAATAGACAAATAAAAAAATACGAATTCTTGTTTTTGAGCAATTTTTTTTTTTAATTAGAAATAAATTACATTATATCCATACGTTGTTGTACAATTTACATAAAAAATGCTTTCACACTTCTTAAAGAAAAATAGTATTATGTAAGGTAGTGCAAATGCATTTTTCACAAAACATATTTTCTCGACACTGTTAAAAAAAAAAAAAGACAAATATTTCTTAATTTTGGAAAATATAACATAATTAACCCTTTATGTACCGAATTATGAATTCATGAAAATTTTATATTCTAAAGCATTTTTTGTGAATTTTTGAAACTGCATTAGAAGATTTACATAATCATTTAATAAATTTTAGAAGGATTGAATGATTTAGAAGGATTCATTAAATTTGAATTTATAGGGATTTTGTGCCATATTTATAACACCACTCGAATCTTTTATTTTAAATATTTTTCTTAGTATTTTATAGAATTAGAAAATGTACAAATATAATATTCTTGCAATAGAACTATAGAAATATTTCCGAATTGAAAAATCCTCTCTCCCCCACCCCCAACTCCAAGAAAGAGGCAAAGGCAATAGAAATCGTCCTTTTGAAAATATTTTTGTTTCATGTAACCAATAATGCTTTTGGCATCGATAACTCATTACTCTAACTCATAACTCATTCTAACTCATTCCAACTCATTCTAACTCATCGATAACTCATTACTACTAATCGATGCATTGAATGAATTTTATAACAAGTTATTTTAATGGTACTTATAAGTACCGTCAGTAAGGTTTAAGAACGAAAATACATAACATCTCTCGACTTATCCCCAAATGTCGAAAATTTACAGTCGCGATTTAAAAAAGCATTTATAAAAATAAAGTTTCTTTTGCTGCCATTGATTTTCGGAAACGTTTCCGAGTAGTTCTAATAGTAAATGAATCAATTTTCTTAACCCGGAATATAGGTTTTACAGATGCTGTCAATTCTAAAATAAAAATTTTCCTTGTGAACAAACATGCTTTAGTGACAAACAGAATAAATTAACAGCATTAACATTAAACTTAATATTGTTTTGTTACTCCTGCATGTATAAATTCAGTTAACGCAGCTGAAAATGTTTAATTCAGAATTGATAGCATCCTGAAGACTGATATTCAGATTTGAGAAAACTGATTACAGTCAAACCTCGTTAACATGAACACGCTTAACGTGAATTACTTTTAACATGAATTGTTGTCACAGTCCCCTATAAAAACAAATACAAAGATTTGATACTGATAAAATGAATTACTGTTAACATGAACAAAATTTTGATTCCCCTTGAGGTTCATGTTAACGAGGTTCGACTGTACTATAAAAACGACTCTGAAACTTTTTCAAAAACCAGTTGCAGCAAAAAACAAAAACTTTTTTTTTTATATAAATACTTCTTTTAATATAGAAAATATATTGGTTTCTGGATTATTTTTTGTCCTCAAAAAATTTGCTCCTGTTGATCATGGTAAAGAAAAAAACACTCTTTTCGGAATCGAGGGTATCCGAAGAGGTTGTTGTGTATTTTCGTACATTAAGAAACATTTGTCTTTTTTTGTCTATAAAATGCTCCATGCACATATTTAAAATACTCCATGCGTGTTGTTCAAAATCTTTAATATCTAAGGAACAATCTTGATGCATACTAAAACAAATCAGGGCATCGATTTTGAAGGGTGTTCTCAAATCCAAAAAGGCAACTTTCTGACATAAGTCTTAGTTTATTTTTGTTCGAAAATGCATGAAACTAGCTGGTGTTGCTGTTCAGAAACTATGTCATTGAGCTATATTTTTTCATTTTTTTGCAAACGCAATAGATCTTTCAGAAAATAGTGTCAAAGTGGACGTTTTGAACCGAATTTCCGCGCGAAAGTAGAATAACCACACAAGAGCGGGCGAAAAACGTGTTTGTCACGTGATCAAAATCGCTTATAACTCAATATGTAATTTATTGATCCCAAAATGAAAAACACAGTTCGATTACAAATCGCTCCCATTGTCAGGCTTTCCAATTTTATATCTTTCCGTTAAAAAATGAATTTGTAAATGTGTCAAAACGTTTTGCGCTTGTTGAGCAGAGCAGTTGAGAACAGCCTTAAGGAGGTTCTAAAAAAATATTTTCTCCCCCCGCTCAACAACGCAAAACTTTCTGACACTTTCATTGAAAGACCCGCTTTTAAACGTAACACCATGAAAATTGCGGGGGGTTTTATTGAAAAGGTGTGTAATTGAACAGTTTTCATTTTTCGATAAATGTATTAAAACTTGAGTTATAAGGGTAGGGATAGTTGCGCTCCGCACGGTATAATTACTTTTTCCTGCATTTTCCTCCCCAAAGGTCAAGATGGGTAGATTAGGAGGAGATTAAAGGAAGATAGTCTGAATAGGTTTGACTGCGGAGTTAGTAAAGCATCCATTTTGATGCAAAACTACATCTTTTTTGTCTCGAATTATACTCTTTATCTAAAATCTTAGAAACTTTTGAAATTTCTCATAAATTTAAAAATCTATTTTTATCCACTAAAGATTTCACAATCTTCAAACTGCTTACCTAAAGACTTTGCCAAGAACTCTGATAAAAAATTTGCATATTTAAAAATAAAACATAAAATTCAAGTGCGCGGCCTTTGTTTTTCTCTCTTGAGTTTAATAACATTAAATGCTGCATTTAACTGATGAATATTTTTTTAGATAATTTTTATCGACAGAAATAACTGCCTTTTGTAATGCCTGTATTTTATACTTATATTTTGTCCTTTATAGTTCAAAGGACAAAACAACTTTCAAGCTATTAAAAACATGACATATTATTTTTTTCATTCAAAAAATTCCTTATAAAAGAAAGGAAAAAAAATTATACAAATATAAGGAATTTCTTGAATGAAAAAATTATGAGTCATTTTTTAATAACTTGAATAATATATGGAAAACATAGGAAAAATTGATTATTGAAAATGTTATTCTTGAATTGAAACTATTAAAGGTATAATTAAAAGATGAATAAAATATTCAAGCTACTTTTTTTTTCTTGAGTCCAAAGTATGGAGTAACTAGCTCAGTGTTGCCTGGATGTAAGCCAAAGAAATTTTTAGTACTTCTCGAGTTATTATAGTTCATGTATAATAAAGTAGGTTTGTTTAAATTATCTTTACAAGAGCTACATTATTATTAACAACGTCACGACAGTTGTTGCGTATAGTACGGGACATTTAGAATGCGTACAATCTTTAAATTTTCTTTCAATAATTTTGAATATTGAAATCCGCAGAATTTATGCATTTAAGATAAGCGAAGATTTATTTCCATTTCAAGTTATTGATGATAAAAGATTAAAAATTGTTCTTTTATAAGGCTTTAAAACGTGGAATAAAAATAAGACTTCGGCTTAGTGACATATTCTATATTTTTGATTAAATAAGAAGTGAATTGCAATCCTGATTTCTTATACAAAAATTGTCTGTCGTGATACAAAAAAAGTACATAAGCACGCAGTTTATACGATTGACTATATAATAAAATCATTCTTTTTTTTTTTTTTTTTTTTTGTGAAAACAAAGTTCATTATTGTTTAATCGAATCAGCTGGTAATAAATAATCGTAAGATAATCGTAATCTGGGAGGATTCTGGCATAAAATAATAATAATAAAACTTTAAATTATTCAAAACATGATAAGAAAACATGTAAAATATTATAGATAAAAAAAAAGGAAAACAATCCCTAGAACAAGAATAACAATTTCTTTAAGAACACTCTCTTGAATTTTGAACCAAATTTTCTCTCTCTGTCTCTTTTTTTTTTTTTTTTTTTTTTTTTTTTTGGGGGGGGGGGGGGGGGGTTACTGATGGGTGAAAAAAAAAAGCCAAGCTATTGTTGCATTAACACTTCGCACACCTAGTAGCAGAGATTTTTAAAAAATGGCAAGTTACTCTCCACAAAGAAGAGCAAAAGGTTAAATAAAACTAAAATTTTGTATTGCACTATACTGTTTATTGAAAATATTAGTATAATGAAAATTTCATAAAAAGGGGTTTTAAGATTTGTTTGTTTAAACGATTAAAGAAAAAATGTGAAACTTATATATTTTTTAAGCAATAAAAGTATTTTAAATTACCATTTGGCAATAATTAGTCGTTAGCCCAGTTTAATAAAGAAATATTTATTAAAAATATTGACTTTGATAAAGTAATTAATGTTTTATCTAAATTCGCTGAGTAATGACGGAAAAAATAATAGCTAAAGAATAAGCATTATGAATGCGGAGTATTTTTTTTATTATTATTATTATTATAAAGGAAAATAATCTTGCTATTTAAATTTCACACATTTATAAAGGTAAATTGGTAACATATTTTTGCAGATTTAGATAGCTTATTTTAAACAAAGGTGTGAAACTTACAATGAAATAAGAAAATGTGTTCCCTTTTTTTTTACAGGGTTTAAGACTACAAAAGCTGAAAAAAAGAATTTTTTTTGTATTAATACCAGCTATTAATTATTCTCTATTTGCTGGGGGGATGGGAGAGAATTAACATCAACGATTCTAATGAATAACAAATGCAGTATAATAATCTAAAAATTTTGAAATTATTTTTATATTTTATTTATTAATTTATTTTTTTATTTGGGAGAAGGGTAAGTCATTTATTTATTTAACATTTAACACAACTTAACATTTGAAAGAAACAAGAAAAGAGAAAAATATTTTAAATGTTTTAAGTTTTGTGGGTAAGGAAAATTTTACGCGGATTCTTATTGTCATTACTAAGAAGCCAATGGTCAAAAAAGAAAAAAAATTTCATGATTTTAAACTCTGTGCAAGGGAGTGGAGGATTAGATGACATTAAAAATTTTAAAGATACCCCCTCCCACCTTAAAAAATGAAAAGTATTCATATATATAATAAATAAATAAAAAGTGGCTAATTAGAACTAAGTGGCTAAAAAGAGGCTAATTAGAGATTTAAATAGAAAACAAATACTGCTGATGGGAATTAAAATCTCAGTTATATACTGCGTTGATTAACTTTGATGTTGAAAAATATTTATGTATAACTGAAAAACAATGATAGATGTTAAAACTTCATAATCTTATTCATAAATATGTATCGTAAGAAATTCTTAAATTTAAAAATTGTTATTTTAGGGGTTAAAAATCATTGATATTATACATTTTGAAACCTTCACGAAGGCTTAAAATTGAAAAAAAAAATGTAACTGCATTTTAAGAACGCACAAGCTACGTAAATATTCCACTTATTATTGTTTTATTCGCGTCTTTCCTCTCGCGTGCAGTCATTCTGTATTTATGCTTCCACTTAGGCAACAAAATGGATTCCTGTATGCATCAATAGCAGGCCAGTGCAAAGAAGAAAATATTTCCTTCTCATCTGAGCCCCGACAGACCGTTTGGAGGTGGGGAGAATTCTATTGTGTAGTTGACCCGTGCCACATATTGCGAAGCCATAAGGGTACGCCCTCTCTGTTGACCATCACAGTAAATTTTCAAAAAATTCTTCCAATTATTTTATTAGAAAATATAATTAGGATAAAATTGATCTAACCAGTTAAATACCATTGTGTTCTAATCGCATAAAACATATCTAATTTGTAAATAAAAGGCATTTTACTTGTCTATACAATGAATCAAATTTTTGTGGTCTCCAAAGAAACAACGATTTAATTTATCATATAGACAAGTAAAAAAGGCCTTTTTTTTTTTTACAAATTAGATACATTTTATGCGAGTAGAACACGGTGGTATTTAATTAGTAATATCAATTTTATCCTAATTATATTGTAGTAAAAAAATAACACTAGTCTGCAAAATGTGGGTTGTGTCATGTTTTTTAGCATTTCATAATTGATTTTTATGTATTTTACAGGGCTGAATCCGAAAAAGACCCTCATTTTAAACCATCACGTCACGGTTTTTTTCGCAAATTGTAAATTTAAAAAGTAAAAAATAGTAAAAATCTGATACTATAAGAAATAGATGTGGTGGTTGTGTTTTTTAGCTTTTGATATTTGATTCTTATGTATTTTGTAACGCTGAATCCGAAAACGACCTTTCTTTTTTGCCACCACGTCAGGATTTTTCGCAAATCGCAAATTTTAACATTTTTAAAAAGTCGAAATATTGCAAAAAGTTGAAACTATAAAATATACGTAAAATTTTCTTATTTCAGAATAATTTATTCGTCTTTTGACTTACATTATGTATTTTTACAGCTAAACATGTAAAGTAAAATATTCAGTGGCGGATCCAAGGGGGAGGTAAAAAGGGGTCATGACCCCTCCCCCCCCGTGTGAACGAAGGAAATTACTAAAGGACATTTTAAAAACGAAATATATATTAAATTCTTTCAAATTTACCCCTCCCTCAACAATGATAATCTTTCTGACTCTTTGAAGCTCTACTTAAAGCTGTTCTCAACTGCTCTCAACAAGCGCAAAATGTTATGACACATTTACAAATTCATTTTTTAACGGAAAGATATAAAATTGGAAAGCCTGACCCTGGAAGCGATTTGGAATCGAACTGTATGTTCCATTTTTGGATCAATCAATTACCTATTAAGTTACAAGCTATTTGGATCACGTGACAAACATGTTTTTCATCCTTTCTTGAGTAGTTTTTTCCCTTTCGAGCAGAAATTCAATTCAAAACGCCCATTTATACACTATTTTCTGAAAGATCTATTGCGTTTGCAACCCCCCCCCCCCCCCCCCCCCCGGAAAAAACAGCTCGATTACATAGTTTGTGAACAAGAACAACTGCTAGTTTCATGCATTTCCGAACAAAAATAAATTAAAACTTATGTCAGAAAGTTGCCCTTTTGGATTTGAGAACAGCCTTAAATCCAAAGTAGGTAATTTCTGAGTCATTTCAGGTAAGTTCTGAGATTTTTAATCTCAGATGCAAGACATTTATTTGCAAGTGCACTTAATCAGAACAAATGTGATTGATTAGCGTTTTGCATTTTTCGATAAAGGCAGAGCATCTTTCGGGAAATGTCGGTTAAATGTGGGATTTTAAACTGAATTTCAGACCGCGACAGCCAATTGCTAATTCATGAAAGCATTTTTGTAACTGTCAAGTCCTAAAAATGGGCTTAAAATGCTCAATTTCGGAATGCTCTTTCTTACCAGAAAATGGGAAATTCTTCAATTTCTTGGTATATGAATAAAATGTATGCATTTTATATTTTGAATAATATTAAATGCATTTTTTTTTTTTTTTTTCATTTCCGAATGAAAATGATAATTTAAAAATATCAGAAAAGTAGCCACTTTGGAACAGCTATAAAAATTGCTTATTAAGGCTGTTCTCAACTGCTCTGCTCAACAAGCACAAAACGTTTTTACACATTTATAAATTCATTTTTTAACGGAAAAATATAAAATTGTAAAGCCTGGCCATGGAAGCGATTTGGAATAGAGCTGTGTTTTCCATTTTTTGATTAATAAATAACATATTGAGTTATAAGCAATTTTGATCACGTGACAAACACGTTTTTCAACCTTTCTTGAGTGGTTATTCTTATTCTACTTTCGCGCAGAAACTCAGTTGAAAACGTCGATTTTGACACTATTTTTTGAAAGATCTATTGCGTTTTCAAAAAACGGAAAAACAGCTCTATGACACAGTTTTTGAACAACAACACCTGCTAGTTTCATGCATCCGAACAAAAATAAATAAAAACTTATGTCATAAAGTTGCCCTTTTGGATTTGAGAACAGCCTTAAAAGATGTAACTCCCCCTCCTCCCTCAAAAAAAGAGGCATGACCCCCCCTCCCCTCTAAATGAAGGGCTGGATCTGCCCTTGAAAATATTGTGTATTTAAGGGTGTTCTCAAATCCAAAAGGACAACTTTCTGACATAAGTTTTAATTTATTTTTGTTCGAAAATGCATGGAACTAGCTGGCGTTGTTGTTCAAAAACTATGTCTGTGCTGTTTTTTCCATTTTTTTTTTTTTTTTTTTTTTTTTTGCAAAAGCAATAGATTTTTCAGAAAATAATGTCAAAGTGGGCATTTTGAACCGAATTTCCGCACGAAGGAAAAAAGAGCACACAAGAACGGGCGAAAAACGTGTTGGTCACGTGATCAAAATTGCTTATAACTCAATATGTAATTGATTGATCAAAGAATGGAAAAAACAGTTCAATTCCAAATCGCTTCCATGGCCAGGCTTTCCAATTTTATGCCTTTCCGTTAAAAAATGAATTTGTAAATGTGTCAAAACCTTTGCGCTTTTTAGCGGAGCAGTTATGAGCCTGCTTCAGTCAAACGAAAAGACCTGTTCCCTAATGCTAATGCTAATCCTATATAAAGATATCTCGTTTGAATTTAAATATTTTCAAATGATTTGTTTTGCATTGAATAGTTGAGATCGATCTGTACAAAGACCGTTGTTTACTTTTTCGATTTTCTTTACAGGTATTTTTATTGAGGACACTTTCATTTTCGAAATCGGTTTCAAAAGTAAAAGCATCCTTATAAAAATAAAATCCGCAATCAAAATCGAAAAAGTATAATACGGCCTGCATACAGATTGATCTCAGTTATCCAATGCAACGAACGCGTATTTTCGTCTGACTGAAGCAGGGCCTTAAGGCTGTTCTTAACTGCTCTGCTCAACAAGCGCAAAACATTTTGACATATTTACAAATTCATTTTTTAACGGAAAATATATAAAATTGGAAAACCTGGCCATGGAAGCGATTTGGAATGGAAATGTTTTTTTCCATTTTTTGATCAATCAATTACCTATTGAGTTATAAGCGAATTCGATCACGTGACAAACACGTTTTTCGCCCGCTCTTGAGTGCTCTTCCTCCCTTCGCGTGGAAATTCCGTTCAAAATGCCCACTTTGACATTATTTTCTGAAAGATCTATTGCGTTTGCAAAAAAAATGGAAAAAATAGCTCAATTACATAGTCAACATTCATGCATTTTCATGCATTCACGCTAGTTTCATGCATTTTTAAACAAAAATAAATTAAAACTTATGGCAGAATGTTGCCCTTTTCGATTTGAGAACACCCTTAAGAACAGCCTTAAGATCCTTACAATTTTATTCCACGTGTGGAAGTTTCTTTGAACCGCTCATGCTCTGCCTCGCCCCTTTCCTTTTATATTCTCTATGGTGTTCATCTCGGTGTCCTCCTTTATTTTGGTGGTTGATAAGCCTCGAAATTTGTCGCACATGTATTTAAAACTTTTGCCTTCCTTTGATAAGCCTTTATCAAATTGCTTTGATAGATTTTCGCAATTTTTTTCCTAACCTTTTTAACCTTGAAATGTACGATTTGCAAAAAATCCTGACGTGATGGTCAAAAATGAAGGTCATTTTCGGATTCAGTACAAAATAGGTAAGAATTAAAAGTGAAAAAACACAACTATCACATCTGTTTTATAGTATCAAAATTTTGCTATTTTTTTTTACTTTTCATCTTAGAAATGTACGGAACGGGTTTCGAAAATGAAAGTACTACCTTTATTAAAAACTCTACAACCAAAATCGAAAAAGAAAAAATAACTATATTAGAGATCGACCTCAGCTATCCTATGCAAGAAAAATCGTTTAAAAATATTCAAATTTAAAAGAGAAATTTGAAAACAACCTGCCCATAGGTTTAGCAGTAGCGAGCGGGAGTTTTCAAGTGAGGGAAGAGTCCCCTTAATGTACTTCCATGCATATTTTCATTTTACTTTTAAAATTAAAATTGTTAGTTTTAATTAATAAGTATCTATGCATTTTCCAACATGTATTTATGCAATTATTATACGCATAAAATAAATCTACACTATTTTACGTGTGCATTTTCAGCATATATCATGCATGAAGCGATGCAATATACAGGGTATCCGGTCTCAACGGTGTCCAATGGCTAATTCGTAAACCGTTAGTCATAGACATATAGTTCCAATTACAAAAATGTTTTAAATGAGGCAAAGAAGTATTTTTAAAGCGATTTGGGTCAAGAAAAACATTTATTTAAAAATTACGAAATTTAAATTTTTATACGGTCCCTCGGTCCTATAAGTGATATTTAGTAAACTTTTCCTATTCCTCTGACAAGTACGGCAAACAAAAGTCCCATTCATCTGACACTAAAATTGACCGAGTTATGACATTTTCAATTTTATGACTTAAACCACTTTTCTGTAGCTGAAAACAGATGAATTGGACCAAGCTTTCAGGGGTCGTACGCGAAATGCTTAAAGTATTATAAAGGGCGTCCACTCCAAACGATGTTCAATGGCTAATTCCTAAACCGTTAGTCAAAGACATATAGCTCCAATTACAAAAAAGTTTTAAATAATATAAAGAAGCATTTTTAAAGCGATTTAACAGAAGGTGCTTCCCCCGTATAAATATCACGGTAGTGTTAATTTTTAGTAATTAACTTTCAGATTGGTTAAAATAATTGAAGAAGTGAGTTTCAAAACTCGCCTTATCGAGAAAATCAAATTTTGGAAAATCGCGTAAAACCTTCAAATGCGCCCATTGGTCTTCATTGAAAATTTGGAGATTGTAGTGTTTGATTGGTACAGTTATACCAATAGAATAGATTGATAGAGAAACACGATTTTTTAAATTTCGGATAAGGTCAGTTTCGAAACTGACGTCCTCAATAATTTAATATATGTTTTGATTTAACAATATTTTCCCCCTAATTTTTAATTAAAAAATAATTAAAAAAATAACTGATCTAATAAATATTTGCTGAAAGGAGAGACAGTGGAATTTTAAGAAGGGGCAGGGGTGTAAAAATAATAATAATTATTATTATTTTTATCGTTACAATAAAATGACAAATGGAACAAAATCTTAAAAAAAGAAAAGTTAATTAAAAGAGAGAATGTGGTCGGTTATATGATGTCCGACCTTTAATGGAAAAATCTGTGCTCTATTAGAACAAAATATTAAAATATTGTAACGATTTTGTTATGTTTATTTAAATCATTGAAGTAATCGCACAGGTTGAATCATATAATGCAAATAATTGATGTTTATTGTAAAAGAAAATAAAAGTGACACGAGGATCATTTTCAAAAATGGGCATATTAATTTCCTTAACATATTCAGAGCAGCCATTCAAAAGTTATGTATAAAAATATAGGCATACAAAAAAAAAAAAAAAAAAAACATTAAGATGGTACAAACAAATTACTTGCAAATTGAGCTTTCCTGTGTCTGTGCATGGGACGGGAAGGATGGGGGGGGGGGGGGGGAGATGTGACAAAATTTGGAGGGGAGATTTCAGGGGGAATTCATACGGCTGTTTAGTGTTCATTAGTACAACATATATTGCTGCATAAAAAAAATGTAGATTTCAAGATTATAAACTTTGTGTGTATGAGAGCCAGTGAGGGAAGAGTTTAAATTGCAATTTCAGGTGGAATTTAGATTATAGATTACTTATTAATTGTTGCAGCAATAAAGACAACCTTTTCCCCCAAGTTTTACAGCCTGATAATTCTTTGCACATCAGTAGATTTTCGCTTTTTTTTTTTTAAGACTTCATCTAAATTAATCGGCCCCTTAAATTTCTACTTCCCCACTTTTTGCTTCACCTGCACGCAAAGTTAAAAATCTATAGAGGTTTATATATATATTTTTACTATTCTACTCTATTTGTCTAATTAAATAATGCATCTTCTAAAACTCCACGCCCGTTAAAAATTCTAATTCCTATTGTCTTAATTACAACACTTAATTATTAGAGCATAAAGAGGTAATAATTTTAAAAATTATTAAATTTAAAATCATTAAAAAAAGATTCAAATTTATAATTTATATAAGCAATTATAGATTTCAATTATAATTTTATTTAAGTATAGATTACTGATAAAATTAAAAATATATAGACATACTCTTAAATTAAAAAATATAAAAAAAGTATATTAAATTTAAAATTATTAAAATTAATAACTTTATTAAAATGTTAGGAAAATTTTCTACTTTGTCTTTGTAGTTAGCCGTTACTTTATAGTTATAGTAAGTTACTAATCATCTCAATCCTCCCTAAAATTTATACTCCCCACCCTCACAACTTTTGCTCGGCCAATACATACTGTCTAAAATTATGTATGTATTTTTCTCTATACTTTATTTTATTATGCAAGAAATAACTAACCAATCTACCACATCAAACCTCCTAAAAATTCTACCCTCTCTTCCCCCAACTCACGCGAAAACAACCGTTCGCTATTGTTAATCCCATGGAAGTATTTCTTTACGATAGCTCGTCGCAGAATATCCCCCCAACCCCCCCCTTCTGTTGTAGATGATACAGATTACCCCTTTTTTTTGTTCGAGCGCGGAGGCGATATTTACACATTAAAAGTTCAAATAACGCAAGTTAATATTTAGAATTGATTGATTGGATAAAAAAAAATTCCAAATAGAAAACTAATTTAATATAAATCTATTAATTCTAAGATAGTTTAGTTTTTCTAATTCTCCTGGTCCTCATACGAATCACTTTTTTTTTTTTTTTTTTTTATCGAAACTCTATCTTCTGATGGCTTTCGTCAAGCACGATTCCCGCCAAGAATTGTCGCTTTGATGCTGAAACTCTGACCAATCAAATTACGAGATACAGCATAAATGGCAAAATGTAGTTGAAAAAAGAAATATTT
This sequence comes from Maratus speciosus, assembly GCA_963932465.1. Lineage (NCBI taxonomy): Eukaryota > Metazoa > Arthropoda > Arachnida > Araneae > Salticidae > Maratus > Maratus speciosus. Next base: position 280,392,425 of record OZ010794.1, on the reverse strand, counting down.
TGTTTTAATATGTGAGAATGAACAAAAATCTCAAAATATATTTGTAATGTTAATTTAATATCAATGTTTAATGTTAAATTTTATATCTGACGATTATTTTTATTTCTAGTAAATTTGTGACTGACCCCTATTTTGCAGCAAAAAAGATACTCCAACTTTAAACATTTATTACTCGGTCAGTTTTAATCGCAGAGGAATGGGACTTTTTTTGTCTTACTTGTCAGTGAAATAGGATATTTTTTACTAAATATCACTTATAGGACCTGGGGACCGTATAAAAATTTAAATTTCGTAATTTTTTAAAAAATGTTTTTCTTGACCCAAATCGCTCTAGAAATACTTCTTTACCTCATTTGACACATTTTTGCAATTGGAACTATATGTCTATGACTAACGGTTTAGGAATTAGCCATTGGACACCGTTGAGACCGGACACCCTGTATAAGCAAACGCATTAGCGGCAATTTTTATGCGACTTGTTTATCATTGTGGAGTCTCCACGCTTACTGTCCAACATAAAAACAGGCGTTTCCAGAAACACTCCCACTCCATATCGATATTCCCCTTTTAATTTCGCGCACTCGCTTCGCCATAATTCTTGGAAAATTTCCATTTCAGAACAAACGAGTTTTCTTCCTTCTTTGTGTTCAGCATACACTGGTCACTGGTGGCGCCAGGGGTATTTCCTCGTTTCAATAACTAAAGTTTTTTGGAAGTTCCGTTGTAAACCTCGCGGAAATTTAGCGGGAAAATGGAGCCCGGTCCCAGTGGAATGAATCCGGGTAAAAGAAAATCTGAAGTTATAAGAACCTTGAAGAAACAAAGGATGTCTGAAGAGGCGGCACCGTCTTTTGAAAATGACTTGGAAAACTACAGGAAGCTACGAGGAATGGTAAATATACATTTTATAATTATTTCCAATTTTTAGGTATGGGGAAAAGAGTTGAGTTTTTGTGGGGACCCCGAGTACAAGCACATATGCAAACGGGGCTTCCGTACACCGTTGCTTACAGGGGCTTTACTTACTTACTTACACAATGGCGCTACAATCCATGTAGGATTTTGACCTCCCTCAATATACTTCTCCAGACCTTCCGATCTCTGGCCTTTACTTTATAATTTATAATTTGGTTTTCTGCAAGATCTTTCTCTATCTCTTTTATCCAACTCTTCCTGGGTCTACCAATACTTCTTTTCCCAATTAAATTACCACTATAAATCTTCTTTGTGCTTCGCTCATCCCTCATTCTGATTAGATGGCCTAACCATTGCATTCTTCTTATTTTTATAGCATTTATTATACCTTTTTCATTATATAACTGTTCTAACTCCATATTTGTCCTTATACGCCATGTATTGTCTTCTTTAATAGGTCCAAAAATTTGCCTTAGGATCTTCCTTTCCCAAGTGATAAGTAGCTTTTCAACAGGGACTTTAGTATAACAAAAAAAAAAATATCAAGGGTGTTCTCAAATCCAAGAGGGCAACTTTCTGACATAAGCTTTAATTTATTTTTGTTCGAAAATGCATGAAACTAGCTGATATTGTTGTTCAGAAACTATGTCATTGAGCTCTTTTTTCCATTTTTTTGCAAACGCAATAGAGCTTTCAAAAAATAGTGTCAAAGTGGGCGTTTTGAACCGAATTTCCGCGCGAAAGTAGAAAGAGACTCAAGAACGGGCGAAAAACGTGTTTGTCCGGTGATCAAAATTCCTTATAACTCAATAGGTAATTGATTGATCAAAAAATGGAAAAAACAGTTCCATTCCAAATCGCTTCCATGGCCAGGCTTTCCAATTTTATACCTTTCCGTTAAAAAATGAATTTGTAAATGTGTCAAAACGTTTTGCGCTTGTTGAGCAGAGCAGTTAAGAACAGCCTTAAAAACGGTACTTACTAAGATAATCACTATTAATTTTAACAATTACTTTAAAAAAGTTAAGTGGATAATCATTATCTCACTTTTAAATAATTATTTCACAATTATGAAATTTAAATGAATTTATAATAAATTGTGTGGTGCTGATTATCTTTACCTGTGCAAGTCCATATATCTGGAATTATAAAGTATGCAACAACTAATAATACACTTTCCGCAATACCAATTTACAATTATTTAAAATATTAGGAGGATCTGCCGTCTACGAGCTACGCTTACTAACTCAGGCAATTATTATCGCATGGGCAAATCGGGACTTTAGCCAGGGGCCCCCAAATCCACGTATTAAATTATAAAATATTTACTTTCTCTTTTTTTTTTTTTTTTTTTTTTTTGCAATTTCAGCTCTTCGATAAGTTGAAGTTATTAAATTCATCTTAAAGTAATATAACAAACTGCTAAAGTTATATAAGAGAGTTTTGTTCTGTATTAAGAAAAAAAAAAAGAGTATTTTTATTAATTAAGGTACTTAATTTAGAATTGGTGGAGCTAAAAATTTTCTTCTATTTAAAATCCAAGGAGCGAAAACACGGTTTATGCATTTAAACATACACATATGGCGGACCATCAGTTCTATTTGAATAATGCTGCAACTATACGAATGGGGTCCCCTAATTTATCTTTGCCCAGGGCCCAATTAGTCGTAACTAACCACAAATAATCTGATGAGAACAAGAACAGGATTAATTTAAATAAAGGGGGTGGAAAAAAAATATTACAGAATTATTTGAAAAAAAAAAAAAAAAAAAAAAAAAAAACAATGAGAGGATTAGGATTGACGAGACTACTAAACAGACTCAATCAATGTTGCCATAAAAGTTTCTTTTGAAAACATTTTATTAGAATATTTATTACTTATTCAGAGTTTCTCCTAGGTTAAAAAAGGCCAGGGTGCTGCCGGTGAGAAAGGGCACTTTTTTAATTTTAAAGGGCATGTTTTACATCCTTAAGGGCACTTTTTGAATTCTTTGGGGCATTTTTCAAATTCTTAAAGGTTTTTTTTTTTTTTTTTTTTTTTTCAGATTCTTAAAGGAACTTTTTTATTTTTAAAATCATTCTTTTGATTTTTAAAGCATTTCAAGACAACCTTGAATTAGTTTTACTATGCAAGCAAATTTTTTAATCCAAACAGGAGAAAGGCACTTTTTTTACTTAGAGGCAAGAAGGATGTAAGTTTTTTGGATGAGGGGCAAGAAAGGTGCTAATCTTTTGAATGAAGGGGAAGAGGGGTCTATTATGTAAATCAAAGGGCAGGTGGAGTGCTACACCCCCCTGAAACTGCCTGGTGGGAACTCTACTTAATTAAGGTGGTTGTTTCTCAAAGTCCCTGCTCAACAACGCGAAAGTTTCTGACACATTTTCTGACTTATTTTTGGACGAAAAGGCATAAAATTAGCGGGTCTGAATGTTGGAGCAATTTGGAATTGAAATGAGTTTCCCATTTTTCGATAAATAAATTATTTATGGAGTTATAAGCGATTCTTGTCACGTAACGACAGATTTTCCCCTTTCCCGGGCTGTCGCTTCGGAAATTCGGTTCAAAACGCCAATTTTGGCAGTATTTCCTGAAAGATCATCTGCGTTTACCAAATAATGGAAAATGCCATTCGATTACATAGAATCTGAATAAGAACACCTGCCAATTTCACGCCTTTCCGAACAAAAAATGAATTCGGAAAAGTGTCAGAAAGTAGCTCTTTTGGATTTAGGAACAGCCTGAAATCTATTCAGTATTTTGTACCTAATATTTAGGTTCACTGCAATGTAAGATATTCTTCCTTTGGGTTTGACGCTTCAAAAATTTGTCTGCTTAGGAATAACATTTAGAACATTATTATTAAAACATTATTATTAAAAAGCACTGTGTTTAGAACATTTACGCTGGTATTTTATCTTTATATCGAGTTTCAGACTATTTCAGGAACATTGTGTAGGTTATAGATGCATTTTTTTTATCTATTATAATTCAACTTTATGCATACTTTTTGTTTTACTTAAAAAAAAAAAGTGTTAATTTTAATTAATAAGTATATATACATGGAATTTGTATTTGTTGATTAGAAATTCATAAAACAAATTGAAATATTTTACTTATGCATATCTGTATTTATGCTGTTTTTTGAACATTTTATCTATTGATTTAATACAGTGCGAACGAAGGTATACCATTTCGATTTTGATGTATACAGATTTATAAAATGTTAAAATAAAATTGATACCCCCAATTCCCTTATACGTACTTAGAAGAAAAAAAAATGATCATTTTCAAGATAAATAATTTTTTTATAATATTTTATCAATTTATTTTATAACATTTTTATATAATTATATAAAACTATATTTTTGTGATATTAAATAAATTATATTTCTGTAATGTCAGAAATTAAATTATTTTACATTTACATTAGTGTAAATAGAGGATACTTCACTCACACAAAAACACCCGCTCGCTAATGTTAATCCTATGGGAGGAAATTTTTTATGTATCTCGCTCGCATTTCAATATTTTTAAATGATTTTTTTTTCATTGGAGATCGATCTCCACAAAGGCTGTTTTTTTACTTTTTTGATTTTGTTTACATGTCTTTTTTATTAGCATGCTTTCGGAAATGATTTCGAAAGTGAAAGTATCCTCATAAAAAAAAACCCGCAAACAAAATCAAAAAAGTAAAAAAACAGCCTTTGTGGAGATCGACCTCAGCTATCCAATGAAAAAAAAAATCATTTAAAAATATTGAAATGCGAGCGAGATATATCAAAAATTTCCTCCCATAGGATTAACATTAGCGAGCGGGTGTTTTCGTGAGAGTGTAGTAGCTCCTTTTCTTTATAGTTTTCTGGATGCATTGGAAAATGCTTCATAATCTGTGCTTTGCGCATGATTTTTCTGTCTTTTTTTTCAAAGAAAATGGTTTATTTTAAAGGGTAATAGGTTATTTTAAAGTTGACTTGTTGGTTTAGTGTCATCTTTTACAAACTAAAAAATTTAAAAAGACATTCATAATAGTGTATGAAGTTAAACATTTCCATCCTATTATATTATTACTTTTAAAGGTGCATTAATATGGGAGGGTGTAAATCAGTACTTTTGACCCCAAATCTGTAATCGATGGTCTAAAAAGAAACCCAAACAAAATCGAAAAAGTAAAAAAAAAAAAAAAAAAGGGGGGGGCATTTGTAGAGATCGCTTATTCAATGAAATAAAAATCATGCAAAAATATGGAAATGCAAACGAGATATTTTCAAAAAAATTGCCCATAGGGTTAACATTAGCGAGCGGGTATTTTCTCATTAAGGCTGTTCTCAACTGCTCTGCTCAACAAGTGCAAAACGTTTTGACACATTTACAAATTCATTTTTTAACGGAATGATATAAAATTGGACTGATCATGGAAACGATTTGGAATCGAACTGTGTTTTCCATTTTTTTATCAATCAATTAACTATTGAGTTATAAGCGATTTTGATCACGTGACAAACCCGTTTTTCATCCTTTCTTGGGTGTTTTTCCTCCTTTCGTGAAGGAATTCCGTTCAAAACACCCACTTTGACACTATTTTCTGAAAAATCAATTGCGTTTGAAAAAAAAAAAAAAAAAAAAAAAAAAAACTGCTCGATTACATAGTTTCTGATCAACAACAACTGCTCATTTTGGTAAACGGAAAAAAGGTGACAGGAAAAAACGGGACCGGAAAAAACGTGACAGAAAAAGAAGAGCGGAAAAAACGGGACAAGGAAAAAACGGGACCGGAAAAAACGGGACACGGAAAAAACGGGACCGGAAAAAACGTGACAAGGAAGGGTTAAATATTGAACTTGTCGATAAATAAATGTTAAAAAATAATCTAATGTTTTTCCACTGTCAGTTTCTTACAGCTTAGGGGGGGGGGGGGGGCACAGTTAATGGGTGAGTTAAACAATTCTAAGATTTGGTCCAAGAAAACAAAATTTTAACATTTCATTGAGAGAAGTTTAACATGACTTCTACAAGGGACAAGCTGGTGCTTTCTAACGGGGGGGGGGGGGGGATTAAGGAAATACAATTTATAGATTCTTTCAACTTCACATTCGCGAACGTCAATACAAATATTTTTTGTCGATTTCTACGAATGCTAATATTGAAAAAATTTGAAAATTCGCTTACGCTAATTCTAATTAACATCACTACTTGATATTTGATGTTCGCGAACGGTAATACCAGTATTTTCCGTTGATGTTTGAGTTAATGGGTGGGTTAGACAATTCTAAGATTTGGTCCAAGAAAACACAATTTTAGCATTTCATTAAGAGAAGTTTAACATGACTTCTACAAGGGACAAGCTGGTGCTTTCTAACGGGGTCGGGGGTGGGGGATTAAGGAAATACAATTTATAGATTCTTTCAACTGCAGATTCGCTAACTCGAATCCAAATATTTTTCATCGATGTCTACGAATGCTAATATTGAAAAAAATTGAAAATTCGCTGACGATAATTCTAATTAACATCACTACTTGATATTTGATATTCGCGAACGGTAATACCAATATTTTCCGTTGATGTTTAAGAATGCTATTATAAAAAAAATTCCCGAATATTCGCATAAGAAAATTCACATTTACACTACTACTTAATTTGGACATTATGTGAATAAGAATGCTTTCCGTTGATAATTAGAATGCAAATATTGAAAAATGTTGTGAATGTTCGCATACGAGAATGCTCGTTTACATAACAACTTGTTTTTCGACTTACGCATGTATAATATCATATAATTTTTTTTTTTTTTTTTTTTTTTTTAATTTTAAAGAAATTAGTTATAATAGATTCGATTGGAAAGTTTTATTTTTATTATTTTTATTTTATTTAACGCTATTTGAATTTTTTGTTTATTAACATAAAATTATATTAATAATAATAATAATAATATTTTTTAGACTTTCTGAATCACTTATCAATTTATAATTTTTTATGTCCCGATCAGTGGCATTAGTATTTTCAGATATTAGCAGAACAAATAAAGTAAAAATAATAATAAATAAATATCTTTGTTAAGATATGCCTAAAATTAGAAATTAGCATAGTTTGTTACTTTTTTTTTTTTTTTTGTTATATTAAGCAATTGATTGAAGTCAAATTTTTTGCAATTTTTGGTTTCATCGTGGAATTTCCAGATATATTATTCTAAACATTTAAACTAAACAAAATAAATTAAAATAAACATTTCTATAAGATACTGGAATCACGGGAAAAAAGCTCACGTAGGAAAAAACAAATCGGATAAAAGATCACGGGAAAGTATTCTATTTATTAAGTTGTATACATAACAGAAAATATAATATGAAGTTTGTTTTTTAAGGAATTTAATATATATTTTAAAAACATAGTAAACCTTATATATTTTTTAACGACATGAAGGCCATATTTAAATAAACAATTAAAACTAAAGTGCAGTTTTTCCACTGTCAGCTTTTTACAGCGTAGGAGATGGGGGGGAGGTACTGAGTTAATGGGTGAGTTAGACAATTCTAAGATTTGGTCCAAGAAAACACAATTTTGACATTTCATTAAGAAGTTTAGTGCGACTTCTACAACGGACAAGTTAGTGCTTTCTACGGAGGGGGGGGGGGGGGGGTATTAAGGAAATACAATTTATTGATTCTTTCAATTCGCTATTGATAGCTTATATATAAGCAAAGATGTTTTATATATTTATAAAACTTTAATCAATAATGATTTTTGGGTACAGTGGAGGACGGAGGGGGAGGGAAAAATTGCGTACACAGCTTATAAAGGGAATAAAATAAAGACGAAGAGAGGAGGCATTTTCTTTAGAGGAATTTTTACACTATACTGCTTTTTAGCTCGCAGGCTATCAAAGCCCAAGGGCTAATGAGCACGCAGGTTCTGTATGTATGCACTTACGTCTTATGTACGTAACGCGATAACTCTTGACAGAAACATCCGATTTGCTTCATTTTTTTTTTCCAGGTTCATTCTGATAAGGCGATTCCCTAATTAGTTTTGGGGGTTATTGGTTAACAGTAAAGGGGGGCTACTCCCCCCACCTTAATTTAGATAAATGGGTTTTTCATGCAGAATTATTCGATTTGCTCCAAATTTGGTATACCGATTTATTATATTAAGGAGCTTCCATGATTAGTTTTGGAGGATCATTAGTTAAATATAAAGGGGGGAAAGGGGGCTGGACCCCCTTAATTTAGATAAATGGGTGTTTCATGCAGAGTTATTCGATTTGCACCAAATTTAGTACACCGGTTTGTTATGCCAAGGAGCTGCCTTGATTAAATTTGGAGGTTTATTGGTTAAGTATGAAGAGGGGGGCGGGGCTAGTCCCCCCCTTAATTTAAATAAATGGGTTTTTCATGCAGAATTTTTCGATTTGCTTCAAATTTGATATATCGGTTTATTCCGATATGGCGCTTCTTTCATTAGGTTTGGAGATTCGTTGGTTAAATTTATAAAAGTGGGGAAAGGGGGTCCCCTCTTCTTAATTTAGATAAATGGATTTTCATGCAGAATTATCCAATTTATTTTATTTTTTTCTATGTTCATTCTGATAAAGCGCTTTCCCGATTAGATTTGGAGGTTCATTAGTTAAGTATAAAGCTTAATTTAACGATATGGTTTTTTCATGCAGTATTATCTGATTTGCTTGAAAGTTGGTATACCGGTTTACTATGTTAAGGAGCTTCCCTGATTAGATTTGGGGGTTCATTGGTTAAGTATAAGGGGGGGGGGAGGCTAACCCCCCCCCTTCATTTTTTTTTTTTTTTGAGGTGCATATTCTTCAAAAGTTATATTTTGCAAGATTATATTATACTGTTGTACACTATGACGCAAAAGTTTAGACAATGAAGAAATTCTTACATACTTTGAAAAATATTTATTCAATTTTCAAATCACTGCTTGAAATTAATGTGCTGTACATATAAACAATATTTATAACAAAGAAAGGTGGAATTGTGCATATTGCAATAAATTAAATGGTAACAAAAATAAACTGCTGTCTCAAAAGTTTAGACACAAATTAAATAAAATCGAAATAAACAATTTTTAAAACCTGGTTGCGCATCCATGCTTATGTATTACGTCATATACACGAGACTGCATGGAAGAAACTAAATCTTGCATAGTTTGTGGATCGATATCGTACCATACATTCTCAATAGATGTCTTAAGTTCCTTTTCAGAAGAGTATTGTCTAGCGTTGCTATAAACTTTGCGACACATGATGCTTCAAAGGTTTTCTATAGGGTTAAGATCTGGGCTACATGCTGGCCAGTCGAGAACTCTTATATTATGGGAATTAAACCAAGATTTTGAATGTTTTGCAGTGTGAATTGAAGCATTGTCTTGCTGAAATTCCCACTGAGGACCCCCTAGAAGCTCAGCAAATGGCAGTAGGTTTTCTTCTAATGTCTGTGTATAATGCTGTGAAGTTTGACGACCACTGGTGAAGGTCAGAGATACTTGTCCATTATAGCAAAAGGCTGCCCAAACCATCACCGAGCACCCTCCTTGTCTGCGACTAAAAAAACATCGAGGTTCCTTCCGCAAGTCATGCCAATACGATAAACAACCATCTGGACCATCCAGATTCCACTTTTTTTCATCGCTAAATATGACTGACTGCCATTTCTCTCCATATGACATATGCTTTCGAGCCCACATAAGTCTTTGTAACTTATGATGTGGTTTCAGAGCTGGTTTCTTCTGCATTTTGCTATAAACGATTGTTCCTTTTTCCAAAATTCGTCTACGAATCGTATCCTTTGATACAGAGAGTCCCGATGAGCTTTGAACTCCACGTACGCTCATTTGTTGAGTACTCGCTAGTCTTTGTATCAGGCGATCCTCTCGTACATTTGTCACACGTGGCCTCCCAGACCGACATTTTGCTTTATATTCGGAACCACTCGATAAAACTCGATAAATAGATTTTTTTGACCTATTAATAATAGCAGAAATTTCAGAAACGCTCTTCCCTTCAACTTTCAACTGCCAAATCCTTGAAACCTCATTCACTTGAATTTCTTTAGCTCTCGGCATGTCGACTATGAAGCGCAATCGTTTGCAGAACTTAAGTACTCCAAATTTGTGACATCATCGATTCTAAATTTGCATATGCCAGCGAATATTCAAAGAAATTTAGAATAGTGTCTAAACTTTTGCGACAAGCACATTTGAATTTTTATGAAAAAAATTAGTATTATAGCAAATAAAACGACTGTCTTTTGTACATAGCATTTTAAATCAGTTTTTGAATATATTTACAGGTTTTTGTAATTCTGACGTCATAATTCTACATTTTAAAGCTGAATGACGTCATTGTCTAAACTTTTGCGTCATAGTGTATTTTACAAGATTATATTATACTGTTATATTTTACAAGAAAACCCTATTGTTCCGTTTTCTCCTATGTCCCATTAGCCCCCAGTCTCCCCTATATGTATTTTTCCTCAATATTTGTTATCTGGATTTTTTGTTATACTCAGTGGTGTAGTCGTAAAAAAAACAGAGGGTATACGTTCTTACCAGAGGATATACGCTCAAGGCAGAGGGTATACCCTAGTAAAGATATACAATAGGTTTCTTGAAAAGCAGAGGGTATACGGTGTTCCTTTAAAAAATCCAGAGGGTATACGGCGTATACCCCCGTATACCCTCTACTACATCCCTGGTTATACTGATAGCATGAACTACGGGTGACATGAACAAAAATTTAATTCCCCTTGAGGTTCATGTTAACGAGGTTTGACTGTATTCACTTATCTTTATGTACCTAAACTTAATTTAGTAGGCAGAAAAAAAAAAACCGCATGGGAAAATTAAGATTTATATTTCTGATCAATTCTGTGGAAACTGATCGAGAAAAAATTCTGGAAATGTTCATACATATAGGAATAAAAAATATTTCGTAATCGTATTAGCGAACGTGGAAACGGAAAATATGAAACTTAGCAATTAAATAATACATTAACCCTTTATGTGACGACAGTTCTTCAAAATACCATTAAAATAACTGTTTATAAAATTCATTTAATACATCGATTAGTAGTAGTACAGTTTAGAATGAGTTACAGACGCTTTACTCTATCATGTTCGAAAGCATTATTGGTTGCACAAAACAAAAGTATTTTTAAAATGATGATTTCTTGGCCTTTGCATCTTTTCAGCTTTCTTGATGTTGAAAGATTGGGGGGGGGGGGGGGGGATTCTGTTGTAAGAACATGACATTTGTACATTTCCTAAATCTACAACAAGGTTAAAACAATGTGAGTTCTTAAATTATTGCCCCTCCAGTGGCCGAGAGGTTCTGCTCTCGAAGCTTGTAGACGGGAGGTGCTGGGTTTGAACCCAATCGCACCCGTCGGCCCAATCGTTCGGAGTTTTTGTGGTTTGCTTCGAACCATGGATTTCCATGCGTAAATACGGGTTAGGTTCCATTAGAAAGACACCCAAGGAGGGCACCCCCACCTTTTGGGCCCATATCCCTCGTGTTGATAATTGGCCGTCATAAACACAACGAACCGATCTCTTAAATTATTATACACCAATCTGCAATAGTTAAGCAAAAAATAATTCAGTCTTTAATCTTGTGAGGTCTCTAGAAATGTAGCATATGGCACTTCAGGGAATATTTAAAAAGGATAAATACAGCTGAGTATTTGTTCCAATAATCCGGTTCAAAGTTATTCATTATACGCTATCTCAAATTGTGTGAAATATCTAAAATCAACACCATTACCTATTATATACATGAAAATATCTCATAAAACACGATGGCTGGCACGTAAAAATTTCACAGAAGAAACAACCCTTTTATTATACATTATTCGTCTGTCAGATTAATATCATTCAACAAAAACCATTCTGGAAAACTAAGGTTTATCTTCTGTCACTTTCAAATATGTATATTGAAGTGAGTTGTAAAATTCCAATGTATTTTTCGTCAACATAATACCTGTCTATCATTCTTTTAAAACTACAATCTGCAAAACGCCTGTTACAATCGAATAGAAAGCAAAATATTTTGAATGATTGTCAATCAATAATAAGAGGAACCACTCTCTTTGTTGAAGGATTAAGTATTTAACCTGGGGGGTCCCATGCTTCGAAAGCATGATTTTTCATTAAAGTTCAAAATATGGGTACATTTTTTCTTAATAGCCATATTTATTTAGTTTGAAATATTTTAATTTATTCAATTATATATATTTTTAGTAAGCTATAGAATTTATTTATTTATTTATTTTTTATTTTTATTTTTTTTTATATTTAGCCAGGCCTTTACGTTTAAAAATGAATCGGAAAATTTGTCAAAGTTTCGCGTTGTTGAGTAGAGAATTTGAGAACCGCCTAAATGTATATATATTTATTTTCGGTTGTCCGATTCCATGACATTTTTAACTTAATTTCGTTATTTGTTTTTTGAACCGGGAGACGAACCAAATTTAATGCCTCCCTCTTCTACCCGGTAGCCCAGGGTATACGCCCCCTAGCTTCCCTCTCGTTTAAACCATGAGGTCATGTAAAGTTAGTTAAACAGTATTACCAAATCTAATCGTATGTAATATATTGCCCTCTCTTTAAAACGATCTAATTGTTTGATAGGAAACAAAATATTAATAAAATTAAATAAATTATAAATAACTATTAGTTACAATATTAAAACTTATGGAATTATATTGAGTACCTATATATTAATACTAGTTTACCCCTGTTGCCCATACCCGCCCCGCCCATTTATCAGAATGAACATAGAAAAAAATAAAATAAATTGGATAATTCGGCATGAAAATCCATTTATCTAAATTAAGAAGAGGGGACTTTCCCCCTTTTATATTCAACCAACGAATCTTCAAACCTAATGAAGGCAGCGCCATATCGGAATAAACTGATAGATCAAACTTGAAGCAAATCGAAAAATTCTGCTTGAAAAAACCCATTTATTTAAATTAAGAGGGACTAGCCCCCGCCCCCCTCTTTATACTTAACCAATAAACCTCCAAATTTAATCAAGGCAAGCTCCTTAGCATAATAAACCGGTATACTAAATTTGGTGCAAATCGAATGACTCTGCATGAAAAACCCATTTATCTAAATTAAGGTGGTCTAGCCCCCTTTCTCCCGTGTATACTTAATTAATGAACCTCCAAAACTAATCATGGAAGCTCCTTAACATAATAAATCGGTATACCAATTTTGGAGCAAATCGAATAATTCTGCATGAAAAACCCATAGTAGCCCCCCTTTACTCTTAACCAACAACCCCCAAAACTAATCAGGGAAGCGCCTTATCAGAATGAACCTGGAAAAAAAATTAAAGCAAATCGGATGTTTCTGTCAAGAGTTATCGCGTTACGTACATACAGACGTAAGTGCATACATACATACATACAGAACCTGCGTGCACATTAGCCCTTGGGCTTTGATAGCCTGTGAGCTAAATAGCAGGATAATGAAAAAATTCCTCTAAAGAAAATGCCTCCTCTCTTTGTCTTTATTTTATTCCCTTTACAAGCTGTGTACGTAATTTTTTCCCTCCCCCTCCGCCTTATAAAACATCTTTGCTCATATATAAACTATCAATAGCGAATTGAAAGAATCAATAAATTGTATTTCCTTAATACCCCCCCCCCCCCCTCCGTAGAAAGCACTAACTTGTCCGTTGTAGAAGTCATACTAAACTTCTCTTAATGAAATGTTAAAATTGTACTTTCTTGGACCAAATCTTAGAGTTGTCTAACTCACCCATTAACTCTGCCCCCCCCCCCCCCTACGCTGTAAGAAACTGACAATGGAAAAACTTCACTTTAGTTTTTAGCATTTATTTATCGACAAGTTCAATATTTAACACTTCTTTGTCACGTTTTTTCCGGTCACGTTTTTTCCGGTCCCGTTTTTTCCTTGTCCCGTTTTTTCCGCTCTTGTTTTTTCTGTCACATTTTTTCCGGTCACCTTTTTTCCTAGATTCGCTAATTTTATGCATTTCCGAACAAAAATAAATTAAAACTTATGTCATAAAGTTGTCCTTCTGGATTTGAGAAGAACCTTAAGGTAAGAGTCATCTGCCATGTAAGACTAATGCTAATGGGTCATGTGCCTGTAATGTGACACCTGCTTTGACAAATGAAAAAGAACTTTGTATATCACAATAACCAAATTGATAGGTGATTGATTGAAACTGTAACTTTATTTTGCTTGTTTCTTTAGGTGCTTCTTGTGACTGACACGCCAGATTGTGTTACATTTATGCAGCTGGCCATTATCATGGAAGACGGTAGTATTTCGAGTGACGCAGCCTTAAGCCTAAAATCGTATCGTATCGTATCGTATCGTATCGTTAAAATCGTATCGTATCGTATCATAGAATTCTTAGATGGCGGAACTCATATATACAGCTAACTCGACATCAAAGAAAACGCGAAAAGCCGCCTTTTAATATCTCAGCAGATATATGTCTTATTGTTCTGAATTTTCTAGAACAGTCTTATATCTGCAGTCTAATCGTATACTGAAATTTTTGCATTTCTACGTGCAGTATATTTTGAGATCTAAATAGCCATTTTTAAAGTGAAAACGTTGGTATAATATCGAGGAAGTTCCTAATTTGAAAATCTCGAAAACGGTTCTAACGATTATTTTTAAATTGATACATAATATAAATGTGATTAAGGCGAGGTGAATAACACTTTTCTTTTTTTCTGGGAAAACTCTCGTTCGTTAAATAATTCGATTTTTTTTTCTCTCGAAAATGACACGGGCGATTTTTTAAAAATCAAATAAATATGTTTCAGATGAACCAAATAACAATTTACTTGTTTCCAGCAAGACTCTTGTTCGTTTTATAATGCGCATGAAAAATCGGACTATATTTCTTCGCCATTCTATGGAAATTTCACCGAAAATGCATGACACTGTATTCATACACACGCTTTCTTTTTAACCACTTTTGGGGAGAAAAATTTTGTCTTCCCACTGGCTGAGTGGCTAAGGGCCATCGTTTACTGACCTTAAGATAGGCAGTTCGATACTCGCTGGTACGTGTTTTCACATGTGAATGTTTTTTTTTTTTTTTTTTAAGTCTGCTAGTTGACCATTATTCTCAGTTCCTTTGTAACCGTACCCGTGAGTGCTCTATTGTTTTAAATCATCACGATCTCGAGCGCATACCTTCAAATAACTAAATCTGAAATTTCCTTTCGATTGGTTGAGCGTTTTGGTCGCTAGGAATACATATATCGGGGAAGTTTTTTTCTATGACCGCCCTGTATATCAAAGAGCCCTGTACTTTATGTGTTATTTACAGCGGGTTTTTCAATTTTAATTTTTCATTGCGTATTGTAAGTAAATAATTGTTCTATGATATACTTTGTAAATATACTATACATGATGGTCGCAGAGACCCTTTATGAACCTTTATCGATTTTTTTTTCATTATGTTTGTATTCCAAATGGCTGCTATTATAATCCTGCAATTAAAGTCCTTAAAATTCGAGTCAGGTCAGAAAATGCTGTTTAACGTCAACACGAAACCCGACTCAATTTCAAAAAAATCGTTCAAGTCGACCTGAACCCGAAATTCTAAACCCGAACCGAACTCGAAATGGAAGAAAATTAATCCGTAGTTTAATCCAATTAAAAAAATAGTCTACAATACGTTGTCTACGTAGTCTACAATACGTTGAAAAGAAAACATATACAGTACAGAACCATTTATCCGGAATGCTTAGGGTCAGATGTATTCCGGTTAACTGGTTGTGCATTAAAGCAGCATCCATTTGATAAGTTTTGTGGTATATGTGTGGTTGTGGCATTATTTCTGACTTTAAATTATTAGATTACTTGGATTAAAAATCAATGCAAGAAAGATCAAAAGTTAATAAGAAGGTACTTTATGGGAATCCCTTAGGAACAAAAATTCTTCTGTTTCTTCTGCATAAAAGTTAAAATATCTAAAATACAACTAAATATGTTTTCTTTTCAAATACTAGATGTTGTCATCAAATTATACAATTGTTTCAAGCACAGCCTATGTCAAACTGGCAGTGTATGACACCTTTTTCTGCAAAGATTCTGAAATCAGTCTATCAGAAATATCATTCCGGATAACTGGTTTTCCGGTTAACTGGTTTCCGGATAAATGGTTCCATACTGTATATATATAATTACTAGCAAATCCCGCGGCTTTGCTCGCGTAATATTTGAAATATGCCAAGTGATATTTATATGTCTAATTTTTATTAAAAGGTACTAACTAAATTTTTATTTTATTAAAAGGTAATATTTTATTTTATTAAAAGGTACTTATTACTTTTAGGAATAATTAAAAAAAATTACTATTTAAAACACAGTTTGATTAAATATCATTGTTACACTGCATAAGGCAGAAATGAGACTTAAATTAATAAAACGAAATAAAACTAAATAAATAATAATTTAGAAAATATTTTGAAACTTTTATGCTCAATTAATACGCTCATTTCAGTAATCATTTGAAGTTTTGAATTTTTTAGAAACCATCTTCTTACATCTTAAAATTAACCATCATGTCAAATTCCAAGTCCTACCACCATCTATAAACATAAAGGGCTATGTTGAAATAGGAGCTGTCACCATTAATTTGCCAACATTAATTTTGAAATTGGTTTATTATTTCCTAATATTCCACAGAAACGTAATTTAGAAAGCTTTTAAAGGCCTTTTTTAGAGCGTTTGTTGTTCCTGTGAATCCCAGGTGGTAGAATCATCGGCATAAAATATAGCCTGTGTAGGATCAGAGACTGTTACCATTGATTCGCAACTATTACTTTTATATTTGGTTTATATTTCCTGAAATAGCGTAGAAATCGTAATTTAGGACTTTTTTAGAATGCTTTTCGCACCTCCCCTTCACTTCACCCCTTTTTAATTCGAATTTATTTTCGACAGTCCTTCGAGGGCATTTATATTTTATAAGTAACTACCATGCCATATTTAAAGTTTCTAGCCTTTTCAGTATCACAGAAATCGCAATTTAGAAAGTTTTTATCTACTGTAACCCTCTGGTGGTAGTGGCACAGACATAAAATATAGCTTATGTTTGAGCAGGTTCTATCACCAACAATTTGTTATCATTATTTTTTTAATCGGTTTGGTATTTGAAAAGATTACATAAAAATTGTAATTTATAACGCTTTTCGCTCACTTCATCTTTTTAAATTTGAAATTTTCTTTCGACAGTTCATAGAAAGCAGTTGCATCTTGTAAGTAAATAACATGCCATACTTCAAAGTGTTAGACCTTTCAGTTATGCAAAAAACGCAAATTAGAACATGTTTTGCTTTTTCAACCCTCAGATGGTAGTGACAGCGACATAAAATGTAACCTATGTTATAGCAGGGGCTGTCACCATTGATTTGCAACCATTACTTTTGAAATAGCTTTGGAATTTCCTGAGATTGAGTAGAAATCGCAATTTAGAACGTTTTTAGAACGCTTTTCGCGCATTTTCACCCCTTTTTAAATTTCCAATTTTTTCGAAACTGTTCTTAAAGATCATTTATATGTAATACATATGTACCTTGCCTAATTTTAAGTTGCTAGCCCCTACCGATCACAAAAATCGAAATTTGGAACTCTTTTTTTGCTCCTGCAACGTCTAGGTGATAGTGATACCGACTTAAAATAGCGTCTATGTTAGAGCAGAGGCTGTCAGCATCAATTTCTTAACATTACTTTTGAAATCAGTTTGATTCTTCCTGAGATATTGGTGACAAATCGGCATTTAGAACGTTTTTAGAACGCTTTTCGCTCATTTTGCTCCTGCATCTCCTCTGGGTTAGTGGAAACATATATAAAATATAGCCTATCTTGGAGCAAGATCTGTCACCATCATTTTAACACCATTATATTTGAAATCGGTTCAGTATTTCCTGTGATTGCATAGAAATTGCAATTTAGAACGTTTTTTACAACGCTTTTTGCGCATTTTGACCCCCCTTTTAAATTTCGATTTTTTTAGGAAATGTCCTTAGAGATCATTGATATCTTATAACTAACTACCATTCTAAATTTCACGATTCAAGGCCTTCCGCCACGCAAAAACCGCAATTTAGAACGTTTTTCTCCTGCAGCCCCTTTGGGGTAGTGGCACCGGCATAAAACATAGCCTATGTTGGAGCAAGGATTTTCACCATCATTTTGACCCCATTATTTTTTAAATCGGTTTGGTATTTCCTGAGATTGTGTAGAAACTACCATTTAGAACGTTTTTTAGAACGCTTTTCGCGAATTTACACCCCTTTTAAATTTCGAATTGTTTAAGAACTGTTCTTAGAAATCCTTTAAATCTAATAAGTAGCTGATACTTCAAATTTCATATTTCTAGGCCCATCAGTAACACATAAATCGCATTTTTAGAACGTTTTTTGCTCCCACAGCCCCTTTGAGGTAGAGGCACCGACATAAAACATAGCCTATCTTTGAGCAAACGTTGTCACTATCATTTTGACACCAATATTTTTTAAATCGGTTTGGTATTTCCTGAGATTATGTAGAAACTGCCATTTAGAACGTTTTTTAGAACACTTTTTGTGCATTAAAAGGGGTGACCCTTTTAAACTTCGAATTGTTTAAGAACTGTTCTTAGACACCATTTATATCTTATAAGTAACTAACATTCCAAATTTCACATTTCTAGGTCCTTCAGTAACGCAAAAATCGCATTTTTAGAACGTTTTTTGCTCCTGCACCCCCTTTGGGGTAGTGGCACCGTCATAAAATATAGCCTATGTTCTAAGTTGGACTAACACCATCATTTTGATACCAATATTTTTTAAATCGGTTTGGTATTTTCTGAGATTATGTAGAAACTACCATTTAGAACGTTTTTTAGAACGCTTTTTGTGCATTTTCACCCCTTTTAAATTTCGAATTGTTTAAGAACTGTTCTTAGACACCATTTATATCTTATAAGTAACTAATATTCCAAATTTCATATTTCTAGGCCCTTCAGTAACGCAAAAATCGCATTTTTAGAACGCTTTTTGCTCCTGCACCCCCTTTGGGGTAGTGGCACCGACATACGATATAGCCTCTGTTCTAAGTTGGGCGAACACCATCATTTTGATACCATTACTTTTGGAATCGGTTCGGTAGTTCCTGAGCTTATCTCTGACAAATAAACAATTTTTTCCTCTTTATAATATGAGTATACATTAATGCTCAAATATATAACTTTTTTTCCGCTTGAAAAAATATAACAGACTTTTTTTTTTTTTTTTTTACATAGGATGAACTCGAACCCGAAACCATTAAAATCAACCCAAACAAAGCTCAAACTTAAATGGGCAAAAAAAAAAGTTAGAGCAAGGAAAAACAGACAGACAGACAGACAAACCGAATTGATAAGCACTCTATTTTTTTTCAACATAACAGAGATAAAACATAAGCCTAAAAGTATGCAGAAAATACAATATCTAAAAATTTGATTTTTATTTTATTTATTTATTTATTTATTTATTTATTTAGTGTGTGTGTGGGGGGGGGGGGGATCGCCCCGATCGCCCCCTTCTGTGGATCCGCGCCTGTTTCCCGTCCTCTTTCATTTTTTGTTCGGTTTTCTTTTTACGTTTACATGTTTAAAAAATATTTGAACGTTTCGGGGAGGCGCTCGTTGCCTCTCCCCCACTTTCGAATGAAAAGGTTATTTTTCTACAGAACGACACAACAACCAATAACATCAGAAAAAAAATTATTTGCTTTTATTGACTGCAAATATCAAAAATATGCACAGTGATTTTTGAAAATTATTCATGAAAATATCTAAAATATCATAGAGTAGGTGGGGGCAAAGATACTCACTGGCTGATTTAATATGAAGAAACATTTCTACAATCGTGACTACTAGGTGGTAGTTTGGTCTCAAGTGTAGTAGTTGTGTGCTCGAACCTTGTGAAAAAAGTAGCACTCCGTGCCAAGAAAATAAGGTAAGTTTAAATTTTTGAATTTTGATCTAAAATTTTAAAATTTCACTTTATTGTTTAGCTGACAATACTTCGGATTTTTACAAATCCAAAAATTCAGTGGAGAACGGAAGCCTTATAGCTTCTAAATGCCGTATAGTGTACCTCGATCGCGTTTGTTTAAACTTCTAGGTAGCCGGTTAAGTAAAATACTGCAGAATGGGGTAAAAGTACGCATCCGTCTTAAGGCAAAGATACGCGCAAGTTTAAGATGCGGGGCTTTGCCGTATTGTTTTAAATAGGTGCAAAGCTTTCCATAATTATGTTGTGAAAGTTGTATTTTTCATAAGTTAGTATTATATAAAGTATAATAGCTATTTAACTAACATAAGCTAGTTAGCTACCATTTCGTTTTTCTACTTAATATTTTTTTTTCTTTTAATATAGAACGTAGGTATCTACCCACCTTACATTTAAAAATCATATTCTTGTTTCATAAAACGATTTTGTTTTAAGTCCCTTAACTCCTGTGAACGGTCTCGCAGACCGCTGCTATATTCAGTTTTCATAGCTTAACTTGTAATTTTAAATTTAACTATTGATGTTAGTTTAATCTTGATTCGTTTGGAAATTTAGTAGTATCGCTAAAGACTTATAATGAAAGGAGAATTTTTATTAGAATGGGCCTTTACATAAAGTTTAGAGCAAAAACAGTATTTTATGAGTCAGTCAACCCTTTTATTCATTCTACGATCAAGGGGTCTTTGAGACCGCTCACAGTATTTATGCAACAATTTTTGTCACAATAGTTAGAGGTTATCTGCTATTAGACCGCTGTTTTTACTTTCTTCTATCTTGACAAGAAGAAAGTATTGGTTTCATGAAAATTTTCGAATTCCAGTTTTCGACGGATTTACACGTTTTATGGGTCAGAGATTCCAAAAAACATGTTTTTACAAAATGTCTGTCTCTCTGTCCGTCCGTCTGTATGTGGCACAAATTTTGTAGGCGCTCTATCTCAAGAACTAATGCACGGAATTTAATAAAAATTCATATTCAGGTAGTCCTTGATATAGATTGGTGCTGATTAGTTTTTGGTGTAAATCGCCCAGCAGGTGGCGCTGCTATGTAGCATTTTGCAGGATTTCCGCAAAAGCTCTATCTCAAGAACTAATGCACGGATTTTTATAAAACTTCAGATTCCGTTAATCCTTGATATGAATTGGTGCTGGTAACGTTTTGGTGCAAATCGCCCGACAGATGGCGCTGCTATGCTGCATTTACACGATTTTCGTAATAGCTCAATCTCAAGAAATAATGCACGGATTTCCATCAAATTTCGGATTCAGTTAGTGCTTGACATGAATTGACGTTTTGCCGCTTGTGGTGTAAATCGCTCAACAGGTGGCGCTGCTATGCAGCATTTTTTGAGATTTCCGCAATAGCCCTATCTCAAGAACTAATGCTTGGGTTTTCAACAAACTTCAGATTCAGGTATACCTGGATATGAATTAGTGCTGTTTATGTTTTGGTGTAAATCGCTCAACAGTTGGCGCTGCTATGCAGCATTTTTCACGATTTCCACAATAGCTCAATGTCCAGAACTAATGCACGGATTTGCATCAAACTTCAGATTCAGTTAGTCCTTGACATGAATTGATGTTTTGTACCTTTTCGTGTAAATCGCTCAACAGGTGGCGCTGCTGTGCTGCATTTTTTGTGATTTCCACAATAGCTCTAGCTCCAGAACTAATGCACCGATTTTCATCAAACTTCAGATTCCGGTATACCTTAATATGAATTAGTGATGTTTGTGTTTGGGTG
Source organism: Maratus speciosus (assembly GCA_963932465.1). Classification (NCBI taxonomy): domain Eukaryota; kingdom Metazoa; phylum Arthropoda; class Arachnida; order Araneae; family Salticidae; genus Maratus; species Maratus speciosus. The sequence goes on along the minus strand of OZ010794.1, from coordinate 280,370,712 downwards.
CAAATCGCTCAACAGGTGGCGCTGCTATGCTGCATTTTTCAGAATTTCCCCTACAGCTCTATCTCAATAAGTAATGGACGAATTTTCATCAAACTTCAAATTCAGGTATACTTTGATACGAATTGGTTCTAAATTGATGTAACTTCTTTTACTATTTAAATGATTTAATTGACGTGATTTATATAGAAGAAAGTTTTGTGATGGCCACAACATACTAGTTTTCTTTTTTTTCATGGTTTAACTTGCAATTTTCAGTTTAACTACAAATTTTTAAGTCATTAAGTAAGCATTAAGGAAATTTACTAATGCTTTTGCATAACGTAGTCGTTTTATTGGAAATGGGGCCAAAACCCACAGTAATGGGGCAGAAAAACCCACTGCGTATCTTTACCCCACCACTGCGTACTTTTACCCCAACCGATGGGGCAAAGATACGCAGAGCAATGTTTTTTAAAAATTGCAATTTCTCACAGAATTATACTTTGACAGAATGTCGATTGATAGTGGCACTTGCCTAAGGTTCTAGTCTAACATTTTAATCACTCATTACATAAATTTAGACCAATGTGTGCCTTAAAATCAAAATGTATGGAAAGTGTGTATCTTTACCCCCACCTACTCTACATCATAATATTTTGAAAACAAATATTCGATAAATTTCATTAGATATCTCAAAATATAATATCCATTAATATGTATCACCGAAACCTGTGTTAACAACTGATATTTTAGCAGAAATCGATTACGATAAACGTTTAATTTCAACTTCTTTATCCAATTATTTTTACTTTCTTCTATCTTTACAAGAAGAAAGTATTGTATTCGTGAAAATTTTCGAATTCCGGTTTTCGACGGATTTGCACATTTTAGGGGTCAGAGATCCCGAAAAACGTGCTTTTACAAAATGTCTGTTTGTGAGTATGTCTGTGAGTCTGTCTGTGTGTGACAGAAATTTTGTGAGCGCTCTATCTCAAGAATCAATGCACGGAATTTAATACAAATTTATATTCAGTTAGGACCTGATATAAATTGGTGCTGATTAGTTTTTGGTGCAAATCGCTCAACAGGTGGCGCTGCTATGCTGCATTTTGTACGATTTCCGCAATGGCTCTATCTCAAGAACTACTGCACAGATTTTCATGATACTTCAAATTCAGTTAGTCCTTGATATGAGTTGATGTTTACTATGTTTTGGTGTAAATCGCCCAAAAGGTGGCGCTGCTATACATAATTTTTCTTGATTTCCGCAATGGTTCTATCTCAAGAACTAATGCGTGTATTTTCATCAAACTTCAGATTCAGTTAGTCCTTGATATGAGTTAGCGCTGACTACGTTTTGGTGTAAATCTCCCAACAGGTGGCGCTGCTATGCTTTTTACTGATTCCCGCAATAGTTTCATCTCAAATCTAAAGCACGGATTTTAATCAAACTTCAGATTCAGCTATAAAATTGACTTATGTTGTTACTTATTAGTCTTTGGTATATATCGACCAACGGGTGGCGCTGTTATGCATAATTGTTTACGATTCCTGCCATAGCTCTACTCAAAAACTAATGCACGGATTTTCACCAAACTTCAGATTCAGTTAGAAGTTGACAAAAGTTGTTGCTGATTAGATTCTGGTGTAAATCATCTAACCGGCTGCATTTTTCAGAAAGTATTAAAATGTATGAGATCGAAGAAAGTTTTGGGATTGCCCCATCCGACTAGTTTAAATTATACTCATTGTCATTGTCGTTTTTTGTTTGTCATTGTCGAAATTTTGTAAATGGCCGTTAGTATATACATTTTTAAGTTTTCTATTGCTATCCAAACCAGTATATAATATGCCAAGTTTTCTATTGCTACCCAAACAAAAACATTTAAATTTTGCAAGAAAATAAATAATGTGTAAATTAACCCGGCAGGACGGGCGCGGGGTGTTTTGACACCCCACGTCCGAAAATATTCGTTTGCTGTCGGTGAGTGCTTTTAATGTATTGTTTATTAATTTTTAAAATTAATTATAATTTAACATTTCAGTTATCATTTTTCACGAGAAAGAGTGTAATTATCATGAATTTCACTAACAGACAGAATTCTAAAGTTCTTTTTCGTATACATGCCATTTAATATGTTTCGGGTGTGCTGATACCCCATGCCTGTTCTCGTGTTACTTTACACGGTGCGCGTCCTGCCGGGTTAATTAAACGAAGCCTCTTAGCCTCTTCATTAAGATTTTCACAGAAAAACAGCGAAACTTTGAAACGTTATTTTCTGCTTCCTGATTGGTTTAATTAAAAGTGTCAACAATAACCCAATTTTATAAAACATGCAAGGGGGAATTATAAAAACAAGTGAGTAAGTGTGATCACAGATCGCACAGAGGGTTTCGTTTAATATTCCTTTCAAAGCACTTTTCCTTTTGCAAAATCTGTTAGTTCCACATTTCGCAACCAGGGGCATACTCTATTCTAAACAAACATCTATCCGAACGAAACTCCGTTTTACAAACTATCCGTAGATATATTAGTCGAGGGGACCAGGCCCATAGCACCCAAGATAGGTAGGCGACCCTGGCGGTAAAAATTGAAACTAAAATATGTACGGCTATGGTGCATAATATGAAAGAGTGGTGAAAGGAGTGTCGGGAAAAGTTAGAAAACACCCGGGTGAAAAGTGTGGAGGTTAGAAAAATTGCTAAAAATACAGAAGTTAGAGCTCGGAGGGGTAAATAATATAAGACTGGTGTTTTAATATAAGACTTTTTAAAAATTTTATGATTTTTCGTGTGATCGCAAGTGTTCTGCTAGTATAAGTATGCAAAATTTCACATCTCCAACTTAATTATGGGCTGGATTAGAAAATTTGCTTAAAATACGCAAGTTAGGGCCCAGAGGGGTAAATATAAGACTTTTTCAAGATTTTATGTCTTTTCGTATGATGTGAGGTGTTCAGCTATGAGTATCCAAAATTTCAAGTCTTCAGCTTAATTAGGGGCTCAGTTAAAAAAAAAAAAAAAAAAAAAAAAAAAAAAAAAAAAAAAAGCTTAAAATACACAAGTTAGAGCACAGAGGAGTAACAATAAGACTTTTTCAAAATTTTATGATTTGTCGTTTGATGTGAGGTGTTCAGTTATAAGAATCTAAAATTTCAAGTCTCCAACATATATAGTTTCTGAGAAAAGGCTCTGTGATGGACAGACAGACAGACAGAGGAGTGAGAAGAATAGGGTTTCGTGAGATGAACGAAACCCTAAAAATAATTAAAACTAAATATTTATTAGTTTTTTGTATGAACCTAAAACATCAAGGGGTGTCCATTACTGGCACATATATCCTATATATGAATCTTATAAATTTCAAAGTTATGAAAGTTTTCAAAATTTGATAATTCGAAATATAGAGCTTGATTCTGAACATTGTCGTTATACATTTATATATATATATATATATATAAAAAAGTCGTTGTTGTTTCCATAGCAACAATATTTTTCTCTATTATTGTTTGCTTGTTTTATTGGACACATACATCAGACTTGTGTGCTTGACAACAAGGCCCGCTTATAAGTCATCGTCGATATACAGGGACGAGATAGCACAATGAAATTTACAACACAGAGAATTTTTACATCCGGGAGCTCCGCAAAGAGTGTGCAATGGAGCCAGCGGGAGTCGAACCCGACAAGCCTCCTACGCTCTAAAGCGATTAGCAGCGTGGTGCCTTAACCACTCGGCCGCTGAGGCCCCTTCTCTATTATTGTCTCCGATATAAACAGTATCGAAACTGTGCCGACAGCGCAACGCTCAGAATCCGGCCCATAGCTATATTGCACTTAATTTGGCATCAAATCATTCCAAAGGAATTCTATTTTACAACCTTTAACTGGTGTTACCGGTCTCATAGACCGCTGCTTTTTTCAATTTTTATAGTTTAACTTATAACTTTCAGTTTAATTACAAACACTACTGAAACTTTGCTTCGTTTGAAACTTTAGTACTATCACCAGAGATTTTTGAATAGATGAATTTTAATTAAAACAGCCCTGTACAAAAAATTTAGTACAAAAACACTGTTCTATGAGTTAATCATGCCCTTTATTCATCTTTCGATGGAGCGGTCTCATAGACCGCTTCATAGTAGTTATGTTACAATTTCTGTCACATCATTTAAAGATTAATAACAATTGGCGATTTTTTGTTGGATAATACTTTCTTTGTAAAAATCGAATCCCTGCATACAATATGTGTACAGCCAACCAACCGTAAAATCTGTTGATAGTCCATTTTCAATGTTGCGTTTTAGATTTGTCTTTTACTTTGTTAACAGTTGATTTTAGCTCATCAGTTATATGTTGCCTTGAAGATTGCTTTTATTTCGGTGTATTTTCATATTTTAAAACATTAGTTATGGTTGTTATCAATTGGCATTGGCTTAATGATGAACCTGAGGTTAGTGATTTTTTTTTTTTTTTTTTTTTTTTGGCTAATTATACAGATTTAGATAAAATCCTCGAATCTATTGTTTAAATTTAATTTTTATTAATAAAAATGATCCTTACTGTATTTAATTAACCTGTCCAAAAATTTACATTACATTCTGTTCTTTTTTAAACAAACGTGGACAATGTCAATTTTTTCTTGTAAAAAAAATTTAGTAAATAAATGTACAACTTTGCGGATTAGATATTTGTTTATTTACAATTTTTTGTGCGCAACGTTTATAAATGAATTTGTTGCCTGGTTATAACTTTCTATTAATCCTTGACTGTTGTGACAGAAATTGTCCAATAAGCACTGTGAGCGGTGTCTGAGACGACTCGAGGACAGTTAGTTAACGCTAAGCTTTCCATACAGGGATAGTAGGGGAGACTGGGGATACTGTTTTTATTAGGTAGATATGAAATACTGCCTGTTACATTCTCCCCTATGTTGGAATTTCTGAAAAATTTTTGCAGATCTACACCGATCATGACCCCTAGAACCTAAAACCAGCCTCAGTAAAAAACTATATATATATATATATCACTTTCTTCTGGACACGATAACTTCCGTAATTCTTCACCAATCTCTTCCAAACTGATACATAAAATCAAGGGGCATAAAATCTTGGTCAAGTTCGTTAATGGGCAAAATCGGGCCAAGGTGATGGAAATAGGGAGGGGTTTTGTGAAAACGGAAAAAAAATCCATAACTTCTTAATTTTTGTACATATCAAATCAGTTTAAAGTTTTTATTACTTCTAAAAATAGGGCCAAAAATTTATGTATCACAGACATTTGATAAAATTAAAAATGGGCTCAAGGGGCACAAAAAATAGGGTTTTTGGGAGAAAAAAAATCATAACTTCGTCAATTCTTCAGATATCAAATCCAATTAATTTATTATAAATCTCCTTAATATTATCTACAACTTTTATATTCATAAGTTTTTGATAGGACCAATACGTATAGCAAAAAAAAAAAAAAAAAATTAAAACGAAAACAAAAAGGGGTGTTGAAGAAGAAAAAATTCATAACTCCGTCAATTCACAAGATATAAAATCCCCATGAATTTATCACATATCTTCTTAATATTGTCTACAACATTTATATAGAAGAGTTTTTGATAGGACCAATTCTTATAGCAAAAACGAATTAAAAATACATAGCGGTTGAAGAAAAAAATAATCTGAATAAGGTTGTATTCAAATCCGAACTGCTTATTTTCTTATTCATTTTTTCTCTCAGATGCATCCAATTGGTAGATTCTCTTATTCAGAAACTATATATAATGCGCCGTAATGATCGATTTTTTGATAAAGGCAGAATATATTTCAAAAAATGATGTCAAAGTGGTCATTTTGAACAGAATTTCCCGAAGCCATTGTGTTAGAAATGAAAAATATTGTCCTACTGAGAAAATAATTGTTTATAAATCAAGTTTTAATTAATTGAACAAAAAATAAAAACACAGGTCGCTTATAAATCTCTTCAAAAATCACGTCAGCAAGTTTAATATTTTTTCTATTAAAAATGAATCTGAAAATGTGCCAGAAAATTTCGAGTTGTTGAGCATGGAAAAGTTTTTTTAATACCGCCTTAACATGATTCTGATAAAACCAGCTATTATATAAAAATGAAATAAAAACTCGTCAAAAGCGACCAGATAAAATTGTTAAAGTGAGTTTATCTCTGATCATGATTTAGTTTTTGTTGGTGAAATTAGTATACTTAAATTCGATATTTATCTCCGCCTGTAGGCCGGGCCGGCAGGGATTTTTTTTTTTTCTTGGTTGTCACTTGATATTTTTAAGAATTTTTTTTACCAAACTAATAGTGTGTCCATTTCTTATACAACATAGTTTTTTCCTTGGTATAAAAAACACTAATTTCAAAAAATTGCATTTTTCAATTTTTCAAAAGGGGGATCGTGTATCCCCACTTAAAGGGATACTTGATCCCTGACAAAATTCAAGCTAACATTGTTTCATTATGCATACATCGCAGTATTATAAGTTAGCAATAAACATTTAACTTCTTTCATTTATGATTACAAGCTGAATATTTAAACACTTTGTTAATGACTTGACGTGTAGATGTTTAAAAAAACTATTAACGCAATTTAATAAAAAAAAAGCTAAAATGACAACTATTTAAGCTAGAAAGAAACCAACAAATAGTTAAACTTTATTTTAATAAATAATACACGTATACAATAATACAAAGTAAAAGTAATGAATAAAGCTTTCAAAAAATAATGACACAGCCTCATTATCAGCAGGTATTTTGAAACTTTAAAAAGTCAAAGTGAAAGGTTATAGTTGTAGCAGTTCTTAAGGTTCCTCCTACCGTAACTGGTTTAGGCAAATTAATAATGCAATCTGACTCGTCAATTATGCTTTTATCAACTTTTTCTGGGAAATAGAATTGATTAAGCATGCCTTTTCTTCGTAAAAAACTGATCTCATATTCAAAAAGTCCCAATTGTAAATTGAATGTTTCTTGTGATCTGAGTAGTATTTTAAATAAAATTAAAGTGTCGCAAACACCTTTTGCTAAATTGATGCGAATGTTCTGTATTTAGTAACAAAAATGAAGTATTTCTGTTTGTATTGAAAATTTGGGGATACATGGTTGGTTGGTTGTGTTTATGACGGCCAATTATCAACACGAGGGATATAGGCCCTAAGGGGGGGGGTGCCCTTCGTGGGGGTCTTTTTGAGGGAACCTAACCCGTATTAACGCTTGGAAATCCAAGGTTCGAAGAAAACCACGAAAACTCCGAACGATTAGGCAGACGGGCGCGATTGGGTTCGAACCCAGCACTTCCCGTCTACCAGCTTCGAGAGCAGAACCTCTCGGCCACTGGTGGGGCCTTGGGGATACATGATCCCTAGAAAAAGGGAGATCAAGTATTCTCATTTTTTGTTTAGAACATAAATGTATATTTTAGGTGGTAAATAAACAACACTAATTTGCTAAAGAAGTTATATTGAGAATAGTAAAGTTTATACTTTAAAATGATATACAATTCAATTTATCAAATTTCCAACAATAGGCAATAAAAACAAACTTTAAAAGCCTTTAAAAAAGTTAAACTTGCAACAATTAAATATTTGCTTTTCATGCAGAAACAAAAAATGGCTGTAAATGATTTTATGTTGCTAGGTTATCTAAAATAATGCATCTTAAAATGTATTTCTTGATTTCAAAACTCTACATATTGATTTTAGTATACTTTTTGATCAGGGATCAAATATCCCCAGTCTCCCCTATGTAAAAATTTCATTAAATTTTGGAGAGTATTTTAGACTAATTAACTTTTAATTGATGTGACAGAAATTACCACATAGGAGAGAATGGCGTCACTCGGGGTTATGCCGCCACCCCACCTAGTTTAAAAACTAACGGCAGTTTGAGATAGTGAATGCGCCTGTACTATAGTGTCCAACAATAGAAACAGTGCCTAGTATGAGAATGATTTTATTGTACGTCGTTCGCTTCTTCTAGTGAAAAATTTAGTTTCCATCTAGTTGCTTCTTATTTTGCAGCTTCAAATGAGTAGAGGTAAATACCTTTTATTGTAACATTAGGTACTTAAGATAATATTACCCGTAATCTACATGCATTCGCCGACATTTTGATGCAATTTGTTGAACAAGTTCGGTTTTTCTTTCGGTTTTGCTGGGGGTTTTCCACTATATTGCCCTCTCGGGGTAATGTCGCCATCATGGCAAAGGGTGACTTTTCCAATTTGAGTTAAATTGTAAGCTTAGCACATTAATAAATCTAGCTTAAGGAACACTGTAATTATTAATTATTTTAATAAATTATTGCTTTCTAAATATTTTCAGTTGGTTGTGTGTTTTCTAGTATCAATTTTATGTATGTACTAGGTCATTAAAGAGTGGCGTCATTACCCAGATGCATTGGCGGAATTACCCCAGTATCCTGGGTAATCCCACCACTGTACAGAGGTTGAAAGAATTTCCTTTTTTTATGTGTGTTTACTTTACAGTTATGATTACGGTTAAATTTATACAGATACTAAAGATCATGATTCAGCTTTAGAATTCTTACTTTTAAAAAATAAATATTTTTTTAAGGTGAAAAAAATTAAATTCCCTTAAGGTGTCGCCATTCCCCCGATCTCCCCTAACTACTGTGAAGCGGTAAGTCTATTACACAGGAAAAATAATGAAAAAAAAAAAAATAAATAAAAAAAAATCAGAGATACATTTTTCGTATAATATGTCAACCTTTTCTTATGTTGTACATCTGCTAATACAAGTAAAAATTACTGTGATAACTAAAATATTGCAAACTAGTAAGTATTTTAATAAGTATGAATCTAAATACCTCATTTTATGTAATTTTTTATTTCGTAAACCTTAAATGCATGAATTATTCTTTTTAGAATTGTATTTTTTATTCTTATATTAAAGATTAGACACCAGAAATTTTAAGATAGATTTTAAACTTCATTTAGTAGCATATTTTTGTAATTTTTACAACATTATTATTTCTATGTAAATACAGTGGTTACTAAGGGTTAAATAAAAAGTGATGCAGATAGAGGAGACCGGGGGAATGGCGCCACGCGGGGTTAAGCCGCCACCCTGTCTAGTTTAAAGACTAACGGCAGTTTTAGACAGTGATTGCGCCTGCACTGTAGCGGCCAACAATAGAAACAGTGCCTAGAGTGAGAATGGTTTTGTTGTACGCCGTTCGCTTGTTCTAATGAAAAATTTAGTTTTCATCTAGTTACTTCTTATTTTGGAGCTTCAAATGAGTAGAGGTAAACACCTTTTATTGAAAAATTGGGTACTTAAGATAATATTACCCGTAATCTACATGCATTCGCCGACATTTTGATGCAATTTGTTGAACAAGTTCGGTTTTTCTTTCGGCTTTGCTGGGGGTTTTCCACTATATTGCCCTCTCGGGGTAATGTCGGCATCATGGCAAAGGGTGACTTTTCCAATTTGAGTTAAATTGTAAGCTTAGCACATTAATAAATCTAGCTTAAGGAACATTGTAATTATTCATTATTTTGATAAATTATTGCTTTTTAAACATTTTTAATAGGTTATGTGTTTCCTAGTATCCATTTTATGTATTTACTAGGTCATTATAGAGTGGCGCCATTACCCCGATACAGTGGCGGAATTATCCCAGTGTCCTGGGTAATCCCGCCACTGTACAGAGGTTGAAAGAAAAATTTGATATGTGTGCTTACTTTACAGTTATGATTGCGGTTAAATTTATACAGATACTAAAGATAATGAATTAGGGGCCCTTATTAGGAAATTAGGAAATTAATAGGCCCTGCGGCTATTCCGTGTTTGCCCCGGGTTGGTGGCTCACGGTAAATATTCCATCTTGTGCTGCGTTTGTAGCCTTGTCAAAATATAATAGTGAGAAATTTTCCTTGCTGGGTATCGTTCCAAGTGGTTTAGTCGGTAGAACGTCAGTGCGCTATACTGATGGCCGGTGTTCGAGTCCCGGCTTGGAATCTTTTTCACTATGTTGGCCTTGGCGCCTTTTAAGCAATTACTTTGAAATTTGATTTTCATTTGAAATATTATATCCAAGGTGGATGTTTCCCTCTGGAATAATTTCCATGTATTAATATAGTTTCTATCGATGCTGGATTTAATTTTATTCCGTGTTTGCCCCAGGTTGGTGGCTCACGGTAAATATTCCATCTTGTGCTGCGTTTGTAGCCTTGCCAAAATATAATAATGAGAAATTTTCCTTGCTGGGTATCGTTCCAAGTGGTTTAGTCGGTAGAACGTCAGTGCGCTATACTGATGGCCCGGGTTCGAGTCCCGGCTTGGAATCTTTTTCACTATGTTGGCCTTTGCGCCTTTTAAGCAATTACTTTGAAATTTGATTTTCATTTGAAATACATGTAGTGTGCTACTTTTTTTTTATTTAGGTTTTTTTATTTTTACCACTTTTTTGATATCGTAAAATCCACCTTGTTTAATGACATATAGTCCAGGCAATAGGGGATTTTACCTGGTAAAATTAATGGTAGTTCTGGAAATTGGCTTACTTTAAATTTTTTGGGTCGCTGAATCCGAATTTGTAACATCCCACCAAAATCCCCCCCCCCCTCCCCTGCAACCCTCCCCCCAAAATTTTGGTAAAAAGCCCCCCAAAAAAGGTTTTAATAAAAAAATCAAGTATTTTTTTGTTTTAGGGAAAAAGTATCTAGAAATTCAGAAAGTAAACAAAATTTGCAACAAATTAGATATATGACATTATGACTTAGGATGAAGGGGAAGGGGAATCTGCCACTGAACATGCGCCGCAGTGCTGCGTGGACTAAGTTGCGCAATTCCACTTAACCACTCACACGTTTACATTCGCCCTCCCATGTCCCCTCCGAACTTTCTCTATAAGGTTTACTTTGTTTTTTGGGTCGCTGAATCCGAATTTTTAACTTACCCTCAAAATTTCTCCCCCCCCCCCCAAAAAAAAAGTTGTTTTTAAATGAATTTTTTTATTGTTTAGGGGAAACTATGTAGAAATTCAGAAAGTAGACAAAATTTGCAACAAATAGGATACATGACATTATGACGTAGGATAAACGGGGAGAGAGGGGGCTGCCTCGAAGCATACCCCACGCGCTGTTCTCATAAACCAAATTTTTTCAAAAAATCAATTTTTTGGAGGTTTGCCGGGGGGAATTTTAGTGGGAAGTAACAAATTCGGATTCAGCGACCCAAAAGACATAAAGTGAGTTTAAATCTAGAACTAGTATTAATTTTGCCATGTAAAATCCCCTATTGCCTGGAGTTCATTACTTAGTGCACGTAGTGCCGCAGTGGATGTTCCGAGGCAGTCCCTCTCTCCCCGTTCATCTTACGTCGTAATGTCATGTATCCTATTTGTTGCAAATTTTGTCTACTTTCTAAATTTCTACATAGTTTTCCCCTAAAACAATAAAAAATTTAATTTAAAAACAACTATTTTGGTGGAGTTCGGGGGGGGGGGGATTTGGGGGGTAAGTTAAAAATTCCGATTCAGCGACCCAAAAAACTTAAAGAAAACCTTTAGAAAAAGTTCGGAGGGGAGATGGGAGGGCGAATGTAAACGTGTGAGTGGTTAAGTGGAATTTCGCAACTTAGTCCACGCAGCACCGTGGTGGATGTTCCGAGGGAGATCCCCCCCTTCCCCTTCATCCTGAGTCATAATGTCATATATCTAATTTGTTGCAAATTTTGTCTACTTTCTAAATTTCTAGATACTTTTTACCTAAAATAAGTTTTTTTTAATAAAAACGTTTTTTTGGGGGCATTTTACCAAAATTTGGGGAGGTTGCCGGGGGAAATTTTGGTGGGAAGTTAAAAATTCGGATTCCGTGACCCAAAAAACATATAGTAAGCCTTTTTCCAGAGCTACCAGGAATTTTGCTAGGTAGACCCCCTATACGGTCTCTATTGCCTGGACTAATATTAATTAAGGCGAAAAGAAGGGATTTTACCATTTCAAAAAAGTTGTTGTAAATCGACAAATTTGAATTTTAAAAAAGTAGCCCACTGGCAACACTTCTTCTGGAGTTCCACGTGAGCGCCATTACCCGTTAACGCCATGTTGGATTTTTAATGTATTATAGTTGGCGTAACAACGCACTACAAAAATAAATTAAAAGCACGAAAGGGTATATATTTTACAGACATAATGAGTAAATTAACATTTGAAAATAAGATTGTACACTTACCTTCAAGTTAGATGTTGTAGAATTTTATAATAAAACAATTGAAAACTAATAACGTGAGGACATAAAAATACTTTCCTTCCGACGGTCACTACATCCTTATTGGGAACTTACGATGAAGTTCGCTAGATGCCGGCAACGATCGCACGTTTCCAATTCTATTCTTTCTAAAGATATTTCAGTGACCAGGATTGCTCGCTGAGCTACATTACCCTACTTTCCCCTACATAGTTTCATTTTACTCTTTTTCAAGTTGTGAATACTAGATCATGAAAATAACTCATAGTGTGATCTAAAGAGCATGTACTCGGGTTTTATTGTTATTAATGTGTCCTGGTCACTCTGTATTTGTACTATTATATATAAATCTGACATTCTGTTATTTTTAAAAGAAAAAGTTTCTTGTTTATGACATTAAAATATCTAATTATCATTGATTACATTTAGAAGTTATATAAAAGAGATACCTACATGAAAATCTTAGCTTACTAGTTAGTTGTAATTACTTATCATTGCTTCGTAGTATATACATATACTATAGTTTTAAATCTGTGCCCAGGGCTCCCGAAAGTCATAGGTGTGTGTGTGTGTGGGGTCTTCACTTAAGTGGACAGGGGACATTAAAAACGAAATCTTTTAATTTTCAACAGATTCATTTAAAAATTGCTAGACTTATTAATGGCCAGGGGTGGGGAAATACTTCATTTTACTCGCCACTGGCGAGTGAATTGAATTTTCTGACAGGGCGAGTGAATTTTTAAGAGATCCTCAAAAACTGTAAACTATAGAGATAGTCTAAAAACTTTTTTTTTTAAACTGGTTAGCTATATTTTGTAATTTCCCAAATTACTGCAACGCAAACATGATACTAAGTTTTATTCTGTATTAAACTTTCCTAGAAAAAAATTATGAAAATGCATTGCAGTAATAGTAAACATCTATTTCTACAGTTACGTAAATTTTGTTATAAGAATTTTCAACTGTATGTTGCATTTTGCTGGCTGGTAAAATAAATCCTTGGCTGGTAAGATTTTCTAGAAATTCCCACCCCTGTTAGTGGCAAGTTCAAACAGTTAAATTCAAAATTTAGTATTAAAATAATAAAAAGTTTTAAAATTATTAAAATTTTAAAATACCGAATAATTGTTATATTTTAAAACGCCACATGCGCATTTCTTTTGAATATAACATGACTTTTTTTTTTTTTTTTTTTTTTTTTTTTTTGATTAGGTACTTTTTGGTTATTAGAAAGAAAGTTAGCATGATGAATTGTAAAAGTTCACTGAACGTGTAAAAAAAAAAAAAACATTTTATAAGAATATTCTTAAATATTCAATTTTGAGAAAACAGAGTTTAAAGTGCGCATGTAGATTTAAAACTATATTTTGCTAGTTAAAATAATATACTAATACAACATCATTTACTATAACTATACATATATATTTAAATAAAACATAATTGACTTTATTCGCAAAAATTGAAAAATCGATTTTTTAATCGAATTTGATGTTTTTCAGTGTCCACTGTCCCCTTAAGGCTGTTCTCAAATTCAAAAGGGCAATTTTATGACATAAGTTTTAATTCATTTTTGTTCTGAAATGCATGAAACTAGCAGGTGTTGTTGTTCAGAAACTATGTCATCGAACTGTTTTTTCCGGGTTTTTTTGGGTTATAGATTTCCGAAAATAGTGTCAAAGTGGGCGTTTTGAACCGAATTTCCGCGCGAAAGGAGAAAAACCTGTTAAAAAAGGTTGAAAAAGTGTTTGTCACGTGATCAAAATCGCTTATAATTCGATAGGTAATTGATCAAAAAATGGAAAACACAGTTCGATTCCAAATCGCTTCCATGACCAACCCTTCCAATTATATTTTTCCGTTAAAAAATGAATTTGTAAATGTGTCAAAACGTTTTGTGCTTGTTGAGCAGAGCAGTTGAGAACAGCCTGAGGCTAATGTCAGACGCACGTCTTTTTGCACGCTTTTTTACTTACGTATTGTCCTTACACAATGCCGCTAACATTGTGTAGGGATAATACGTAAGTGAGATAGCGTGCAAAAAGACGTTCGTCCTCAGAGTAAGTATAGGAAGTCGTTTGTCTGACATTAGCCTTAAGGCGGTTATAACCCCCCCCCCCCCTACCCACTCGACAACGCTAAACTCTGACACATTCACGAACTCATTTTTAAAGATAACAACATGGAACTAGCAGACATGACTATTAGTACAATTTGAAATCGAATAGCGTCTTTCATATTTCGATAAATGCCAATTGTAACATAAACGATTCCTGTCACCTGACGACCTTCCTCAGGCTGCGATGTCCGAAAAATTGGTTCAAACTTCAAATTAGACAGCATTTTCTGAAATACCCCTTGAATATCGAAAAATGAAAAAAACTGTTCGATTTCATAGTTAGCAAAAACCAATATCACAAGTCTAAAATTAAAAAGTTCTTTACGAATGTGACAAAAAATTCAGAGTTTGTAATTGCGAACAGCGCTTAGATTTTTAATACTTCTTAAAATAAAATAACAATTTTACCAAACAACCATACAACAAACAACCATAATAATTTTTTTAAAAAAATCAATCTAATTTTTTCTTAAATATTTTTGTATTTCATTTTAGCTGCCAATCGAGAAGCCGAGATGCCAGTCACGCTTTGCTAATATTCCAGAGGACATATTTGTGAAAATCCTTAGTTACCTTTCAGTCACAGATGTATGGAGACTTGGACGGTAAGCAAATTAAACTGTGTTAAAATGCATCGGTGGTTTACAGACTAAATTGAACGGAATTTAACATTCGAGTGCATCTGAATTATTTTAAAATGGACCAAAATTACATTTTGCACTTAGCCCTTAAATGCCGGGTGTTGCTTTTCGGCAACATACCCAATTTAGGCTCTAAAATATTATTAGAATAATATTGAAGCTATAATGCCAAATGTTGCCAATAAAATACATTCTGAAAATATTATTAAATCGATTTTCAACATGTAGGGGAGACCGGGGGAATGCCGCCAACCCGGGTTATGCCGCCACCCCACCTAGTTTAAAAACTAAGGGCAGTTTGAGATAGTGAATGTGCCTGCCCTATAGCGGCCAACAATATAAACAGTGCCTAAAGTGAGAGTGACTTTGCTGTACGTCGTTCTTTTGTTCTAGTGAAAAATGTAGTTTTCATCTAGTTGCTTGTTATTTTGGAGCTTCAAATGAGTAGAGATAAGCACCTTTTATTGTAACATTAGGTATTTAAGATAATATGACCCGTAAACTATATGCATTCGCCGACATTTTGATGTAATGTGTTGAACAAGTTCGGTTCTTGTTTTGGCTTTGCTTGAGGATTTCCGCCATAATGTCCTCTCGGGGTAATGCCGCCACCATGCAAATTGGGTGAGAAATGGCCTCATTTTAATGTTGTGGAGCCGATTCAGCAGAGTGACTTTTGCAATATGAAGTAAATTGTAAGCTTAACCATTATTTTGCTCAATTACATTGCTTTCTAACTATTTTCAGTAAGTTGTGTGCTTCCCAGTATCCATTTGATGCATGTACTAGGTCATTAAAGAGTGGCGGCATTACCCCGGTACAGTGGCGGAATTACCCCAATGTCCTGGGTAATCGCGCCACTGTGCAGAGGTTTAAAAAATATTTTTTTATGTATGCTTACTTTACAGTTATGATTACGGTTAAATTTATACAGATACTAAAGATCATGATTCAGCTTTAGAATTTTTACTATTAAAAAATAAACATTTTTTTGAGGTGAAAAAATTTAAAATCCCTTAAGGTGTCGCCATTCCCCCGGTCTCCCCTAGATGGCAACACTTGTGCTGTTTAAGAATAAAGATAGCTTTATTTTTTCAATTGCTGCTACTTGTTCTTTTTGTTTTGTTTTGGAAGCTTGCGAAGTGCCATATTTTGTTCTGTAGTAAGCAAGTAAAATTTATTTCTTATTGTAGTTCCTAAAATTCTTGTGTGTTTAATATTATAGAATTTTATCAAGGAAAATTATTTTTTCACTTAAAGACCAGTATTGCCGATTAGTAGCAAACTGTTTTTTAGCCGTACACCATACTTAAAACAAAATAGGATTTTTTAAAGTATTTTTCCCATGATTTATTTAAAAAATGAAAGCCGAAAAACATTATTACAAGGATTTTTGAAAAATCAGGCATTTAAGGGTTAAAATAGATTTAAAATAAATTAAAAGAATCAATAATGCTGAATTTTTAACAAACATTCATTACAAAACTAATATCAAACACGGTTTTGAAGTACTAAAAATTATTAATAGTTATTAACCCTTTATCTACTGACGGTACTTATAAGTACCATTAAAATAACTTGTTATAAAATTCATTTAACACATCAATTAGTTGTAATACAGTTTAGAATGAGTTATAGATACATTACTTTATCTTGTTCCAAAAGCCTTATTGGTTACACAAAACAAAAAAATTTTTTTTAAAGGATGATTTCTTTTGATTTTGCATCTTTTTAGCTTTCATGGCATGGGGAGGGGGGGGGGGCGGGGTTCAATTCGGAAATATTTCTATATTCTATTGTAAGAACATTATATTTGTACATTTCCTAATTCTACAAAATACTAAGATAAATATTTAAAATAAGATTTGACACATTACATTTGAATCTTTCTTTTCTTTTCTCCCACCGCCCTTTTTTTTCGGTGCTTTTCTTCCAAAATAAAAACAATGTCTCAACGCGAAATAGAACAAAACAAGGGATTTTTTTAAAACTAATAAGCACATTTTATTCAACCGGGGTTGAAGAACTTTGAGTTGGGTAACTTTTCATCCGAAGTAAACGGTGAATACGAGTTTTCAACTCCCGGTTGAAAATACCAACCTGGGATTACTGGACCCGCGGTTTAACCCTCGGTCGAAGATATTCGTGAATACGAGCGTAAGTGGTGGATGCAAGAAATATATTTAGCATTGTTAAAGGAATGAGTTGAGGTTTCATTGTTAAAAATAATTAGAGAAACTTTTGATTTTCATTGTATGTAAAAAGAAGTATTTTGAATACATTTTCTCGCATTCTATAACCCGGGAGAACTCACTGCGTGAGATTGTCTCTCACCGTCATACCTTTTTTTTGCGCTGCTCGCTGGTTGGATAATAGCGAGGTTGATCTCTCCGCTAGCTGGGAGTCAATCCTACGTCGAGCTAGAGGAGAGATCAGCCTCTCTGTTAACCAATCAGCGAACTGGGTCTAAAAAAGGTATGACGGTGAGAGAAAATCTCACGCAGCGAGTTCTCCCGGGATAAAAAACAAAAATCAAGTAAAAAAAAATGTCTTTAAAATCAGTTTCTTAATGAATGTTAGTTTTCCACAGATTGAAAAAAAGGTCAGGGTGCTGCTATTGAGAAAACGACACTTTTTTATACTTAAGGACATGTTTTGGATTCTTAAGAGCACTTTTTTGATTTTATGTTGATTTCGTATGAAATACTACCTATTACATTCTCCCCTATGTTGGAATTTCTGAAAAATTTTTGCAGATCTACACCGATCATGACCTCTAGAACTCAAAACCACCCTCAGTAAAAAACTTTATATATATATATATATATATATAATCACTTTCTTCTGGACACGATAACTTCCCCAATTCCAAACCTCTTCCAAACTGATACATAAAATCAAGGGGCATAAAATCTCAGTCAAGTTCGTTAATGGGCAAAATCGGACCAAGGGGATGGAAATAGGGAGGGGTTTTGTGAAAACCAAAAAACCCCCATAATTTATTAATTTTTGTACATATAAAATCAGTTTAAAGTTTTTATTACTTCAAAAAATTGGGCCAAAAATTTATGTATCACAGATTTTTGATAAAATTAAAAATGGGCTCAAGGGCCGCAAAAAATAGAGCTTTTGGGAGAAAAAAATTCATAACATAGTGAAATCTCAAGATATAAATTCCAATTAAATTTATTATAATTCTTCTTAATATTATCTACAACTTTTGTATTGACAAGCTTTTGATAGGGCCAATTCGTAAACCAAGAAAAAATTTAAAACGAAACCAAATTTGGGGGGGGGGGGGGGGTTGAAGACAAAAAAATTCCTTACTTCGTCAATTCTCAAGATATCAAATCCAATAATTTTATTATACATCTCATTAATATTATCTACAACTTTTATATTCACAAGTTTTTGATAGGACCAATTCGTACCGCAAAAAAAAAAAAAAAAAAATTAAAAACGAAAACAAAAAAGGGGGTTTGAAGAAGAAAAATTTTCATAACTCCGTCAATTCACAAGATATAAAATCTCCAAGAATTTATCATATATCTTTTTAATATTGTCTTCAGCATTTATATAGACACGTTTTTGATAGCGCCAATTCTTACAGCAAAAACAAATTAAAAATACATAGCGGTTGAAGAAAAAACATCATCTTATTAAGGGTGCATTCAAATCCAAACTGTCTATTTTCTTACTCATTTTTAAATTCATTTTTGCTCTCAAACGCATCCAATTGCTAGATTCTCTTATTCAGAAACTATATAATGTACCGTAATGATCTATTTTTTGATAGAGGCAGAATATATTTAAAAAAATAATGTTAAAGTGGGCATTTTGAACCGAATTTCCCGAAGCGATTGTGTTAGAAACGAAAAATATTGTCCTACTGAGAAAATAATTGTTTATAAATCAAGTTTTAATTAATTGAACGAAAAATAAAAACATAGGTCGCTTATAAATCTCTTCAAAAATCACGTCAGCAAGTTTCATATTTTTTCTATTAAAAATTAATCTGAAAATGTGCCAGAAAATTTCGAGTTGTTGAGCATGGAAAAGTATTTTTTTTAATACCGCCTTAACATGATTCTGATAAAACCAGCTCTTATTTAAAAATGAAATAAAAACTCGTCAAAAGCGGCCAGATAAAATTGTTAAAGTGGGTTTATCTCTATATCATGATACTATTTTTTGTTGGTGAAATTAGTATACTTAACTTCGAAATCTACCTCCGCCTGTAGGCCGGGCCGGCAGGGATTTTTTATATTATTTTTTGTAAGTAAATAGAAAACTTGCTATAAATTCAGGAACAATAATTTGGCAATTTTTCTCATCGGGCCGGCAGGGATCTTTTTTAAGACGATCTTTTGATTTTAAAAGTCATTTTTAGGTGCGTTCGTAATTATATAAATACGTAGCACCTATAGTCGTCGTTCAGTCCGTCCGTCTGTCTGTCTGTCTGTCCGCATATAACAGAGCAAAAACTACCCAACCGAATGGTCTGAAATTTTTAATGTATGATTGTTGCAAAATTTTGTCGAGCCATTTCAAATTTTATGAAAATCGGATGCATAGTTTAATTACAGGGACAGTCAAAAGTTTTTCTTTACATTACGGCCAATGGGAAAAATTATTGCAAATGCATTTTAATGATGTTACAGCCTTTCGAATGGTTTGAAACTTTAAGTATATAATTGTTTCAAAATTTTGTCGAGCCATTTGAAATTTTGGGAAAATCGGATGTATAGTTTAATTACAGTGACAGTCAAAAGTTTTCCGTTACATTACGGCCAATGGGGAAAAAATATTGCAAGTGCGTTTTAATGATGTTACAACCTTCCGAATGGTCTGAAAATTTAAATATATAATTGTTGCAGCATTTTGTTGAGCCATTTCAAATTTTATGAAAATCGGATGTATAGTTTAATTACAGGGACAGTCAAAAGTTTTCCGTTACATTACGGGGAATGGGAAAAAAATTAAGTGCATTTTAATGATGTTACAGACTATGCACTTATGAAGTTAAAAAATATATATATTCAGTACAATATGGGGTACAAAAAATAATTATAAAACTAGTTTTAGTACGAACGCACCTTTTTTGCCACGTTTGACGAGCAATTTCCGACTTGTTAATATTTAGAAGTCATTGGCGCTCTTTTCTAGACACCGTTGAGTTATTTTTTACTATGCAAACAAAAAATTTAAGGTGGGAAAAAAAGAAAAGGAACTTCTTTTTACTGATGGCCAAGAAGGGTGTTAATTTGTAAACCAAAGGGCAGGCAGAGCACAGCACTCTGCTGAAACTGTTTGGGGGAAACTCTGGTGTTATGTTTTTTATATTTTTTCCGCCAAATTATCTTTATAACGTTTGGCAATGTATTGTTCAATAACATTCATTATCTATATTATGCGCTTAAAAAAAGTAAAAATACCATTTATGTGTTATTTAAAAAATGTATTACATGGGTCTTTGTTGTTAAAAGTTGTATGAAATAACCTTTACGTGTTTATTACACTTTGCCGTTTTCAAAAGTTGGCAGGTATGAAATAACAGGGTCATTCCATGGTAACTTACGTTACATTTAGCAGAATTTACTTCAGTAATTTTAGTAATATAGCACCAAAAATAGAATTAAAAATATAAAGTTGACATAATTTGTTAATTAAATCTATTCAAAGCTCAATTTAGATGAAATTTAGCTAATTTTTGTGTTATTTATTGAACTCTGGCAGTTATATTTATTATGTAACTGACATTACTGAAAAAGGAACGTGAGTTACCATAAAAAATACAATTCTCATTTTCTAGATAATTTTCATTCAAATTGAGCTTAGGATATGTTTAATTAACAAATCATGTCAACTTTACATTTTAATATTTTTTGGTGTTATATTACTAAAATTACTGCAGTAAATTGCTCTAAATGTAACGCAAGTTATCATGGAATGACCCAATATTTTATCATAAAAGATCATTTTTCTAAGCAAATATTTGTGTACATAAATTAAGTTTTTTAATCTATTTTCCGATTTTCAGGGGATTTTTTAAATCATAATATGGGATTTAAAGTACTGATTGATATAGAATGCGAGCCCCAGATTCTTTTATTGAGTACAAAATTGGTATGTTATTATATAACTTAACCGTTTTTGTTTTGTTTTTTAATTTCAGTGTCTGCTCAAGATGGCATTGCATGACAAGAAGCAGTACATTATGGGAACGCGCTGACCTAGCAAGCCTCAACTTACCTGAAAAGAAATTGGAGCAATTTCTGTCGAAACTGCCATCGTGTGTAAACGAACTGAGAATCGGAGGCTGTTCTGGTTTTACAAGACTTAACGTGCCTCGACTGTACCATACTTTGCTTGAACGTTTCCCTGATCTTAATGTCCTGATTATTGAAAACTCTATTTTACAAAATCCACTCATCCAGATGTCTGGTGTTAATGGATTTGTAATAAATGCCAAGCTTCCGTGGGAACAGCAAATTCGTAGATATTTCTCTCTGGTGGGAATGGCATACTATCCGACGGACGTGGATTCTGATTTCAACACTCTTGTTAATTTGCTAAGGCATCTAACAGTGTTGTCCCTCAGACATTCAATTTTAGCAGTTGAATTCAGAGACGACCACGTTCAGTCTCTATCCTCCAAGATCAAGGTTCTCGATCTGACAAACTGTCTGTGCGCAGTGGTGCAAACTATTAAACAATTCGTCCAGCTTCCTCTTTTGGAAGAACTGTATTTAGCTGGAGCCCCTATCTCAGTTAACGCCGTTGAAATTATATTGACAGAAGTCCCTAATTTGAAAGTTATTGACCTTGATGAAACAATTGTTGGTAGCGAAACGTTTTCCGTTCTCAGAAATCGCGGGAAAAAACTTGTAGCAATATATCTTGGTAAAACTGCCGTGAAAGATTCTGATATGATTGACGTAGACGAAGGAACATTTCCGGTTCTAAGGCAGATATGTCTGCAGCGTACAGCTGTCTCCGAAGTCGGTGTTCAAAAACTGTTGCTTGTAGTGCCTTCTCTAACGCATATATTTCTAACAAATAGTCGCGTTAAAATTACCTGGGTCCTAGATCAGCCTGCCGACGTGAAAGCAAAGTTGAAATACGACGACACTGACGAAATTGAAGGTTGTAACCATTTTCTGAAGAATAAATTTGGCGGAAAATTTTCTTACCAATATTTCAACTGAGTTCTTGTTGTAGTCGCATGTCTGTTGGAAAATCATAGACATATGTCTATGCTATGATTTCGAAGACCATACCAAATATATCATATGCCAAAGATATTATACATTATTTAATCGGATTCATTTTATTGTTTTATTACATTGTTTTATTGTTTTTATCCAAGAATTTGTGTATGTTTTCTAAAAAATAAAAAAAATCTCTATAACTTAATGGGTTCATATTTTTCACATTATAAAACAAGAGGGTATTTTTACTGGAGTATTATTTTCCAGGAACGAACAGAATTGTGAAGTAAACGAGGTATGGAGAAGATAGGGAAATAGCGAAACTATATAAAAAAAGTTTCTTTAATTCTTGATTTACTTAAGGCTGTTCTCAAATCCAAAGGGTCAACTTTCTGACATAAGTTTTAATTCATTTTTGTTCGGAAACGCATGAAATTAGAAGGTGTTCTTATTCAGAAACTGTGTCATCAAACTGTTTTTTCCGTTTTCTTGTAAACGCAATAGATCTTTCAGAAAATACTGTCGAAGTTTGCATTTTGAACTGAACTTCCGAACGAAAGAAGAAATTCCAGTCAGTAAGGGGAGAAAAATGCCGTGTCACGTGATCAAAATCTCTGATAACTAAATAGGTGATTGATCAAAAAATGGGAAACGCAGTTCGATTCCAAATCGCTTTCATGGTCAGGCTTTCCATTTTTATATTTTTTCGTTAAAAAATGAATTTGTAAATGTGTCAAAACGTTTTGCGCTTGTTGAGTAGAGCAGTTGAGAACAGCCTTAAATGATTAAATGATGTTTGCTTTAAATTTGTACATTGATGATTTAAATTTGTTCTAAACACATTTGTGAGAAATATAGGTTTTAAGTTTGGAACTTCTATAGCTGAATTAATTTTTAATTGATGGAAAACTGATTGCAATGTGCGTAAATTTTTAAGCATAACTCAAAAACTACTTGGTGGGACAATCTGTAATTTTGAATTCGCATATTTGAAGCTTCTATAAAAAAAATTTGACTGCAATTCAAAATTCGACTATTAATTAAAATATTGTAAATTAATTTTCTTAAAAAAAATGCAATATGATTTTATATATACTAGGGGATCGTACCCGGGCTTCCCGGGTTACAGAATATAGGTGAAAACTTTTTTTTAAATTAAAAACTAATATTTTTTTTATGCAATAAATTTTTTTGATTGCCCACTTACTTTAAAAAAGCATTTTTCATATGAAAATACGAATTATACAATCAAATAAATTTTTGAAATTTATCAAAAGCGTTATTTTCTTATTAGCCGCATGCTAAGAGTTATTTGACCAAGATTTTGCTACTTACGGCATCCTTTTATATTATGATAATTTCAGAGCTTATATATGTCTGTTAAATTTGTATTTTATTTATATTATTTTATTTATTTATTCATAGGGAAGGTTTCTTTAAAAGGATATTAGCCGCAAAAAAGTGATGTACTCTTTATTTTGTTTTAGGGGCAAACGGATTAATCTTTCGTAATCGAGCTCCGCGCGATATAGATAAATAAAAAAATATTTCATGCATTAAAATTGTTTTTAAAAACACGAGTAGGAACCCGTCGAAATTAGACGAATTAAAATGTTTAGAATGGAACTATTAGATCGAATTTATAATAAACCTACAAAAATAATTACAATAAAAAATTCATCTTGCATTGGTTATTTAACTCTTAAAACAAATAATGTTTTTAACCTAAAATTACCAAAATATTATTTCCAAAAACTTCAACTGCTTTAATTATTGAAAAATTAAACTGTATTAGAATGCGTAAGCAAGATGAGTAATTATGTTGAAGTTATCGATTGAGGCTCTTACGTTTGTTTTTACGGGATGAAAAATCAGTAAAAAGGATTTCTTTTTGTCACATCATAAAATTTTCCCCCATAAAATCTAAACTGTACGTTATTTTCACATTCTCAAAATTTACATACGCACCACTCAAATTCACAATTTAAAAGTATTTTAACGCGCAATACATTATGAATGAATGTATTTCCAAACTTAAAGTCACGTTTGTCCAATACAACTTTTCATGTGAACTTTCGCATAAAATTTAAGTTCTAATCTCAATACCGCGAAAATTTACCATTCAGAAATTTGCCTTTAGTTGCCATAGTATTTGTCAAATATTTAGTTTTATCAAATAAAATGATCGTTTTGTTTTAAATATGACATCATTTTTACTCACTGAATCATTTTGCCTAGCATCCCAAACTCAGTATCAGCGTAATGTAAAAATATTGAAATATCTTCTTCAATCTTTTGATTTATGAAGAAGAATGCGTGTTTTTTTTTAATGGCTGACGTCATTTTCTATTCAAAAATTAGAAAAAAATTACTTTTATTTGTAATGTGAAATGGCATCAATAAGGATATAATCAATAAAAATAAATAAACCATGACTATTTTCCCTTTAATTTTAATAGAAATGGAGTGCTTTAGTTGCCGCAATTACAAAATTGGTACTAAAAACTATTAAAAAATTAATATCTCAAAAATAAATTGAGATAGAGCTTTCAAACAAATTTCATATAAAAGTAAATTTTTTTCCCTATACGACGGTGTAAAAATTGAAACTGTACGATATTTAGAAGTTTAAAAATTTGCAGTAGCGAAAATTGCAAAACCGAAATTTCATTTCAAATTTCAAAGTGTTGCCATTCGCAGAATGACGTATGCGTCACGCACAGATAGGTTTGTCCTTTATAATATAGATAGTCAGTAAACTGAGATGAACTTTGCAAACAAATTCCATTTGATAAAAAGAAATCCTATTTGATGATCTAAAAATTTAAATTGTATGATTACAAATATGTTACCTTTGTGTGAGTGTGTGTGTGTTTTTTTAATATTATTCTTTTATTTGTTTATAAAAGAAGTATTAATTTCGTTAATTTGTCTTTCACAAATATGTTAGATTAGGTTTTTTTTTCAAAGGAAGTATTAATTTCGTTATGCAAAAATAGTCAGAAACAAATGCTGAACAATGTTTTTGCTTTATGTGCAAAATGTTTATTATTATTACGAATTGAAACCGGCACGTGATAAGATAAACTTTTTAAAAAATCCTGCTTAAAAAATATTTTAAAAAACATAATACAGGAGTCAATTAAGATACAGTTTTTAAACAAATTGCATTTGAAAGTAAATTTTTGCCCTATGCGACGAAAATTGAAAATGTATGATGGTCAGAAGATTAAAAAAATGCAGTAGCGAAAATTTCAAGACCGACATTTGATCGAACATTTGACCGACATTTGAAGTGTTGCCATTCGCAAAATAACGTCAGCGTTACGCACAGGTACGTTTGTCCTTTATAATATAGATACGTAATCAGTAAAATATAATAAAGTTCTGTTATTACGATGTGGTTATCAATTGAAGCTGTTATGCTTGGTATTCCGGAATGGAAAACAGCAATTTTTATCTTCTCAAAATTTGCATACGCACTTCTCATATCCATATTCATCGTTTTTAAAAGAATTGTATTTTGTTTCATCATTTTAAAATCATTTTAACTCAAAACGTGAAGTCACCATTGTCAACTTTTATGTGAATAGACGCACTCTTTACTTAGGAATCTAATCTCAATTCCGGAGAGTAAAAATTTCCGTAATTTATGTTTTTTAGACGAATTTGTGTTAAAATGTTTAGTTTTATCTAAGAAAATGATCGTTTTCTTTTAAATATGACTTCATTTTCACTTAAATAAGCATTTCGCCTAGTGTCTAAAACTTCGTATCAGAATACACATGCTGAAGGAAAAACAATATAGAAAATTTATGAGAAAAAATGCGTGTTTTCAAAAGCAGTATGTCATTTTCCGTTATTATTCACCTAATTTAATATTATGCTCTTAATAGGATTTTGCGACACTAAATCCTATACAACAATTTTTATAAACAATTTTGAATTTAATTAAATTAAGTAAATTATATTATTTTGATAAATTTATAGTAGAATGTCCTAAAGAATAGCATTAAAGTTTTATTTTTCGAGAGAATTTTGGACAATAACTTCAGGAACATGATATTATTTTAAATCTCGAGTTATTTGTTTGCTTGTCTAACTCGGCGAAGCAAATCTATCCAGGCAAGAATCATCAATTTCTGTAATATAAATCGCTATTATTTGCATGTCACCTCTCTCTTGTATAAAGGCACTCTAATTTTTTTTTTTTAAAACAGTGCGTTTTATCAGTTTGTGATTTCGATTACATTATTTTCAAAAGTGAAACATTTTCACCTGCGAAGAATTTGAAAGCAGCTGGGCTGTGAAAATGATGCACTTTTACAAAACATAATTCAGTTTTAAGAATTAAAATACACGCTATTTTATAAAATGACGTCTTTTGCATCCTCTAAAGCAATCCACTTTTACAATCCAATCTTGAACTTCGTCTACTGAAAAATATGCATATGACATCATTATCTCGGAATAACAGACAAATATTCTTGACATAGCCCGTATTTTAATTTCAACTTTTTTTTCTGGTTTTATCAGAAAATGGCAACAAACAGAAACAGTAATCTCCTATTTTCGACTATTTTCCGTTTACTTTCAATGACTTTCAATAGAAATGAAGTAATTTTGTTGCCACGATTGGAAAAATGGTATTAAAAACTACAAAAAAATTAATATCTCAAAACTAAATTAAGATACAGCTTTCAAACAAATTGCATTTAAAAGAGCATTTTTTTCCTCATACGACGGTGTAAAAATTTAAAATGTGCGATGTTTAGAAGTTTAAAAATTTGCAGTAGAGAAAATTGCAAAACCAAAATTTCATTTCAAATTTCAAAGTGTTGCCATTCGCAAAATGACGTATGCGTTACGCACAGATATGTTTGTCCTTTATAATATAGATAGATACTAGCAAAAGCCATGCTTTGTTTGGATTCACCAAGCATTATTTAATAAGACAAATATTTGAAAGTAACAATATTTTTTATATTATTTTTGCATCTTTATTAAGCAAAAACGTTATTTTATGTTTTGGCGCATTTTAATTTTAGAAATGTAAATTCAGCCAAATAACTAAGAATTTCCTCGGATTTTTTTATTTATGATATAACGAATTTAACAATTAATTTTATTTGTTTACAATTCTTTTGTTTCTACTTTACAAAAAAAAAAAATAATAATCATAATATAATTATTTTTAAAATGCGTAAGTATTGTCTGCGTAAATGATTTCACATAATAAGAATAAATTGTGTATTGGAATACTTAACACTGAAAAATATTTTTATAATGGAATGTAAAGAATTGAATTTTCACAAATTTTAATTCATTAAAAATATGCTATAATTTTCATAAAAAAAGGTATTTTAAAAATTTCATAAAAGAAATCGTGAAACTATTTAATTAATCATGATTCTATCTATAATGACTAACTCCATGATTTATTTTTTCTTCTGAAAATATACGTGTTCATTTTTTATTTGCAAAAATGCGTCCGTAATGGAAAAAACATGTAAAATAAATGAATTAAAATAATAATTTTTTTAAGCCTATTCTGTAAAAAAAAATATTATGCAAATCTACAGATCATAATTTATTTTTGTTTAATTTCAAGTCAAAATACTGAATAGTTTTTTTTTTTTTTTTTTTTTTTTTTTTTTTTGTAAAGTGCACGACAAAATGTAATTTGTGTAGTCTAGTAGAGGAATCGCTTCGCTCATCCTAATAAACAGAAGTAGATTTCTATAAGCTTCAAATTTGTGAGAATTTTATTTAGGAGTTCCAAGATTTAATCCTTAACTACTGCTACAAAAAATGTCACATTAGTCACGGTGAACTGCCTTTGAGACAGCTTGATCGAAAACTGAATGAAAAGCTAAATTAACCCATAAAATACTGTTTATGTACTAAACTTTATATACAGGTCTACTAGAATTAAAATTCTCGCATTTAGAAATGTCTAGTGATAATACTCCAAACGAAACAAAATGTCACCAGAATCCATAGTTATGATAAAAATTATAGGTTAACTTGTATAGCTTTGAAAAACAAACAAACAAAAACAACAGCGGTTTGTGAGACCGCTAGCAAGACTTAAGAGGTACTTCCATCGCGAGAAAACAACAGCTCACTAATGTTAATCCTATGGAAGAAATTTTTTAAGACATCTCGTTTGCATTTCAATATTTTTAAAAAGATTTTTTTTTGCATTGAATAGGGTCAGTCTCGACAAAAGCCGTTTTTACTTTCTTTTCTTTTCTTCTTTTTTTTTTTTAAATTCAGAGATGAAAATTCTCCGTCCCCAATAACCACTTGATACTATTAAATTTTAATGGTAGTCCTCGCCTTATTTAATGACAGAATTTATGAGATGTAATAAAGCAAAGAAACTCTATTAAAATTTAGTGCTGAAAATCAACCATTGGGGACGAAGAATTCTTATCTCTGTTAATTGCACGTTTTTACTTTCTTCTATCTTTACAAGAAGAAAGTATTGGATTCATGAAAATTTTCGAATTCCGGTTTTCGACGGATTTACACGTTTTAGGGGTCAGAGATTCCAAAAAACATGTTTTTACAAAATGTCTGTCTGTGACTCTGTGAGTCTGTCTGTCTGTGTGTATGTGACACAAATTTTGTGGGCGCTCTATCTCAAGAACTAATGCACGGAATTTAATAAAAATTGATATTCAGTTAGTCCCTAATACAAATTGATGCTGATTAGATTTTGGTGTAAATCGCTCAACAGGTGGCGCTGCTATGCTGCATTTTTCACGATTTTCGCAATAGCTCTATCTCAAGAACTAATGCACGGATTTCGATCAAACTTCAGATTTAGTTAGTCCTTGATATGTATTGATGATGATTACGTTTTGGTGTAAATCGCCCAACAGGTGGCGCTGTTACGATGAATTTTGCAGGATTTACACGATTTCCCCAATAGCTCTATCTTAAGAACTAACGCACGATTTTCATCAAACTTCAGATTCAGTTAGTCCTTGATATGACTTGCTACTGATTATGTGTTGGTGTGAATCGCCCAACAGGTGGCGCTACTCTGCTGCCTTTTTCACGATTGCCTCAATAGCTCTATCAATAGAACTAATGGACGAATTTTCATCTAACTTCAGATTTAGTTGTATGTTGACACAAGTTGTTGTTAATTAGGTTTTGGTGTTAATCACCCAATAGGTGGCGCTGCTATGCAGGAATTTTCACGATTTTCGTTATTGCTCTATCTCAAAAACTAATGTACGGATTTTCTCCAAACTTCAGATTCAGTCAGACGTTGACATGAATTGTTGCTGATTAGGATTTGGTATAAATCACCCAATAGGTGGCGCTGCTAGGCAGCATTTTTCTGAATTTAGACGATTTCAGCGATAGTCATATCTCAAGAACTAACGCACGGAATTTCATATCTTTAGAATCCTCATGAGATGCATAGATTGCCATTTAATTTTGGTAGTGTGATAGCGGATTTTGAAGTATTAACATGTATGAGATAGAAGAAAGTTTTGGGATTGGTACATCCGACTAGTTTTAATAATGGGGGTGCTTTCACTTTCGAAACCGATTCTAAAAGTAAAAGTATCCGAATAATAATAATAATAATAAAATCTTACAAAATCGAAAAAGTAAAAAACGGCCATTGTAGAGTTCGATATTTGCTAGATAATGCAATAAATAAGTAAAAATTAAAATATTTAAATGCAGACGAGTTCTCTTAAAAAATTTCTTCCATAGAATTAACTTCAGCGAGCCGGTGTTTTCACATAAGTGAAGTAACCTCTTAAGGGTGTATTCCAATCCAAACTGCTTATTTTCTGATTTATTTTTAAATTCATTTTTGCTCTCAAACGCGTCAAACTGGCAAATTCTCTTATTTAGAAGCTACATAATGTGCCGTGCTTGTCGATTTTTTGATAAATGCAGAATATATTGCAAAAAATGCTGTCAAAGTTGGCGGTTTGAATCGAATTTTTCGAAGCAGGAGATCTGGGGACGAAAAAAATGGTCATACTGAGAAAATAATTGTTTAAAACTCAAATTCTAATTAATTGAGCGAAAAATGAAATCACATGGCCTCTTATACATCTCTTCAAAAATCATCTCAGCAAGTTTCATGTTCTTACTTTTAAAAATGAGTCTGAAAATGTCTCAGAAAATTTCGAGCTGTTGAGGGTGGAAAAATATTTTTTCGAATACACCCTTAAATGTTAAACCGTACCATTCCTAAACTACTTGTCGGACGTCTTCCTAAGTAAAATTTACCGAAGAATCTAAATCTATACAAATAAAAAAAAGTTTCGCTCTGTCTGTGTGCGATGACTAGCTCGTACGGTATGTACGAGACTGAAAATTTTTGCGAGATTAGTCCAAAGTGTCTCCTGATGCACTTAAGACTCGGAATTTTAAAATTTTAATAATTAGTTGACTTATTAAGTAAAAATCATAACTCGCTGTCATTAAAAACTCATCCCGGCCCTTGCGAGAGGGAAAAAGCGCTGGCACACGTGCATAAGCCTTATTTACGCGTAGGTTGAAAACATGGAGCTATGAAGATTAAAATGAGACATGTCAATCTAGCACCGTATAGAGCGTTGGAGTAGAAAGACGAGCCCTGTCCCCCTCTCCGGCGTCCGCCATATTTGACTTTTACCGTAGCTGATTTGCGTAGCGAGAAGAAACTTGCTCACAGAGCAACTCACCACGTCAAATATGGCGGATGCAGGGGGATAGGAATAGCTTCAAGTACAGGGGTGATTGTATTCCGGGCGTACCCCGGATTTCCGGGTTTTTCGATCGATCCTTCCGGGTTTATGAGATCGATATGTTTAGTGGAAAAGCGCTTTTCGTCAAAGGATTGGTGGAAAAACGGAAATATCGTCAAATGATCGCAGGAAAAACGCGATTTTCGTCAAAGGAAGGATGGAAAAAGGGAGATATCGCCATGATCGCAGAAAAACGCAAATTTTGTTAAAGGATCACGGGAAAAAACATGAATTTATTTAAAGAATCGTGAAAAGAACGCAAATTTCGCGGAAAATACGCAAATTTCGTGAAAGGATCGCAAAAAAAACCCCACATAATTAGAACCAGGAGTGATCCCCCCACCCCTTCTGCTGTAACCTTTCATACAAGTTGCTGTAAATTTCAGATACCTTTTTTTTTTTTTTTTTTTTTAACTCAGAATCACCTCTTCCTGGTATTGTGTCATCCATCTCAATCTCAGTACAAAAATTTTATATGCGTAATGTGTAATACCCAGGAAGAAAGCAGGAAAAAGGAATTTACCTTGTGTAAAAGCAAAGCTTAAAACCCTTTTTTTTTTTTTCTTTTCTTTTACTTAGCCACTTTGAAGTAAAATTGGATTGGTGTTGACATTTTTTCACTGCTTTCAAATATCTAGGTGTCATATATATGACTTGCATTAAATCTACTAATAAGATATACTACTCTTAACAGTTAATTTGTGCTTGTTTCATGGGTACTTGGAATAAATTTATTTACTGATTATAGAATTGGAACTTTGCATATTTACCAAAATTGCACTTTCCATTTGATGAAGTCATTTAGCCAGGGGTGATTCTGTTGTGAAAAATTAAGGCAGTCATTTCCGAAAATTAAAAAAATAAAATCGGTCGTAAATCCAAAAATTTGGACAGAAAATATATCGCGAATTTTGATAAATGATCGCTGAAAAAGATCAATTTCGTCAATCGTGCGAAGAAAAATCGGCAATTTCGTCAAAGGATTGCGGGAAAACGCGAATTTCGTCAGAGAATCGCGAAAATAACGCGAATTTCGTCCAGGGATCACGAAAAGAAGCAAGCTAATTTCGTCAAAGACTCGCGGAAAAAACGCAAATTTCGTAAAGGATCGTGAAAAAACTTCAATTTTTGTCAAAAGATCGCGAAAAACGACAAATTTCGTCAGAAGATCGCAAAACAACGACAAATTTCGTCAGAAGATCGCAAAACAACGACAAATTTCGTCAGAAGATCGCGAAAAAACGGCAAATTTCGTCATAAGATCGCGAAAAAACGGCAAATTTCGTCAGAAGATCGCGAAAAAAGACAAATTTCGTCAAAAGATCGCGAAAAAACGGCAAATTTCGCCAAAGGGGCACGAAAAAACACGTAGTTAGTGCCGTAGTGGATTCCCTTCCCTCTCCCCGTCTGTTGTGACCTTTCAGAAAGTTTGCTGTGGATTTCAGATTTTTTCTTTTTTGCACAGAATCAACCCCTACATTTAGCTTCCAGTGAAATTAATGTAAGTTTACCAAATTGTTTTTCTGCAAATGTATATTTCAAAAAACAATAGCAGAAATATGTCATTTGATTGTCATGCTGTTGCTATGTAAATTAATATTGGTATATTTTGCATTGATAATTTTCAGGGTTTTTCACTTTGTATCAGTTAATTTTCAGGGTTTTTCACTCTGAGTCACAATCACCCCTGAATGTCATTTATGTCGTCTCCTTTAATCTTTTTAGTTCCATGGTGGAAAATGAAGACTGAAAAGAAGAAATTTCGGTGGTATTTTGCATTATTCAATTCCTACTATTAGTTCACACTCACCCTATATTTATTTATTTATTTATATATCTTGTTCAAATTTTCAATCGTTAATAAAATACTTATTATTCATCCTATCAAGTTGAAATAATTTTTTTTTTAACTTGTACTGGATGACAATTGATGTTAATATAGATTTTCCAACTATCAATTCATTAATTAAATTTTAATTAATTAATTTTAGTTTTATATGGGAGACAAAATGGCGGTCATTCGTTATTGAACAGCATTTAATGCATCTTCATATCTATAAGGGGATTACCATAGGGGGACCCTGTTCTGCCGCCAAATACCGCCAAGTTTGTCGCCAACTTGGCGATATCTCTAATATTTCGCCAAATTCCCATAGACTTCCATTGTAAACCTACTTGTTTATAGAAAATCAACAAATTGAGTTATTTTAATGCAACAAAAACTAATATTAGCTTAAGGGATTCTATTAAATTTTTCTTCGATGACCTTAGGAATTGACTTTAAAAACAAAATTTTCGTATTGTTATTAACTGAAATTGGCCAAACCTCATAGTCCAGGCAATAGGGGATTTTACCTGGCAAAATTAATGGAAGTTCTGGAAATAGGCTTACTTTATGTTTTTTTTTTTGGGTCGCTGAATCCGAATTTGTAACTTCCCACCAAAATTTCCC
Organism: Maratus speciosus; assembly: GCA_963932465.1. NCBI lineage: Eukaryota > Metazoa > Arthropoda > Arachnida > Araneae > Salticidae > Maratus > Maratus speciosus. The sequence continues at coordinate 280,337,313 of OZ010794.1, read as the reverse complement.
CCGGCAACACCCCCAAATTTTGGTAAAATCCCCCCCCCCCAAAAAAAAAGTTTTTATTAAAAAAATCAATTTTTTATTATTTTAGAGAAAAAGTATCTAGAAATTCAGAAAGTAGACAAAATTTGCAACAAATTAGATGACATTATGACTTAGGATGAAGGGGAAGGGGGGATCTGCCTCGGAACATGCGCCGCGGTGCTGCGTGGACTAAGTTGCGCAATTCCACTTAACCACTCACACGTTTACATTTGCCCTCCCATCTCCCCTCCGAACTTTTTCTATAAGGTTGCGGACGAAGATGGGCCGCTCGCCGCGGCGAATTGAAAACGTACAAGCATCTTGCGATATCAGAAAAGGAAACAACCGTCCATGTTGAAAGCTATTTATGGCGGATTATTGTCCATTAACAGTAGTGGCTTTATTTCGGCGGGCCACTCCCCCCCCCCCCCTCTTCCTTTACACATTCATTTTTTTCTGCCCATGTAATGCAGGGTGTGAGTTACCCTTCCTGAGCAATCACAATCGCTCTATTTCGGTAGATCACACCTTATCTCTGTAAAAGTATTTGGCAGAATTTGAAGTGTTTTCATACTTATTTAGTACGTTACAGCAACGCTTCTGAAGAAGTATACCGTTTTGGAGCCCTTTAAAACGCATTTTACACAAAATAAGCTAGATAATAATAAGCTAGAAGTAGCTCGGTGTCGTTCGGTAGCTTCATCGCCCCGAGCCCAACCCTTCCCGCTTTTCGGTGTCTTTAATTTGTGTAATTTCCCTTTTAAATTTGATAAACAATTTTTAACTTACCCCCAAAATTTAGTCCCCCGAAACCCCCCAAAATAGTTGTTTTTAAGTTAAATTTCTTATTGTTGTAGGGGAAAAGCATTGCAAAATTCAGAAACTAGACAAAATTTGCAACAAATAGGATACATGGCATTATGGCGTAGGATGAACGGGGAGGGAGAGGGCTGCCTCTGAACATCCACTGCGGCGCTACGTGCACTAAGTTATGAAGTCCAGGCGATAGGGAATTTTACCTGGAAAAATTAATACTAGTTCTCGATTTCGATTAACTTTGTTTTTTGGGTCGCTGAATCCGAATTTGTAACGTCCCACAAAAATTTCACCCGGCAACCCCCCAAAAAATTGATTTTTTGAAAAAATTTGGTTTTTGAGAAAAGCGCGTGGGGAATGTTTCTAGGCAGCCCCCTCTCTCCTCGTTTATACTACGTCATAAAGTCATATATCCTATTTGTTGCAAATTTTGTCTAGTTTCTGAATTTCGTAATGCTTTTCCCCAAAAACAATAAGAAATTTAAGTTAAATTCGGATTTAGCAACCTTATTGAGAAAACCTTATAAAATTCGGAGGGGAGGATTTAAGTTAAAAACAACTATTTGAGGGGTTTTTGGGGGGGAGGGAAATTTTGGGGGTAAGTTAAAAATTCGGATTCAGCGACCCAAAAAACTTAAAGTAAACCTTATAGAGAAAGTTCGGAGGGGAGATGAGAGGGCGAATGTAAACATGTGAGTGATTAAGTGGAATCGCGTAACTTAGTCCACGCAGCACCGCGGTGCATGTTCAGAGGCAGATCCCCCCTTCCCCTTCATCCTAAGTCATAATGTCATATATCTAATTTATTGCACATTTTGTCTACTTTCTGAATTTCTAGATACTTTTCCCCTAAAACAATAAAAAAATTGAATTTTTTAATAAAAACCTTTTTTGGGAGGCATTTTACAAAAATTTGGGGGTGTTGCCGGGGGAAATTTTGGTGGGAAGTTACAAATTCGGATTCAGCGACCCAAAAAACATAAAGTAAACCTATTTCTAGAACTTCCATTAATTTTGCTAGGTAGAGTCCCTATACGGTCTCTATTGCCAGGACTATTAGTAAAGTTTAAAACGGAAGACGATTTTAAAGATCGTACTCTTACGTTTCCAAATGCCGTAATCAATTAAATAAATAAAAATATCGCTGTAACCCCTTAAAAAATCAAAAAGTGTAGTTTTTCCGAAAAAGTTTTTTTCTCTTATTGCACAGCCCCCCCCCCCCCCTAGGCGCAATTTTAGAGGTACCGACTAACCAAAAATATTTTCTTTAAGTTGGAAAGTCCATCTAATCGATGGTGTAATCGATTTTAAAAAATACGAATGTAAACCCTTTCAAATACACTGGAGAACTCGGGTCACTTCGTGCCTCACGGAGACTATATTTTTTGTACGCTAAAAGTAACTAAACGTCAACTTTTTAACACAATCTTTTTACTGGCGACTAGAATTTTTTGCTGGCTACCAGGTTTTATAAAATTTGTAAAACCCTGCTTAGAACCATACCTTGAAATTTTCAATTGCAATAAAAAAAGTATGTGTTAATATTTTATAATCATTACAATAATCATTCAATGCATCATTTAAAATCCATTGATTAGTACGTTTAAAATTTATTTTTATATTTTTGATAATACAACTTTAAAATTGCACCTCTTTTCAAATCAATACATATTCATTATGCAGAAACTATTTAAGTTAAAAAAAATTAAAGTTCTACCAAGTAAACTCGATACATAAAATGAAAATACTTATTCTACATTCTAAATTAAACAAGTCGAAAATTGTACGTCAAATGTGGCAAAAATATGTTCGTACTATAACTAGTTTTATAAGTATCCAGTTCTTGGTGAAATAGCTGTTGCACTCGTATACAAAAATGCATGAATGCAAAATTTATTATGGAATTATGTATATTAAATTCAGATTGAAAAACATAGAACTCAAATGAGCTCAGAGTGGAATGACAAATTCACCTTGTGTTAAAATAACTACAAATAAATTGTTTACTAAAAAGGTGCATAAAAATTTATTAATATATACCATTACAAAATGAATGAACTGGTCTTTAAAACTTAAAAACCATTGATGTTAAAATCATAATGAAACAGAAAAAGATGATTCCTGAGATCTTTCGATCGCTAACGCGATCATTTTCAAAAGATACTTTCACTGGAATGCTACTTCTGACGGTTTTCCGAGGAGCCTGGAGCCACTGCCCCACATCCCCGACAGTAACACAATGGAAGCCTAACAGGAACTGAATCTTGGCAGTACTGGGAAAAAATGCTTAAAAATGGGGGGGGGGGGAACAAACAAGTAATTCCTTAGCTCAAAATGAAAAGTAAAAAGAATTAAATTAAAAAATTACTAACAGTAAAAAATTTAAAATACTTAAGATATCACTGGAATGTCGCATTCACTTATCTATTTATACACCAGTCTGGGAAAAAGGGTCAGTCTATTATTTGTTGGAGGTGTCTATGAAGTTGTTTCGTTCCAATGCTGAAGTGTTAGATATTTTCAAAATGTTAAACCAGATTTGAGGTATATCATAAGACAAAACATCGTTACATACATTATTTTCTTTACTTAAAATTTCCAACGATTCCCTAATTCTTAAAGTATAATGATCAGATGTAGGTAAAATAACTCTTGCTTTTTCGAAATCTATTTTTAAATTTTGGCGTTGATTCAATCTGGAAAGTGCTGTAGACGGTCGGTTAAACTTGATATCTCTCATGTGCTCCCCCAATCTTTCTTTAAATTTTCGAGTGGTCATACCTATGTAGTTTAACTCCTTCTGATTTTCCGTTTGAAATGGGATAGAATAAACACCTGCAATTTCCTTATTAGGTATGGGATCAATTTTCTTTTCAACTAGAGCTTTTAGTTTTGTAGGAGGTTTGGCTATTAAATTGATATCAAATTTCCTTAAAGCGTATTTTAATCTTTCATATAATCTTGGTACGTAATCGAAGGTACAGATTCTAAGTTCTCTCTTGTTTATTCTTTCTTTTCGATTTTTCTGCTTTATTTCATAAATTAATTTATTTATGTGCTGAGGTGAAAATCCGTTTTCTACTGCAATGTGTTTAATTGTATTTAATTCATTTTGTAGGTACTTTTCACTGCAAATATCAAAGGCTCCTTTTACGTAAAATCTGTAAGCCGCAATTTTATATTTGAAAGGGGAGTTACAGTCATAAGAGATGGTGTTATTCGAACGGCAATGCTTCCTGTATACTCTTCTTTCTATTTTCCCCTCATCCATATTTCTTATTAGTTCTGTATCCAGGTATGGTAAAACCCCCTCATTTTCTATTTCCAAGGTGAATTTAATGTTCGTGTCTATTTCATTAACTTTCACTAAAAACTCATTTAAGGTTTGTATGCCATGATCCCAAACTATAAACACGTCGTCTACATAACGGATCCTAGCGTTGGTTTTACTTCAAAATTTTCCATTATTTGATTTTCTATAGGTCTAAGCTTCAGCTCCGCCATTAAACCTGAAATGGGTGATCCCATTGGAGCTCCCTCAGTTTGTCTGTAAAATTTATCATTAAAAATAAATACATTATTTTGCGTCACTAAATTGATTGCTGATTTAAGTGTAATATGTGTGTCCCTACTAAAAGCTTGGATATTATCAATTGAATCTTCTATAATTTTCACAACCTCTTTGATGTCTATTGATGGATAGAGAGAAACTACATCTAGACTAGCAAGTATACTATTATGATTTACTGTAATATCTTTAATTTTCTCAATTGATGCTTTTGTAGAGTCAATTACATAATCTGAGGGCGGAATAATTGTTTTCAGAAATGGCACTAATGCTTTTTCAATTCCATATGTGAGGGCCGAGCATTTCGACACTATGGGCCTAAGGGGGGAGTTCTCTTTGTGATCCTTTAGACGACCAATCAGTCTAGGGGTAACTGCAGTTTTATTAATTTTTACTAAATTTTTCATCTCTGCCGGCCATTTACCATTCTTGATTAAATCCCGTGCTTTACTACTGATATTGACATTAGGATCTCTTTTTAGTTGTACACATTTCATCTCCCTGATGCATGCTTCCATTTTCTCGATGTAGGGGAGACCGGGGGAATGCCGCCAACCCGGGTTATGCCGCCACCCCACCTAGTTTAAAAACTAAGGGCAGTTTGAGATAGTGAATGTGCCTGCACTATACCGGCTAACGATATAAACAGTGCCTAAAGTGAGAGTGACTTTGCTGTACGTCGTTCGTTTGTTCTAGTAAAAAATGTAGTTTTCATCTAGTTGCTTATTATTTTGGAGCTTCAAATGAGTAGAAATAAGCACCTTTTATTGTAACATTAGATATTTAAGATAATATGACCCGTAATCTACACGCATTCGCCGACATTTTGATGCAATGTGTTGAACAAGTTCGGTTCATCTTTCGACTTTGCTTGGGAATTTTCGCCATATTGTCCTCTCGGGGTAATGCCGCCACCATGCAAATCGGGTGAGAAATGGCCTCATTTTAATGTAGTGGAGCCGATTCAGCAGAGTGACTTTTCCATTATGAAGTAAATTGTAAGCTTAACCATTATTCTGCTCAATTACATTGCTTTCTAACTATTTTCAGTAGGTTGTGTCCTAGTATCCATTTGATGCATGTACTAGGTCATTAAAGAGTGGCGGCATTACCCCGGTACAGTGGCGGAATTACCCCAGTGTCCTGGGTAATCCCGCCACTGTGCAGAGGTTTAAAAAATATTTTTTTATGTATGCTTACTTTACAGTTATGATTACGGTTAAATTTATACAGATACTAAAGATGATGATTCAGCTTTAGAATTTTTACTATTAAAAAATAAACATTTTTTCGAGGTGAAAAAATTTAAATTCCCTTAAGGTGTCGCCATTCCCCCGGTCTCCCCTAATCCTTAGTGTTTAGAATGGCTAAATTATTTGACTTGTCTGTTTGAATGATAATAATATCTGTGTTTGATTTTAACTGTTTTACGATTTTATAATGCTTATCGTGTTGATTTATTGGCTTTTTTAAGTATGCTGTAACATTATTATGAAGAAGGCTCCTAATCTCGTCTGTCCTTCCCAGTGGGGCAACTCGCGAAATTCTTTCACAGTTTGTAACTATAGACTTCAAATTCACTTTATTTTCAAACATATATTTTGGACCAAGTCCTAAAACTTTATGTTCATCCGAATTCATTACTTTATCTGATAAATTAATGTATGAGACAGGTTTCTTAATTGGTTTAATAGCAGTAGATAACTTTAAACTATTTATTTTATTATAAATAGTCCTCTGCTTAGCTTGCCGCTGAATGTTTCTAAAAAAGAAGCATGAAGGAGGAATGGAAGCATGAAGGAGAAAATGGAAGCATGCATCAGGGAGATGAAATGTGTACAACTAAAAAGAGATCCTAATGTCAATATCAGTAGTAAAGCACGGGATTTAATCAGGAATGGTAAATGGCCGGCAGAGATGAAAAAAAAAATTAGTAAAAATTAATAAAACTGCAGTTACCCCTAGACTGATTGGTCGTCTAAAGGATCACAAAGAGAACTCCCCCCCTTAGGCCCATAGTGTCGAAATGCTCGGCCCCCACATATGGAATTGAAAAAGCATTAGTGCCATTTCTGAAAACAATTATTCCGCCCTCAGATTATGTAATTGACTCTACAAAAGCATTAATTGAGAAAATTAAAGATATTACAGTAAATCATAATAGTATACTTGCTAGTCTAGATGTAGTTTCTCTCTATCCATCAATACACATCAAAGATGTTGTGAAAATTATAGAAGATTCAATTGATAATATCCAAGCTTTTAGTAGGGACACACAGATTACACTTAAATCAGCAATCAATTTAGTGACGCAAAATAATGTATTTATTTTTAATGACAAATTTTACAGACAAGCTGAGGGAGCTCCAATGGGATCACCCATTTCAGGTTTAATGGCGGAGATGAAGCTTAGACCTATAGAAAATCAAATAATGGAAAATTTTGAAGTAAAACCAACGCTATGGATCCGTTATGTAGACGATGTGTTTATAGTTTGGGATCATGGCATACAAACCTTAAATGAGTTTTTAGTGAAAGTTAATGAAATAGACACGAACATTAAATTCACCTTGGAAATAGAAAATGAGAGGGTTTTACCATACCTGGATACAGAACTAATAAGAAATATGGATGAGGGGAGAATAGAAAGAAGAGTAGGGGAGACCGGGGGAATGGCGACACCTTAAGGGAATTTAAATTTTTTCACCTCGAAAAAATGTTTATTTTTTAATAGTAAAAATTCTAAAGCTGAATCATCATCTTTAGTATCTGTATAAATTTAACCGTAATCATAACTGTAAGGTAAGCATACATAAAAAAATATTTTTTAAACCTCTGCACAATGGCGGTATTACCCAGGACACTGATGTAATTCCGCCACCGTACCGGGGTAATGCCGCCACTCTTTAATGACCTAGTACATGCATCAAATAGATACTAGGAAACACACAACCTACTGAAAATAGTTAGAAATCAATGTAATTGAGCAGAATAATGGTTAAGCTTACAATTTACTTCATATTGCAAAAGTCACTCTGCTGAATCGGCTCCACTACATTAAAATGAGGCCATTTCTCACCCGATTTGCATGGCGGCGGCATTACCCCGAGAGGACAATATGGCGGAAATCCCCAAGCAAAGCCGAAAGAAGAACGGAACTTGTTCAACACATTGCATCAAAATGTCGGCGAATACATGTAGATTACGGGTCATATTATCTTAAATACCTAATGTTACAATAAAAGGTGCTTATCTCTACTCATTTGAAGCTCCAAAATAATAAGTAACTAGATGAAAACTACATTTTTCACTAGAACAAACGAACGACGTACAGCAAAGTCACTCTCACTTTAGGCACTGTTCATATTGTTGGCCGCTATAGTGCAGGTTCATTCACTATCTCAAACTGCCCTTAGTTTTTAAACTAGGTGGGGTGGCGGCATAACCCGGGTTGGCGGCATTCCCCCGGTCTCCCCTATACAGGAAGCATTGCCGTTCGAATAACACCATCTCTTATGACTGTAACTCCCCTTTCAAATATAAAATTGCGGCTTACAGATTTTACGTAAAACGAGCCTTTGATATTTGCAGTGAAAAGTACCTACAAAATGAATTAAATACAATTAAACACATTGCAGTAGAAAACGGATTTTCACCTCAGCACATAAATAAATTAATTTATGAAATAAAGCAGAAAAATCAAAAAGAAAGAATAAACAAGAGAGAACTTAGAATCTGTACCTTCGATTACGTACCAAGATTATATGAAAGATTAAAATACGCTTTAAGGAAATTTGATATCAATTTAATAGCCAAACCTTTTACAAAATTAAAAGCTCTAATTGAAAAGAAAATTGATCCCATACCTAATAAGGAAATTGCAGGTGTTTATTCTATCCCATTTCAAACGGAAAATCAGAAGGAGTTAAACTACATAGGTATGACCACTCGAAAATTTAAAGAAAGATTGGGGGAGCACATGAGAGATATCAAGTTTAACCGACCGTCTACAGCACTTTCCAGATTGAATCAACGCCAAAATTTAAAAATAGATTTCGAAAAAGCAAGAGTTATTTTACCTACATCTGATCATTATACTTTAAGAATTAGGGAATCGTTGGAAATTTTAAGCAAAGAAAATAATGTATGTAACGATGTTTTGTCTTATGATATACCTCAAATCTGGTTTAAAATTTTGAAAATATCTAACACTTCAGCATTGGAACGAAACAACTTCATAGACACCCCCAACAAATAATAGACTGACCCTTTTTTCCCAGACTGGTGTATAAATAGCTCAGTGAATGCGACATTCCAGTGAAAGTATCCTTCGAAAATGATCGCGTTAGCGATCGAAAGATCTCAGGAATCATCTTTTTCTGTTTCATTATGATTTTAACATCAATGGTTTTTAAGTTTTAAAGACCAGTTCATTCATTTTGTAACGGTATATATTAATAAATTTTTATGCACCTTTTTAGTAAACAATTTATTTGTAGTTATTAAATTCAGTTATACGGATATAATAGGACATAATCACCATGGCAACCTACAATCATTACCTGTGGTGGAATGTCATTGAATTAATTACGTATGATAGGATTTAATAGAATAAAGAAAACTTTTATTAATATCTTGCGCTTTTATATGCGGACGGACCAAACGACGACTATAGGTGCTACGTATTTATATAATCTCGAACGCACCTAAAAACTTATTTCAAAATCATGCAGCAGATTACTTCTGCAACAGTCTTCGGTTTAGGATATGGGTAAAAATATTTCTTCTCTTTTATAAATGACATCTTTATTATAGAAGAGCTTATTTTATTGTGCAGTTTCTATAAAGTATTTAACCCCTTGGGGACGAGCGACCTGTATACGTACCGCATAAGGTGCTCAGAATCCGTGATTATTCTCACCAGTAAATTTTGCCTTATTTAATCCGAGCATTTTCTTTCCCGATTCAATTAGGCAAAAATTTCTGCCTTGAAAAACCGGTGGTAAAAGATTAAAAATTCTGTATAAGACGCTCGTCCCGAAGGGGTTAACGTTACATTGATCGCATGAAATATTTTTGCAATGTAAAAGTGGGGAACTTTTTCTTCTAATTTTGTTACACAAAAGTCTCCTTTTTCGAATGTATTGTTTATTTCTTCAATGGAAGAATTTTCATAAGGATTAGAATTAGAAAAATCTTCAGTATCTGATGATTGTTCCTCAGATGAAGTTTCCTCAACATTCAGGATGAAAGATTTTTCTTTGATTTTCTCTCCTTTTGACAATTTAAACTGCATATTAGGGGCTATACTTATGTAACATTATCAACTTTTTGGTAATTTTGAACCCCGTTCCCCCGTACGATAGTACGATATCATACGTTATCATCCCATGCCCCCCCCCCCCCCCCCCGTAATGATATCGTTATCAATGTCTTAATATTTTTTTTTTGTTTGTTTTGTTTTCAGTGATATACAGCTATCGCTAAACATTTATTATTCACACAATTTATTGATTCAAATGAAGAACACTTTTATGTATGAAATATCTTTGTATCAAATAATACTTAAAAGAAATAGTTACTATTTAAAAGTCATTTTAGCTTTTTATTACATAATGCATTCAACAGTAAAAATGTCTTCTTGAACTTGCCCCTGCACAGGGTGGCGGAGGGGGGGGGGGGGTGTTCGGAATTTCTTGTCAGCAAAACAGGTAGACAACATTCTTCCTCTTTTCTTCACGTAGTAAACACAACAAGTAGAATTTAAAACAAAACATACTTTGGACCTGGTTTGTCGAACAGCGGATTATATATACATACACATATGACAGAAGAATAGGAATGTGAAAGGTAGGGTATTCCTCATTTGGAATTAAATGATTTTATAATCATTTAATGATTTTAATATTAACCTTGTATTTTCATAAAAATAGATAACAGACTAACAAAAGCTTATAGACAATAAAGAACAAGTTTACAAATAAAAAGAGAAAACTTTGGTTCCATCAAAAATGATAACGATATCAAAAGACTCCCCCCCCCCCCCCTAGAGATATCTTACGATATCATATGCCTTACCCCCCCCTCTCTTTTCTAAAGTGATAACGTTATATATGCACAGCCCCTTATTCTTAATTGTTTCCCCTCTCCGTAAAATGTACACGGTGCATCAGTGCTGCATTATTTAGTGTTTTAATGCAACAATCCTTTATATCCCGAATTTTAAATAAAAAAATTTTTCACCTGAATAATTATTTACGTTAAGGTCTAAGGTATACAGAACAACATTGTCGGAGTTTCCTCTTAGTCCGCACAACTTCGAAGAAAATCCTTATTATTTATATGCTGCCACCACCGATATGATTACGTGATATCGGTCACGCACTGAGAAGATTGTTTAAATGAAAACCAACGCTTTCAATTAACTAAATTAACAGTTTATTTACACACTATTTACATAATTCAAAACACTATTTACACTTAAAACTCGGATGTAGGTGATCCGGTTCAACATTAAATTAAATACAGTAAATGCTGGCTGTGTACTGTTAAACTACGTTAAATCACTCTCACTCTACACACGTTAAATTAGCTTTCCGGAGATCAATCTCGATCTCCCAACACATGGGCTCTAAGCCTAAGCTCTCCGAGCCTCTCTCAACCCTACGCACTCTCTCAGAGCTATCCAAGGAACTACTCTCCACCTTGCGCGCTACGCTCCAACTGACTATCTCAGCAGAAGAGACTGCTTTCCAGCAACCCCTTGCTCCTTCTCCACGTAACCCCTCTGGGGTTTTCTACCTGGCTCCCATTTCAAGCTCTTTTCCTCGTTCGTGGAATGCTTTTGTTTTCCCATCTTCCACAGACATCTCAAAAGGTTGGGCACACCCCTCTCCAACTATCTTTTTTCCCCTTCATACCATCTATACATTTTCACCGGCTTAGGTCCAGTTTTAGATATGGAAAGACTGTTATTTTGAAATTCCAGTACACAGCCCATACAATATATAATATATTAAGACAAAAATAATATAGAACCCCAGTTCTAATAGCAGATATTTCTCAGAACCTGACAAACTTGTATAATGATAATTAGATTTTTAGATATATTTTTAAAAAATTAAAGCTGATTTAATAAATCGGTAGTCAGAGCTATTTTTGCATAATATTTACTGCTATGGAAATCTCACATTTCTTATAAGAACAGAGTAAATAAATGTGTTGTGATCCTATTTCTAACAGAGAAGTGTTTTGTAGTTGCAAATTTTTCCGTGTAACATTTTTTAATAGGATAAAGGCTACACCTAGGTAAATAGTTTGTGAAAATAACCACATTAAAAAAATATTTAGCTTCGACTGTTTCATTGTGCTTTCTAAATAGGATCGAGCAAATTATTTTGAATGTAAAGCGCAATCTACATTTATTAGTAGACGAATTAAATAAATTTTACATTGAATTTTCTTTAATGGTACTTAAAAGTACCGTTAAGACTCAGGATATAAAGGGTTAAGAATCTTTGACTGTGCAAAATTTCCAAATGTGTGAAACGAACATGATTACAGATTTAGGTGTTTGTCGTGTTACGAAAGGTTCGTACATCGAACATTTGTACCTGAAAAAAAAAACTTGGAATGTTCTTTATTTTCATACATCATTTATTATAATCTGTGTAATACTATTCGAGGATGGAGTATCACAGTTGACGTTTAATCCAGCAGAGCGAAAAATGTCCAGACCAGGAATCGAACCTGGATACTTGGCGTGCCATGCCAATGCCTTGCCTGTTAGGCTATCCAGACGAGCTGGACTAGCGCTGCAGTTCGCAGCCAAGTCGAACAAATAAGAGTGAATTATGTCAGCCAGTTATCGTCCGGATAGCCTAACAGGTAAGGCATTGGCACGGCACGCCAAGTATCCAGGTTCGATTCCTGGTCTGGGCATTTTTCGCTCTGTTGGAATAAACGCCAACTGTGATACTCCATCCTCGAATATGATTTAATACAGTTGGAAAAATTATTCATTCCCTTCATTATCTGTGTAATAGTTTTGAAACTATAAATTTTGAAAATCCGGTCATTCATTTATGCAAACCTTGTATATACTCATTCAATTTTAGCTTTGATTATTCAATAGGAGCCATTGCTATCCAGTGTTTATGAGATGAAAAATATACCTGTATCCCAAATTCTATTGGGTTGAAATGCTCAATTTACCTGTTTTAGATAATTCATTTAAAATGTACATGTTCGTCCAAATATGACTTCGAAAATGAAATCTATCTTTTCCCCCCCCATGAAAGTGTATATACTGCAATTTCCTTAGACTAATAATAAGCTAGAAGCAATCACTTATTATAATCTGTGTAATAGTTTTGAAACTATAAATTTTGAAAATCCGGTCATTCATTTATGTAAACCTTGTATATACTCATTCAATTTTAGCTTTGATTATTCAATAGGAGCCTTTGCTATCCAGTGTTTATGAGGTGAAAAATATACCTGTATCTCAAATTCTATTGGGTTGAAATGCTCAATTTACCTGTTTTAGATAATTCATTTAAAATGTACATGTTCGTCCAAATATGGCTTTGAAAATGAAATCTGTCTCCCCCCCCCCACCCCCCCATGAAAGTGTATATACTGCAATTTCCTTAGACTAATAATAAGCTAGAAGCAATCACTTATTATAATCTGTGTAATAGTTTTGAAACTATAAATTTTGAAAATCCGGTCATTCATTTATGTAAACCTTGTATATACTCATTCAATTTTAGCTTTGATTATTCAATAGGAGCCATTGCTATCCAGTGTTTATGAGGTGAAAAATATACCTGTATCCCAAATTCTATTGGGTTGAAATGCTCAATTTACCTGTTTTAGATAATTCATTTAAAAAGTACATGTTCGTCCAAATATGGCTTTGAAAATGAAATCTATCTTTTCCCCCCCATGAAAGTGTATATACTGCAATTTCCTTAGACTAATAATAAGCTAGAAGCAATCACTTATTATAATCTGTGTAATAGTTTTGAAACTATAAATTTTGAAAATCCGGTCATTCATTTATGTAAACCTTGTATATACTCATTCAATTTTAGCTTTGATTATTCAATAGGAGCCATTGCTATCCAGTGTTTATGAGATGAAAAATATACCTGTATCCCAAATTCTATTGGATTGAAATGCTCAATTTACATGTTTTAGATAATTCATTTAAAATGTACATGTTCGTCCAAATATGACTTCGAAATGGAATCTATCTTTCCCCTACCCCCCATGAAAGTGTATATACTGCAATTTCCTTAGACTAATAATAAGCTAGAAGCAGCAGGAGTCGTTCGGTGGCTTCATCGCTCCGAGCTCTCCCTTTCCGGTTTTCGGTGTCTTTAATTTGGGCAATTTCCCTTTTAAATTTGTCCGGTTTCAATTTTTGATTTTTTTTTTCAACCTGGCTTTCTATAGAATGTCTTTTACTCGGGACGTGACTGGGAACCTATGAACCTTGCTTCCACAAAAGAGTCGGAATAAGTAGAAGAATAAAGGGCTGCCGGCGAAAAGAGACTAATAATATGCTAAAAGCAGTAGGAGTCTTTCGGTAGCTTCATTTACCTTTTACCTACACCTAAGGCAAATTGTTGAGAAAATAACCGCATTATAAAATATTTAGCTTAGACCATGGGTGCAAGTCTTCAGTCTCAGGGCTGATTTCAGTCTTGGAGAAATTTTTGACTAATAGTAAATTATACTTTATAATAGTGAAATAATAGCAATTTTATAAGCAAAAACTTTTAAGGCTGTTCTCAACTGCTCTGCTCAACAAGCGTAAAACGTTTTGACACATTTTCAAATTCATTTTTTAACGGAAAGATACAAAATTGGAAAGCCTGACCCTGGAAGCGATTTGGAATCGAACTGTGTTTTCCATTTTGGGATCAATCAATTACCTATTGAGTTATAAGCGATTTTGATCACGTGACACGACATTTTTCTCTCCTTATTGACTGGATTTTCTTCTTTCGTTCGGAAGTTCAGTTCAAAATGCCAACTTTGACAGTATTTTCTGAAAGATCTATTGCGTTTACAAGAAAACGGAAAAAACAGTTCGATGATATAGTTTCTGAATAACAACACCTTTCAGTTTCATGTGTTTCCGAACAAAAATGACTTAAAACTTATGTCAGAAAGTTGACCCTTTGGATTTGAGAACAGCCTTAACCACTTTTTTTTTCTTTTAAAAAATCAATTTTTACCCGACTGCTAAGAAGGGTTATGCGTTTCACGTGGATTTCTTTATACCCTCGAAACATCCCAACGGCTGGATGGATTTTAATGAATCAGGTCTCTATCTATTCGTCTTAACTGTCCAATGGTTATAGGCTAGGTTTTGTTTTTATAAATTCGAAATGGCGGCCGTAAAATACAAAATGGCGGTAGAGACTAAAAAAAATTTCTACGTACCCTATTGAGTAGCATATCATTGGATAGGTCTTTCAAAATGAAGATGATGTTTCATTGACTATTTTACAGTCAGAAGCTCGTTTAAATATTATACAACCTGGAAGTTGTGTAGGTAGGATCTCTAGAGCTTTACTGCAACTCTAGCCTTCACAGACATCTATATAGGCCTCATCAAAGCAGTGTTTATAGATAGGAACTAACAATTAAACACAACTTAAAAGTCATCAATACAAGTAAATGAAAAAAAAAAAAAAATAAGTAAGTAATATAGAAAGTAGTTTGGCATTGATGAGAAATAATTAATTAGTTCTATTTTTACGCAGTCGGGTTTTTTGATTTTTTAAATTTAAATATTATTAGCTATAATGCAAGACATTGAAATCCTTTAGCTTATTTCCTTTAGTTATACCTAATACTCAAAAACGTTTTCAGTCTTGACTTAGATAGGCTTCTTACACCCATGGCTTAGACTGTTTCATTGTGCTTTCTAAATAGGATAGAGTAGGGTAATTCCGGGATTTATGCCGCATATTTTTTTGAATTTGTGTATAAAAAAGTCCCATGGTGCACATAAAATAAAAAAAAACATGCTGTGCTATTTAACGTTAAATATACAACACGTGTACTGCGACAAAAAAATTCAAAACAAATAATTAATATTTTTTAACAATTTTTTTTTTCTAAAACATTGTACTGCGGCGCGTCTCCCGTACATTCAGGCTGAGACGCCGCACTCGTCCGGTAGTTATGTCGCGCTTGTAATAAGAAGAAAGAAGAGAATGAAATTATAAATAAAAATTAAAAAAAATATTCATATCTGGGATATAATTAACGATGTACTAGCCAAATGAAACTAAATGAGTACAAGGAAGCGTATTAGTGGATTCAAATTAATAATTGTTTGCCTATTTTCACGATTAAAATTATCGACTTATTTTTTTACATTAACTTTTAATTGTTATTTCAGCAACAACGTAACATCAATGTATTAGAGAGGGAAAAGAATAAAAGTAAAATTGTGTTTACATAACTTATTTGTTAACCATGGGTGCAAGACCTTCAGTCTTGGACATATTTTCGACTGATAGTAAATTCCACTTTATATACTTAAATTATGGCAATTTTACTACAAGCAGTTTCTTTTATTGCAAGAAATCAATTTTTAGCCATAATGCAAGACATAGAAATCCTCTAGTCTATTTTTCATTTGGGCCCCACCAGTGGCTCAGAGGTTCTGCTCTCGAAGCTGGTAGACGGGAGGGGCTGGGTTCGATCCCAATCGCGCCCGTCGGCCTAATCGTTCGGAGTTTTCGTGGTTTTCTTCGAACCTTGGATTTCCAAGCGTTAATACGGGCTAGGTTCCCTTAGAAAGACCCCCACGAAGGGCACTCCCCCCTGGGCCTATATCCCTCGTGCAGATAATTGGCCGTCATAAATACAACCAACCAACCAACCTATTTTCATTTGGCTTTTCATAATACTCAGAAAAGTTTTCAGTCTTGTCTTAGATGGACTTCTTGCACCCATGTTGTTAACCCTTTCGGGACCGGCGGCTTTTACACAAATTTTATTCGATTGGCACCACTTTTTTAAAAGAAGTTACCTTTACTTAAATAATCATGAAAATGCTGTAATTAAGGAACACAAATATTACCTTTCTGTTTTACTGGTGCCAGAAACAAATTTTGTATGCTCTTCTTGAAGGTACTTATAAGCACCCACGGTCCGGAATGGGTTAATAGACCTGTTTTTCTCGACAACAATCTACACTCATGTCCAAAATTAAGGTCACAAGCATAAAATCTGTGAAAACGGATGAACTATTCACTGTTTTACCACGAAATTTGGCACAGAGGTATATTACAATGACAGAAATAATATAGCAACATAACAATATGGAAAAGATTTTAATTGTGAATAAAGAAACTGGGTATATCAAAAAGTGTTAAATCATGAATCAGCGATAAAGCATTTATCTCGGTAAAAGTCTATCTAATATGGAGTGTGACCACCGTCCACTGCTATACAAGCCTCACAACGAACTCTCATACTGTTTATGAGGGTATCAAATGTTTGTTACGACAAAGCCCATTCTACCAAAAGCGCGGCTTTTACCTCTTGGGGGTCTTGGGAGGGGGGTTACGCTGTATAATGGCTCTTCTTAGACCATCCAAAACATATTCAATAGGATTGAGGTCCAGAGACCTCAAGGGCCAATTCATATAGCGAATATCCTCTTCTTCAAGAAAATCATCAACAATGTGAGCTCTATGTGGCTTCACATTATCGTCCATAAACGGGAAGTCCGGACCTACAGTACCCCGGAACAACCTCACATAGGCTTCAAGGACATCATCCCTATAGCGATGTGCGTTGACAGTACCGCATCGAAAACGCTCAGTAGTGTACGACTGCCCAAAATTATGCCGCCCGAGACGAGGATTCCGTTGCCACCAAATCTCTCAATTTCTTTTACGTTGGTGGGATGACAGCGAGTTCCACGTTCCCTCCAGATGAAGACTCGACCAGAAGCACTCTGCGTGGTGAAGAGGCTACTTCAGTCAAAGGAAAAGACCCGTTGGCTAATGCTAATCCTATGGAAGAAATTTATAAAGATATCTCAGTCCCATTTCAATATTTTTAAATGATTTCTTTTGCATTGAATAGTTGAGACTAATATGTACAAAGGCCGTTGTTTACTTTTTCGATTTTGTTTACAGGTATTTCTTATGAGGACACTTTCATTTTCGGAACCGGTTTCGAAAGTAAAAGCATCCTCATAAAAAATATCTGCAATCAAAATCGAAAAAATAAAAAACGGCCTGCATACAGATCGATCTCAACTATTTAATGCAAAAGAAATCATTTAAAAATATTGAAATGTGACGGAGATATCTTTATAAATTTCTTCCATAGGATTAGCATTAGCGAATGCGTCTTTTCCTTTGACTGAAGTAGCCTCTGAATCTCGACTCATCACTGAAAAGAACACGCCCCTATTTTTGTTGTGTCCAAGACTGATGTCTTCGGCTACACAACAACCGGGCTCTCCTGTTGGATGCAATGAAAGGGACACACACGACAGGACGCCTATGTGATGTTGTTCCGGGGTGCTGTAGCGACAGCGATGACAGCGATGACCACCTCGGGAACTCAGCTTTCGCTTTAGAGTGTTAGTGCAATCCCGAGGGGTAGACCACATCCACTCCTCCCGACTCTCAACCAGAGTCTGAGCCGGACGTCATGTTTATGGGCGATAATGCGAAGTCACACAGATCTCATATTGTTGATGATTTTCTTGAAGAAGAGGATATTGGCCGTATGAATTAGACCTCGGTGTCGCCGGTTATCAATCCTATTGAACATGTGTGGGATGATCTAGGAAAAGTCATTGCACAGCGTAACCCCCCTCCCAGGACCCTCCAGGAGTTAAAGGGCGCGCTTTTGGAAGAATAAGCTTTGTTGCCACAAACATTTATTGACACCCACATAAACAGTATGAGACTCGTTGTGAGCCTTGTATAGCAGTGCACGGTAGTCACACTCCATATTAAGCAGACTTTTCCCGAGATAAGTGCTTTATCTCTGATTCATGATTTAACACTTTTTGATGTACCCTGTTTTTTCATTTACAATTAAAATCCTTTCCATATTTTTATGTTGCTATATTCTTTCTCACATTGTACTAGACCTCTGTGCCAAATTTCTTGGCAACACAGTGAATAGTTCATCAGTTTTCACAGATTTTATGTTTGTGACCTTAATTTTGGACATGAGTGTATACAAAAAGTGCAGTGTTTATGTAACTACATTTGACACATGATGCAACGAAGCCAATTATGCTTCCTCTTTTTTGGAGTAGTCTTCTAAACATTCCTTGCAAAGAACGGCTGCGTTTCGCGTAATCCATTTTTTCATTATTATCATCTTGACTTGCATCTTTCTTGCCCTTCTTAATTTTTATTTTTCCGTTCTTCTCCTTTGGTTTTAGTAAACTTGATAACATGCCTAACTTGGTTAGTCTGTGCAAAAAGAAAAAGAAAAGTTAACAGCACTTAATCATAACGTACAAAAGAAACTACGGCATGTATACCGGAATTGCAGTGCAGCATGTATCTCATTTTGTATGGTACAGACGTCGCACATCACAGTGGCCTGCCATCGCTAAGGAAAATGGCGTAACCATATACACAGTACTCTATACAAACGCTGCACTTAGTTTTGACTACGAAATCATGCATCCATTTAGTAATTAGCGTAATGAAAAGTATTTAAGCATAACGTGTGTAAAAGTTTAGACAGTGAAATCATGCACTTACGTCAAAATAAGGATTGTACATCTGCAAGTAAACATCGATATGCGATTCACTCTATACACTGCTTAAAATAATCTCATTGCGCGCCTATATTCCGCGTTTGACGACAATCTATGGATAATTACAAGAAATATAAGGGGTGCGACATCTATCCCGGATGCGGCGACTCTCCCGGAGTTACCCTAAATTATTTTGCATGAAAAGTGCCTACTTTTATTAGTAGGTGAATTAAATAAATTTTACATTGAATTTTCTTTAATGGTGCTTAAAAGTACCGCCAGCATATAAAGAGTTAAGAACCGTTGACTGTGAAAAATTGCCAAATGTGTGGAACGAACTGGATTACAGATCAGGTGTTTGTGGTGCTACGAAAGGTTCGCACATCGAACATTTGTAACTTAAAACAAAACTTGAAATGTTCTTTATTTTCATAGATCACTTATTATAATATGTGTAGGGTCAGGAGGGGTAATTATGACCAGATGGTAATTGTGACCGCCGCTATATTGGAGAAAACTGTGTATGGTAAAACTTTGTTTCAAGCTTAGATGTTAACCTCATAATGTATATTTCATTTTAGATATTCTTTATCACTAGTTTGAAGCCTTTTTTAAATCCGAATAACAATTTGAAACTAAGTCTATCAAAATTTTTGATAAACGGAGTCACTTTTGAGTTCAAAGTGATCTCAATTACCCCAAACAAATGTGTATATGCAAGTATAAGGAGAAAATATAGTGGTCATAATTTACCCACTAGTGGTATTAATTACCCCCAAACATTTTTGATTGTGAGTTTTTGATGGAGTAATTGTAACCATCCTTTTAACTTAACCCCCCCCCCCAAAAAAAAAAAAAAAACAGCTATGACAATTACAACTTTTATAAGGTGTTCTTAGAGGATTAAAGTTACTTCCTATGTACTAAAAACACCACTCTTTCAAATAGCGAAAAAGTAAATAATAATAATAATAATAATAATAATAATAATAATAATAATAATAATAATAATAACCTTTTTACAATAATCTAATAACAATAAAATAATCTTTTTACAAAATGAAAAAAGTACATATTAAGGTAAAAGTTTTCGCTTGTAGCTTTTCCTGGAGTGTTCAATTTGTGAACGATCTCACTTGATACTCCAATAAAAGGTCAGAGATCATATGTTCATCCCATCTACCTTGATACCTTTCTTCCATGAGCTTCAAATCTTGGTGGAATCTCCCACTTCAAGCTCCTCTTTGAGCTATCGATGAATAACCGCCATTTAATTGTGGTATAGGATAGAATTCCAACTCATCCAGTAAACCATGTATGCTATGGGAGTAAACAAATCCACAGCGACTTCGA
Source organism: Maratus speciosus (assembly GCA_963932465.1). NCBI lineage: Eukaryota > Metazoa > Arthropoda > Arachnida > Araneae > Salticidae > Maratus > Maratus speciosus. Next base: position 280,316,785 of record OZ010794.1, on the reverse strand, counting down.
AAGTATTGAAGAAATTCACTTTCTCTTGATCGAAAGTAGCATACCTTAGCTACAATTTCAAACAAAGTTTTCTCATGCAGTCTTCATGCTAAGAGTTCTGAAGCTTTTTTCTTCCTATGACTCACACCTGATTCAGCGTAAAGCGGTCATATTAATATAAGCTGAAGAGAAAAAACTTGACGTGATAGAAGAAACTAACTCCAGTTTTGACATCAGCACCCTTTTTTGACTTAAAAACAGCTTAAAAATCGAAGTCAACAGAAATTGTGTTAAAAATTGTTCCCCAGTGTTATTCAATAGGAGCCATTGCCATCCAATGTTTATGAGACGAACAATATACAGTAGAACCCCGCTAATCCGAACTAATTGGAGCCGGTGTCTGTTCAGATTACAAAAAATTCGGATTACTAGAAATTCCGATAAAAATAGAAAAGAAAAATATGCGTGCTAAAAAAAAAAAAAAAAAAATGTCAGTTATAAGTATTCAGTAGTACAGTAAACATCCCCTAATCCAGCACGACATTCGAAAGAAAAAAATAGGATTTCTTCTTTAATTACTCCTGTTTTTTTATTAATAATCCAGTAGAACTACGTAACAAACCATTACAAACGGTTCAAAATTGCGAATCTATACATAGCTCAGTCACCACGTCGACGAGGGAGGAAGAAAAAAACAACGTTTCTGTAGATAATTTGTGAAATCAAACTGTTGAAAGGAAAAATAAATTTTTATCATCTGAATTAAATACTTACTTTTTACATTTTAGAAAAGAATTTTATAGCGATTGGCAAACAAACTAATATTCGAGATTTTTTAAAGATGGTTCTACGAGTAGGCCTATATTGCACGTTTTTATTTTATATTCCTGTACATTTGTTGTTCTTTTACATTAAGTTTTTTTTTAATTATTATTATTCCCTTCAAGCTGTTTAAAAAAGGAAAAACATGCTTTACAGCTATTTTTTGTTTAATTCTAACTTCCACACGTTTTTCCCGACATTCATCCTGTAACCCGGGAAATTTTGTAGTAAAAAGTACTTTTTTGTTTTTAGTACAATATTTCAATCTTTTCAATTAATCTGTTTAAGTATAATTTTCTAAAATAAATTTGGATTAACCGGAATTTTGGATTAGCGGGATTCTACTGTACCTGTATCCAAATTCTATTGGATAGAAATGCGCACAATTTATATGTTTTAGGTAATTCATTTCAAATGTATATATTCGTCCAAATATGGCTTTGAATATGGAAAGTAACATCCCCCCCCCCCTCTTATGAAAGTAACTAAACTTTCAGGCGATGTCAAATTTAACGTTTGGAACTAGTTTTAGAGATAGGACAATAATAATACATTTATGGTCATCAGAGAGCAAGTTGGTTCTAAAATGTGTCAAAACTATGTAATAAAAAAACGTTTTCTATTTTTTTTTTTTTTTTTTTTTTTTTTTTGTAAAAAGATCTTTCAGATAATACTGTCGGAGTGGGCGTTTTGAGCTAAACTTCCGGAGTTGACAGCCAGTAAATAGAGGAAAACCTGTCGTCATGTGACAAAATTGCTTATAACTCAATAAATAATCTCTCTATTCGAAAAAAAAAAATAACTAACACTATCGCCACCATTGCCTCCGGTTTTGAATTTTTTGTGACCGGGGGGTCTTTCTTCGTTAATATTAAGAAAAATATTGCATGCAAAAATATGAAAATCGGTGGTATTATAGAGAAATGTTTGATAAACATGCTGATGTAGACAGCTTTCAAATCGAAGAATTATTTTAGGAGATATTTAATGTTAAAGTTGGTCAAAATCATTCCATTAAAAAAGTTTTATAGGAGCAAAAACTATACATAGTAATTTAATCATTTTTATATCATTTTACACATCAGAAGTTCCCAGTTTGCAGGTTGCATTTATTTTTTTAATTTGACTCATTTTTTGAGGTTTTATTTCTATTTTAAATTCAAATTTTCAGCATTTCGAGAGATGTTTTTTACAACTTTTAGAAAAGGGTATTATTTAAAATTGTTGCCAAATTTAAAAACAGCGCAAAGAATATTTCCTTCAAATTAAAAATTTATTTACACGTGACTATTATAAACAGGGAAAAACTTTCAAATAAAAATTAAATGATTACGTATTGAAAGCAGGAAAATATTGATAGTTACGTCATAAAAACGATATTTACACGTGAATTTTAAAAGAGAAAAAAAAATGTAAAATAACAAATTCATTAATATGGGTTAAAAGACGTAAATGGAGGAAATTAAGTCATAATTAAAACTGCCAAGCCATAATATTGCCAAACAGTTTAAATTTAAAAATATACTTGCGCGAGACATGTATTGCATATTTTGAGATAATCTTTAAAAACTAATCTATATACAGTGTGCCCACGTATAACCTGACAGACCTTTATTTTCGCAACCGTTGGTCCTAGATACATAACTTTCAATTACCAAAATGGTTTAAATAAGGTAAATAATTATTTTATAAGCGATTTGGATCAAGAAAAACATTTGTTAAAAAATTACGAAATTTAAATTTTTTATACGGTCCCCCGCTCCTATAAGTTATATTTAGTAAAATTTTCCTGTTACACTGACAAGTAAGACAAAGAAAAAAAAAAAAAAGTCCTGCTATTCTGCGATTAAAATTGACCGTGTAATAACGGTTTAAAGTTGGCGCTTATTTTTTGCTGCAAATTAATGGTCATTCACAAATTTAGTAGAAATATGATTTCGTCAGATATATTAAAAAATGGTTTAGAGTAAAATTAAAATTGCAATATAAATTTGAAACCTTTAATCATTCTGACATATTAATGCAAAATATACAATTTGCAATAAACATATAAGAAGAAAAAAACAGAATAAATATAAATAAAGTGATGAAAATTAGTAGTTTTAGCTTTTGATAATTGATTCTTACGTATTATGTACCGCTGAATCCGAAATTTACCTTCATTTTTTAACATCACGTAAAGATTTTTTGCAAATCGCAAATTTTAAAGCTAAAAAAGAAAAAGTAGCAAAAATTTGATACTATAAAATAATTTATGTCATTGTTGTGTTTTTAACTATTGATAATTTATTTTTATGTATTTTTTTACTGCTGAATGCGTAAATGACTTTCATTTTTAACCATCAAGTCAGGATTTTTCGCAAATGTAAACTTCAAAGTTAAAATTGAACCTCCTCCCCCACCTCTCCCGGACCTCTCAGCTGTTTAGCTGTAAGAATCCCAGTATAAGCCAAAATATTGAATAAATTATAGCATAAAATTAAATTAAATTAAATAAAAAAAGTTTTATATCTGTTTTATAGTATTAGATTTTCGCTATATTTTAATTTTGACATTTGCGATTTGCAAAAATTTTCTAACGTGATGGTTAAAAATGAAGGTCATTTTCAGATTTTTGAATTTAAAAAAAAAAAAAAAAAAAAGGCCATTTTTTCCCTTTTTCTGACCAGAAAATCAGAGTTCTAACTTTTTAGGACTACACTTTCATCTTCACCTAACACTTCATTTATAATGGCTGTTTCATAATAATGGAAGCCATCAGTCCATTAGAATAAAAAGATCCATTCCAAAGGTACAAGTTCGATTGGAAAAAACTATTTAATACTTCGAGCAGAAAGAAGCGGCTACATCTGCAATTTTCATGACACTAATAGAATCACATAGCCAATGTGTACTTTTTTGTTACCTCTAGAATTGAATACAAATTTTGGCATATTTAATCGTTGACAATTGTTAGACTTTTTAAACTGAATTTCCGAAAGTGACAGCCAATTGCTCCCTAGTGACGACATTTCTGTGCAGTCAACTCGTGAAACTTGACTAAAAATGCTAACTTTGACAAGGTTTTCTGAATAAATCTTTGCCTTCATAAGAAAATGGGAAACTGTTTCATTTCTTCGTATCTGAACAAAATCGGTAAATTTTATATTTTTACAAATATTAATGGACATTTTTTGTATTTACGAATGAAGATGACTTCGCGAAAGTATCAGATAAGTAGTTAGTTTGCATTTGGGAATAGCTTTCAATATGAAAAATTCTCATAAAGAGATATGATCCCTTACCACCCAAAAAAAGGAAATCCATAACACCCCCTCTAAATGGTGAGCTGAATCCGCCCTTGTCTCGGTTACAGATAGAATCGCAATACATTTATTTACACTGTTCTTGTAAAAAGTGTAAGGTTTCTATAACAGCACTTTTTTGTTAATTAATCTAATTATTCTTGTAAATATTTTACAAAAAAAACCCCTCTTAACGACCGATTTATTAAATCAGTTTTATTTAAAAATCTATCTAAAAATCAAATTGTTATTCTATAATAGAAGCATAAAAAATATAACGTTAAAAACATCAAAAATTTTTAATTTTAAGCATACCGGTTTCGGTAGCATATAGCATACCTTCCTCAGTGCTAAGGATGGCGGAAATTTGCTCACATATATAGGAGAGATGGGGATTCAAGTTAAAGGTTTATTGACCAATAGGAAAACAGAGGATTGCAGGTAACAGCCAATAGGAAAATAGATGGGAAATGGAACCGAGGTAGTGAGGGAAAAAATTAAGAGACAGAAGTTTTTATGTAATATTTCCAACAATCTGATAATGGGGGAGTAGCGAATTCATAACTAACAATATTTTTAAAAATTTTATAAATATGAAATGCTTCAAGGAAGTTAAGTTCGTATATAGACGTAGGTTTAGAGATTATTTTAACCGAATTGAAGTCAAAAGTATGATTCATCTCCCAGCAATGTTTTGCAATAGAGGATTTATTCCGCCATCCTTAGCACTGAGGAAGGTATGCTATATGCTACCGAAACCGGTAGGCTTAAAATTAAAATAATTTTGGTGCTTTTAACGTTGTATTTTTTACGCTTCTATTATATTGCACCAAGCTCCTTCTTGATGATAATTGTTATTCTATAAGTTGTTTCTGATATCTTCAGACATTAACGACGATAGTTATTGCAGAGGAGCAAATTTCTGATTTATAATTCGAGACATAAAGGTTTAAATTCCTACGTAAAAATTTCAGTTATCCTAATTTAAGTGACATAAGATTGTATTTTCTTACAAAAATGAGATTTCTTTAGATTTTAATAAAGACATTATTTCAAGATAACACAGCTGAAGCACTGCTTCTTTTTACACTCTTTATTGACAACCTTTATTACATTTGATAAAAATAAACAAATTTAATTATAAACAATAGCCATTTTCCGTTTTCAGTCCACGTTCCTTCTCCTTTAATTGTCCTGTTTGTAAATATTAAGAAATTTATTTCTTAATATTTTATTATTATCTTCTTATTTCTTTCCTTATTTGGGTTTTCTGACAAGACTCACTGGGGAAAAAAAGAACAAAAATTAATAAATATTTTTTATATAAAGAAGTCGAAAATTAAACTTAAAATTACACTATATGCAAATTATTTAAAAGATGAACAATATTTAAAAAGATGTTAAATTACTTTAATATCCTTAGTACTTTCAACTATATAGTACATAGCCTTCGTTAGAGAATACAAAAATGCAAGCGTCTTATTTTCAAATTTCATGTAGTTCGTGTCGAAAGGAGTGAAAGTCAATTTTTAGATCCGGGAAACATTAGGAAAATAAAATTATGGATATAGAGGGAAGTGGAATATTACGTGTTTTATGATTCCTTAAGCTAACTGAGCCAAATTCCGGGTATGTTGTAGGATAAAACGTCATTACAAACAGTATTTTCTTTAGTAATAATTTCTATTGATTCACGGATAATTAAATCACGATAATCCTTTAAGGGGCATGTAATTTTTGTATCTTCGAAATTAACTTGTATATTCTGCTTCTGGTTTAATTATCCGTGAATCAATATAAATTATTACTAAAGAAAATACTGTTTACGTTTTATCCTACAAAATACCCAGAATTTGGCTCAGTTTGCTTAAAGAATCATAAAACATGTAATATTCCACTTCCCTCTATATCCATAATTTTATTTTCCCAATGGTTCCCTGATCTAAAAATTGACTTTCACTTCCACTCCTTTCGACACGAAATTTGAAAATATGACGCTTGTATTTTTGTATTTTCTGAAGAAGGCTATGTATATAGTTGAAAGTACTAAGGATATTAAAGTAATTTAACACCTTTTTAAATATTTTTAATCTTTTAAGTAATTTGCGCACATGGTGTAATTTTAACTTTTTAAAGATGAATTTAGCATTCTATTTATTTATTTGCTGAAGTCGGAAATTGTACTTAAAAATGCGGAAATAATAAGACTCCATCTTAAATAGGACGTAATCACCATGCAACCTAGAATCAGTACCTATCAGGGGATATCATTGAATTAATGACGTATGATAGGATGTAATAGAATGACTAAAACTTTTATTAATATCTTTTTAAGTTTTGATTCAATTTTCATAAAATTTGAAATGACTCGACAAAATTCTGCAACGATTATATACATTAAATTTCAAACCATTCGGTTGGGTAGTTTTTTCTCTGTTATATGCGGGCAGGCAGGCAGACGGACGGACCAGAGGACGACTATAGGTGCTATGTATTAATATAATTGCGAACGCACTTAAAAAAACAAATAAAATAATTAACTCTCACAAGCAAGTATTGTAAGTAAAAATATATTTTATACTTAAAATCAATTTGAAAAGTATTATCAAGAACAAACGATGTTGAATTTTTTTAATTATATATTTATTACAAAATTACATAATAAAACACATATGAAATTTATACAAATAATAAGAAAATATTAATATTTTATTATATTAAAACCTGTCTGTCTGTTTAATACTTCACAATTTTTTCTCCTATAATATGGGACGCATCGCCATAAAATTAACACCATTTATACGCCTGGATCTGAGGGTGTTATATAATTATAAGGTATCATAATTTCAAAATGTAAATTAGTTTTCGACGCATTATCATCATCATCATCATCATCATCATTATTATTATTATTTGTAATTTTTAAAACATTTCCGTAACGATGGCAACTAAATTATTCAATTTTCGGATGTAAAAGGGAGAGAAGGGAAAACGATAGAGATTATTAGTTTTCTTTTTTGACGTCATTTTCAAATTGAAATTAATTTGAATTATAGAGTGTAATAATTACTGCGATTAAATTACATATTTGAAAAAATAAAAACTTACTTTTCCAAAATTTAAACTTCAGGAATCAATTTATTCTACAGAAACAAAAAATCGTCTGTCGGTCATATTGATATTTAGAAATCATTCCACCGTCGAATTTTTTTTTCCCGTTTTACATTGATTCAAGGAGAAAGATTTAAACTCCTTGCTCTCAGATGTACAATTGTTGACATATGGGGCATTCTCACAATCTTTTGACTTTTGGGGGGAAAAATCTGACAAAATTAAACTTGCTAAAATAACATTTTAATCTGATAGACGAATGCCTATGATTCAAAATAAAGAAAAAATGGTCAGCAGCGAAATTTTTCTTTATTTAACTGAGGTTTATGCTACACTAGCGAGTTTAATTTACTTTACCATTTTACCCCTATAACTTTTTATTTTCTTCTAAATTTTTACTTATAATGAATTTGCATAGTACCCACAGGACATTCAAATAAGAAATTATAACAATGTAGTACTTTTAATACAGAATTTTTGTATAACATTGTCTTAAAGGGGGTTAAAGAAGGGACGGTACGGTAAAAAAGGGGATGGCATTGGAAAAAAGGGACGAAATGGTAAAAAAAGGGACGGTAAGGATGGAATGGTAAGGAAAATTACCACCTATTTTTAAGAAAATCATGTTAAGACTAAGTGATAGCCACAATGTACATTGATTTTTAGAAACAGTTGTTAACATTGGATTAAATTAAATTATTTTTTAAATTTACCTCGAAAAGTGCAAGAATAAACCTTGGGGACGGTGAGACTACCAATAAAGCCACGATGCTTGAAATTGATATTTAAATGCTGATTTAAATTCTACAGTAAATTTCCTGCCAAAGAATTTTAGACATTATTTCTCTAGCATACTTCTACATGAGAAAAAACTTCAAAAAAATTCTGTGGCTGCATCTGAAATGATTTTCTGTATAATTTTAGAAGAGGGATGGTAAGGAATCTAAAACCCAGGGACAGAGTTTAAAAAATAATAACAACCCTAAAAATGTGTGCAGGTTAATTTTTAGCTACATATTTATATAAAATAATAGTTCCAATTTCAGCAAAAAATTACATCGAATTATTTTTATTGAAACAATTTTATCCAGACAGCTCCAAACTTAAAAATCAGCATCTGTGACACGGGACGGTATAGGAGTTTTCCAGCTGTTTGGACCCCCAACATCGTCCAAAACTTATTTATCTCGTTAATATTGTTGTGCAATCATACAATGGGATGTTCCCCAGTATATGAAATAAAAAAAACACAAAAAAGTGTATCAAAATAAAAATTATTATTCAGGGACATGAAAGTCAAAAGATTGTGAGAATGCCCCATATCCACATGAATTCAATTTAAAGGAGAAAAAAAAATACTATTTTCAATTAATTGATTTTGAAGGATGACGGTTAAGACGGTTCACAAAGACATTATATCAGAATCTGGGTTAGAGTCCTACATCGGGTCGGGTAACAGGATTTTATATACGAACCCGACTCCCAGTTCGGATTCGAATTTGACTCTTGCGGGTCGGATTCAGATTAAGCCTATTTTTTAAAAGGACGTCCAAAATATTGTTTCAGACGAAAAACTCTACATTTAAATATTAATGAGTGTATACGTTAATTTTTCAACATAAAAAGAGGAAATTGATATCAGGGATATAATTGTAGACTGTTTTTCCGTTAATTGCATTAAAATATATTGATTAATTTTCTTTCATTTGAAATTGGGGTTTAAATTTCCCTCTCTGAATGGGACTAATCGACACGTTTCTATAACTTATTTCATTCGATTTAAACCAGAAATTTTTTCATAAAGCAACTTAGATGAAAATCACGAAGAACTACGTTAAATAAATATGTTAACTAGTTTTAAATAAAATTTTTGGTATTCCCTCTTATTTTTGGAACTGCTTGGAGCAGTTCCGAAAATAACCTTAGATTTATTCTGTTGAACTGATTCAGATATCAGAACAGATGTTGTGATCGTTAGAGGCTAGTTGGTAGAATTAGTCCTCCAGATTCATCCGGGATGGCTCTGTTGGTGGAGGACTGGCACATTAGCCAAGACATCCCTGGTCCGAGTCTTGGCCCGGACTTTTATCACCCCACTTGGAAATTTACAACTGTTATGATTTTTTTACCAATTGAATTAATGCGTTAAAAATTAATCTGATCTAATTACGCATGCAGCGTAGTTGGGTGACTTAGTCCTCCAGATTTGTCCGGGATGGCTCAGTTGGTAGAGCATTGGCGCCTTCAGCCAAGACATTCCTGATTTGAATTCTGGCCCGGACTTTTTTACCCACTTGGAAACCTACAACTGTTAGAAAATTAATATCTGCTGTAAAACTCAACCGAAGGCAGCAGTTGACCATTTGAATGTAAAAAAAAGAAACATGCTTACTTACTTTGTATGTAACATTAAACTGAAAGCTTAATCTGTGTAAAAGATTTAATTGTTCTTGCTGCTTTCTATAACTGTCAAAAGATCCTGAATGCAGGGCCCGATTGACCCCTGAAACTATGGGAAGCACACTATCATTTTTGGGCTTTTCTTCATTCGGGTGAAATTTTCTAAATTCTACATCCACATTCTTTGAAAGTTACCAGTTCTACAAATATTAGAGCGACTGGTTCTACAAATATTGGAGCGACTGGTTCTACAAATATTGGAGCTACAAAAATGGGAGCGACTCAGCCACGTTCATACGTATTTCATTAAACGACCCTTTTTTACGTCCCTGGATATACTTTGGACAGATTAGTTCTTGTATTTTCAGTTACATGAGGGATTTCCATAACCAATATATTAGGATGTCTTGTGATTGGTTAACAGCCTATTGATCATATTCAGGTTTGCCAGTTAGATAAGTTTCCTGAAATAGTGTGGGTAGTTTTTGTATTCAACTGTGGCAAACTTTTCCCTTCAAATAAATAAATAAAAATGCAATGTAAAATAATTACAGGCCCCATTTTAACATCATTTTTTGAAGCCCCTCTTAAAATTTAGATGAGAAGCTCATACTTCACGATCGCATCAAAGATCGCATAATCAGTTCCAATTGTCAGTATATAAATGGGTAAGGGCTTTTAAATAATTAAAGTAAAATCTATATTAACATGTATTATTAATTGGGAAAAAAATTCATTTTCAGCATGCAGTTCTGTCTAATATTTAGTGTGCTACAAATATTTTATGAAAAAGACGTCAGATCCATGGACATCAAGTTTGCAAACATAGAATGTAGGAATTAAAAAAGGAAAATTTTAATAAAATATTTTTGGCGATCTGAGAAAATACTGGCATGATATTAAATAAGTTCAGAGCTATATAAAATCTTTTTAATGCCGTTAATTTTCCAATTCCTCGGAAAATTTAGTACTGAAAATGTAAGTTTTTGAAAGAACGGCCAGAATGTAGATAAACATACCACTCTCGCTGATGACAGCACAGTGAGGCAAGTTGCGACCGAAGTTTTCGTCGGTGCATTCGTATCTTTGTCGGCCTGTAGCTTCTTTGTCCTCGTAGTCCAGGCAAGATATGTCACAGTAAGTGGGTCCAGAGGTGGGCTGCTTGCATTTCAAATCTCCTGGTTTGACGAGGTGAACCTTGCAGTTCAAAAAGGCTGCAAGAAACATTTCAATAGAGTACATATTTCAGTCAACCGATATTAATGTTAATAAATGTATAAAAAAAAAAAAATAAATAACGAGAGATCGACCGAAAATTCATTTTCGTTTTCAGCTCAAAATCTGAATTTCGCCGAAAATTCGTTTTCGGCAAAAATGGTGCCAAAAATTCGGCCGGGTCAAAACTCGACCGAAACTATCTGTATTCCAAAAATTTCGTTTCTTCTTTCGGAAGTTTCCAACATGACTCATCGATTTGAGCTGTATCGGCTCAAATGAGACACTCTTTATTTATTGCTATGAACTTCACTGTTTACAATTATCAGTCATGAATGACTCGAGACGTGAGTGCAAATTATAATGCAAGTAATGCATGTAGGGCTAAACTTCGAAGACGCTTTTGATGTGCTCATTAAAAGCTGCAGACGTAACAGTAATAGAAAATTTTCAATTTGAAACCGCAGTTTCGAATACTCTTTGAGAAAGTTCTAGTATAACAGATGATCATTTACAAAAATCATTATAAAAGATAAATCGAGGTAAGTATACCTAAAACATTTTTTAATTTAGATTAAATTCGTATAGTTAAGAAGTCAGTCTGTGTCATTGTTGAATTAATTACATTTTACTTTATATGGAAGTAAAAAATTTTGGCCAGAGGCACAAAGAGCCAACTTGGGCCACACGTATAATTCACTATTGCGTATATTTAATAAACGCGTATAATTAATTAAAAATTATGTATATTTATGTATGTATCAATTACTTTTTTAAAAAATGTTGAACATTTTCATTTCATTTTCGGCCGAAAATATGAAGATTACCTAAGTTCTGTTTCGGTTTCGGCCTTAAAAACCTCTTTCGGTCTTCAAGAGTGAGTGGGAATGAGCTCTTGCGCGAAATGTGACTGATATAGAAAAGAACAAAATAAACACTTTTTATTATAGACACTTTTTATTTTAGACATTCTTCTTTTAAAAATGTACTGCAAATCTCAAAATCACAAAATCTGGAAATTCATAAATCGGAATCATCTGCACTCCGGGCATTTTTAATCTACCATTATTTTCTTTTTTAAGGCTGTTCCCAAATCCAAAAAGTCAACTTTCTGACATAATAAGTTTTAATTTATTTTTGTTCGGAAATGCATGAAACTAGCAGTTGTTGTTGTTCAGAATCAGTTGTTCAGTTGTTATTGTCATTTAGCTGTTTACGTTTTTTTTGCAAACGCAATGGATCTTTCAGAAAATAGTGTCAGGGTGGGCGTTTTGAACCGAATTTCTGCGCGAAAGGAGAAAATCCACTCAAGAAAGGATGAAAAACATGTTTGTCACGTGATCCAAATAGCTTGTAACTCAATAGGTAATTGATTGATCCAAAAATTGAAAATACAGTTCGATTCCAAATCGCTTCCAAATCGGTCAGGATTTCCAATTTTATATCTTTCCGTTAAAAAATGAATTTGTAAATTCGTCAAAACGTTTGAGCTTGTTGTGTAGAACAGTTGAGAACGGCCTTAATCTAACAAAAAATGATGTGTTTGAGAAAGCTAAATTAAAAAAAAAAATGCTAATAAAATCATCATTTTTCCATGATCATCTGTATTGAGTGCAGTGTGTGCAAGCCAGCATATATGTTGTTTTGAAATAAGACAAATATTCTTACTCGTCCCCCCTCCCGACTCCCACACACACACACACATACACACTCACTCTTTCTCTCTTTTTTGCATAGAAGATAAGCTCCATTTATAAAGTTTTATCCTTTATATCCTGACGGTAAATCAAAGTACCATTAAAGTAACTTGTTATAAAATTCATGTAATAAGAATGAGTTTGAGATACATTACTTTATCTTGTCCCAAAAGGATTATTGATTACACAAAACAAAAATATTTTTAAAAGGATGATTTCTTTTGCCTTTGCATCTTTTCAACTTTCTTGGCGTTGAAGCTGAAGGACTGGGGAAGGGGGGGGGGGATTTCTGTTCGAAAATATTTCTATATTTCTATTGTAAGAACATTATATTTGTAACATCTCCTACTTCTACAAAATACTAAAAAAATGATTTTAAATAAAAGATTTGAGTGGAGTTATAACTAGTTCACAAAATCCCCATACATTCAAATATAATTAATTAATTTTAATTGGCAAAATCTTTCTCAAATTTATTCAATGATTGTGTAAATCTTCGAATTTTAGTTTCAAAAATGCACGAAAAATGCTTTAGAAGATGAAATTTTTATGAATTCATAATTCAGGATATAAAGGGTTAAAGAGAGTTATGATCTGCTTATTTTGTTTTGTTTCCCTTTAGTTTTTACACGTCATATATTTATAGTATCAGAATGACTTTCTAATACATCTTATAATTTTTAAAAATATTCAGGGTAGAATTTTAACCCCTAAAGTACAATTCCCTCATTCATGCGCCAGTTATTGTAAGGATTATTAATTTATTTTGCCATATTTAATACTTTTATTTGCAAAATTATACTTACGTTCACAGTCAATAAATGGATGTGGTTTCCACCTGTTTTCAGTTGATCTGCAGTTAATGTTGGTACTTTGTACGGTTCCTTCTCCAATACGAAGGGCATGGCCGTAGATGCAGTTGATGTCACAGTTCCTTTAAATAAAATAAAAGATTATACATCTTGTGACATAGTACCTTCTCAACAAATTTTTGACTGTGGGAAGCAACAGGCATTTCCATGGAGGACAATAGTCTTTTGTGTAAAGGTATGCAGGAGGAGAGACTGCATGCTTATTTGTGTCCTTGGGATCTGCTGAATCACTACCCCCTACATACTACATGCCTCTCGCATTTGACTCAAAAATGGAAGTCAGCAAGGTTGATAGATGGCGCTACTGTTTGGGGTATGTTATTGCTGTATTTACATGGATCGCCTCATAGACCTGCCTTTGAAAGCTATTCTTTTTTTTATTTTTTGCAGTAATTTGTGATTTTTTTAAACAGAATGTTTACTTTTAATGAAGTTAATATATTCTCTATAAATTGCCATATTGCTGTGTGCCTTACTGCTGTTCATCCAGCAAAATAAAGGAAAATATTTCTTTTCACCATTCCTGTAGAAGACAGTCAACGAGTCTTTTTAATTTTTTTTCATTGTATTTTTAAAAGTACAAATAGATATTTTTACTACTATTATTTGCATGTTTCTAATAACATTCCGTTGTATAATAATAAATAAAATTAATGTACAGTTGCTATTAATAAGATGTATTTTTATTAATTTACAATGTCTTAAAAGGAAAAGAGTACCTTAATCTGAAAGAATCTGAAATAATAATGTTATTATTAATAATAAAAATGATAGATGAAAGTATTTTTTTTTATCAAATAATTATGCTAAGCCTTTTCTGTATGAAAATGAAAATACAATAACATTCAAAATTATTTAAATTTCTTCCAGCAAAATTACAATGATAATAATAATAAATGATACACGATGAAATCGAATACGAATTAGTAATGTGATCAAAATAAATATGTATTCATAGCATTGTGTTTTGAAGCAATATAAATATTATGTAATTGAAATATATCAATAATACAAATTTAAAAGAAATGAAACTAAATTAAATGTTAAAAAAAAAAAAAAAAAAAAAAAAAAAAAAAACTGCAGAATTTACGTTTTGAAGCCTTGACCGGAAGACTTGCTAGTTTCATTATCATAATAAATGTAATTAATATATATAGTATTAATATCACAATATCAATAAATTAAGTTTTTTACATAGAAAATATAAAATAGGGAATTAAAAAAAATACTATTATCAATTTATTGAGGCAACGTGTGTGTGTATCGGCGGGGGGGGGGGGGGGGGATAGTAAAAAAGATGAAAAAAGTGTCTTGGAACATCAGTGCACAGAATCGTATTTTCAACTTATTAAATTTCTTGAAAGTACTTGATCTGTACTTGATGGCAAAAAAATTATGTCCATTTTTTTCCCATTCTGACCAGAAAATCAGAGTTCTCGAAAAAAAATGGCCATCATTTTTTTTTTCAAAAAAAATTTTGCCCATATTTTTCCCATTCTGACCAGAAAATCAGAGTTCTAACTTTTTACGACTGCTCTTTCATCTTCACCTAACACTTCATTTATAATGGCTGTTTTATAATAATGGAAGCCATCAGTCCATCAGAATAAAATAACTCGGTGAAAGCGGAAACTCGGTTAAGCAGGACTCGGATAATCGGGACTCTACTGTATATTTCATTTTAAAAATGATCTTTAGAATATTTTTGTTGGTGTTCAGAGGGACCTCCCCCTTGGATCCGCCACTGTAGATTACGTAGTTCAGTATTACATATTTTAAATTTTGAAATAAGTCGTCTATTATAAAATTAGTAAAATTCTCTTTGTAAATATACTTTGTGGAAGAGGGAGGGGGGTGGTGCCAAAATCCATGTTTGCCCCGGGTGCAAAAAAGGCTAGTTTCGGCCCTGGTGTGTGTGTGTGGGGGGGGGGGGGCAGGGGCGGTAGTCAAAAAGATGAGAAAAAAAAAGTGCCTTGGAGCATCATTGAACAGAATCATATTTCCAACTATTTAAATTTCCTGAAAGTACTTGATGATTACTTATAATAATTAATAATTCAAATATAAAAGAAAGGAAACTGTGAGTTAAATGTCTTTTAAACACTTAAAAAAAAGACTTGCTAGTTTCATTATTATGATAAAGGTAATTAATATTTATAGTATTATTATCACAATATCAATGATTTAATTATTTTAGATAGAAAATATTAAATAGGGAAGTTCAGAAAAATATTTCAATCTATTTATTGAGGCAACTGTATGGTACTAGTACTGGAGTGTCAAGTAATTATGTTATTATTAGAATTAAATTTTAATTCACAATGGGAAGAACAACTATGAAGTTAGTTAAACATTGTTGATAGATTAATATAATGTAAAAAAACAGGAATATAATAATTATAATTATTAATTAAAAATTATTTTTAAAGCAATTCCTTAAGATTGTCCTTCACTGACACATTCACCTCACATTAACCTTGTTTATTATTAATATTTGCCTGAAAGAAATACATGTCTTACTATTTAGTAAAATTTAATTTAATCAAATACTTTTATGTTTTGCAATAACCTTTTTAAACTTGCTCATAGTTTTTGATCCATTGATTAAAATTCATGTACCATTTTATAAAGTTAATAAATATTTTCACTTCATAAACCTTGTTTATTTTATTTTTGATGGAAATCTATTTACAAGTAAATGTAAGTGCTATTAATTTATATATTATAATTATTTTTAAAAAAGAACATATAATTTAAAATGCATATAATAAAATAAAGTATGTGCGTTATTTTATCATTCATCATTTGAAATTGAAGAGAAATTATGAAATAATTTCTCTTTTCAAATATTTTATAGAAAAAATATCATTTAATACAGCAATTAAAATAAATACGAAAAGAGAAAAAAAAAAGTGAAATTCTAGGAACAAATAACAAAAATTTTTTAACAAATTTTGCTTTTTAAGCTAATTTATTTTAAAATTTTCTATTTAAATATTCTCAAAACAACTTTTGTTTACGTTATTTATCTACAGGTTTTTAAAAATCACGTCAATTGTCACCGATAGATGGCAGAGCATTTTGGGGCTAAACTGACTTCCAGTTCTTATATGGGGAAAACAGTGAATGCGAGAGGCATTTAGTATGTAGGGGGTAGTGGCTGAATAGAGTATTTCTACTTTCGAAGAAATAAGGAAACAGCAGCTGACGTCACTGTTGGTTGAATTCAAAGCTGACTTTACAATGGCTTGGAAGCGAAAAAGTCACGTGATCCAGATAGACGGTTGAACGCGCGCAATCCGACTGTAATTGCTACTATCTCGCTATGCTGTGTGCTGTAGCTGGCTGTCCCTGTTTGTACATCCGTGTTTAGTTAGATGTGATAAAATTTGAAAATATTTATTTTAAATGCTATTGATATGTGCTCTTAAACCGTTGATCATGGATTACATCGTGTACGGAGAAATTTTTAGCGCAGTAATTGGTTATTTTACTGCCAAAAAGAGCTCATCAGTTTAAGCCTAACTGTTATTGCATTATCGGAGGAAGTAATGTGAGTTCATATATAATTATATTTCTCTTTTTATTTTATATGTATGTTTAAAATGTGATTTTATAAGCACTTATAATTGAAGTGTGATGTATACATATATTTCATTAATACAGTACTGTGGTATCTAGAAAAAGGTGTTCAAAAAAAAAAAGTTTAGTATTGTTCTCAGTGTATAATCAGTAAGTGTAACCCTTCTTTATATATTGTGGAGAATAGTACTCATTTTCTAAGATATAATAACAGTGAATCAAAGATTAATATCTTACCCTCCCCCCCCCCCCCTCTTTAAAAATTTAAGTACTCTTTTTCAAGTATCTCATTTTTTGAAAATACTCTCTCTTTCCAGCTCTAGGTTGTGAAGTGGTCTTTCTGTGAGAGTAGCGCTCAATTTTTATATAAACAAAAGTATTTATTTTTAAACAGCAAAATTATTCAGTTTAATGTATGTACATTTGTTTAAAACAATGAAAATGATAGTACTCAGTACTGGTTATTTAATTGTAGTACACATTTGATTAACTTCATTTTAATTTAGCAATTATAGATTGCTCTGATTACTTTTATAATTTCTTGTATATAACACTTTTCAGATACTGGTATAAATGAAAATATTTATTGAAAAACAGAACATTTTAATACTGTTATTATCCAAAAATGTACAATTAAAATAACTTTCCAAATCCCAAATGAATTTCAAATATTAACTTAATATGTAATGCAGTTATTGAAGATGTCATCTTTCTGCGGTCAAGGGATTGAGTCAAGAAGGATATTTTTGGATTTTTATGACAGCTGGGTGCACTTGCGAGGCAGGATCTTTATTTAATTTTCTGTCTGTGAGTGTACCTTGCTAGTTCTTTTATACTGGATGTTCCCACTTCAAACTTGTCAAAGTACTTGTTTACCAACACAATGTCCACACCACGCTGGCTGATGATCTGGTTTCAATTACAGTTTGTTAATATTAAGTTCATTTGGGGTTTGAAAGTTATTTTACCTATGCACTTTTGGATAACAGTTGTATTAAAAGATTCTTTATTTTTATTTAGTGTAGGGAGAGTGGGGATACTTGAGCCATCCCTATTTTCTCTACTGTAGGTTAATTTTTCTTTCTAAAATTAGCAACATAATATTCTTATAGTTCTGCACATTAAAAAAAAAAAAAAAAAAATCACATATCTTGGAACCATTTTGAAAGTATATAGTGATTAATAGCTGCTTTTTCCCTGTCTGAAGTAAATATTTAGGTGAGTGTTTTTTATATTTTTTTGTAATCAAAGTTTTGTTTTAAGCTGCAACAATATAGATTTAATAAGTATAATTTCAGTTGTATTTTGAATCTAAAATAATTCAAATAGATGCATTCATTACTTAGTAAAAGTCTGATAAACAAAAATGGTAGTAATGGGAATACTGAGATTGAGGATACATGAGCCATGCTCAACCATCCCTACTAAGAAATTAGAGATATGGGTGAAACAAAAAAAATGTCTTTTTCATGTTCACAGATAGATTTTAATTTTAATTTTTTTTCTGGGTAAAATGAGGAAGAACTCTTTTTATCTTTTTTTTCATTAAGGAATTAATTTGAAAACATACGTTTAAAAATGCATATTTTGTTAATGAAAATATCCTTTTTTTTTTTCATTTTGACTAACAAAATAGTCTGTCTAGATAAATGTAGGCATAGTTTTCAATTTAACTTTTTGACTAATATTAAAATCACTTTTTAAAACTGATTTTACTGGTCATAATCTCTAATATTTTAACTAGTTAGGCCCAAAATATTAAAATATCTATTTTGTTAATGTAATATTTTAAGATTAAATATTGTATACTGAAATTGTAACCACTATTACTGTAACTTTTTTAAAAACTTAACCACCAACTGACGATGTTGCTATCATCAATGAAACCTAAGTTGAAATGATCCTTCGACCACCAATTATCACCACAACAAATGATCGTGTTACTCGTTTTGTTTTCACAACTGGTTTCGAAGGACTTGGTGCATCTTGATTTATCACTATGTAAAACATTTATAAAATAATAAAAAGAAAAATATTATTTTTGTAGGAATTTTTTAGTATTGGCTCAAGTATCCCTTCACAATGGCTCACGTATCCCCCTCATGGGGATACTTGAGCCACAATGTAAAAGAAAACGTAAAAATTTATTAAACAAAGAAAAATAGTTCAAAATTAACTGAAAATGGAAAAGAAAAATTATCAAATTTTCAACTACAATATTTTATTTTGTTCTAAGTATAAAAAATTTAAAAAAGTGGCTCAAGTATCTCTATCTTCCCCTATTTTTATTACAAATGCAATAAGAATTCTAAAATTTGTAGCAACTAAATTAAAATGAAGTGATTCATATGAGTTAAATATTTTCAATGTTTAATAAAAAAACAAAGCACGTTGTGAATACCATAAGCCAACGAAAATTTCACTTTTATGAAGTATGCGAAAATATTCTTGTTTACAAATAAATTTTCTTGTAAATACTGGTGTCATTCAACTATTTCAACATTTTATGAATACAAATACCTTGCCCCTGAAAGGGTTAAGTTATGTATTGTTATTATTAGGTATCCTACTTTTTTTTTTTTAATCTAGGTATGCTTTAGAAAAAGAATTGCTTCTTTGGCAAGTTTTACTCAAGAACACAATATCTAAATGAAATATTTTCCACTTAAACATTACCGGTTAATAATTAAATACTTCAATATTTATTGATAACACAATTCTAATCCATTTTTTTTATGTGCATATAAAAATATATTGAAATATGTTCAATATTTTTCCATATGATATTTCATGTTTGTTATTTTTAATTGGAAGATTTATTGAATTTTATAAATATTTTTAAAATCAAAGTAAATTTATAAAGCATGGAAAATTCATTTAAATATTGACAAAGTTTTAATTTTTTACTTCTAAATATATACTTAAAAACATATTAGCTGAAATACCAACTTTCAGTTAATATTTTCATGTAAAAGAAATTAATTTTTTTCTATAAACTGTTTCAATTCATAGATTAATAGCTCCCAGTTTAGCACATATTTAGTTTATTTTTACAATCATTATCAAGATTCAAGAGTCCACATTTTATTAACCCTCTTCTTCAAACAACTATAGCTAAAAATAGTCAGAACTCTTTTTAATAATTTTAAATAAAAAAAAGACTTGTTTGTTTTTATCTGCTAATTTTCATGTTAAAAAATATTTAAGTAATTCTTTATTGCTTTTCATGTTTTGAAATGAAATGTATTTTCATAATGAATTACTTTTCACGACATAATTGATAGTTACAAGTTGTTTATATATTTATAAGAAAAAAAAAATATTTATGGATTTTCACTGCGAGAAAGTATTCTTATTTTTCTTCCTTGCCACCACCCCCTCACCTCATTTCCAAAGTTTGTAGGGACAAGAGTGGATGTTGCAAATGAGACAAAATGTCCAACCCTATCTAAGGCTGTTTAAACATTTTTTTATATTGAGTATTATGATATAAAATTGAAATTAAGAGGATTTTAGTTAATTAAATTATTTAAATAATTCAGATCATTTAAATAATGTTTTATGAATACTCAAAATTTGCTATTGTTCAAATATTGAAAACATATTGTAATTTCAAAATGTATAAGGTGTATTACTATTTTCTGAAAGATATATTTCAAAATAATATTTATTATATATGTCATAGGCTGATTGAGAAATTCAACTTTTGCAAAGAGCCTAGTTTGCGAAGAAACATGCTAATTGTGGATGGGAAATCATACTGATAGCACTGGTCGGCAACAAAATCCTCTGTAAAAATAATAGTTGATTCTTATTAGATTTCATTCTGGTAAATAAAAATATAGTAACGAAACTACTGTATCACAAACCATTTTTTTTGGTAGGAGGGTTTGCTTTTAAAATTAAGGTATTTTATATCTTGCTAAAATATAAGTGGAAATTTTGTAAATCTTAAAATGTAGATAATAATATGTAAATTATCTGTAAATAAATGTATAAATATGATTACCCAAGTTACAGCGGCATAAGGAATGAAAATATATTAGTGGATAGCAAATAGTAAATTCAGACACGAAAGGGGGGGGGGGGACATAAAAAGAAAAATACACTATACAATACAAGTATCAACAAATTAAATTTCCATGCTATATTTTATCAATTTCATATCTAAGACAGTGAAAACACTTCTTCCATGATTTCAATGATACCTGGCTTCATGTTAGAAGAAACAGCAATTCTATGTTAGGTAAATAGTACAAATATTTATTTTGTTAAAAATACTCTATTGATCATATTATTGAATCAATACCTCTGTCAATAAACATATGGGAACTGTAATTTGCAGGTCTAAGCAACAAAACATAAAACAAACTTCTGAATTCTTTAGGAGAAGTAACTCTCCACTGAAAAATCTATTTGATTTAATACAATTTATTTAAATAAAACAACCCTGGATAGACATTTTTGCTTTTGTGCAACCAAGTTCTGAAAAGTTTTTTCTTTTCTTTCCTTTGTGGCTGATTTGTGATGACATGTTTTTTGAAATACCAGATTCCTTAGAGGAGAAACTACCCCTCTCCCCAACTGTAACTTCTCCCAAATGGAACTTTTTTTTTGGGGGGGGGTGGGGGGGGGGAGTAAATTGCCTCTCCCTAAATTAAAAAAAATAATAATGAACTTTTTTTTTTTTCCTCTGGCGATTTAAAAAGAAAAATTAAAACTTATTATTTCTGAGTGATTTAAAACTGTTAAACATTAACAGAAAATATAATTAAGAAGTTTTCGTCGAAAAGAAGTGGCTGCCCTCTCCCCCCCCCCCCGTGGAAGTTTAATTATGTTTATGAAAGTATTTGTATTGTAATAAATATCGCATCCGGCGCCGAGCTAATTTTCAACGCAAGCAATGCTTCGACCATCGACTTCTTCGTCTATCTGGGTCACGTGACCTTCTAGTTTCGATTTCGCTTCCGGGCCATAGTAACGTCGGCTATGGTTGAATTACTGTTGGTCAGCAAGAAAAACCTGTTAATTCATTATGACTTCTACCTGTACACATGAGCTAGAGAAATATGATTGGTCTACGTTTAACAGGTCTCTGATATGACTGGCCTACATCGCCAAGGCTATTCCTACAATGATCGTTATGACAAAAATGTAGTTGGTAGAATGGTTGACGGAAGTGTTTGTTTGTAAACATGCCCTTTCCTTATAGTGGGGGACTGAACAATGTGTGGCAATGAAATCGCTCGTCCCCTAGTGAAAGAAAAAAAAGAGTTCAAGGAGGTGCTAGTGCGCAGTTTTGGATAGTGGACACGAGAACGGGGTGAAGAGAGGTTGTGTTTTGTCAACGTCAGAGATGTGAAGTACAAATCGTTCACTCTTGTTGGGGTGTTCGAAGTGTAGATATGTTTATAAAAAGTGAGAGTGTTTACCTATAAATAGTAAAGTTTATTATTGCATTTTTCAAATTAAATTTAGTTGTTCTAATAAAGAACTTTGGAAATAAAAATGGGTTATTTTTGAACGATAAACCTACACGAGCTTAGAAAATCAAAAAGCTCTGGCCCACTACATCACAATCTCTTCATCATACTTAAAAACAGCTTACTGTCATTCAAAAATTATTTTATTCAAATTAAACTTTTTTCAAGAAAATATCTTTCGAAAACATTTTCCGTATTATGAGATACGATTAAAATAAAACTATTTTATACAAGGTGGTCCTCAATTCCACAAAAAGAAATAGATGGATGAACGTGCACATCAAGACAAATTTTGGCCATGTCACCCTGTATTACATTCCAGTTTTACAGTGAAAAATACTAGGTGTACCACTACATACTAAACCAGGGTTCGTGTTAATAATTTTAATAATAATGAAAGTATTGTAATGATTATCTTTAAATTATGTTTAACATTTATTAATATAACTGAATTATCCCGAAACTAGTTATTGTTACATCATTGGAATATTATTGAAGTTCCTTGTTACCTTTTGAAAATAGTATGTGTAGTACTTATCGTTCGTTTAGGGCAGCGGTTCCCAACATGTGGTACGCGTACCGCTGGGGATACATGGCGGTCCTGCTAGGGGTATGTGAAAATGATATCGGTAATGGCGGAAATCACAAAAATGGTTTAGAGTTCACAAAAATTAGTTCTTGAGATAGAGCGCCCACAAAATTTGTGTCACACACAGACAGACTCACAGACAGACATTTTGTAAAAACATGTTTTTCGGGTTCTCTGACCTCTAAAACGTGTAAATCCGTCGAAAACCGGAATTCGAAAATTTTCATGAATCCAATACTTTTTGTAAAGATGGAAGAAAGTAAAAAAGGGTACACTTTGTTCTATGGGCGATAAATATTTGAAGTCCTTAAAATGGTGGTAAATAATGAAATTTTACTGCTTCAAATATCATAAGATTTATACGCAATATCTCAAGAACCAGCAATTTCTGTTTCAAATTTACATTTTTTATAAAGCAAAAAATTCCCTCCTTTCTTCTCAGATATTTTTTTTTTCATGCAACCTCCTTCAAGAAATCTCATGTATAAAATCACAACTTGAATGCAGCTCTTTTTGTTTCTTTTTTTTCTATGAGATTGTAAAAATTGACGCATACAAATTTTATTCCAAATTCAGTAATATACAATATGTAAGTTGGTTTTTCTGGTCATATAACTTCTTAACACGTTCTTGACATTTTTTAAAAATATAACATTTTTTCAAAATTAATTGATTTAAATTTTAAATTCAAGTTTATTTATTAATTATTTTACCTATAGTTTCAAATATACGAGTTGAAATTTACATACGTTTTTCTCGTTTTTAGTAAATTATACAATCTTAAATGGTTTTGTAAATTGTTCACAAACTATAGTGTTTATATTAGCACTTAAGGCTGTTCTCAGATCTACATGAGCTACTTCTTGACATATTTTGTTCGGAAACGCATGAAATTAGTCGGTGTTCTTATTCAGAAACTATGTAATCGAATGAAGTTTTCAATTTTTTGGTAAAGGCAAACTATCTTTCAGAAAATGTTGTCAAAATGCGTGATTTGAACCGAATTCCAGACGCATGAGACCGAGAAGGGGGGAAACTTGTCCCGTGATAAGAAAAGCTCATAACTCGATATGTAGTTTATTTATTAATGTTTGTGATTATTTATTAATGTTTGTGTGTGTTAATGGTTGTGAACCCCTTAATAATTTCTTTTGAATATCACCTTTCACTCCTTCCTCGGCAACTTTTAAGACTTTAACTTTTATTTAATGGATCAAACTGTTTTTCATCAAATAAGGCTGTTGCCCGTAAAAATTCAAGTGCAAACGCTCATAAATTTACAGTTTTTTTTCTGATATTTTTCCCTATCTTTTAATGCAAGATTCTACTAGTCTAACTATCTCCAGAATGCGACATTACAAATCTGTTTCCAAAAAGTGACGACTTATGACTAAATGGAACTTGATTATATGCTTAATTACAGGCTTATGAATGATCAATGGAGGGTCAAACAGGATTACCAATGACAGGACAACATCCAAAACACTTACATCCAGTTTGGCCACTTGTAGCATTTTATTTCGGCATTCTTCAATGGTGCAACATGACATGGGTCAGCTTGCCTTGCAAAACGATGATCACCACCATACTCTGAAAGAAAGATAATGTAAATAATTTCGACATAGAGAAATGCTAGATAGAAGATACAAAAATCGTTTTTTCTTTTTAACTGAGTGAAACGATTCCATTGCCAGCCCATGAATCAAAACTAGGAACTTTGGCTTGATATGCGAACGCTCTAGTAACCGAAAAATCCTGTGCGTTTCTCACCAATAGCCAGGAGTCCAACATAACACGCTTGGCTTATCTTGTCATCTCTAAACTGTAAAAAAAGGCAAATGTTTCTAAATTAATTTTAACACAGTTATTTTAATTGGTAAAATTTGGTTCCTGGTTTCATGGCCTGGACAGTTTTTCAACCCAGTTGGAAAATTACAACTCAGCCAAAAGGTCCCTAGTTCGAATTTTGGCCTGGACACTTTTTCAACCCAGTTGGAGAATTATAACTCAACCAAAAAGTCGATAGTTCGAATTTTGGCCTGGATGCTTTTTCAACCTAGTTGGAAAATTACAACATAGCCAAAAGGCCCTTAGTTCAAATTTTGGCCTGGACACTTTTTCAACCTAGTTGGAAAATTACAATTCAGCCAAAAGGTCCCTAGTTCAAATTTTGGCCCGGACACTTTTTCAACCTAGTTAGAAAATTACAACTCAGCCAAAAGGTCCCTATAGTTCGAATTTTGGCCTGGACACTTTTTCAACCTAGTTGGAAAATTACAATTCAGCCTAAAGGTCCCTAGTTCCAATTTTGGTCTGGACACCTTTTCAACCTTGTTGGAAAATTACAACTCAGCCAAAAGGTCCCTAGTTCGAATTTTGGCCTGGACACTTTTTCAACCCAGTTGGAGATTTATAACTCAACCAAAAAGTCGATAGTTCAAATTTTGGCGTGGACGCTTTTTCAACCTAGTTGGAAAATTACAACTCAGCCAAAAGGTCCTTAGTTCGAATTTTGGCCTGGACACTTTTCAACCTAGTTGGAAAATTACAATTCAGCCAAAAGGTCCCTAGTTCAAATTTTGGTCTGGATACTTTTTCAACCTTATTGGAAAATTACAACTCAGCCAAAAGGTCCCTAGTTCGGATTTTGGCCTGGACACTTTTTCAACCCAGTTGGAAAATTACAACCCAACCATCCTAGCTCAAATCCTGAACTAGACATTTTTTCAACACTGTTGGAAAATTGCAACTCGTGTGATTTATTTACCAACTTGAATAATTGTGTTAAAATTAATGTTGTGTAATTACGTATCCAGCGTTTCTTGGAGTTCCATTACTTGCGATTTGTTCTGTTGAGTTGATCCAAATATCAGACAAGATGTCATAATCAATAAGGTTTCTTGGTGAATTGTGTTTACGCCAGATTTGTCCAGGATAGCTCAGTTGACAGAGAATCGGCAGCTTCAGCCGAAAGGTCCCTGGTACGAAACCTGACCTGGACACGTTTTCAACCAGTTGGAAAATTACAACTCGTGTAAAATGTTTCTTAATCTAAGAAAAAGTAATATTACTAGGAAAGAAAGTTTACAATCTCTAGCGACGAGTCACACACGACTCCGAAAATCGTTCCTTATCTGTATGAACCCCAGAAAACAATATATTTTCCAATTTTAAAGAAACATTTATAAAAACGATTTTTCTCTTGCTGCCACTGATTTTCGGATACGTTTCCGAGTAGCTTTTATAGTGTAGTATTTCGTTTTCTCATCCCGGAATATAGATTTTTACAATGCTATCGAATTCTCAGGTAAACATTTTCATGTTCAGCAAACATGTTTTAGAGACAAACAGGATAAATTAACAGCGTTAAAATTAATATTATTTTGGTACTCTTGCATGTATAAATTCTTTTACGCGGTTGAAGAAGTTTACATGAAATCTGATAGCATTCTAAAAAATCGATATTCCGCTTTGAGAAAACTGATTAATACGCTATAAATCCTACTCGGAAACGTTTCAGAAAATCCGTAGCCGCAAAACAAACTTTTAAAAAAAAATAAATGCTTCTTTAAATCTCGAACATGTATTTGTTTCCGATGTTTCTAAAGATAAAGAATGCTTTTTGGAATATTGGACAACTCGAAAGAGGTTATTGTATATTTCCGTTCGTGGTTATACTGTGTGATTGCAAAAATTCGTGCCCGATTTCCGTTGCATCGAGTTTCGAAGTGTACCCAAGTTGTTTTTAATGTCTAAATGCAGTCGAATTGTGAACATTTAGTCTCTCAGTAATCCGTGGACTATTATTCACTAAATCACGGATTAGGTCATTATCAATACCAGAAGGTCACCCAGAGCGAATTTTATCGTTTAGATTAAAATCTCTCTTTCTAAATCGACAAAACCACTTCTTAACTGTCCTAAGAGCGGGAGCACGATCCAAATACACGTCTTAAATATTTTTTGTCGCACGTCCAACACTCACTCTTTTTTTTTAAACTCATATAACATAACATGATGAAAATGTAACTTTTCATTTTCCATTTTGAATATTAACCTTGCACACAAATTACTTTGAAAAACATTTTTTTTAAATGTTCATAGACGACACATGTAGATAACTGTCAGTTAATAATGTAACTACATAAAAGAAACATCAGTACAGTCAAAATTGCGAATTTCTGCCGTCTATAAAATAGGGCACAAACTTTTGTAGTCACCCAATATTATATGTTTGAATATTAACAGACATTTGTCTTTCTTTTACAGTGTATCAAATGAGCTATTCTTCATTATTCTAAGCAGTGAGAGTCTCCAGGATATCTCTAGCGTAGAGCTTTGAAAAATTAAACTAAATGTCCTAGAATAAGATCAAAAGAACTTCTTAGAAACACCATAAAAATAAAGAAATGCGCAAGGCCTTTCAAAAGAACTATGTTTTTTCTTCATCAGGCACAAAGAACATGTACTACCACTTTGAAAGCAGGAGCAAGACGGAAAGGAAATGGAAGGGAAAGGGACAAGTTGAAGAAACAGCCAACAGGAAAGAAGAAGAAGACGGCATCAGCCAATCATCCAAGAGCATTATCCGACCAGAGGAATACAGAGTAGAAGTGGAATTATGAAGCAAATTGAATAAAAACAGAGTCAAACCATTATAGGAAATCACGCAAATATTCAATATACGTATATGTATATATATATATATATATAATAATCTTTATACTAATCTTATAATAATTATCTTTCGTGTATTTCTGTAATTAAATTTTGAATTTTAATTTTACATTGTTTGTACACACACACACACACACACACACACACACACATATATATATATATATATAAAGTAGTAGCACGTGTTCTTTGCGTTTGTTGTGTCTCAACAAACAATGTAAAATTAAAATTCAAAATTTAATTACAGAAATACACGAAAGATAATTATTTAATTTATTAAATCCTTACTTGTTATTAAATTGAACAATTAAAAATTAAGCTCACAAATTCATGGAAAATTGATGAACAACTGAATTTAATCTCATTGTTATCATCTTTAAAATTAGCATCTCAGTGAATGGCTCATAAATGGACCTTTGTTTGAACAGAAATCCTGCCGATATGGAAAATCGATATGGAATTCAGAAAAAAAACTCTAAAAAAATAACTATTCAAGGAATTAAAAAATCTATTACATAGATTATTTTTGTAATAGAGTTTTAAGTTATTAAAATATAGAATCGAGAAAATACACTGGTGTCCAAAATTAAGGACCAGTCACAAAATGCTAATTTTTAAGCAAGCCACTACTCAAAAGGAATAATATAATTCAAATAATTTCTATCCCTTACAGCTCAGTTAGTTCGTATCGCATCTCATTTATGTCACACATGGTCACAAGTGTCACAGTCACTACGGTGAAACAAAACATAGGAAAATCCACACGTCTCATTATGAGTCTCAAATGATCACTATATGTGACTCCACTGAGACGTCAATGTGACTGCTGCTTTGTGACGAGTCACCAGGTGACTTTACAATGTAGTTACATTGGGATTATCATGTGACTGTCATTTTAGACTCAATTTCAAAGTCATCATGAACGTTGCATTATGATAAGTCACCAAATAATATCACATTATAGTCATATGGTGACTTTTCACAAAAGAGCACAATGGTGACTTGACAGTAGTCTCTCTGTCACCTGAAAGTCATCATGTGACTTTAATGTGACATTATTTGATAACTTATCACAATGCAGCGTCCACGACGACTTTGAAATTGAGTATGCAGATGACAGTCACATGAGAGTCACAATGTAACTACATTGTAGAGTCACATGGTGACTCGTCACAAAGCAACAGTCACAGTGACGTCTCAGTGGAGTCACATATAGTGATCATTTGAGACTCAGAATGAGATGTATGGAATTTCCTATTTTTTTGCTTCACCGTAGTGACTGTGACACTTGTGACCATGTGTGACATGAATGAGATGTTATATGGACTAGCTGTGCTGTAGAGATAGAAATTATTCGAATTATATTATTTCCTCTTGAGTATTTGCGTACTTGAAAATTAGCATTTTGTGATTGGTCCTTAATTTTGAACACCAGTGTATCTCAAAAATTAAGACGCATGGAGCATTTTAAAATTTTGTTTTAATTTTTTTTTTTTTTTTAAATTATAATGAGATTGGAAGTTTCTTTTAAGGTGTTATTTTTACTTATGGTGGAATGTATATTTCCACAAAATTTCATATCTCTATGATAAAAATTAGAAAAATTAAATTTTAACGTCCATCGTCCCCTTAAAATTACTACATTGAATTATTAATATTATTTCATGATCAAAATTGCTTCAAAATTAACCCTTTCAACAGAATTAAAATCTAATTAAGGATAGACGAATAGCTATTTTATAGGAATTAGGACAGGATATAAGTGCGTCGTGTCTCTTGCCTCTAATTTGGAATAAAAGAAAAGAAACTCATTATCTCCATAACCCAATAACAAAAATAATACTAGGTGCTTGGTCAGTGACTTACTTAACTTCAGATTTATTTAAAATTTTCATTACTGAAATCATTTAGTTAGTTGAAATACAATATAAGAAACTGCCAAAAATAATTCAACAATGTAAAGAATTAACATCTAAAATCATCAACACTCAATATAAAAATTGATAAATTAACGTCAATTTCAAAAATTTAGAATTTGCCTGACAGAAATTTCGACTGTCTCTGATATCTCCCTGAAATAAAGCAGTATAAATATTCTCAAGACGGTATTAACTACAACATCATTTTATACAGAAGTTACTGAAAATTGGAATAAAAGAAAATAATAAAATGCACAAGCCATACTTAAAAATTTGAAATAGAAATGTTAACCCTCCTGAAATTTATTTATACTTCCTGAAAAAAAAAAAAAAAAAAGTTATTTACTACTAATTAAGAATTTAAATTTATTTGTTTGCAACACAACACACCTGATGAAGAAAGATGTTGTTCTTTTAAAAGGCCTTGTGATTTTTTTTTAATGATTTTTTTACTTTCTTCTATCTTTACAAGAAGAAAGTATTGGATTCGTAAAGATTTTCGACTTCCGGTTTTCGACGGATTTACACGTTTCAGAGGTCAGAGATTCCGAAAAACATGTTTTTACAAAATGTCTGCCTGTGAGTCTGTGATTCTGTTAGTCTGTGAGTCTGTCTGTCTGTCTCTATGTGACACAAATTTTGTGGGCGCTCTATCTCAAGAACTAATGCACGGAATTTAATGAAACATTATATTAAAGTAGTCCCTAATATAAATTGGTGCTGATTAGTTTTTGGTGTAAATCGCCCTACAGGTGGCGCTGCTATGCTGCATTTTTCGCGATTTCTGCAATAGCTCTATCTCAAGAACTAAAGCACGGATTTTCATCAAACTTCAGATTCAGTTATTCCTTAATATGAATTGGTGCTGGTAACGTTTTGGTGTAAATCGACCAACAGATGGCGCTGCTATGCTGCATTTTGTAGCATTTACACGATTTTCGTAATAGCTCTATCTCAAGAAATAATGCACAGATTTTCATCAAACTTCAGATTCAGTTAGTCCTTGACATGATTTGACGTTTTGAACCTTTTTGTGTAAATCGCTCAACAGTTGGCGCTGCTATGCCGTATTTTTTGTGATTTCCGCAATAGCTCTATTTCAAGAACTAATGCTTCCGTTTTCAAGAAACTTCAGATTCAGGTATACCTGGATATGAATTAGTGCTGTTTATGTTTTGGTGTAAATCGCTCCACAGGTGGCGCTGCTATGCAGCCTTTTTCACGATTTCCACAATAGCTCTATCTCAAGAAATAATGCACGGATTTTCATCAAACTTGAAATTCAGTTAGTCCTTGACATGAATTGAACATTTTATACATTTTCGTGTAAATCGCTCAACAGGTGGCGCTGCTATGCTGTATTTTTTTTATCACTTCAATAGCTCTATCTCAAGAACTAATGCGTGGATTTTCAACAGACTTCAGATTCCGGTATACCTTGATATAAATTAGTGCTGTTTGTGTTTTGGTGCAAATCGCTCAACAGGTGGCGCTGCTATGCTGCCTTTTTCAGAATTTCCCCTATAGCTCTATCTCAATAACTAATGCACGAATTTTCATCAAATTTCAAATTCAGATATACTTTGATATGAATGGACTTTACCCATGTCACGTCAGCTGCAGGTATATAGAAGAAAAACACCAATCGGACTGAAGGAAATTTTAACACTGCTTCCCCTTCGTCCAATAAAAAGTGTTCTTTGGAGTGTATATACCTACAGAGGCATGGTCGTGGGTAAAGTCCATTGGTGCTAAATTGATGTAATTTCTTGTACTATTTAAATGATTTAATTGGCATTTATATAGAAGAAAGTATTGTGATGGCCACAACATACTAGTTTTAAAGTTCCTTCGATCTTATTGTACCGCACCAGCTTATGTCATCATTATTTGTAAAGGTCCTGGACTCATCTCTCGACATGGACACTTTTTGCACAGTTACCAATTTAAACTAGTTGGATGTGCCAATCCCAAAACTTTCTTCTATCTTATACATCTTAATATTTCAAAAACTAGTTACACATGTTAATACTTCAATATTATTAGTTCATTACTATACCAACTTTGATTTTCATCTTAAATTTCTACTTCAGTCAATTAAATGAACTAAAAACGAGTTAATATCTATATCATGATATTTGTTAAAATTAATAGTTTTTCCTTATTCTGTTGTTATCAGATGCTTGCGAATAGCCGGTTTCAAAGGAAGTGAGTTCCCGCCTTTGCACGAGCCGCCGATGGACAATAGCACTACGAAAAATCAAGAAAAGTATACAAAAATCGCTATGACAGAGCTCCTTTACCGCACGATATTTCCAAATTCAAGGAGGACCTGTTGGCCAAAGCCAAAAACATGCACAAAAAATTTGGTTCAATTGTATGTATAACTTCATACACTTTTCGATGGTACAATAACAAAATGGCTATTACAACGCCCCCTAGTGCCGAATTTTTTTCCAAATTCAGGGAGGACCTGCTTGTCATACCATACACTTAAAATAAAAATTTTGTTCAATTCTATGCATAACTTCATACACTTTTGGATGGTACAATATTCAAAATTGCACAAAAATCGCTGTTACAGCGCCCTCTGCCGGCGAATGTTTTCCAAATTCAGGGAGGATCTGCTTGCCACATCCAAAAACTTAAAATAAAAATTTTGTTCAATTCTATGCATAACTTCATACACTTTTGGATTGTACAATGTTCAAAATCGCACAAAAATCGCTGTTACAGCGCCCCCTACCGGCGAAGCTTTTCCAAATTTAGGGAGGACCTACCTGCCATATCCAAAAACTTAAAATAAAATTTTGGTTCAATTCTATGCATAACTTCATATACTTTTGGATGGTACAATATTCAAAATCGCACAAAAATCACTATTACAGCGCCCCCTACAGGCGAATTTTTTCCAAATTCGGGGAAGATCTGCTTGCTATAGCCAAAAACTTAAAATAAAAATTTGGTTCAATTCTATGCATAACTTCATACACTTTTGGATGGTAATATATTCAAAAGCGGACACAAATCGCTATTACAGCGCCCCCTACAGGCGAATTTTTTCCAAATTCAGGGAGGACCTACCTGCCATATCCAAAAACTTAAAATAAAAATTTTGTTCAATTCTATGCATAAATTCATATACTTTTGGATGGTACAATATTGAAAATTGCACAAAAATCACTATTACAGAGCCCCCTACCGGCGAATGTTTTCCAAATTCAGGGAGGACCTACCTGCCATATCCAAAAACTTAAAATAGAAATTTTGTTCAATTCTATGCTTAACTTCACATACTTTTGGATGGTACAATATTCAAAATCGCACAAAAATCGCTATTACAGCGCCCCCTACCGGCAATTTTTTTCCAAATTCAGTGAGGATCTGTTTGCCATAGCCAAAAACTTAAAATAAAATTTGGTTAAATTCTATGCATAACTTCATACACCTTTTGATGGTATAATGGCGACGGACAGACGGACACACGGACATACGGACACACGGTCAGACAGACATTTTCTATAAACATGTTTTTGGGGATCTCTGACCCCTAAAACATGTAAATCCGTCGAAAACCGGAAGTCGAAAAAAATTTCGATTACAATACTTTCTTCTATTGAAGATAGAAGAAAGTAAAAATGGCTTTCTCTCTGAGTTCTCTGCAGTCAACATGATTGAAATACGGGGTGTTTCTAAATGAAAATCCGGGTTTTAAGGTTTGGCAGTATTTATTACATAAAACTTAAAATTATAATTAATACATAAAATGAAAGAGCAACTCAAACAGTTTTACCTACAAGCTTACAAGTGTTCCATGTGAGCACCTTTCGTCACACGGCACACATGAAGTAGAGAGCTCAGTTCTTCCCAAACGTTGATTCTCAAAAATGTTCTGTTCAGACGCTCGCCCGATCTGACGTCATGTGATTTCTACGTGTGCGGTTCATAAAGGATCGTGTGTATGTGTCTCTACTACCAGCTGACCATTGCAGATGTTGCAACAATGACCCCACAAACACTAATCAACGTTTGGGAAGAACTGAGCTATCGACTTGATGTGTGCCGTGTGACGAAAGATGCTCACATTGAACACTTGTAAGCTTGTAGGTAAAACTGTTTGAGTTGCTCTTTCATTTTATGTGTTAATTATAATTTTAAGTTCTAATGTAGTGCAATAAATACTACCAAGTGTTAAAACCCCGATATTCATTTAGAAACACCCCGTGTAATAATTTCCTAATTACATATAGAAGAATGTTTTTCTCTACAAATGGCAAGCATAGTGACTCATTCTGATCTGTTTATGCACGGCGTCCGATAAGCAGCAAAAAAAAAAAAAAAAAAAAAAATTAAAAGTAAAATTTTTTTTTTCCCTTGTGTTATTTAAATGATAATATACGTATACGTAAGTAAAAGCAGTATTTGAGAAATTACCTTTAAAAACACTGAATGCAAATTTATAATCCCATAATAAATTATGCTATACTAACGAAATTAAAAAAATAAAATGCTTTTATTTTAGTACCATTTTTTATACAATTCAGATTTTAAAATATTTCTAAAATGAGCCAAAATATCTCCATTTTTTCCCTACATCTTATGTGGTTAGGCGTTGGGCTAATTTTTAGAAGAAATTTACGATTTTATGAATGAATTAAAGACAAAGATAATTACCTCCTTGGTTAATAGTAAATACTTTGGGGTAGAAGTTGGAGATGAAGCTCTTTCCGTTGTCAGATGGCAATGTGTCTGAAAAATATAATAAACGAAATGAATAAATGATATAGCACCTGCACAAATAATACAAAAAAGTAATATTTAAAAGAATTGTAGACCAACTTCTAGATGAGGACCCCAGAAGCCAAGGGATACAAGTGACAAAATTTAGATTTGGAGTAAATTGAATTCAAAGTTGAACATGAATAGTAATTGACTGAATTAAAATATGAAACTGTTACTTATTTCATAGCGGTCTTTGAACTCATATTTCAGTAACTGTGAAAGAAAATTGGAATACAGTAGAACCTCGATTATCCGAAGTAATTGAGACCGACCCTCTTTCGGAAAATCGAAATTTTCGGATAACCGAGAATGCTACAAATTTAAGATTAAGGACAAATACATGCGGTATTTCTTATTATGGTAACAAGTGCTTAATAAAAATAAAGCAATAGCAACATAGAAACAAGAATAAATTACCTGATTTTTAATTTTTAAATTAAATACCTTTTACATATTTCATAAGCGTTTGAAACAAAGTTTTGTTTATCGCACTTTCGATTGCCTTTGCTTTGCAGCTCTATCACGAAGTTTTTTTCTAATACTATTAGTTCAACAGTATCACAGTGGCTGCTCCAGCCATGCCAAACCTTTTACAAAACATTCAAAAGCTTCAGAATTGCTAATTTGTTCTATTCCTTCGCCTACTAGATCACATTCGCACATTTCGGTTCTCCCTCCTCTTACTGTGTTCTGTGTTCTAGTTCACTCCGCAGCTTACGGGAGTTCAAGTTCAATTCAAAGGAATTCTAAGAAAGGGGATTCAAAATATTTATTTGTATTTGTGGTTCGGAAAGGACCGCTTGCACACAAAGAATGTGATAATAAAAAAACCCCCTTTAAAAATGGATTTCGGTTAACCGAGAGTTTCGGTTAAAAGAGTTTCGGATAAAAGAGATTCTACTGTATTTTTAAAAATTTAAGTAGAGATTAAAGGAGCTAAGGTGTTAAGTAGTTTAAAGAGCTTAAGTAGCTGACCGCTAGAACGCTGCACATAATTCGAAAATCACTTATACTTCTTTACATCCAAACAAATAGCCTTATTTCCAGATAGTCTGTGAACTTAGGTCAGTTTTTCCAATTTTGTCACTTATACCCGTTGGCTTGGCTTTTGAAGTTTATTTTTCGGGAGAATAGTGTGCGAAATCAGGAATTTCTTTATCATGGCTTCTTGTTTTAGTTTCAAACATCACCGATAGATGGCGATCACTGTGTTCACTAAAATTTTTTACCTTTCATTCTATTTATCTGTTGAAACGCTAAAAAAATG
Organism: Maratus speciosus; assembly: GCA_963932465.1. Taxonomy (NCBI): domain Eukaryota; kingdom Metazoa; phylum Arthropoda; class Arachnida; order Araneae; family Salticidae; genus Maratus; species Maratus speciosus. The sequence goes on along the minus strand of OZ010794.1, from coordinate 280,281,106 downwards.
GTTTGTGTTTTCAAATTGAAACGTTATTTTAAAAATTATTTCTGTTTGAAACAATGAAGTGCCATCTATCGGTTATATTTGGAGCTAAAATAAGGAAGCAGAATACAGAAATTTCCATAGTTTCTATGTTATTGAGTTTTAAATAGCATCAGTCTATTTTAGGACACTCTGTATATTACTAATTTCAGCTATCATATTACATACTCGACAGCAAATTGCTTATCACCCACAAATATTTTGGAATCGAGTTGAATGCTATATTAAAATTTCTCGAAGTTAAAAGAAAAATAAAAGGGTAACATCATTACGTTTCAATTATGTTCAACAATATTCGAGCAATTTTTAAGCCAACCATTTGATCCGACTTCCCATAGAAACTGCTTCAACGCCGAATGTGATAGCGATGAAGAAGTCACAGAAATTTTTATGCGCAGTTCATAAACATTGCTCATAAACATTGTTCCTGTAATATAAGATCACTCATGCCGCCATTTAAGGCTGTTCTTAACTGCTCTGCTCAACAAGCATAAAACGTTTTGACACATTTACGAATTCATTTTTTAACGGAAAGATATAAAATTGGAAAGCCTGTCCATGGAAGCGATTTAGAATTGAACTGTTTTCCATTTTTTGATCCATCAATTACCTATTGAATTATAAGCGATTTTAATCACGTGACAAACACGTTTTCCCCCCGTTCTTGAGTGTTATTCTATTTTCGCGCGGAAATTCGGTTCAAAACGTTCACCAATTAATATTTATAGATATGTTTTACAGGAATAATTAAAAACGGCAATGTAAATTACATAAATACTAAACTTGATTTACTCCGATTTATTCACACGCATTGGACACTTGTATTTTTATTACTTGATTATGAAGTTATGATATGATTTCTTATTAATAAAAAAATCTTAAAACTCTAAACTTAGTATAATATTCTCTTTTTTCTGATGCTTTTGTTATTTTGTTCTATGAATAAATATACAGTGCGTCTCAAAAGTACATAAGCAGGCGATTTTTTGAAATAACATTTCTAACAATGAAGCAATGATCATGAAAAAAATAATAAGCATATGGAATCATGACATAAGCTTATTACAACAAAGAAATAAAATATGAGTTTTACAGAATTTTTGTAAAAAAATCAAAATCAAAATAGGTTGTCCTAAAAATACATGGATTTTCGAGTATTTTGTATTTAAATTCAAATTTTAGATCCATCGCTTTGAATTATCTTGAAAATCCTATCAGGCATGCTTCGAACATAGTGTTTGGAGAATGTGTGGCTGTAAATAGAAGCAACTCTATTTTTTGCTTTAATTCCTGAATAGACGGAAACTGGCGACCATGGGCATACACCTCTCGTGCAAGTATTCCCCAAATGTTTTCAGGTCTGAGCTGATGGCTGTCTAGTTTATACAAGCCACTTGATTCTGCTTAAGGCTATATACTGACGCGTATTTTGCCTACTTCTCTAGTTTTCTTGGAAAATCTTTTATTCTGAATCCATCTGCGGTTTATTCACAAAAGAATGAGGGGAATCAACAATGGGTCAGGATCAGGAGATAAGGAGCTTGACTCTACTTGAAGGAAAGGTTCTTCTTTTGCGGGACATCAGTCCCTTTCCTGCTAAAGTCGTTAAAAATCAAAGACACCGCGTGGTCGCAAGAAACGAAGCCGACACTGATAACAGTTAGAAGGATGGTGCGTACGCAGCTTAAGGCTGCATACGGACGCTTGTTTTGCCATCCTTCTCCAGTTTTCGTGGAAATCTTTTGTTCTGCACCCTTCTGCGGTTTATTCACAAAAGAATGAGGGGAATCAACAATGGGTCAGGAGATAAGGAGCTCAAGCCTACTTGAAGGAAAGGTTCCTCTTTTGCAGGACATCAGTCTCTTTCCATTTAAAGTCATTAAAATAAAAAAACACCGCGTGGCCATAAGAAACGATGCCGACACTGATAACAGTTAGAAGGATGGTCCATTCGCAGCTGGGTGCAGAACAAAAGATTTGCATGAAAACTGGAGAAGGATGGCAAAACAAGCGTCTGTATGCAGCCTTAACCCCTTAATTCTCGCTCCCGTCAATATCACGGGCTGAGGTGTCGTTCGTTATTTCTCGTGCCCGTCATATTTCCAGGCTAGAGATTTATTGCTGGAAAAAACTTCTTAAACCAGAAAAAATTAACTGTCATTTCCGTGTGACGTCTTTGAATATTAGCGTTCGGGTTTGGTTTTTTACGCTGATTGTGATATTGGACTTTGTATTGCACGTTTCGAAATATATCACACTCAAAAAATTATTAATAATCAAAGTTTAGTGTATATTATATTATTTCAAATATGAAAAAATTTGTTTGATGATGATAAATAAAGATCTAATATGTGAAAAATAAGGGTCTTATTCGCATTAATTTATATGGTGTAAAACAAACATTAAAACACAGAATTGTCGCATGATGGCTTTTCTACAAATGTGAATTTGTTGTATAACATCATTTTTTTTTTCGCCTTAAAAAAAAAAAAAACTAATTGCATATTTTATATAGAAGCCTTATAATTATTTAATTTCTGTAATTAAAAAAATAGGTACTTTTTTTATAGTTTTTCCAAATATTAAGCGACCGTTAAGGGGTTAAACTAAGCTGTTGTTGAGTGGGAGATGTGAATCGACGCATTGTCCTGTTAGAATTTCTAGTTTTCCTCTCGTATAAGATATTTCCAATTGGAAGTAATTGCTTTTAATGACCCTTTGATAATCTTCAGAGCACTGTCGACTAGTAAGAAAAGTCATATACGCTGTTCCGTTGAAACAGAACGCGCTCGCTTTGACTCTATAAGCGAACCCCTCATTGTTATCGACTAAAGAATTCGCGAGTTTCTCGCCGCAGATCATGCCAGTATGCTCATTGCCCAGCCATCAGGAACAGAGCCCGATTAGGATTGTCTGGGGCCCAAAGCCCAGGAGCTTTTCAGGGCCCCTCTTAACCAAAATACAGTAAAACCTCTTAATAGTGGGCACCTCGGTACCGCGGAATTAGTCCGCTATTTGGAGTTGTCTGCTTTTGAGAGGTAAAAATATACAGATTTATAGATGCTGGTGATGGAAAAAGTATCTGCCAAAAAGAAGTGTCCGCTATTCGGGAGCGTAAGTTACCGAGGTTTTACTGTGGTAGTATGCGATTTTTTTTTTAGAGTATTCAAAAATTTTTCCGTATTTTATAAAAATGCTCATGAGAAACCAAGGCTAACTTAAATTCTCTTTTGCTGTTTGATTCTACAATACCTTAAATATTTCGTCAAAAAATATTTCTTAAAATTATTTTTCACAAAAATATTTTACTACAGCATTCCTAAATTAAGTTTTTTTAGAGAACAAAAAAGCACGGGCAAAGTGCTAATAGAGGTTATGTTACTTAGACATCAGAGCTTGGAATAAAAAAAATTCTAGGAGATTTAAGAATTTTTTTTCTAAATTATTTTACTCATTCTGGGCCCCTTGTCTGCAGTGTGTCCAAGGCCGCGGCCTATTTGGCCTGTGAGGTAATCAGGCCCTGATCAGGAACATCCAAATTGAATGTTTTTTCGTCACTCAAGAAAACCTTTAATCATTCATCCGTCCAATGCTAGTGTTTTTTAGCGCAAAGAACGCATATCTTTCTACGGTGCAATTTCAGCATAGGTGTCCGACACATTCTGCGATATTTAGGAAATTTGCTTGCATGTATGCTTCAGTGAACAGTAGATCCCGAAATAGGAAACACTAAAGTCCTCGCAATTTCACGAACACACTTCTTTTGGGTTAAAACTGCTTTCAATATCTCTCCATCTTGTCGCTGAGATGTTTTTCTTGGTCAACCTGAACATTTTTTTGCAATCGCATTGTCACCTTCCGATAAAATTTCATAAATTCCAGATCTACTATGCTTCATTTGTTTAGCCATATCAGAAACTTTAACATTTTGAGTCTCTAAACGCTAAATTTTACCTGCAGAGAATTGAACATTGCGAGAGATTTTCTAACTATTCGAGAATTGAAGAACGAGTAGTGATATTATATTTCGAAATGATTATGTCACATATACAGAACGCAAAATACGCAGATTTATTTTGATACGGCGGTCAAAGAAGCAATTCTTTTCATTGTCCATATATTTTTGGGACAGCTTATTTGAATTGCATTTTTTTACAAACAATCTGTGATATCAGCATGATATTTCTGCATTGTAATAAACTTATGTTATGATTCCATAATGCTAACAGTAAATGAATTTAACTATCTAAATCGATATCCCCTAACCCCCCCCCCCCCCCCAATAAATAAATAAATAAAGGAGATTTTCTAGACATGCGTAGGAAGCAAGATTTTTTTCCTCTTTTTTACAACTAGGCTTTTTTCACCCGTGAGAATGTCTGGTACAAAATATATCTTATTCGAAGAACCAGTTTGTTGAACGCACGCATACGCACACAAATAAATAAAGTAATTATAAAAAATAGCTGGTGATTATGAATGTCGATTAACTCTAGAAAGGTTTAATAATATAAAATAAATAGGAATAAAATCGACTTAACTGTTTGGAGCAACGGTACAGGAGATGTTAGCACACGCTTGGTAAGGATCAGCATATCCGGAGCAGACTATCGCACCAGTGAGGGGGTCGTTCGTGGCAGCACTAAATAGGAAATATAAAAAAAGAAATAATAAAGAATAAGTCATTGTAAAAAATGAAATAGCAAAAAAATTGGCTAAAAATACTCGCACGTAAAATTTTATTTTAAAATTATGCTTATTTTGAAATATACTACTTTCAGACATAAGTGCGAAATAATTAGAGATTGACCGAAAATTCGGTTTAATTTTCGTTGTCAAAAATTCAGTTGGGCCGAAACTCGACCGAAACTATCTATATTACAAAAATCTAGTTTCTTCTTCGGAAATTTTCAACATTAGTAATTGATTTGAGCTGTATCGGCTCAAATGAGACACTCTTTATTTATTGCTATGAACTTTACTGTTTATAATTATCAGTCATGACTGACTCGAGACGTCAGTACAAATTATAAATCCAAATCTGACAAAACTTTGAAGACGCTTTTCACGTGCTCATTAAAAGCTGCCGACTTAACAGTAATCGAACATTTTTAGTTTGAAACCGCAGAAGTGTTTCGAATACTCTTTGAAAAAGTTCTAGTATTACAAATGATCATTTACACAAATCATTCAAAAAGGTAAATCGGGTTAAGTATACCTAAAACATATATTAGTTAGATGAAATTCGTATAATTAGAAAATCATTCTGTGTCGTTGATGAATTGATTACATTTTATTTTATATGAAATAAAATGTTTTGGTCTGAGTCACACAGAACCAAGTTGAGCCACACGTATAATTAATTGATAATAATGTATATTTAATAAACACGTATAATGAGTTAATAATTGTGTATATTTATGTATTAATTACTTAAAAAAATATTTGGTTCATTTTCGTTTTCGTTTTCGGTCGAAAATATGGAAATTACAAAAATTCGGTTTCGTTCTTAAAAACCTGTTTCTGTCGACCCTTAGAAATAATATCCGGTATACCAGAATGGTGCTATAATACTGGAGGTGGAACATCTACAAAACAAATCGTCTTTAGCTTCCAGAAATATGTTTTAAAAGTTGTAATTTCCAGAGGTTCCAGTTTCCTTCATCAGGAATTATCTTCCACAAATCTTGTTCCTCTGTATGTTATTTTTGGCAGATCGAGCATATGCTTCGCCGAACTTTCAAGTTGTATTATTACTAGATCATATAGGTATCTTTAGTATAACCTAATATTGATAACATTTCTAATAAATAAATCTACAAATAAGATGCCTAAACGTCAGATCTACAACCCTCATTCTTATTTTCAATTCATTTTATTTAATATTTTGAAATTTTCGAATTCCAGTTTTCTTTCTTCCATATCAGTACGGCTGCAAGAAATATTTCAAGTAGGTTAAGAGACTTAACTCGTGAACTTAAGCGTAAAATATGATTGCATGCATTGAAGCACCAAGACTGTTTTTTTTAACACTTTCCAACATAGTTGAAAAGTCTTTATGGAATCTGCTTGTATGTCTGTCCGAGCTGTAACTCGCATAAATATATTCGGACTGCATGTGATTGATATGTAGGATTGATAGGAATATTCACTGTTTAAAAAAAAAAAAAAAAAAAAAAAAAAAAAAAAAAAAAAAAAAAAATCCGCCAATATACACATTTTTTTCCGTAAAATTTTACGGAATAGTTTCATTTTTCTAAGAAAACAATACAATTTCCGTAATTGATATTTTGTGATTATAAATCCGTATAAATCCAGTAAGTTTTCCCTAAACTTTACGGAATATTGCTGTATTGCTTTCAAAACAATACAAGTTCTGCAAATAATTGAAATTGTTGCTTTTGTTTGGAAAACAAAGTAATTAATTGTTCCATATGCTTGTCTTTCAGTGATATTATTTTTCCTGAAATCCCATTGTTGGCTAAACGTGGCTCTATATTGAAAATATATTCAATGATTTTCCAATAATTACTAAATAGTATGTTTTACATGAGTTTTCATGAAAAACCGATAAAAATTATGGCGCCATCTATAATATGTATTTTTAAACAACTCGCTATAATATATACGATATTTTAAAAAATTGAAATTTTATTAAGGCTGTTCTCAACTGTTCTGTTCAACAAGCACAAAACGTTTAGACACCTTTACAAATCCTTTTTTTTAATGGAAAAATATAAAATTGGAAAGCCTGACCATGGAAGCGATTTGGAATTGAACTGCGTTTTTCATTTTTGATAAATAATTTACCCATTGAGTTAAAAGCGATTTTGATCACGTGACAAACATGTTTTTCATACCTTTCTTGAGTGGTTATTCTTCTTTCGCTCGGAAATTCGGTTCAAAACGCCCACTTTGACACTATTTTCTGAACGCTCTATTACGTTTGCAAAAATAGCGGGAAAATAGCTCGATTGAATAATTTCTGAACAACAACACCTGCTAGTTTCATGCATTTCCAATCAAAAATAAATTAAAAGTTATGTCTTAAAGTTGCCCTTTTAGATTTGTGAACAGCCTTAAAATCTTTTTAAGTTTGAGATCGTAAAAGAGAAATGTTACAGTTTATTTTCCATTATGATTTTAAAATGATGTTTGACTTATCAATAGCAAGCTGTTATTATTTATTTATTTATTTATTTATTTTTAAGTTTCTGTTAGGATGATTTAAAAGGAAAAAATATATATTTAATTTTAATACTTTTTAATCTATTCACTTTAACAGATTCGCACATAAAATTTAAAACATATCTGAAATATAATAATGAATTTATTATAAAATCGACGTATATCTAAGTTATAATAAGCAATAAAGGAAATTGATTTTAATACCATGTAGTAATTATCTTTATTGGAATGTACAGTAGATCATTGGAGAAACATTTTGAAAAATTTGAAAAAGTACATGTTTGAAAAAAATATGTTGCTATTCTTGCAAAACTAAATAATAAATAAATAAAAATAATGTTAAAATAAAATTTTAAAAATCTTGCAAAAAAGAAGCAATAATTACTCTTAATACATTCTTTCATACCTGTAATACACTATATGGCCAAAGGTGACCGGTCACTTGCGAGTTTAGACGTTTTGTTAAATATCTAGAAAAATACATAAGGAATTATCCTGAAACTGCAGGTGTGTAAACAGTATAGTATAGGTCATATATTTCCGAGAAGAGTTTTTCGTGAAACCCCATAGGAGACCGTCAACAAATTGAAAAAGAACGAATATCTTCTGGATAACTCTGTAAAAACTAATGTAGCAAAAGCGTTCAAACACGAGATTATTAATAAGTGGCTTATTGTAATGTACTGTGTTAATTTTTATGAGGATAGCATGTATACTCGTAGAGAAATTAAGGTTTTTATAAAAACAGTCCCAAATTTCGCCAAGTTTTTTGCTTATAATTTGCAGAGTTCTTAATATAAAAAAAAAGTTCTTTTTAGAAAATATGACAAACAATATTGTGCATAATACTTTGCAATCAGAATTAAAAAATAATAAAAATTGGATGAAAAATGAGCAGGTTTACTAAAATATGTTTCACTGCGCATGCGCGAATGTAATCAAAATATAATGCGAATAATGTATTAGCTAAGTATATAGAGCAACTTTTGTGAAAGTCTCAAAATCATAGCTTGAAAATTCTGAAAATAATCGTCGATAGAATAAGCTCGAAATCCGTTGTTCCCCAAAACAAGCAAAAAGATCAGGGGTTGTATATCAAATATCTGATGATTAGTGCCAAGATAGCGTTCGCAGTATTGCACGTACTACTATATTTGGATACAACCCCTGATCTTTTTGCTTGTTTTGGGGAACAACGGATTTCGAGCTTATTCTATCGACGATTATTTTCAGAATTTTCAAGCAATGATTTTGAGACTTTCACAAAAGTTGCTCTATATACTTAGCTAATACATTATGCGCATTATATTTTGATTGCGTTCGCACATGCGCAGTGAAACATTTTTTAGTAAACCTGCTCATTTTTCATCCATTTTTCATTATTTTTTAATTCTGATTGCAAAGTATTGTGTATAATATTGTTTGTCATATTTTCTGAAAAGAACTTTTTTTTATATTAAGAACTCTGCAAATTATAAGCAAAAAACTTGGCGAAATTTGGGGCTGTTTTCATAAAAGCCTTAATTTCCCTACGAGTATACATGCTATCGTCACAAAAATGAACATAGTATATTACAATAAGCCACTTATTAATAATATCGTGTTTGAACGCTTTTGCTACTTTATTTTTTACAGAGTTATCCAAAAGATATTCGTTCTTTTCAATTTGTTGACGGTCCCATATGGGGTTTCAGGAAAAAAAAATCTTCGCGGAAATATATGAGATATGACCTATACTATACTGTTTACACACCTGCAGTGTCAGGTTAATTCCAAATTATTTTTCTAGATATTAAACAAAACGTCTAAAATCGCAAGTGACCTGTCACCTTTGGTCATATAGTGTATTTTAAAGAGTAAAATTTATCTTTTATGAAGCATGGAACAAAAAAGCTAAATATTCAAAATTATAGAGGAAAAAATGCGTAAAATATTCAGAATTGTGTACTCAATTGAAAAATATTATTTCTACGAAAATACCTTCTTTGTTTAACATGTTAGCCTTTGCTGTATAAAAGGCATCTGAAATAAATAACGATATTTGAATACGTAGTTTGTAAAGCTGTGGCGTAATCGTTAAGGGCACTAATCTAGAAGAGGACAGTTCCCTGGTTTGAACCCCGTCAGGGTAATTGTTGTTGATTTAGTGTTGTTAGAATTAAATTGTGATTTTCTAACCTTGGTTTAAACTTGTCCTTGAAGTGTCAAATTCATAAATATGTAAGTTTCTCCTTGTAAAAATTTTATATTTGTCTTTGAGACGGAAATTTTTAAATATAGAAAAAAAAAAAAAAAAAAAAAAAAAAAAAAAAAAAAAAAACAGAAAATTTTTGTGAAAAAACGAAATTTTTTCTAGAATTTACGGAATTTTTTTTTCGTTAAAATAAGAAAATAGTACTGGTATCTCGATTGCCAGTACAATTTCCGTATTTTAACTTATTTTTTATTTTATTTATATTTTTTTTTACAGTGTTGTTATATATATTATTGAGGTTTACCATATGGTATGTTCGGTGTTGAAACTGTGTGTAGTATTTATAGTTCCTTTACTCAAGAGATTTCCGTTACATTACGGTCTATGTGTGTGTGTGTGTGTGGGGGGGGGGGGGTATTGTTTTAGTGGATTTTAATGAGGTTATACTATTTATTGTTCAATTACAGAGACAGACAAAAGAAAATTCCTTTACAATACTATTTATGAGAAATAATTGCTGAAAGTGCGTTTTCAATCGTAGTATGCGTTTTTTAAATTTAGCAAAATTTTTGATTATTACTTTTTGCGCATAAATTCTATATATCACATACAAAGCTCCACAAACGAACAGAAGTACTATTTTAACTTTTATTGATAGAAATTGCTGAAGGAAAGAAGTTTCAACTGTGTTACAGTCCTACCCACTTAATCGGGTCACGGATAACCGAATACCCGCTTATTCGAATAAAATCCTCCGGAACCGAATTTATTGCTATTGGTTCTATGTTTGGTTCCCCGCTTAAACCAAATGCATTTTACGAACGTCCTCGCTTAATCGAATAACAACTGTGTGACGATGTTTGAAAATGGGTGCGGAAAGCATGTTTCAGTTGGAATTTCCTTCCACCTTTTGTCATTTTTGGTTCCTTTACACTGAACACAAATTTTCAGTTCTTCCTGCACTGATTTCGGCCAGCAGGTGTATAATGGACAGGTCCAATGATTTACCTTGATCTCCCCACCATCTCTTCTTTAACCCATTAGCGCCCAGCGTCCTCATTTGAGGACGCTGTAAGAAAATGTTATTTCCTACATTAAATTTAAAAATATTATTTTATTTGCAAGTTGTTATGATAGATGACAGCACCATACAATATAATATATGCGATTTCTTTGGAACTAAGTTAAAATGCGCGTGAAAGATATAGTATAATTTCCCGGTTTTTTAGTAATCACGTTGTGTATTTTTTATACTACTGTATGGAACTGGATTTATACGGTAAATTCTTTTAATTTGGAATAAATGTAATCCAGATAAACCATATTATGCCGTTAGCATGTTTTTTAATATTTATTGTTATTAACGTATCCGTAATAAACAGGAAAAGTTATCTGTCATCATTTAAGGACGCTGGGCGTTTGAGTATATTTTTTATTCATATTCAGAATTTTTTCTTACTTTTTTTTTGCAGATAAACTGTAAAAGAAAATTTTAAAAATGAGTAGAAAAAAGTCTTTAAAAGTTTAGAAAAGGCAACTGCTTATCTTTTTTCTGAAAAAATGGTAGCAGATATTATATTAATGCCTCCAGATGTAGATGATCTAACAGATGAAAAGCAGTTCGATAATGATACTTAGGCCAGGGTACTCCGATTGTATCAGATGTTGCAGGTACATTGGTTACGTTACAAGATCATAATGATAACTCCATTATTTCGGACAAAAAAAAAAGGAAAAAAAAAACCCATGAACGTAAAAGAGAAATATCAGTTATATAAACAAATGAAAGCCCGTCTTACACATTCGAAACTTTGGAAAATTCTTCTAAGATAAATTCGGATACATTGACAGCGGAAACTAATAATATGACACCAGTTGAGCTGTTTAAAGAATGTTTTACTGAAATTGTTTATATGATCGCAGATGAAACAATTGATACAGGCCCGTAACCAGATGGGGGCTATGGGGGCTTAGCCCCCTTTAGCTTCCTCTAGAGCCCCCTCTAACGATTTCCCTACTTTTTATTTTTTCAACAAAATGTACGTTTTAACTTTCTTAAAAGGAAAAAAAACTAGCAAGAAAAACATTTAGATCTTTTAACTGCTTGAATGCAATGGAAAAAGCCAAACATTTTGCGTTCAGAACCTATTAGATTAGTTGTTTTACATTATCTTGCTTACGATACAATTCTCGAAACGCGTTCTAGGTAGGAACATTTCTTTCTCCCGAAAAAATTAAGTCCAGATGCACCAACTAGCCACCACATGTTTTCGTACATCTTGACATTTTAAAAGCAATGATCGTATATGGGATGAATGGAAACAGACATATGCTGCTCAAGTTAATAGATAATTAAGTTAAGCAATGGTTAAACGTTTTCACTAAAACATAGTCTCAAAAAAGACGTGTTTCTAAATGTTAATGATTTGCCTGTTGACATTATATATTTGATAGCAGATTTAGTTAATGATGAAATATCACTTGGAAACTAACTATAGAATGTTTGTTGAAGGAAATTAGAAAGATAACAAAATGTCATTTTATACAAATGGAATAAGAAAAATGATTGCTTGAAAGCCAAAAATTGTTTCATGCTATGGGTGTAGGCAGTAGGAAAGCAGGGTAGGACAGTTTTTTGTTTGCTTTTTGAACTTTCGTCTAATCTTTTTTTTTCTTGTGTTCCATGAATTTTCTAAACATTTTTCTTTTCTATTTGTCATATAACAATAAAAAACATTAAGTGAAAAAGCATGATTAAGGTTAAGTTTATTATAAGATTATGACAAAAATATCTTCAACTATTTTGGCGTATGTTTTATTTAAATCTATTTTCAAGCAAAAATGCGCTACTTCCTGACACATTTTCGAAATAATTTTAATGATAAAGGCATAAAATTTGCAGATATGATTATTAAAGCTCAAAGAATTAAACTATGTTCTGTGTTTTATAAGGCTGTTTTCCAATCTAAACCAGCTACTTTTTGACATATTCGCGAATTTCTTTTATTTATAAAGATATTTGCAAGTATTGAAACTATACAGAAAATTAAAAAAAATCTGTCAAAAAATGACGGCAAATTTGACTTTGTAGGCTGATTTTCTTGGCATTTAACTACGAAATGCTAGTTATCGAGTAGCAAATGACTATAAATCATGTTATTTATAATCATGGCATTTATAACAAAATGGGAAATGCTATTCAATTCTTAGGCGCATGAATCTGAGACGCTGAAAATTTTAGGCAAAGGGAAAGAAAATTACTTCTTAACTGCACCAGGAAAATTTTCGTTATTGAGTGAACGAAGAATATTTTTAAAGATCTTTAGAAATGGGGGAAACGTATAATAATAAATAGTCGCCTACATTTAATGAAAACTGTTCGAAAAGAGCGTTCATGCCCTTGTTTTTTTTTTTTTTTTTTTTTTTTTTTCTTTTAATGAGATTGAACAAATTTCATGAAACACATGTAAAAAGTATGCAAAAACAATCTATGTTATCTCTATTTAAATGAATTAAATCTAAGTTGTTTTCTTTGAAAAAAAAAAGTATTGAATATAATATTAAAATTACAAACCCTTTTTAGGTAGATTTCGTATGAAGTACTACCTATTGGGATCGTTCCTAGGTTGGAATTTCTTAAAAATTTTTGCAGATCTACACCGATCATGACTCCTAGAACCCAAAACCACCCTCAGTAAAAAACTTTATATATATATATATATATATATATATCCATCTATCTATATCTATATATATATCACTTTCTTCTGGACACGATAACTTTCGTAATTCTGCACCAATCTCTTCCAAACTGATACATAAAATCAAAGGGCATAAAATCTCGGTCAAGTTCGTTAATGGGCAAAATCGGACCAAGGGGATGGAAATAGGGAGGGGTATTGTGAAAACCGAAAACACCCCATAACTTCTTAATTTTTGTACATATCAAATCAGTTTAAAGTTTTTATTACTTCTAAAAATAGGGCCAAAATTTTATGTATCACAGATTTTTGATAAAGTTAAAAATGGGCTCAAGGGGCGCAAAAAATAGGGTTTTTGGGAGAAAAAAATTCATAACTTCGTCAGTTCTCAAGATATCAATTTCAATTAATTTTATTATATATCTCCTTAATATTATCTACAACATTTATATTCACAAGTTTTTGATAGGACCAATTCGTACCGCAAAAAAAATAAAAACGAAAACAAAAAGGGTGTTTGAAAAAGTAAAAAATCCATAACTCCGTCAATTCAAAAAATATAAAATCCCCATGAATTTATCATATATCTTCTTAATATTGTCTACATCATCTATATAGACAAGTTTTGGATAGGACGAATTCTTACAGCAAAAACAAATTAAAAATACATAGCGGTTGAAGAAAAAAATCATCTAAGTAAGGGTGTATTCAAATCCAAATTGCGTATTTTCTTACTCATTTTACAATTCATTTTTGCTCTCAAAGGCTTCCAATTGGTACGTTTTCTTACTCAGAAACTATATAATGTAAAGTAATGGTCGATTTTTGGATAGAGGCAGAATATATTTTAAAAAATGCTGTTAAAGTGGGCATTTTGAACCGAATTTCCCGAAGCGGATTGTGTTGAAAAAATAATTGCATTAAGGATGCACTCAAATCCAAACTGCTTATTTTCTGACTCATTTTTAAATTCATTTTTGCTCTCAAATGCATTTAATTGATAGATTCGCTGATTCAGAAACTATATAATGTACCGCAATGATCGATTTTTTTGATAGAGGCAGAATATATTTCAAAAATTATGTCAAAGTGGGCATTTTGAACGGAATTTCCCGAAGCAATTGTGTTATCACTTTCTTCTGGACACGATAACTTCCGCAATTCTGCACAAATCTCTTCCAAACTGATACATAAAATCAAGGGACATAAAATCTCGGCCAAGTTCGTTAATGGGCAAAAGTGGACAAAGGGAAGGGGATGGAAATAGAGAGGGGTTTTGTGAAAACCGAAAAAAACCCATAACTTCTTAATTTTTGTACATATCAAATCAGTTTAAAGTTTTTATTACTTCTAAAAATAGCGCCAAAAATTCATGCATCACAGATTTTTGATAAAATTTAAAATAGGCTCAAGGGGCGCAAAAAATAGGGTTTTTGGGAGAAAAAAATTCCTTACTTCGTCAATTCTCAAGATACCAAATCCAATAATTTTATTATACATCTCCTTATTATTATCTACAACTTTTATATTCACAAGTTTTTGATAGGACCAATTCGTACCGAAAAAAAAAAGAAAGTTGAAGAAGAAAATTTTTCATAACTCCGTCAATTCACAAGATATAAAATCTCCATGAATTTATCATATATCTTCTTAATATTGTCGTCAACATTTATATAGACCAGTTTTTGATAGGGCCAATTCTTAAAGCAAAAACAAATTAAAAATACATAGCGGTTGAAGAAAAAAATCATCTTATTAAGGGTGCATTCAAATCCAAACTGTCTATTATCTTACTCATTTTTAAATTCATTTTTGCTCTCAAACGCATCCAATTGCTAGATTCTCTTATTCAGAAACTATATAATGTACAGTAATGATCGATTTTTTGATAGAGGCAGAATATATTTCAAAAAATGATGTCAAAGTGGGCATTTTGAACAGAATTTCCCGAAGCGATTGTGTTAGAAACGAAAAATATTGCCCTACTGAGAAAATAATATTTTATTAATCAAGTTTTAATTAATTGAAAGAAAAATAAAAACACAGGTCGCTTATAAATATTTTCAAAAATCACGTCAGCATGTTTCATATTTTTTTTTTATTAAAAATTAATCTGAAAATGTGCCAGAAAATTTCGAGTTGTTGAGTATGGAAAAATATTTTTTTTTAATATCGCCTTAACATGATTCTGATAAAACCAGCTATTTTTATGAAAAAGGAAATATAAACTCGTCAAAAGCAGACAGATAAAACTGTTAAAGTGGATTTATATCTAATAATGATTTAGTTTTTGTTGGTGAAATTAGTATACTTAACTTCGAAATCTACCTCTGCCTGTAGGCCGGGCCGGCAGGGATTTTTTTATTATTAAGTCCAGGTATGTTTAAAAAATATGTAATTAATATATATATTTGTAATAATTGATTCATATTTAAAATGATATAATCATATGCAGAATTTTAAATTTAATTATTATTGCGAATTGTTAAATGGTTAATTTTATAAATCATATTATTAATAAAATAAGGTTAGGTAACGCTCGTTTTAAAGAGAAACAATATCATCACTAAATTAAATCGTATACAAACAATTGTGATTTTAAAATGATCTAATAATTCAGCAGAAACCAAAATATTAATAAAATTAAAAAAATTACAAATAGCTATTAATTAAAAATATTAAACGTATGGAATTAAAATATTAAAATATTTTTTAAATGATAATAGTAAGTTTGTGAATTATTCAAATTAATAAATATAGGACACATAACCATAGATGCCAACATCTCTTAATTATTCCGGAGTCTGATCTAAAACAAGTATGTTTTAAACTGGAAAAAATATATAAGGAATCGTGTCTTTTTTCGATAAGGTACATTTTAGATTTAAATTTGAAATTTTTGATTAAATGAAATTCCCTGTTGAAAATATTTTCGTCTTGTAATAGACTCCGGATAAGTGTTGTTGGCATCTATGCATAACGCAAAAACATTTGCAAAATCTCAAATTTTCGTTCTTTTTTTCTATATATTAAAAAATTGAACAGAATATGATATTTAAATCTATGTAATATCTTCAATTTACAGAAAAAATATGTGAAAAGAACTGCATCCTACAGTAGAGATCTGCACGTGCCCGGGCTTGGCTAGAAGCCCGTACTAGGCCAGGACGGCGAAATTAAGGCGAAGTTTCAAACGGGCCGGGCCAGCAAAATTTGAACGTGCCTGCCGGGCTGAACTGGGTCAATAAAAGAAATTAAGCGGGTCTGTCGGCCCGATATAAACATTTAAACGCAGACGAGAAAATATGAATAATTTTCAATGAATATGAGTTTCACGAGAATAAGTATAAATGTGCGTTACGAGCCGATACTAGTTTGCCAGCATCAATATCGAAATATAACATTTTCCAGCATAGAGATCAGCATCGCACAGTTACATGGCGTTTGAGCCCGGGATAAATTCTTTCAGCAGACTCGTGCCGGACCGAGATCAGGCTTGCATTTTTTTTTCAGCATTGCCAGAAATGGACTTAATTGTTCTCAGGGTGTTTAGGGCAGGCAATGTATTTTGTAAAAATATTAATAGCGATAATGAACTTCTGTTAACGGAATTTTTGGAAATATACTTGAAGGTGGTTCTCAAATTCACTGCTCAAAAACGAAAAACTCTGACACATTTCTGACACATTTTTAACTGTAAAGGCATACAATTGACAAGCCTGTCTATTGAAGGGATTTGGAATTGAATAGCGTTTCCCATTTTTAATAAATAAATTACTTATAGAGATATAAGAGATTCTTGTCACGTGACTGCAGGTTTTTATCCTTTTCCGTGCTATTGTTTCCGGAAATTCAATTCAAAACGCTAACTTGGACAGTATTTTCTCAAAAGTATATTGACGTTTTCGAAAAGAAATGAATTCAGAAATGTGTCAGAAAGTAGCTTCTTTGGATTTGAGAAAAGCCTTAAGGAATAACAGAAATATTTTCGCAAATCTACTTTTTATAATATAGACTCAAAAGTTATCATCATGTTTTTAACCTTCCTGTTTTTCTTTTATTCTAAACAATATGAATTTTTTAATGAATCCTTATTTGAATGTTGAAACGTGTAAGACTCTAAGTAAATCATTAGTGTTGCTATTGTGTATTTTCTGTCTTGCAAACACATCGTAAATTTAAAATATGCCGTAAAATTATCCCATAAATATCTATGCAGTATTCTTTAAAAGAATCTTAATTGTATGTTAAGAAAAATCTGAATTTTTTGTAGAAATTGAGTCGGGCCTGATTTAATTAATTTTTCCACTGGCCGGTCTGTTTTCACTGATTTTTGTACGGCCGTGAACTGTGAAAATATGAACGGACCGGGTCAAGATAGCTTTCGTTCGGGCCGGGCCCGTGCCTGGAAATTCCCGTGCAGACCTCTATACCAACAGATTCCTTTTTCTCAATTTTTTCAAAATGCATCTTTAAAAAAATTGTCATGCTGGGCGCTTGAAGATTTCTATGTTTGTTGCATGAATCGGTGTTTTTGTAAATAAAGATGTACTTTTCTGTCAGAATGCTAGCATGATAAATTACACTAATTTATTCAACAGAAAGACTGATTTGATTAATCAGCGGTTCAAATATGCATATATATAATCAGTGTTCAATAGAGTATAGCGCTGATAATCCGGACCAATCGGGGCCGATCCGGTTGATGAAAAATCCGGATAATTGGACAATTTTAAAAAACCGCTATGGCAGTGTTTTTCAGGTAACTTCCCTTCACACTTTTTCCAGACTTAGGACTGGCAATTGTAGTGGTGCACATTTTAGCATATTACAAATGGCCTGTTTAGAAGTTATTTTTTTAACTTTTTTAAAATTTTATTTTCCACAAAATTGGTACAAAGTTATAGATATAAGTACACATAGAAATTATTGCGTGTATATATGCATTGTACGAACAAACACGAGCGGAGAGGGGGGGGGGGGTTCCTTTTTCCGAAGACACCAAGGGACAAAAGAAGCAATATGCTTAATAATGCAAAATTGCAATGGGAATAGAATACCGTGTACAATCCATTAGTTTTCCTTATTAAAATTTAAATAAACTCATTTTTTTTATGAGATGTCGTATGCCATCTATTTTTTTCCCATTAAATACAATAAGACCTAAGACTAAATTACACGGAATGGAGAAAAGTTCTATTTTAGGTAGGTTTTCTTGAGAGGTACACCGCCCCTAATTGCTTTATATTCATTTTCCTATTACCATGAAGTGTTTTCCGTTTAAGAATTTCATTATAGAAAGTTCCGTTATAGAGAGATTACGCTTTAGACGGGTTCCTTTATAGACAGATCCATTTTATCAGTTTTACTATATTTAGTTTGCTTAAGATGTGGATTGTTAAAAGATGTTAGCCCCACCAAAACAATTCAGAGCCCCCTCTGACTGGACTCGCTGGTTACGGCCCTGAATTGATATGTTCACGAAGTGAAAAATATTCTGATAATTTCGGGCTATCCTACTTTACCAAGTGAACCTGGGAAGAAGCAGATGATTTAAGAGTAACAATAGTGAAGGATGCTATGGCTAAAAATGTCTACTTAGAGCTCAAGAGATTATTACATTTCCAAGATAATAAATTATATTAGTATAACAAACATGATAAATCATTTAAAATACGTCCCTTGTTAGAAATGCTTTCCAAGAATTTTCAGAAATTGGGCATTTTCCATGAAAATGTGTATGTTGACGAAATCATCGTATACGGTGTTATGGTCGACATGCACTGAAACAGTTTATAAAATCTAAGCCTATTACGTTTGGCTATAAACTCTGGGCTCTGTGTGGCAACGATGATTACAGTTCCAATTTTACACTGTATTGTGGAAAAGAATCAAATACTTCTGAATCTGACAAACTTCCTTTAGGCACAAGAGTGGTGTTAAAATTATTATCTATTGTTGAAGATCGAAACAGCCATCGTGTTTATTTTGATAACTTCTTTACCAGTCATATGTTGCTAAAATATTGAAAGAAATGCAGTTCAGAGCTAATGGAACAATACTAGAAAATCGTACTGAAAAATGCAGAATAATGGATGAAGAGAAAATGAGTAAAAAAGAGAAAGGGTACGACGGTAAATTTGACAAAACAAATTAAATTCCTGTTGTTAAATGAAAGTACAATAAGTGTGTTTCTTTGGCCACTAATATTTACACCATATCCGCTATTTCCAGTACAAAGATGTAGAGTAGAAAAAAAAATAAATGATGAAAGTGAATCAGTGTCATACTATAAGTTCCTATAACTCATTTATGGGGGGGGGGGGGGGGTCGACCTTCATGATTGGCTTCCTGAGAAACATTCTCTAGCCATACGAAGAAAGAAATGATATTTTTGCCTTATTACTAGGCTGATAGATATGGCAGTTGTAAATGGCTATGACTTTTATAAAAAGATACATAGTTCTAAGTTGATGGCAATCGCAGATTTTAGAAGGTGTGTTGCAGTAACCTATTTAAAAAAAGGAGCAATTGAAATGAAATTTCGGGAAGACCAGTACAAAGGCAGGTAACATCTAGATCCAATGTACTTCCAGACATAAAATTCGACAAAATATAGCATGTTATTGGCAAAAGGGAGAAACAAATGCGCTGCCAATATGATAACTGTTCTTCAATGCCAAGAAAATATTGTATGAAATGAAATGCAATATTATGCATACAACAATTTCTCTTTTTCAGGCTAAAACGCAATCTTGAAATGTTAAAGAAAAATGTTTTTTTACATATCTAAAACTAAATTTTGATTTTTAATATTATTTTGCCCAATTTTTTGCTTATATATTAAAATTAAATAATTTTATATGTAAATTTTCTATTTTTAAAAATTTCAGATTTTTACACACAAACGCCCAGCGTCATCAAATGAGGACGGTTTAAAAAATATGGTTAAAGTTAAATTTTTTCAAAATGCTTTTGAAATACTCTTAATTTATGCATTTCTACCTATATATATATCAATTTCAAGTAAATTTTTCAAAATTTGTTAATTTGGGCGTTAATGGGTTAAGGGTCTCAAATCAAAAAGGGCAACTTTCTGACATAAGTTTTAATTTATTTTTGTTCAAAAATGCCTGAAACTAGCTGGTGTTGTTGTTCAGAAACTATGTAATTGAGCTGTTTTTTCCATTTTTCTGCAAACGCAATAGATCTTTCATAAAATAATGTCAAAGTGGGCGTTTTGAACCGAATTTCCGTGCGAAGGGAGAAAGAGCACTCAAGAGCGGGCGAAAAACGGGTTTGTCACATGATCGAATTCGCTTATAACTCAATAGGTAATTGATTGATCAAAAAATGGAAAAAAACAGTTCCATTCCAAATCACTTCCATGGCCAGGTTTTCCAATTTTATATCTTTCCGTTAAAAAATGAATTTGTAAATATGTCAAAACGTTTTTCACTTGTTGAGCAGAGCAGTTAAGAACAGCCTTAATGACAATGCGCCGTCACTTCGAGACACGAGATGGTAGTTGTGATATTTTGCACTCATTCGAAAAATAACTCGATATTTATCCACTTAAACAAACCACTTTAAACGATTTTTTTAAAGCAGTATCAGTAACATAAATTAGAAGTAGCAATGTTTGACCAAATTCAAACGAGCTGCATTAAGTGTGATGTAAACCATATAAATGTATGTACTGACATTAAATTAATACGTATTTACTTTATATTAGCATTTGTATTTATTTTAGTTTATGTTATTCTGTTAACGATTTCTTATGCTGTTAATTAAATATACGGTAGATGGTTATTTTGCCTTTTTATTACGCATTAAATATTACAGTTCTGATTCCTTGTTTAATCAAATACCCCGCTTAATCGAATATTATTTCTGGAACCGCCAATATTCGTTTAAACGGGGACGATTGTATGTGTTTCCTAACTGAATTAAATTTTAACATACTATGTATTTCATATACAAATATATAGATCATTTACAAAGCTTCACAAAAGACTTTTCCGAGTATTGGTGATTGTCGTAATCACGACCTTGATACCTTGGTTTTCCCCCCTTTATTCTGTTTTGCACCAGCATTAATTTTAACACGACAGTGATAATCATTCAAATTGGGTTTTCAAATGTATAACGCGTTTTTCAAATTATTTTCTAAATATGATCTTGAACCTTGTTAAAAGATGTAGGTTTATAACACTATTCTGAATGTGTGATCGAAAGATTTCATAATCTGTGCTTGGCGCATGATTTTTTTTTTCTTGTTTTTTTTTTTTTTTTTTTTTTTTTTTTTTTTACTTTCTGTTGGTTTTTCTTTTTTTTAATGCAATATAATTTTTTTTTTCATGGGGCTTTGTTCCTCGAAGTTGCCTGATTAATTTCATACTCATAATTCTTTAGATTAGAACTCCGTATTTCATATATTCTGTGTAAAATAATTAAAATACAGTAATCCCTTAACATTCGTGGATTTAACATTCGAGAGTTTTAATTATTCGCGAAATAAAAAATGAAGACCATTTCAACATTCGCGAATACTAACTTGGTTATTCACGGATTTTGTTTTATAAAGAATATATTTTCACAAAGTAAACTAACTTTGTTTTACCAATTCCATGAACTACGTGGCACTGCACGCCTGCATTGTACTGTACTGTCCAAGTTTCGCGAACTTCAACCCTAGAATTCTGAAACTGCAAATTGTTTTTCTTTCTTTTTATGTAGATTTTTTTGTATATACATAAAATGTCTAAAATTCAAAATTTTTATTGCAGGTGAAATATTTTTTGCAAAAATTGTCGATGAAATTTTAAAACTTCAACAACATCTTGTTGAGAAAGTAATAGAGTGCGATTCTTCACTTGTCTTAAATTTAAAAGAGAAATTGATGCTGCAAATTTTTCTCATATGGAAATTCAGAATCAAAAGATCTGTTCTACTAAAAAATCCATATCACTATTTTTTTTTTCAGCCATCAACTTGCAAATAAACTTTGTACAATATGTTAACAATTATTCAAATTTATTTATAACATGCACTTTTTAATGCTTGATAAATATGTTTTTTACGTTTCAATTACTTTTTTCCATTTAAAAAAAAATCATAAAACCTAAGGATGCACGGAAGTTTACATTCTCGGAGGTTTCCCGGAACCTAACCTTCGCGAATGTTAAGGGATTACTGTATTGATTTGAGATAATGACATTAATAATAAGTACAAATATTCTCATAACTTTTTATTAATATTTGCGAATTTTTCTATGTATTTGAAAATGACTTTTAAGTCCGTTCCATGCTGTTTGATTTACTACATCACTGACTTCAATACAATACAAACTTAAAAACCTTATAACTTCCTGTAGGTTTTACGTTAAACTTGCTTTTGAAGTTTGTACGTATAAATACCTATAGAAAAGAGATTAGTTTAATTAAACAGATTGCTATTGAGAATGGTTTCCCTCCTCAATACTCTAATTAGATTAGTTGATCAAGCCAAACAACAAAGACAAAAGAATGAATTAAGTTTGAGCAAGTTTATTTATTGCACGTTTGAATATATCCCACAGCTTTATGAGAGATTGAGATATGCATTACTAAAATATAATATTAAGTTAATAGCTAATCCTCCAACAAAATTGAAGGATTTGATTTACAGTAAAATTGATTCAATTCCAGATTATCTCGAAAATTTAAAGAAAGGCTAAAAGAGAACTTATTAGTTATCAAGTTTAACAAACCAAGTACAGCTTTATCCACATTCCATCAAAAAGAAAATATTAAGATAAACTTCGAAAAAGCTAAAATGATCATTTCAATATCTAAACATTACTCTTCAATAATCCATGAATCCATTGAGATTTTACTTAGGAGTGATACTGTTTGTAACGATGTCCTTTCTTATAATTTTTCCGAAATTTGGTATAATATCCTAAGTATTTCAAGAGCTCCTGAAAATATGAACTGATCTTTTCACCCCTCTGTAGAGCAATGGACTGAACTTCGCTTGCGCATGCGTAGCATTTTGTTTTGTTTTTAAATATGTTTTCTATTCTAGTCAGTTATCTTTTTCCCTTTGAAAATGAACGCGCGTGCGTTTGAAAGATCTCAGGGTTATATTAAATAATATCTTCATATATTCGTGTCACCTTCTAAGTAATTATAAGTATGTTTTAAATATATTAATAACAAGGTGAAAATTCCTTCATGACACTAGTTTTTTAATACAGTGTTTTGACTCTATTCAGTACAATAAACGTCTTTTCATTAAATTAGATTAATGTTCATCAAAACAGAAAACTTTTTTTCTTCACAGTACTGCTAATCATGATTAACAAGCTATTATAGAATTGTTAATTTAATTAATGAACTTACGCCTTGAGCTCCACTGGCACGTACTTGACAGATTCTCCGATACCACAAACGCATTGGATTGTTGTAGAGTTACACTGAGGTACATTACCATTCTGATTCGCAATTCCATTGCTCGGTGCCACAATTTCGTTGTTTTGAGGAATGGTTTCGCTGTGAATTCCATTAATGATGTGCAGGAACAGAAACAAAAATAGCAGAAAAACTTGAGCGGCTGAAAATAAAGGAAAAATGGTAACTGGTACTTTATCCGCCTCTCTCTTATCCGCAAGATTCTATTATTTGTTAGCCACTAGAAATAGTACACGTACAAATGAAAAAAAAAACTGTGGATAATTAAAACAAAGAAAAATCATTATTTTTCATAGGAAGCTTCGCTCGCCTCATATTCTAGGAAGGACTCATTCTCATCGCCTCAATAATTCGTCTGTCAGTCAGGTGACAATCGAATTCCACATTGGAAGAAGCCTAGTTGCTTTGGAGCAATCTATTGATCGAGCAAAATTTTGATTTCGGCATAAGAGCTGCCACCCCCCCCCCCCCAAAAAAAAAAAAAAACAATGCTCTACATAAAGCAAAATAAATGGTAACTTGAAGGAGTAACATCCGGAGAATACAGCATAGCGTGTGGAGCAACACATCCCAGTGACGTGCTTCTATATATATATGCTATATAAGTGCTATAGAGATACTGGTCATTAGGGTGGAACTTAAGTATAGGGTAAGAAAAAACTTTTTTGTTTTAATGTGTAATAGTGAAAACTTTTTTCCTTTTGGATGTCTAAACTTTTGGCTGAAAAGGTTTTTTTAAATTAAGTTGTTTTCCGGTTCCTCAAGGAGGTCAAAGTTTCGAAATTTCAGTATAAAGTAACTTAAAGTAAACAACGTAGCTTTTAGCTCATATCTACTTTTATTTAGCAAATACTATTCAGAAGTCACCACGAGGAGGTGGTTAAATATCGACTTCCACCCTCCTTACCTCCCTTTGTTATGGATTAATTCAATTAGATATTCAACCTACTGTCTTTTTAGGCAAACTTTGTCATTATATTGTGGGAATTCAATTTTCCCATGATTAAGCCATCTTTTGCTTAATATCTAAAGACGGTTGACGCAGCTCGTGGGACAATTTTGACACAAGTTTCCACTGTTTGAGTATGACAAGAAAAATCCAAAATTCAGTTGTATCCCCTGTTTGTACTTTTTAAAAGTTCTCCATCCGATCAGTCCGTCAAGATAGGATCAACGTTTTTATAGTCTATAATTTCAATATGTTCGCATTTTTTCAAGCCGCTTTGCTACTGGTCCAGAAAATCCTTTTGCACCCGTAGTTTTTCTAGCAAGATGTTGAAATAAGTATCTATAAGAAAAAAGTTCATTTGCATGTAATAATCAAATTACCCATTGTAAAGTTTTTAAGGTATTTTTTCAATGTTTTAACAGCTCCAGATCTGCATCCTGCATTAAAGGCGTTTCTGTTTCACCCAATAACTTTCAAACTTGAAATATCTGTATTATTATTTTGAAAATACACCAAAATTGCAGTGGCTATGTTAATATAAGAAGAAAATGTCAATGAAATATGACCAATATATTTTTATCCTGGTTTTTGAACTAAGACCAGGTGTTCGTCTTTAATGATTTTTAGTTATACTTTCTTTCCTTCTGCTTCAGTTATCATAGTGTTATCCTTTCTGCCATCAAAATACTAACCTTCTAAAATTAACTCATTTCGTCTTTCGTGTTCTTTCAAATTCTTCCTTTTCTTTTCTCTCTGCCGTCTTCAAGTCTTTCTTTCAGTTACCTTTTCTTTATTATCATCAGAAATACCCATATCTTCTAAGGTGCCATTTGCAATAATATTTGCAGTTCTGTCTAATACTTCGGTTCTTTCACCTTGTTGATTATCAAATTCAGGTTTAGAAAAACAACCGATTGAACTATTTCCTTCCGAACTATTTTTTACACTTGACGATCATTCAATCGAAAAATCATTTTTTTGTTTTAAAATAACTTTTTTCCTTGATATTTCTTTTTCCAGTCTTGCTACACATTTTTTGTAGTTTTTATATCTATTGATCCTATTGCCATCACCCCATCGCTTTTTGGTCTTTGAAAATGTGACGTTCTTGTTCTGATACACGATAATATTTAGTGCTTTTACACAAAGAAATGTTTTTTGCAGGATTACCTAACATTTTGCAATTTTATATTGGATATGGGATTATTCTTTCTAATCTTAATATTTTTCTTCAAATTTTGACATTTCTTGCGCTAGTGTCTAATCATTTTTTATGATTTGTGTACCAGAAACCGTTGGAATTGAAGGTCTCAGCAATACACTTTTAATTGTATCATCAACAGCTTTAGATATTTTAGAAATAGTGCGTACCAGATTCCAGCTGTCAGATTTTAAGTTAAATTGAACCCTAAAATAATGTTTCATAACATCTTCAAATGTTCGTCAAAGATGACAGTCTAATGATAATTGTTTTGGCTCACGAAATACAGGACACTTCAACGATTATCTAGATTTAGGTACGTTAACAGACTTTGTCACTTTTGACACCGAATGTTTATTGAAAAATAATTAAAGAAACTGTTAACACACGTCAAATCGGACTAACTTGTTATGTGTCGCAGCCAAATAAATCAGAGACAATGAAAGCCGACGTCCACAACGCTGGCTTATACAAAAGTCAAATAAAGTGGGGCTAACTTTTCTAAGGCACTCACACTAAATTATTCTCTTTATTACAGGACATTAACACTTAATTAATTTAATTTTGCAAAATATAAATTTAACAATAAGCTTAAAAAAACTTTTCATGCAATTATTGGCTTTTTTTCGTTTTTTAGGGAAAATCAGGCGCTTTGAGGAACCGGAAAATATCATTTTAAAATTAAAAGAAAAATATTTTCTTTTCATGGAGTTAAAAAGGAAAAAAATAATCACTATTAAAATATACAATTCGAAACTTCGTTTTTTAGTTCCACCCTACTGGTCATGCAACGCATATAGGGGAACATCTGACGGGACGAAACCGGTGTAGTCTACTATGAACTGTTGCAACTATCCCATACAATCAATGGCGAACGTTACAAGCATGTATTAATCAATTTGAACAAAACATTGAAGCAAAAATTATCAGAATACGCCGAAATATACGATGTTGTTTTCTAACTTGACACTATTCACTTGCATGTGGCAAAATCAGTTAAGTAAACTCTAGTAACACTTCACTGGTATATATTGGCCCGCCAGTTGTATTCACCAGATTCTACTCCTTTAGATTATTATTTGTTTTGCACAGTGCAGGGTGGTATTTTTTTAGAGAAGTTCAACTCTTTTGCATAAAACAGAATGTTAATTTGGTGATTTGATAGCTTTATAAGAACAGCACTTCTTCCATAGTGAAATCCGTTTGTTAACTGAACTTGACAGATGGACAAATGTTGTAGTTTCTAATAGAATATCTTTCTTTTATTTTCTCAAGAAATAAGTGATATTTCTTCACTCGTAAAAGAGTGGTGTCTTATATACATACCTAATAGTACTCTCAAATTATAATGATAACAAAAAAATGTGAAACGATAATACCCTTTAATTTATATCTAAATGAAAGTAAAAATGATTTATCATAGTCAAAAAACTATTTTTTTTTAAATTATTATTTGAAACAAAAGATGAAAATTAAGATTCCTAAAATTAACTTTTTATTTTTCTCTTTCTTATACGTTAACATTTAATGAGATACTCGCCTTTGGTATTTTCAGAATGTCTTCCTTTTTAAGATCAAAATTTCGGGTAGACATATTCAGTTTTTATGTTCCATCTTCTAATACTCTAACTGAGATCTACTTTTGCTTTAAATTTTAACCACTTGATCCAGCCCGGGCTTCCCGGATTACAGAACATACTAATCCAATATGTAGGACGTAGGTGAAAAGCATTTTTAATAAAAAAAATTCTAATAGATTTTTTTTTTTTTTTTTTTTACATTTAATATATATGTATATATTTCAGTTGTCCACTGATAACACGACATAGCATTTTATATGAAAAATGCCAATTACCAAATACTAAATACCAAATATCAAATAAAGTTTTTATATTTATTCAAAGCAATACTTTCGTATTAGCTTCATGTCATTGTTAATAGCTGAAGAAATCGTCAAAAATTTTATTATTTACAGCAAACTTTTTCATTCTTATTACTTCAGTATTTAAGAACGTAGTTCGTCATAATGACCCCAATAGTTGATACCCTTTGCCAATAACTTGTTTGGAAATACCCTTTTTTGCCAATAGTTGATACCCTTCCAGTAGTTGATAATTTTTTTTTAAAATATTGCACCATTTCAGGCGGAAATGAGTTTTATACGTGGCACTAGACATAATATTTTTGTTTGAATGTTAGTGCACCTGTTGTCACATTGTTGTAAGCTGTCTGCTGTAAGAGAAGATTTTTAAGAAATTTTTACGTGGCACTAGACATAATATTTTAAGAAATTTATGCGTGGCACTAGACATAATATTTTTGTTTAAATGTTAATGCACCTGTTGTCACATTGTTGTAAGCTGTCTGCTGTAAGAGAAGATATTTTAAGAAATTTTTACGTGGCACTAGACATAATATTTTAAGAAATTTGTACGTGGCACTAGACATAATATTTTTGTTTAAATGTTAGTACACCTGTTGTCACATTGTTGTAAGCTGTCTGCTGTAAGAGAAGATATTTTAAGAAATTTTTACGTGGCACTAGACATAATATTTTAAGAAATTTGTACGTGGCACTAGACATAATATTTTTGTTTAAATGTTAGTACACCTGTTGTCACATTGTTGTAAGCTGTCTGCTGTAAGAGAAGATTTTTAAGAAATTTTTACGTGGCACTAGACATAATATTTTAAGAAATTTATGCGTGGCACTAGACATAATATTTTTGTTTAAATGTTAATGCACCTGTTGTCACATTGTTGTAAGCTGTCTGCTGTAAGAGAAGATATTTTAAGAAATTTTTACGTGGCACTAGACATAATATTTTAAGAAATTTGTACGTGGCACTAGACATAATATTTTTGTTTAAATGTTAGTACACCTGTTGTCACATTGTTGTAAGCTGTCTGCTGTAAGAGAAGATTTTTAAGAAATTTTTACGTGGCACTAGACATAATATTTTAAGAAATTTATGCGTGGCACTAGACATAATATTTTTGTTTAAATGTTAATGCACCTGTTGTCACATTGTTGTAAGCTGTCTGCTGTAAGAGAAGATATTTTAAGAAATTTTTACGTGGCACTAGACATAATATTTTAAGAAATTTGTACGTGGCACTAGACATAATATTTTTGTTTAAATGTTAGTACACCTGTTGTCACATTGTTGTAAGCTGTCTGCTGTAAGAGAAGATTTTTAAGAAATTTTTACGTGGCACTAGACATAATATTTTAAGAAATTTATGCGTGGCACTAGACATAATATTTTTGTTTAAATGTTAATGCACCTGTTGTCACATTGTTGTAAGCTGTCTGCTGTAAGAGAAGATATTTTAAGAAATTTTTACGTGGCACTAGACATAATATTTTAAGAAATTTGTACGTGGCACTAGACATAATATTTTTGTTTAAATGTTAGTACACCTGTTGTCACATTGTTGTAAGCTGTCTGCTGTAAGAGAAGATTTTTAAGAAATTTTTACGTGGCACTAGACATAATATTTTAAGAAATTTATGCGTGGCACTAGACATAATATTTTTGTTTAAATGTTAATGCACCTGTTGTCACATTTTTGTAAGCTGTCTGCTGTAAGAGAAGATATTTTAAGAAATTTTTGCGTGGCACTAGACATAATATTTTAAGAAATTTGTACGTGGCACTAGACATAATATTTTTGTTTAAATGTTAGTACACCTGTTGTCACATTGTTGTAAGCTGTCTGCTGTAAGAGAAGATTTTTAAGAAATTTTTACGTGGCACTAGACATAATATTTTAAGAAATTTATGCGTGGCACTAGACATAATATTTTTGTTTAAATGTTAATGCACCTGTTGTCACATTGTTGTAAGCTGTCTGCTGTAAGAGAAGATATTTTAAGAAATTTTTGCGTGGCACTAGACATAATATTTTAAGAAATTTGTACGTGGCACTAGACATAATATTTTTGTTTAAATGTTAGTACACCTGTTGTCACATTGTTGTAAGCTGTCTGCTGTAAGAGAAGATTTTTAAGAAATTTTTACGTGGCACTAGACATAATATTTTAAGAAATTTATGCGTGGCACTAGACATAATATTTTTGTTTAAATGTTAATGCACCTGTTGTCACATTGTTGTAAGCTGTCTGCTGTAAGAGAAGATATTTTAAGAAATTTTTACGTGGCACTAGACATAATATTTTAAGAAATTTGTACGTGGCACTAGACATAATATTTTTGTTTAAATGTTAGTACACCTGTTGTCACATTGTTGTAAGCTGTCTGCTGTAAGAGAAGATATTTTAAGAAATTTTTACGTGGCACTAGACATAATATTTTAAGAAATTTATGCGTGGCACTAGACATAATATTTTTGTTTGAACGTTAGTGCACCTGTTGCCACATTGTTGTGAGCTCTCTGCTGTAAGAGAAGATATTTTAAGAAATTGTTTTATTGGAAAGTGTAAACATTTATTTTTTGATTGGTTGGAGACAATTACGTTAAGTTAAAATAATGCTCTTCCATCTTGCTTTTTTCAACTAATATTTTTTATAAGAATTATTGTTAATCACAGCCCAAGGATGGTATTTTAAAGATAAATTTTTAGATTTTCGATTGACTTCTTTCACCTGATCAATTACTGGGAAAATGGCAATTAAAAAAAGTATTTATTTATAATTTAGTTGTTATTTAATTTTAGCGGATTTCATTTTTGTCCATTATAGGACATTCATTGAGGGCTGTAGCAATAATGTTAGTTTACTTCTAAAACTTAAAAAGAAGGAAATATAATTAAACCCTCGTAGTACTGACTTTATTTGATCAATTACTGGTTGGGCCACCCTATTTGTTGAATTTGTGTTCTATTTATTATCTTTTAATAATTTGTTTATTTATTGATGAAGTTTTAATTTCGTTAAAGAATATTAGCCGGGAACAAATGGTAAACTATACATATTGTTTTAAATGTAAACGGGTTAATCCGTTATCAGCATGCATCCGATAGAGATATTAAAAAAAAAAAAATAGCGCTTGAAAATTATTTTAAAAATCATAAAATAATCAGTAAAGTGAAGCAATTTACAGATCAGTAAACAGTCTTCAGACAAATTGCATTTGAAAGTACATTTTTTCACTTTATTCGACAGTGTATAAAACGAAACATTGGGGTGGTTAGAAGTAAGTTTATTAAGGCCTAAATGTGAAATAAACTGGTAAAGATCTTGCCACCGTCTATATGGCGTCAACATTACTCATGCATGTGATTTTGCTTTGTGATATAGATTATTAGATATTACTGATTTTTTTGCAAATACAATCAAACAAATAATTTTTTGATAAGTCGATAGTATAAAATATCATTAGCGTTTAACATTGGCATTTGAACAAATCATAAAAGTAGAGCATAAGATGCAAAATAAAAACGAAAAATCATGCGTCAAGCGTGATTAGGAAACGCTTTCCAACACATTCAGAAACTGTGACATAACTTCACAGTTGAATAAGGTGAAATATGACGCCTAAATAAACAGGAACAAGACTGAACGCCACCAATAGACGTAAAAACATCCAAATTCTTTTGTGCAGCCCTGTATATTATCTATGTATTTGTATTTATACTGCATAGTATGCTAAAATTTAGTTCAGTTAGGAAACGCATATCACATTTCAAAATTACACTTCAGTTGTTACTGACAATAATGTACTCGAGATTTTTTGTACAGTCCTGTATATGGTCTGTAGATTTTATACATAGTAGATAATATTTAAAAAATAAATTTAAAAACGCGCAGCAGAACTGAAAACGCACTTCTAGCAATTATTTTTTATAGGCAATACTGTAACCGAATACTTTTGTATGCCCTGTAAATGAACGATGAATGCTATGCACACTCTATTATTCTATAATAAGCATCTTGTAGTGTACCTCAGTGACGATTTTTCCTATATATTGTAATGCATTGTAACAGTTTTGAATGTCCCTGTAAACGAACTATCAATATTACACATTTTTTTTAATACCGCATATACCATAGTAATTCTTAATAACATATATCAACTCCATGGCAATCCGAGTATATTTATGAGAGTTAGAGCACGGACAGTCAGACAAACTGAATTCATAAACTTTTCAACTACTTAACTTTTTGTTGGAAAGTGTTAAAAACCTTTTACTCACCCGTATCCATGGTGCTTTCGGGCAAGTTCGGTGTACAATATACTGTTGAAGAAAAGACAATCAGATCTATACTCTGGAGACTTTCCTTATATAGCAGGTCATCAGCGAAATTCACGGAAACGGTTAAATTTTACATTAAGGATATGCAACACGTCCGGGTTGAAATTCATTAAATTTGTTTTATATTAATACAGCCATTAAAGAAATCATTTTCGGAGAAAAAATTTATGTCATCTTTTCTTCAACATTCTACATCCGTGGTGACTAAGTGGGGCTCGCATATTAGATACAGCCCGTGAGTGTATTTTGTTCGTTTTGCAAATATTTCATGGAGAATATTATAAATTTACTTCCCTAATGTTAATATTATACATTCCAAAGGTTTCGAACAACTGAAATGTGGGCCGCTGAGTTACTAATAATTTTGTATAGTTGCTTTCATCCTTCACAGGATTTGGATATTAAATAGAGTGAATATTACTATACAACAAATTTTAAAAGTAAAAAAAACCCGACTGCGTAAAAAGCGAACTAACTAATTATTTCTCATCAATGTGAAACTATTTTTTATATTACTTACCTTTTTTTTTTTATTATTTACTTGTATTGATGACTTTTATCTTGTGTTTAATTGTTAGTTCCTATGTGTAAACACTATGTTTGATGGAGACTATAGATGTCTATAAAGATTAGAGTTGCAGTAAAGCTAGAGATCCTACCTACACAACTTCCAGGTTGAGTAATATTTAAACAGAGCTTCTGACTGTAAAATAGTCAATGAAACATCGTCTTCATTTTGAAAGACCTATCCAATGACATGCCTCTCAATAGGGTGCGTAATTTTATTTTCGTCTCTACCGTCATTTTGTATTTTACGGCCGCCATTTTGAGTTTAATAAAACAAAACCTAGCCTATAACCATCGGACGGTTAAGACGAATCGATAGAGACCTCATTCATTAAAATCCATCCAACCGTTAGGATGTTTAGAGGATATAAAAAATCAACATACCCAGATACGCGTGAAACACATAACCCTTCTTGGGAGTCGGGTAAAAAAGGTGATAGATCTTCGGCCTGCGGTTAAGTTGTGAGAAACACCTGATAGTATATGGGGCATTCTCACAATCTTTTCAAATAAACTTTCACAAATAAAAATCTGGTGAAATTAAACTTTCTAAAATAACATTTTAAACTTAATGACGAATGCCTTAATGATTCAAAATAAAGAAAAAGTGGTCAGCAGCGAAATTTTTTTATTTAACTGAGGTTTAAGTTAAACTTGCGAGTTTAATTTTACTTACCATTTTACCCCTATAACTTTCTATTTTCTTCTAAATTTTTACTTATAATGAATTTGTATAGTACCCACAAGAAATAATAACAATGTAGTATTTTTAGTAGAAAATTTTGGTATAACATTGTCTTAACGGGGTGTTAAAGAAGGGGCGGTAAGGAAACTAGTATGTTGTGGCCATCACAAAACTTTCTTCTATATAAATCCCGTCAATTAAATCCTTTAAATAGAAAAAGAAATTACATCAATTTAGAACCAATTCATATCAGAGTATACCTGAATTTGAAGTTTGATGAAAATTCGTACATTAGTTATTGAGATAGAGCTGTGGGGGAAATTCTGAAAAATGCAGCGTAGCAGCGCCATCTGTTGAGCGATTTGCACCAAAACCCAAACAGCACTAATTCATATCAAGGTATACCGGAATCTGAAGTTTGATGAAAATCCGTGCATTAGTTCTGGAGCTAGAGCTATTGTGGAAATCACAAAATATGCAGCACAGCAGCGCCACTAGTTGAGCGATTTACACCAAAAGGTACAAAATGTCAATTCTTGTCAAGGACTAACTGAATCTGAAGATTGATGAAAATGCGTACATTAGTTCTGAACATTGAGCTATTGTGGAAATCATGAAAAATGCTGTATAGCAGAGTCACCTGTTGAGCGATTTACACCAAAACATAAACAGCACTAATTCATATCCAGGTATACCTGAATCTGAAGTTTGTTGAAAACCCAAGCATTAGTTCATGAGATAGAGCTATTGCGGAAATCACAAAAATGCAGCATAGCAGCGCCACCTGTTCAGCGATTTACACCAAAAGGTGCAAAATGTCAATTTATATCAAGCACTAACTGAATCTGAAGTTTGATGAAAATCCGTGCATTATTTCTTAAGATAGAGCTATTGCGAAAATCGTGTAAATGCTGCAAAATGCATCATAGCAGTGCCATCTGTTGGGCGATTTGCACCAAAACATTACCAGCACTAATTCATATCAAGGATTAACTGAATCTGAAGGTTGATGAAAATCCGTGCATTAGTTCTTGAGATAGAGCTAGTGCAGAAATCGTGAAAAATGCAGCATAGCAGCGCCACCTGTTGGGCGATTTACACCAAAAACTAATCAGCCCCAATTTATATTAGGGACTACTTGAATATAATTTTTTATTAAATTCAGTGCATTAGTTCTTGAGACAGAGTGCCCACAAAATTTGTGTCTCATACACACACACGGACAGACAGACTCACAGACTCACAGACAGACATCTTGTAAAAACATGTTTTTTTGGAATCTCTGACCTCTAAAACGTGTAAATCCGTCGAAAACCGGAAGTCGAAATTTTTTACGAATCCAATACTTTCTTCTTGTAAAGATAGAAGAAAGTAAAAAAAGGGACGGTATAGGAAAAAAGGGGACGGTAAGGGAAAAAAAAGGGGATGGTAAGGATGGGACGGTAAGGAAAATTACCACCTATTTTTAGGCAAATCATATTAAGACTAAGTGATAGCCACAATGTTCATTGATTTTTAGAAACAAGTATTTTCATTGGATTAAATTTAAAAAAAAAAAAATTTATCTCGAAAAGTGCAAGAATAAACCTTGGGGACGGTAAGACTACCAATAAAAACACGATACTTGAAACTGATATTTAAATTCTGATTTAAATTCTGCAGTAAACTTCGTGTCAAAGAATTTTAGCCATTCTTTCTCTAGCATACTTCTGCATGAGAAAAAAGTTGAAAAAAATTCTGTGGCTGAGTCTGAAGTGATTTTCTGTATATTTTTAGCAACAGGGACGGTAAGGATTCTAAAACCCAGGGACAGAGTTAAAAAAAGAAATAATAACAACCGTAAAAATGTGTGCAGGTTAATTTTTTGCTACATATTTATATAAAACAATAAATAGTCCCTGTTTCGAAAAAAAAAAAAATACATCGAATTACTTTTATTGAAACAATTTTATACAGGTAGCTCCAAACTTAAAAATCTGCATCAGGGACACGTGACGGTATAGGAATTTCCTGGTATATTTAGATCCCCAACATCATCCAAAAACTTATTTATCTCGTTAATATTGTTATACAGCCATGCAGTAGGATGTTCCCCAGTATATGAAATAAAAAAAACCCCACAAGAATATGTACTAAAATAAAAATTATTATTTAGGGACTTAAAAGTCAAAAGATTCTAAGAATGCCCCATATTCTATTTGAATTAGAGGTTTGCCAGGCCGAAATTTCCAGGCCCAGGACCGGTACGAGTCAATTACTACAAAAAAATCAATTTTTTTTTTTTTTTTTTTTTTTTTTTAACATACACAATTAAGATTCTTTTAATGAATATACTAGATGCATTTTTATGGGAACATTTTACAGTATATTTTAGATTACTATATGTTCGCAAGCCATAGAATACAGAATAGCAAAATTAATGATCACTTAGACTCTGAGACTGTTACATTAAAAAGAAAGTAAATATAAAAAATTATGTAGTTTAGAATAAAAGAAAAAAGATGTTTAAAAAAATCATAATTTTTGAAGTCGTACAGGCTGAGTCTAAATTATTTTTACAAAATAAGAAGGGAGATAGTACGCATCTAGATGAGCAATAATTACCATGAACCATAGGATCGCAAACCGCTTATTTAGTCACAAATACAGGGTGTTTCGTAATAACTGAACACGGCTCGATGGTAATAATTTTGTGAAAAAGAAGAATATTGCAATTAAAATCTAATGATATGTACCTTGTTTTGTATGAAATGCGATAACATCACGGAAAGTTCTTGAAAAACAGGGTTTTCTAGGGATGCACCGGATATTGATTTTGCCGGATATCGGATACCGGATATCCGAAGCTCCTTTGCCTGCCGGATTCGGATATCCGGCCGGATATCCGATCGAATATCCGGCACTAGATATGTTTTTAGTTATATGGTGAATTATTTCCTTATATAACGCCATCTCAGAACAATAAATTACAAGGATGTTTCACACATCATTAAAACATTTTCAATGTATTGAAATATAATTTACAAAAACTATATCTCTTTGAATATCAGGGCTTGAAATTCAAGTTTTCCCCTGGAGAGGGGAGTTTCCCACCCAACATTTAAAAATGCAAAGGAGTTGAACTGTTAGAAAGGAAAAAAAAAATATATTTAAACCCCGTTATTTTTTATGTTGCCACTTAAAGAATTACATTTATACAGACATGACAAAATACCATTAAAATAATTTCAATTAACAACTCAAGATAATTATCCAAAATGTTTATTTTTATTAAAACAAAGGAACAGAATCAAGTTTTATATATATACCATGTCTATCTTTCAACTTTCACCTAATGTTATGGGCAAATAACAATTGAGTTCCTAAATGAATTTCTTAATTTAGATTTTATTCCATTTTGCGTGATTTAGCCTCTTTCACAAGTTACACTTTTGACAAACAGCACAGACCAACTTTTATAACTTTAGAAATTATCGGAAACGCATGGTTATGCTCTGTTAAAAAATTTTAGAAAACTTTGCAAAATCTGATGTGCATTAATTTTTAACAGTAAGTTAAAAATGCATGAATAATGCATATCGGTGATTCTATTGACAATATTCTATGGTGATTGTATGTCACTTCTGAACAAACTTGTTTTATTATATCCTTAATGGAATTATAGTCAAAACTGTAGTCCTGGTATTTTTGTTAATTGAACTATGTTCTATGCATTGGAATTTTAAATCCATATCCAAAGTTTGAAAAGGAAATAGTCATTGATTTTTTCTATTACACGATAAAAGGTTGATTTCAAAAAGTCATGTCCTAATCTGTGAATTGCAAGAATCAACTAGTTTGTTATTTCTAAACATGTTTTTTTTAAGTTCAACCAAATTTTTTTTTCTTCATGTGCACCACGTGTAATCTCATTTTGTTGAGTTCTGACTATTGGCCAATTTGGCAGGGATCGGTCTCCGGTGGCCATTACTGCCCTTTTAGTTATTTGCTATTTTGGGCATAGGGAAAAAACATTGCAAAATACATAAATCGGTCATTAAAAAAAATATCGCCGATTTCGTCAATCATGGTCAAAATAAATAAAAAAAATTGTCGACCAGTCGCAAGAAGAAAACTGAAGTGCAGGGAAAATCGGCAGCGGGAAAATATCACAAAATTCGTCAATCGATCTGTCATGAGCAAATATCGTGAAATTTTTCAGCCGGTCACAGGGAAAAAACGCAAAAATTTTCAATCGGATGCAGAAAAACAATCGTTACTTTCATCAGTATGTCGCAAGAACAAACAGGGAAATTTGCCAATCGGTCACAGAATAAAATTGCTATATTTATCAATTGATCTCGAGGAAAAAAAAATTATGAAATTCATCGATCGGTCTCTAGAAAAAATTGTGAAATTCGTCAGTCGGTCGTGCAGAAATAGCGCAAAATTTTTCAGTCAGATGCAGAAAAACAACCATGAATTTTGTCAATCTGTCGTAAGAAGAAACTGTGAAATCTGCCCATCGATAGTAGAAAATATCACGAAATTTGTCAGTCGGTGCTGAGATTTGCTCGTCGTTTTACAAAGAAACATTTTCGGAAAATGATTTTTTGGAAGCAGGAGCCGCCCACTCATAATAGGGCATAATAAATAGGGCACAAATCCTGCCATCCCGCTTCGAAATTCAAGCCCTGTAATGTATATTAATAATATTGCATAAAAAATGTAATTTAAACATTAAAGTATTCTGTTTATTTGTACAATGAAATGCTGATAATTGCGACTGGATTTGAATATGGGATTGACTATATCGATAATTGCTAATAATTAATTTGTACAATGAAATGCTGATAATTTGTACAACAAATTTTAACCAATTAATATGTGTATAATTGTAGAGTATTTTCACAAAGAAATGCTACATACTTTCTTTTTATAATTTAAACATAAAATATCTACTAATATACCCATGATTAAAGAGTTATTTTCTCCAAACATAGGTTTAGTTGAAGACCTTTTTCTGTTGTAATTATTTAATATTGTTTTTGCTCTAAGTCACGTTTAGTTTTATTTTAAGTTAAATTATTTTTATATTTAAAAGTAAAAAGAAAATTACTTTTAATTTTAAATATTTATAATGAAGTTACAAAAACAACTAGTTGGATTTGCCAATCACAAAACTTTCTTCTATCTCATACATCTTAATATTTCAAAAAGTAGTTCCAAATATTAATACTTCAATATTATAAGTTCAATATTATACCAACTTTGATTTTGGTCTAAAATTTCAGCTTCAGGCAATTAATCAGAATAAGAATAAGTTAATCTCGATCATACTTATTAAAATCAAAAATTTTTCATTATTCTGTTGTACATCAGCTGTTTGTGAATAGCCAGCTTAGCAGGATGCGAAGTTCCCTTCGTTTCATGAGCCGCCAATATACAGTACAAGAAAAACTGCGAAAAATCGAGAAAATTTTACCAAAATCTCTGTTACAGTGCCACCTTCTGGCGGAATATTTCCAAATTAGAGGAGAAACAGCTGGCCATAGTCAAAAATATACACCACCAAATTGGTTCAATTCTATGCTTAACTTCATACACTTTTCAATGGTAATATAATGAAAATAACACAAAAATCCGTATTATAGCGCCCCCTTCCAGCAGAATATTTTCAAATTGAAGAAGGACCTGCTGGCCATAGCCAAAAACATACCCCCGAAAAATTGGTTCAATTCTATACATAACTTCATACACTTTTCGATGGTACAAGAATGAAAGTGGCACAAAAATCGCTATTACAGCGCCCCCCCCCCCCCCCCTTCCAGTGGAATGTTTCCATATTGAAGGAGGGCTGCCTGGCTATAGCCAAAAACATTCGCAAAAAAATTGGTTCAATTCTATGCATAACTTCATTACGATGGCAAAAATCGCTATTATTGGAAATATCCCCATCCTGGCGGAATATTTTTTATTTAAGGAGAACCTGCTGGACATAGCCAAAAACAAATACAAAAAATTTTGTTCAATTATATGGATAACTTCATACACTTTTCGATGGTACAATAATGAAAATGGCACAAAAATTGCGATTACCGTGCCCCCCCCCCCTTCCAGTGGAATGTTTCCATATTGAAGGAGGGCCGCCTGGCTATAGCCAAAAACATTCACAAAAAAAATGGTTAAATTCTATGCATAACTTCATTCACTTTTCAATGGTACGATGGCGACATACGGACAGACAAACATTTTGCATAAACATGTTTTGGGATATTTGACCCCTAAAACATCTAAATCCGTCGAAAACCAGAAATCGAAAAAAATTCTATTACAATACTTCCTTCTAAAAATCCTGTTTAATTGTTTGTTTAGTTGCCTGTTTAATTGTTAAACTTAAAAGAAAGAAAGAAAATTAAAGTCATACTTTAATAAACAACTTCAAATTTTGTTTTACACTCTGAAAGTAAAGGTACAATTTTCTAAACGAAGTAAACGTAAATTCTTAAATTTATTATAAAGAGTTCAAATATCAATGTTAGGAAAGCTCGCAATTCTTTAAACTTTTGAGAATTACCTTTTACTCATCAATAGTGAACTTACTTTCATATTTTACATTATAAACAAAATTGTTTGGCATTGTTTGGGGTCAAACGATTTCTGTTATCCTTATATATTCGCTTTGCTGCACTCTGCCGGATATCCGGCAGAGAAGTCGGATATCCGGTGATTGTGATTCGGATATCCGACGGTATTTCGGATATTGAAAAATCAGCCGGATACGCCGGATATCGGATATTTGTCGGATATCCGTTGCATCCCTATAAGCAATTGATGATATCGTATGGACTGGTAATCGCAGTCCAAAATGTGGAGCGTCAAGTGCTTTCTTCTGCGCTGGAAACTTCTACCACTTTTTACTTTCTTCTATCTTTACAAGAAGAAAGTATTGGATTCGTGAAAATTTTCGACTTCCAGTTTTCGACGGATTTACATGTTTTAGGGGTCAGAGATCCCGAAAAACATGTTTTTACAAAATGCCTGTCTGTGAATATGCCAGTGAGTCTGTCTGTGAGTCTGTTTGTCTGTGTGTGACACAAATATTGTAGGCGCTGTATCTCAAGAACTAATGCACGGAATTTAATAAAAAATTATATTCAGTTAGTCCCTGATATAAATTGGTGCTGAGTAGTTTTTGGTGCAAATCGCTCGACAGGTGGCGCTGCTATGCTGCCTTTTTTACGATTTCCGCAACGGCTCTATCTCGAACTAATGCACGGATTTTCATGAAACTTCAGATTCAGTTAGTCCTTGATATGGGTTGATGTTTATCATGTTTTGGTGTAAATCGCTCAGCAGGTGGTGCTGCTATACATAATTTTTCCTGATTTCCGCAATGGCTCTACCTCAAAAGCTAATGCGTGGATTTTCATCAAACTTCAGATTCAGTTAGCCCTTGATATGAGTTGATGTTTACTACGTTTTGATATAAATCTCTCAACAGGTGGCGCTGCTATACATAATTTTTCCTGATTTTCATAATAGCTGTGTCTCAAGAACTATTGCGTGGATTTTCATTGAAACCCAGAATAAGTTAGTCCTTGATAAGAGTTGGCGCTGACTACATTTTGGTGTAAATCGCCCTACAGGTGGCGCTGCTATGCTGCATTTTTCCTGATTCCCGCAATAGTTTTATCTCAAGAAGGGATGCACGGATTTTAATAAAACTTCAGTTTCAGTTATCAAGTTGACTTAAGTTGTTGCTTATTAGGTTTTGGTATATATCGCCCAACACGTGGCGCTGCTATGCAGAATTTTTTACTTTTTCCGCCATATTAGCTTTACTCAAAAACTAATGCACGGATTTTTACGAAACTTCAGATTCAGTTAGAAGTTGACATAAGTTGTTGCTGATTAGATTTTGGTATAAATCATCTAACTTCTGCATTTTTCAGGAAGTATTAACATGTATGAAAGTTTTGGGATTGCCACATTCGACTAGTTTTTTATGTTATCACATTTATAACAAAGATGAGCATGTCTGTTAAAAGTTTCATTATAATATGCTT
This sequence comes from Maratus speciosus, assembly GCA_963932465.1. Taxonomy (NCBI): domain Eukaryota; kingdom Metazoa; phylum Arthropoda; class Arachnida; order Araneae; family Salticidae; genus Maratus; species Maratus speciosus. The sequence goes on along the minus strand of OZ010794.1, from coordinate 280,239,862 downwards.
CAGTTTTCTGAAATTTATGACTATTTTGTTCTATTCCACGTTACACCCTACGTAACTATTTTTGCGATTTTCTCCCACTAAACGTGGTTTGCGACCCCGTGTTCTATGCCAGTTTTTCCTCCTCTTTGTGCCTGCTATGGTCCCTCTAATTTTGTAAAAACAATTTAGATTCACCCTGTAAAATAAAAAAAAAAGGTAGATTTTTGAAAATATTTCTCTATAATAAATTAAAGTATATTTCTAAGGATTCCGTTAACAGAAGTTTACTATCGCTATTTCTATTTTTCAAAACAAATTGCTCGGCCGAGACGTCCTAGGAACAATTAAGTCCAATTCCGGCCCAACACGAACATGTAAAATAAAAATAAGCCTGATAGCGGCTTGGCCTGAACCTGGTGAAGAAAATAAATCCGGCCCCAGACATGATGTAGCTGTCCGATACCGATCTCTACGCTGACACGTTATATTTCTGCATTGATGCCAAGCTAGCATCGGCTCATGCAGCACATTTACACTTATTCTCCCCAGCCACCCCCCGTTGAAAATTGTTAATATTTTATCAGATTAGCTTGATCCTTTTTATATCGGGCCGGTCGGACAGCTTAATTTTTTTTATCGGCCGGCACGGTGTCTTAAAATTCTTTCTTTATTCTGCCGGCCCGGCCCGTTTGAAAATTCGCCTTCATTTCCCCGGCCTGGGCCCGTGCAGACCGCTAATTTGAAAATAGAAGAAAAATTTCTGGATTAGTCTCATGTGATTACTGATTAAAGTATTTTAAGTGTACAAGCCTATGAATTACAATAAGTAATTATTAAATTGCATTAAGCAACTGATAGATATGTGACCATATCCGAAACATAAATATCGAATTAATCCATTACTTCATTATATCATATTTCCTAGTATTAACCATTAAATTTCCTTGATTAAAAAAAAAAAAAAAGAACTATTCCTTAAGGCTGTTCTCAAATCCAAAGGGTCAATTTTCTGACATAAGTTTTAATTCATTTTTGTTCGGAAACGCATGAAACTAGAAGCTGTTGTTATTCAGAAACTATGTCATCCAACTGTTTTTTCCGTTTCCTTGTAAACGCAATAGATCTTTCAGAAAATACTGTCAAACTTAGCATTTTAAATTGAACTTCCAAACGAAAGAAGAAAATCCAGTCGGTAAGGGGAGAAAAATGCCGTGTCACGTGATCAAAATAGCTTATAAATCAATAGGTAATTTATTAATCCAAAAATGGAAAACACAGTTCGATTCCAAATCGCTTCCATGGTCAGGCTTTCCAATTTTATATCTTTCCGTTCAAAAATCAATTTGTAAATGTGTCAAAACGTTTTGCGCTTGTTAAGCCGAGCAGTTGAGAACAGCCTTAAGGGTGTTCTCAAATCCAAAAGGACAACTTTCTGACATAAGTTTGAATTTATTTTTGTTCGAAAATTCATGAAACTAGCTGGTGTTGTTGTTGAGAAACTATGTCATTGAGCTGTTTTTTCCATTTTTTTTGCAAATACAATAGATCTTTCAGAAAATAGTGTCAAAGTGGGTGCTTTGAACCGAATTTCCGAGCGAAGGAAAAGAGAGCACTCAAGAGCGGGCGAAAAACGTGTTTGTCACGTGATCAAAAGCGCTTTTAATTCAATATGTAATTGATTGATCAAAAAATGGAAAAACAGTTCCATTTTAAATCGCTTCCATGGCCAGGCTTTCCAATTTTATACCTTTCCGTTAAAAAATGAATTTGTAAATGTGTCAAAACGTTTTGCGCTTAGTGAACAGAGCAGTTAAGAACAGCCTTAAAAAAAGAATTATAGACCGTAATTTAATGGGATTCTTTTTAGTGTCTTTGAAAATGAACTGTAAATACTGTACACTTCATCTTCAATACCGAATGTACCATAGTGATACCCAATAACAACTATCTATTTCATGGCAATTGGACTATATTTACTCGAGTCAGCGTACGGGCCGGCAGACAGATAGACAAACCGAATTCATAAACACTTTTTCAACTTCGTTGGAAAGTGTTAATAACAATATTATTGCCCTTACCGAGAATTTGTTTTTTATTACTCGTCAATGCTCATCTTGAAGGAAAAAGTGGAGGGTAATTAAGATCGGAAAAAAACCTTTCAAAGAGAGCCATGGTACCCGCGGGCGCCGCACAGTGTAAGATTGTGCGAATCTAGCGGATCAAAATTCATTATTAAATTACATTAAATAACTGATAGATATGTGAACATACGCGAAACATAAATATTGAATTCATTCATTACTTCATTATATTTGCTAGTACAATAGAACGTGTTTTATCCGAAACTCTTTTAACCGAAACTCTTGGTTAACTGAAATCCATTTTTAAAGCTTTTTTTTTTTTTTTTTTTTTTTTTTTTTTTTTTACTATCACATCCCTTGTGTGCAAAATCCATTTTGAAAGCTTTTTTTTTTCCAACTAGCATATTCCTTGTGTACAAGCGGTCCTTTCCGAACTACGAGTACATATAAATATTTTTGATCCCCTTTCTTAGAATTCCTCTGAATTTAACTTGAGTTCCCGTAAGCTGCGGAGTGTAACGAGGAAAACGAACCAATTAGCAATTCTGAAGCTTTTGAATATTTTGCAAAAGATTTGGCATGGCTGGAGCAGCAGAAAGACTGTGATACTGGTGAAGTATACTTAAAATCTCCGTGATAGAGCTTCAAACCAAAGGCAGTCGAAACTGCGATAAGCAAAACGTTTTTTCAAACCCTTGTGATATATGTCAAAGGTACTTAATTTCAAAATTAAAATTCAGGTAATTTATTCTTGTTTCTATTTTGCTATTGCTTTATTTTTGTTACCATAATACGGGAATATTGCAGGTATTTCTCCTTAATCTTAAAATTGTAAGCATTCTAGATTATCCGAAATTTTCGATTGTCCGAAAGAGGGTCGGTCCCAATTACTTCGGATAATCGAGGTTCTACTGTATTAGTCATTAAATTTCCTTGATTAAAACAAAAACAAAAAAAAAAAAAAAGAATTGTTCCTTATAAAGAACATAAATGTTTTAAAAAAAAAAAAAAAAAAAAAAAAAAAAAACTAAACCTGTGGCTGTACTATCCATGAAGGATCAGGGTCCACAGTGCCCAACTCTGTTTACTTGACCCTGCGCCCGGAGGTGCTAATGCAGCATTTGCCACGGCCAGGTGGTCAACGCAACGCAAGACCCTCGGTGTTTAGTTCCCAAGCAAGCTTGGTACTCATTTTATCGACCCCGAAGGAATGAAAGGTTAAGTGAACCTTGCCCAGCCGGGAGCAGAACTCTCGACCTGTAGCGTGGCAGACAGGCGTGCTAACCACTACGCTACTGGGGTTCCATAAATGTAATTGTATGTGAAAAATCTCTCTCACACACACACACACAAAATGAATAACCACATATTTGGATATTTTTTGTTTATTCTAAACCCCATTCTTAACTGTAAGAAGAAGCATTTTAAAGCACAGAGGTAGCATTTGAAAAATTATGACAGGTGCCCAGGCCGTCATTTTCAAATAAAATCAACATCAGGATCGTGAGTAATAAAATTAATGAATATTTATGAGAATTGATATTTCAAACTAATTATTAATGTCATTCACCTAAAATCAATGTTTTAATTATTTTAGAAAGAACATTTAAGACACTGAATTTTATATTTATTAAATGAATTACAGAGCGGAGTGTTCAGAAGGAGATAGCTCCCCTTATATAATAAAAAGTTTTCCCAAAAAGTAATTAAATGTGTGCCTGGAAAAAGAACCTATGTTACAAATTTTGGAAAGTTTTTTTTTTTTTTTTTTTTGAAAAGGACCTATATGGAATCATTGATGATTAACCAGTGTAAAAAAAATTGCAATTTGATAATCATAATATACAAGTTTGTTTACTTTAAATAAAAAAATTAAAACAGTAAACTAAAAACAAGAACGCAAAATCCGTGTACCACAACTGAAAACGCACTTTCAGAAATTATTGTTCATAGGCGTCAATAGTTCAATTTCTGCTGTAGCCAAATTCTTTTCAGTGTCCCTGTATAGAGCACGGACGGACAGTCAGACAAACCGAATTCATAACTTCCGTCCACCTTAGTTAGTTTTTATTACTCGTTAATGCTCGGTATGAAAGCAAAGGGGGGGGGGGGTAATTAAGATCGGGAAAAAGTCCTACGTTGCACCCTGTGCTCAGTACATCGCTAATCAGAGATATTAATAGCTTCTTTATAATTTTTCGAAATTTTAAATTTGTAACACAGGTCCTTCTTCCAAACACCCATTCAATTAGTTCTGGAATAGCAATATATGAAAAGGCCTATGTTGCACCCTGTGCTCAGGACATCGCTAATCAGAGATATTAATAGCTTTTTCATAATTTCTCGAAATTTTAAATTTGTAACATAGGCCCTTCTTCCAGACAGCATTCAATTAGTTCTGGAATAGCGGTACATGAAAAGGCCTATGTTGCACCCGGTGCTCAGGACATCGCTAATCAGAGATATTAATAGCTTCTTTATAATTTCTCGAAATTTTAAATTTGTAACATAGGCCCTTCTTCCAAACGCCCATTCAATTAGTTCTGGAATATCAATACATGAAAAGGCCTATGTTGCACCCTGTGCTCAGGACATCGCTAATCAAAGACATTAGCTTTTTCATAATTTCTCGAAATTTTAAAATTGTAACATAGACCCTTCTTCCAGGCAACATTCAATTAGTTCTGGAATAGCAATACATGAAAAGGCCTATGTTGCACCTTGTGCTCAGGACATCGCTAGTTTTTTTTTTTTTTTTTTTTTTTTTTTTTTTTTTTTTTTTTTTTTTAATCTCAGGGTCCACGCAGGCCCCAGAACATAGAAATATGGTATCTAATTTTCAAATTAAAAAAAATATATATATACCACTTATATTTGTGCAGTTTAACTTTTACCGTGTGTTACAAACATTATGATATGAGATGTCACCGGTTGAAACTACTCAGTGAGTGATAGATATTTTCTGACAACTTGTTGCAAGCACTTGGGGTCCGCGTGTACCCCAGGACATAGTGATACGGTTAATTAACTCGAAAATTTTTTGCAAATGATTTGAAAATGTTTCATGAATACAACTTACCTATCATTCTATCTGTCGATGGTTCACTTTTATCGACTATTCAATAATATGACTCCATCATAAATAGGACATAATCACCATGGAAATCTAGAATCATTACCAACCATGATATATCGCTGAATTAATTACGTATGATAGGATTTAATAGAATGAAGAAATGTTTTATTAATATCTTTTTAAGTTTGATTCAATTTTCATAAAATCTGAAATGACACGACAAAATTCTACAACGATTATATACATTAAATTTCAAACCATTCAGTTGGGTATTTTTTGCGCTGTTATATGCGGACAGACGGACAGACAGATGGGCGGACGGACTAGATGGCGACTATAGGTGCTACGTAATTTATATAATTACGAACGCACCTACAAGCTGCTGCTAATTAAAAATTAATGAAAAACGTGTCAGCAAGAAATTTCAAAGATTGAAATGCGAAAGCCTAGCATGTATATATAATTCATTTATAAAAACCATCTAAAAAGTATTTCGGTACATTACTGTGTATGTGCAGTTATTGTTTGTAAATATTAATTCTGACTGAATTTTTTCTAACTAATATTTGAAAATGTTTCACGAATACAAGTTACCTATCATTCTATCTGTCGATGGTTCACTTTTATCGACTATTCAATATTCTATGCTAATTTTGAAATCACTTACGTTAGATGAGACAACTTCTAATTTTGTGTCACTTTGATATAGGATAGATAATTATTCATTTCTGAATTATTAGTGTTTTGATATAACTCATTATACACTATTGCTCATTCAAATATTAACCCTTTGCACTCCGCGTCTCTTACACAAATTTTATTCGATAGGCACCACTTTTTTAAAAGAAGTTTCGTTCAAGTACACAATTTCAAAAATGCTCTGATTAAATAAGGTACATTTTATTTTCCTTTATTACTGGTGCCAAAAACAAATTTTGCAAAGAAAGATTATGACTCCACAGCGGAGCCCTTGAGTGCAAAGGGTTAATTTATAAATTTTGACCATTTTGATTAACACTAAAACTATCGGAAATTTGAGTCAAGTTTTATAAAAATATTTCACACCAGAATTTTGATTTAAAACACTTTAACTTTATTATTTAACGTTTTTCTTCTTTGTTTCTTTTAAACTTATTTCATAATCAAATTTCTGGTTTGAACCAAAACATATTCATGTGGGTCAATATCTGAAAATTGGACAATTTGCGTCCAATGCCAATAATATTTCATTAATTATACTAAAAACAAAAACTGAAAAACGTAATATATTGTAACATTTGTTATATCAATTACCAATGATAAATGGACATATCATGATGCATAAATAATTAGATTTAAGCTTTAAACAAGCGAAATCATCATTTCAGTCCCTGTCCCCAGGTACAAATATCCAATATTAAATGTATGCTGTAAACATTTCTATAAATATTATTAACTTTTGCTATTATATATTTATACCTATATATATAAAGTATGGGAAAATTCCTTTCTTAGTATAGATTGTATAGTAAAATATTGTAGTAAATACATTTGTCTCTGAGGTTGACCATCATCTCAGTCCCTCTAAACACACATTTAGGTTAACAGACACTAGGTGACGCTGGCAGAATCATTTCCATTGCAACAGCAACTAAAGTTCAACTAGCCACCATGGATGAAGGTAAGTTGTTTTTCTCTTTGTTTCATATTTAGAAATATTTATTTTTTGTTCTGAATAGGGATGAGTATTTTTTTTATAGCATCAGTCATGTCCCCCTATTTAACTTTTTATTTATAAACAAAAAGTTTATTGCAACTTTATTTACGTAACATACAAATGTCATATGGCATATTTAATAATTTACATGTGGGCAAAAGGATTCATCAAAATGGCTGTGCAGCTTTTAAGACAAAAACATCACCTCAGTCCCAATTATTAGACACTGATTATGGTGTTAACATACACTTTCTTCGATAAAAGTTTATCCTGCGCATAAAATACACATCCTTGATCTCAAAAGACTACAGCATTCAAATGACAACATATTACCATAGTATATAATTGCATTTGGAAGTTGGTACTTTAATTTAAAAAATAAATAAAAATTCTGGAGTGAAACTGCCAGGTTTTAAGATATTGACCCATATGATAGCCGTCAAAATGACGGCCCACGGTAGTTCTAGTGTTAAATACATAATTTATAAATTAATAATTACCTAAAAATAACCTTTTCAGATAACAAATAAATACAATATTCTTCAATCATTGAGATTATTCAAAAATGTGTTCTCGAAAATTTCGAATATTTTAACAACAACAATTAAAATTATTGTTACAGTTCAATTTTACTGGTTATCTAATTTATGAGCTTTTTATATGAATTCATTTTGAACTACAAACTTTTTTTGTTTACTTTCCGATATTTTGCTTCACATATCCGGGATAAATACTTTTCTCAAAGAATGAGAAAATTATTTCTAAGAACTTTTTCATTCAGTTACTTATCTTCCGTAATATAATGATGTGTTTTATTAATGTCTACAAAAAATAAAATGAATCATGGAAAAAGAATAAAATGGAATATATCTTCTTTTAGATAATTTTGACATGAAGAAGAAAAACTTTATAAAAATCTAAAGAATTATAAAGAATTTTAATGTTATTCTAGGAAAATTCTGTACATCCTTATTGCATATATATATATATATATAACCATATAACCATTAATTAAACATTATCGACCATCATCAAAAACCGCAATATTGTGAATGAAATGACAATAAAATACATAACTAGAAAGGTAAAAATCATAAAATGAAACTTTGCGATGATAAGAATGAAAAATTTAATGGAATTTCCTAAGAGAGGTATCAGATAACTACAAAGTAGAAATCATATAGATAATACACAAAGATTATGCGCTATTGCAGCAAAGATCTAAGCGTATAATATTTAAAAGATTGCTAAAACATTTAGCTACCTAGGTATATATATAAATATATATAAGATACCAATATTAAGGAAAAAATAATTCAAAATGAATTGTTGCATTCAAAATGAAAAGATATCATAATAAAAAACATCATAAAAAGCTTACATTCATAATTACATGCGCAAATGCAGCATAATAATTTGAATGCTAATATATAACCATTAATTAAACATTATCGACCATCATCAAAAACCGCAATATTGTGAAGGAAATGACAATAAAATACATAACTAGAAAGGTAAAAATCATAAAATGAAACTTTGCGATGATTATATATATATATATTCTAAATAATCATTATTAGTATAATTTAAAGTCTTATTGTATATTACATATGTGTAAACGTTAAATAGGGATGATGTTAATTTGTATGTAATATAGTAGTAATAGACACATAAAGTGATACATCAAATGAATTATTGTTGTAATTTTACTTATATAAAATCCAATTGTAGGAAATGGAGATGATGTTAATTTGTATGTAATATGGTAGTAATAGACATATAAAGTTACACATTAAATGAATTATTGTTGTCATTTTACTTATATAAAATCCAGTTGTAGGAAATAGAGATGATGTTAATTTGTATGTAACTAGGGGGCTCTGCCCCCTACGAGCTACGCTCGCCAACCCCCGTTCAGACACCCTAGATTCTAAAAGCATGTTAATTTCATCGGCCTTAAAAAGTTTGAATTATAATTTAAAAAAACAGTGACGGTCTCCCTGTAAAGGGTTTTCATTCATTTTCCTTTGATTGGACATTTTTAAGACGAAATCAGCCGCTGCTAAGAGATACAATGGCTGTTTTCATCTTTGATTAAAAACAAGAAAGAAAAATCATGCGTACGGTATAGATTATGAAACACTTTCCAACACTCCCTGAAAGCTTTAACAAAACTTCGTTATTTAGGGAAATAAGGCAAATAAGATATCTACCTAAACATTTAAAAAACTGATTTCAGCAGTTACCATCCATAGCCGAATATTTATTCCAATTCTTCCGAACAGCCGTGTATTTGATCTGTAGGCTGATATATATACTATATAATAGAAAATTCAGTTTATCAAGAAAACGCATAACAGGTTGAAATTTCTCTTTCAGCAATTTAGACTAATAGATGGAAACATACTTCAATACTTTTGTATAGCCCTGTTGTTTACCTAGTACCTTTATTACACGCCACTATTTAGCCAAACTTTAATTCAAACTAAATCACTCTTAAAACTACTGAAATCGCATTTCCAGAATTTATCATCTATAGGCGGCCAATTATCCAATAGGCGTATCCAATTCGTTGTGTGGCCCTGTATATCATTTTATCTATATTCTACAAACATTTCCTAGAAAATTACATGCAGTTGAGCATAATGCATTTTAAACCCACCTTTGAGCAATTTACGGTCATACTCAGTAACCTTTACGAATTCTTTTGCGTAGCCCTGTATATCAACTATAGCATTTACACACACCATATAGTATGCATAAATATAGTGAAACTTAAAAGCGTATATCATAATTAAAAATGCATTCCCTACCATCGCCGCTAATATACAGTATTTCAGATAGAAAATAATTGCCTGAAATGTTTTGTATGTTCCTGTAAATGCTATGCACTTCGTATTATACATGAAATAACTTAAGTAAGAATCACCGACGTATATGAATTTTATTATATATGAATTTGTATAATTAAAATACGCCGCAAACAATTTCCCCCTATACCATTTGTAATGGAATTCTTTTGTGTAGCCCAGTAAATGAATAGTAACTATTCGTTGCACCGCATATGCTACAGAATATTCTGCATATTTTAGTGCACTTCGTAAATGTATATATTTTTTATTATGTTTGAAAGGGTGTAACATCTTTAAAATTCATTTGAAATGATTTTTTCCCATTGGCCGTAATGTAACGGAATACTTTTGACTGTCCCTGTAAACGAACTAAACATGCTACAAACTTCATTTGAAATAGGGTTCGTGCTAGACTAAACGTCAATAACCAAAAATTTCAGTGCGATCCGAGTATATTTACGAGAGTTAGAGCGCGAACAGACAAACCGAAATCAATAACACTTTTCAACTTTGAGGGAAAGTGTTAAAAAATAGTTAAAAATTTGAAAGTAAGATAATGTAAAATGAATTAAGTACACAGAGTCTTTGTCTCTCAGTAACTTTTAACACCGCTATGAGAAAGTTCTTTTAAATGTATCGTTTTAAATCTGATGTAATTTTCACCAAAGTTTCCTTTCTCTTTTTAATATTCACATGAAAATTTTTTTGTTGTTAGAAAGGAAATATTATTTGCGCTGTCTTAGAATTAACGATAATAGTTGAAAAGATTATCTCAAAATATGAAATAAACGTCTAGTGCTAATATATTTTTTAATTTAAAGTGTTTTACAACTTTTATTTATTTGGCTTTTTTAAATATGACGTAATTTCCTTCATTTGTGACTTTTAACGCATAATAATGAATTTAGTATTTAAAAATTTTCTTTCCCTTTTAAAATTCACGTGTAACTGTAGTTTTTATGATGTAATTTTCAATATTTTCCTGATTTTTAACACGCAATCACTTAATTCTAATCTGAAAATTTTTTTCTGTTTATAATAGCCGCTTGTAAATAAATGTTTCATTTGAAGGAAATATTATTCTTTGCGCTGTTTTTAAAATTGGCAGCAGTTTAAAATAATTGCCCTTTTCTAAAATGTGTAAGAAATATCTCTCGAAATGCTGAAAATTTGAATTTAAAATGGAAATAAATCCTCAAAAATTGAGTCAAATTAAAAAGATAATTGCAGTCTGCACATCTGAAACTTCCAATGTATAAAATGATTTTAAAATGTTTAAGTTCCTATGTATAGTTTTTTTCCTATAAAACTTTTTTGATGGAACGATTTTGACCATCTTTAACATTAAATATCTCTTAAAATAATTATTCGATTTAAAAACTGTTTGCATCAGCGTGTTTATCAAACATGTCTCTATAATACCATCGATTTTCATATTTTTGTATGAAACAGTTTTCTTAATATTAACGAAGAAAGGCCCCCGGTCATAAAAAATATGGATACCGATCTAGTAGGAGTATACCCGGATGATCTACGCAGATTTTCATTGGTCCATTTCCAATTCAAAACTTTTTTTTATATATAGAAGGATATGGTAGTAATAGAAATAAAAAATTATGCATTAAATAAATTATTGTTGTCATCACCTCTTAAAGTTTTGCCCAACTTTTATGAAACACCCTGTATATTCACATGCATTGGACTGTATTTTTGTTGCTTTGACTATGAGGTTATAATATGATTTGTTATTAATAAAACAATCTTCAAATGCTAATATTCTATGAATAAATTTCCTAAGTTAAATATCCAGTTTTTACGATTTGCGCGCATGTCTTTTTCACTAGGTTGGCCTTTGCGCCTTTTAAGCAATTATTTTGAAAATTGATTTTCATTTGAAATATTGTATGTATAGCGAATATTTCTCTCTAAAAAAATTTCCAACTATTTTCTGAATGATTTCCATTTTCTTCAAATTTCATCTCAACCCAATCCTCCTACAACCCAAAATTTCCAACCCTCAGCACGCAAAGTTTAAAATTTGTAAAACTTGTTTTTTTTTTTTTTTTTTTGTACTTTTTAGCTTACAGGCTATCAAAGCTTAAGAGCTTATGTGTCCGCCGGTTCTATATGTACGTACGTACATACATGTTAAGGAGCATACATGTACGTACAGTCGTGGAAAAAAAAAGTAAACACCCCCTACTAACTTCTCAACAAATTATCGTGGAAGAAAGTTGCTGGTACCGAATGATTGGAAATAAAGTCTACTTTTAATTGATGTATATAAAATTTGTTTAAGGGGCCATCTTCATATTAAAACGAACCATAACTTTGTTTTTTTGAATAGCAGTATACAATTCTGACAGCATAAATGAACTCTACACCTTCCAATTAGCCTATAAACAAATTTTTATGCAATTCGTGCCATAAGTTTCCGAGAAATTAATTATTTTAAAACGAGCGTATTTTAAGGGCTGTATCCAAATTGAAGTTCCGAACTCGATTGTTAACCGAGAGAGCCGCCTTCTTGATCAAGGCACGTTTAAGCGTCAATGAAACCTGTTTGATTACAGGATAGCAGAATAAATTTCAAAAATTTACTTACTTCTATCATAGACGGCCCCTTAAACCATCATTTTGCCTTTTTTTAAAGCATAATTTGAAAACTACTTGGAAGAAAAATGTGAAATTTGGGATTTCCATAAAGCAGGACTTAATAAATCTAAATCCATCAAAAAAATTGTATGTTGCAATTCATAATTTTTTCGAATATTAATTTCATAATTAATAATTCATATCATAAAATTATAAAAATTGTAAATTCAATGTATTTATGTTTGGGTATATTAGTATTGCTACACAAAAAATTAGCTCATTAGGAGCATAATTTCAGGAGATATAAATAAAAATATGAAAATGTAATTTAACATTAGAAGTACTAAATTTTGAATGTCTATAATTCAAAAACTTATCATTAGAATGACTTTAAATTTGGTTTCTAGGCATATTTTAAACCGAATATTTGAAATATCTCGTTAAATTTGGGTACTGCCATTGAAAAAAATGAAGTTTGAATTCGTTTTAATATGTATATGGCCCCCTAAGCAAATTTTATATACACCATTTAAAAGTAGACTTTATTTCCAATCGTCCGGTACCAGTAACTTTCGTCTACGATAATTTGTTGAGGAGTTAGTAGGGGGTGTTTACTTTTTTTTCCCACGACTGTGCATGCATGTTAAGGAGCTGCTTTGATTAGATTTGGATGTTTATTGGTTAAGTATATAGGGGGGGGGGGACGGAAGCTAATCCGTTAGTCCCCTCTTTAATCCGCTAGTCCCCTCCTTATTTTAGATAAATGGATTTTTCATGCAGAATTATTCGATTTGCTTCAAATTTGATATACCAGTTTATTCTGATATGGCGCTTCCTTCATTTGATTTGGAGGTTCATTAGTTAAGTATAAAAGGGGGGAAATTGGGGCAAGTCCCCTTCCCTTAATTCAGATAAATGGGTTTTCATGTAGAATTATCCAATTTACTTTAATTTTTTTTCTGTGTTCATTCTGATAAGGAGCTTTTCTGATTAGATTTGAAGATTCATTTTTTCAGCTTAAAGGGAGAAATGGGGGAGCTAATCCCCCCCCCCCCCCTTAATTTAGCGAAGTGGTTTTTTCATGCAGAATTGTCTGATTTGCTTCCAATTTGGTATACCAGTTTATTATGTTAAGGAGCTTCCGTTATTAGATTTGGAGGTTCATTGGTTAAGTATAAAGGGGGGGGGGAACGGGGCCTAATCCCGTTTCATTTATTTTTTTAGGGGTATTATTTTTTAAAATAGAAGTATATAATATACAGTTAGTGTGAATAGCCTGTGAGCTCAATGCCATCAGTTTAACTGGGCACTTTTCTTTTTTATTTGGTCATTTATTACCTATTGCAACAATAAATAATCAATTATTTAAATTCTATCCTTCCGAAATTACTGATTTCGCCTCTCCTTCCCCGAACTGAACATTCAAAATATAAAATAGTTGAACAAAACTCTTTCATTTTAAATTTTTTTCTTCCCTATTTGTAATTTTGTAAGTAACAGTAAATGAATAAGGAATTGTCAAAACAAACCACCCCCTCCTCAACCCAAGGTAAAAAAATCTGCCACTTCCTACCTTTATCAGACGAGAAAATTAAAAATATTTAAAACATTTTATTTTATTTTTTTCAGATTTTGTTGTTACTTTTTTCTAACAATAAATATATTATTATCTAAACTCCCCCCCCCCTCCCTCCTCCACACTGAACTTTGAGTTTTTTTCTTTTGAATTCCCCTTTCCCCGTATAACACAAAGTGTAAAGTCTTTAAATTTCGATTAAAAAAAAATCTTCGTTCTTTTCTTTTTAGCAACAGTAAATAAACTGAACCATTTAAATCAACCACCTATCACCCAAAAAATACAATAAATATATTTTAAATAAATACATAATAAAATAAATACATAAGGTGGACTTTCTGGACATAGGAAAAGGAGCAAGATTTGATTGTTTTACAATTAGGCTTTTCTCAACTGTGAGAATGTCTGGTTCAAAATATAACGGAATTGAAGAACCGATTTGTTGTATATACAAGTGATCAGGTTCAACCCCCAGTGTTACTGATCGTAATTAAAATTTCCCGTACGAGGGCGCTGTGTCAGCGCCGTAATTTTATTTATTAGACCAATCGTCTGCGTGTTGACGATAGATTGTAATTTATTTACTAGTGAGTGGAAACACTGAATTTTTGTTGTCAGAAAATGATGGAATGTTTTTGACTTGGAAACGGCCAGAGAGACTGTTTCACTCTTAAAAATTATTGTTTTAAATACAGAAATTACAGTTCACTGCGAAGAATTTCTTAAAAAAAGGTGTCATTGAGTAACTTATTGTTTTATTCTTAACAGAAATTGGTCCTTCGAGGCCAAAGTAAATAGATTTATCGTTTGCTTTTAAGAGTCAAGAATCAGCGACAAGACTTGGTTTCTTCGAATAAGGTAGGACTTTTTCTTTAACATGTCTACTGAATTAAAAAATATTTTGACTAAAAAAAAGTTTTAAAATGTAAAATTACTAAATTTGTGAGTGAAATTAAATTAAGTGACTCTGGTGAATGCTCTTTAGAACTTGTAAGTACGAAATGGGATCAATTCAATACAGAATTAAAAGAAATTTTTGATAAAATTTATTCATTGTGCGATGAAGAGGAAATTGATAAATATATCGATGAACATTCATCGATTGAAAAAGAGTTAGATGAAACTTGGTTAAAAATTAAAAGAGCGAAACAAAAACAAATAAATGTTCTTAATGAATCAAAGCCAAAACAAGAGAATAGTGTAACGGAAGTTCGACTTCCCACGATTAATCTACCTTCTTTTAGTGGAAATGTACAGGATTGGATATATTTTATTGATCTTTTTAAATCTAGCGTTCACAATAATAGCGCACTTTCGGGTACTCAAAAGTTATCATATTTGAAATCTTCGCTTCATTCTGAAGTTGCCAAAGTTATACAAAGTATAACGATTTCAGATGATAATTATCAAGCAGCGTGGTTCTTATTAGAGGAAAGATATTCCAATAAAAGACAACAAGTGTTTGCTCACATTAAAAAAAATGATGTCCATTAATTCAATACAAAGTGAAACACCTAGTGCTATTCTTAATTTGGCAGATACCACCAGTGAATGTATCAGATCTCTAGAAATTCTCGATCAAAAAATTGAAGGGTTTGCGGATACAATAATAACTTATATATTGTGGCAGAAATTAGATGGGTCCACAAAATTATGGTTTGAACGTGAAAAAAAAAAAAAAAAAAAAAAAAAAAAAAAAAAAAGACGAGCTACCAAAATTAAAAGAATTAATCGAATTTTTAAAAAGACAAGCGAGAACACTGCAAGTTTCCAAACCTCTTATAAATAATGTAACTCCTAAACGCAATGCTCAACAACGAATCACTAGTATGGTATCTACATCTAATGGTAAAAGCTCAAAAACATTTAAATGTGTTAAGTGTCAGAGTAATGAATTCCACGGTTTGCACAAATGTCCAGAATTCTTAAATTTTTCAGTGGCTTCTAGATATGAATTCGTAAAGAAAAATAATATTTGTTTTAACTGTTTAAAATTCCACTCGGTTAGAAATTGTAAATCTACTTATTCTTGTCAGAATTGTATGAAAAAGCATTCAAGTTTACTGCATTTCGAGAATGAAAATGAAAAGCAAATTCAAAACAGCGATAGAAAAAATGAATTTATTTCAAAACCCGAGGTCCGTGATTGCAATACCCAAAACCAGAATCAAATCATAGCGCATTCAAGTCTAGACCCGAATGCTGCAACATTTCACATTCCTAACGGAAGAGTATTTTCAGGTACATCTGTTTGTGAGATGAATTATTTAAGTTCTGGCATCTTATCAACTGTCATTGTTCATATTAAAAATAAATTTGGCGAATTTAAGCCGTTAAGAGGTTTGATTGATGCTGGATCAATGAGTAATTTCATTACGATTCAGTGTGCTGATTATTTAGGAATTAAGAAAGAAAAAAATAAAAGTTGCGGTTTCAGGATTAAATGGCATCTCCTTGAATATTAACCTTCCGTCTACCAGACGGGTCCATTGGACCCGACATGTACATTCAAAATATTTATTCAAACCAGAAATTTCTTCAAAACAAACTAAATGTATAAATCAGACAATAATAAGTTAAATAAACAAATTAAATAGTTTTAAGTAAAAATTCTGGTGTAGAATGTTTTTATAAAACTTGAGTAAAATTTCCGGTAGTTCTAGGGTTAACTCCAAGGTAAAAGCATTAATTTCGAACAATTCAAATTTTAAGGCGGAAATAGAACTTCTTTGTGTACCAAAAATATCGGATACTATTCCAGTAAATCGGATTAACGTTCCAACAGAACATTACCCTAATAACATTAAATTAGCGGATCCAGAATTTTACAAACCTGGAAAAATTGATGTTCTTTTGGAGCTCAAATATTTTATGATCTTTTAGAAGTCGGTCGAATTGAAGTCCTCAATTCTAATTTAAAATTCCAAAACTCGGTATTTGGATTCATTGCCTGCGGAAGCGTATTAAATCCTGACAATCAAATCACGCAAAATACTCATTGTGGGCTTGTTTGTAACTATGAAGATTTGACAAAAGAAGTTCAAAAATTCTTTCAGTTAGAAACATTAGGGATAAAAGACGATCCCACATGTACTGACGAAGATAGAGCATTAGAAATATTTGAAAAATCTGTATCTTATAAAAATAAACGTTACGAAGTTCCCTTACCATGGAAAAAGGATTGGTGAGAAATGAACGACAATTTCAAAATAACCAATAATAGACTAAACTGTCTTAAAGAGAAAATGAAGCGAAAATTAGAGCTTCGTGCTCAATATTGTGAGACTTTGAAAGATTATGAAAATAAAGGAATCATAGAAAAAAATACCGGAAACGCACAAGCCAGTGGAGAAACCACTTTATTATCTTCCACATCAACCTGTCTTTAGACAAAGCCTAACAACAAAAATGAGAGTAGTCTTCGATGCCAGCTCACATGATGTTGGAGAATTATCATTAAATGATTGTCTTTGGCCAGGTCCAAATCTTAATCCAAACTTATTCGATCTATTTATCAATTTTAGATTAAACAAAATAGCATTGACAGGTGATATAGAAAAGGCCTTTCTGCAGATAATCCTAGCGGAGGAAGACAGAGACGCAGTGAGGTTTTTATGGATTGGAGATAGAGGTATAGAAATATATCGCTTCAACCGAGTTCTTTTTGGTATGAATACTTCCCCGTTTCTTCTTGCTGCTACTCTAAGAAAACATATCAAGAAATTTCAAGTTAGATATCCTACAACAACAAATTTATTAGATAGGTGCCTCTACGTTGATGATTTCGTCGCTGGTGCTGGCAACTTGCAAGATGCGTTAGAAATCTCTCAAAATGCTGTTTATATTATGAGCGAGGCAAGTATGAAACTCAGAAAATGGTCAACTAATGATAATGAGTTGATGGAGCAATGGAAACAAGAAGTGTTTGATACTCAGCCTCTACATAACCCAATTGAATTAGGATTTGACTCAACAAAAGTTCTAGGAATGTCTTGGCATACGAGTGAAGATTGCTTTATCGTAGATGTAAAAGGCTTATTAGAAATTTTATAAAAAAAATGAAAACACCAAGCGCTTCATCCTGCGTGCTATTGGAAAAATATTCGACCCTCTTGGCTTGCTCACTCCTTATACTATTCGCATGAAATGCCTATTTCAAGATCTGTGGTTGAGGAAAATTGCTTGGGATGAAGATAGATGTTAAAGGAAATAGATGTTAAAGAAAAGTGGCTTTAATGGTTTTCTGAGATCCCACGCCTCTTCGACCTAAAAATTCCAAGAATTGTGCTAAATTCAACGAAAGAAGAAAATTCAGATGTGGTAGAGATTCACTGTTTCTGCGATGCTAGTAAGAAAGCCTTCGGCACTGTCATATATCTCAGAAATGTTAAAGAAAATGCTATTGAAGTTAACCTTGTGACTTCAAAAAATAGAGTTACACCTCTTTAAAAAATCACTTTACCAAGATTAGAGCTATTGGGAACTTTACTTGCTGCCCGACTAGGTAATGCAGTCAAGAAAATAGTAGATCATAAGAAGCCATCAGATATGTTCTTTTGGACAGATTCGAAAATCACCTTGTACTGGATTAGAGGTTCTAGTAAAAGATGGAAATCATTCATAGGGAATCGTGTCAACGAGATTCAATCTTTGACTGACTCCAATTCGTGGTTTCATTGTCCAGGAAAGTCTAATCCAGCCGACCTCCTTACCAGAGGCGTCAGTGTTAATATGCTCTTAGAAAAGAATTTGTGGTTTAAAGGTCCACCCTTTTTGAGAGACATAGTTCTCCCAACTAATGATTGCAACAGCCAAAATTTGCCAGATGACTATTCTGATGAACTAAAGAAAACGGTTAAATGTGAAAATGATAACTCTTTAGTAACTCTAGCTATTTATGATCAAAATTATTTATTAGACTATATTATTAGTGTTAGTAATAATTATATAACTATCATTTGTATTTTATGTTATGTGCTTAGATTTATTCATAACCTTCGAAATATTAATAGAGTGAAAGATCATCTTACTTCTAAAGAATTGAATGCTGCAGAATTATCACTGATAAAGATGGTTGAGCAAAGTGAGTATCAGGAAGAAATAAAATGTCTCCAGAAAGGTAATTCAGTACCAAATAAAAGTAAACTAAATTCTTTAAATTTTTTCTTAGATGAAAGTAATATTTTAAGAGTTGGGAGTAGATTGGGTAACTCATATTTGACAACAAATGAAAAACATCCTATGGTTCTGCCAAGTAAACATCACCTTACTTTAATTGTTGTAAGATATTTTCATTTAAAGCATTTACATGTAGGATCACAAACATTGTTGTACCATATTCGTCGTAAATTTTGGATAACTAATGGTAGAAACATCTGTCGCAAAATAACATATGAATGTGTCACTTGTTTTAAAAACAAGCCTGTATTAGCGAGTCAAGTTATGGGTGACTTGCCCAAAGAGCGTGTTACACTTTCATTTCCATTTTCCATTATTGGAACTGATTATTGCGGCCCTTTTTACATTAAATTCAAAAATCAAAGGAAAGGTACATATAATAAAGTGTATGTATGTATATTCGCTTGTCTCTGCACCAAAGCTATTCATCTAGATTTCGTTTCAGATCTCACTTCTGCAGCCTTCATTGCTTGTTTTAAGCGCTTTTTTAGCAGAAGGGGAAAGTGTTCAAAAATATTCTCTGACAATGCAAAAAACTTTGTAGGGGCAAACTTAGAATTGAAAATGCTTCACAATTTGGTTAGACACCCAGATGAAGCATTAGCTGATTATTTTGCAAGGGAAAATATCGAATGGAATTTTATTCCTCCGAAAGCGCCGAACTTCGGTGGTCTTTGGGAGGTAGGGGTTAAATCATTCAAATTCCATCTAAAACGTGTAATTGGTAACACGCACCTCACTTTAGAGGAATTTCTGACAGTAATTCTAGAAATTGAAAGTGTTTTGAACTCAAGACCTCTGTCCCCATTATCATCATTTCGAGACTCTGTTACCGGGTCATTTTCTTATAGGTAGGCCCTTAACGTCTATTATTGAACCCCAGCTCACTGAAATTTCGGAAAACAAACTTAGCAACTGGCAAAAAATAACAAAATATAGCCAGCAAATATGGAAATTATGGAAGCGGGACTATCTGAACACCTTACAGCAACGTAATAAATGGCAAATAAATAAAAACAATATAAATGTTGGTTCTCTCGTATTGATCAAAGATGAAAATATGCTCAGCACAAAATGGGCAACAGGTAGGATCTTCGAGATATATACTCGGTAAGGACAAAAAAGTTCGAGTAGTGAACATTCGTCTACCTAACGGTACAATAATAAAGAGAAATGTGAGAAGTATTTGTCCCCTTCCAATTAATGGAAACTAATTTCTTTCATGTATATATTTGGTATATTTTGAATATATTTTGTTGTTTAATTTCTATAGTATATTTTATTGTATTCAAATGTAAAGTAATTTTGACATTTTTCCTTTGTTATTAATTATATCTTTTGCATTGTTATATGTAGTATTAAGTAATTTTATATTGTATATTAGAGTAGTTTGAAACCTGCAGGTTTCAACGGTCGGGAGTATGTTACTGATCGTAATTAAAATCTCCCATACGAGGGAGCTGTGTCAGCGCCGTAATTTTATTTATTAGACCAATCGTCTGCGTGTTGACGATAGATTGTAATTTATTTACTACTGAGTGGAAACACTGAATTTTTGTTGTCACAAAATGATGGAATGTTTTCGACTTGGAAACGGCCAGAGAGACTGTTTCACTCTTAAAAATTATTGTTTTAAATAAAGAAATTACAGTTCACTGCGGAGAATTTCTTAAAAAAAAGGTGTCATTGAGTAACTTATTGTTTTATTCTTAACACCCAGCACCCAGTAAGTGGACGCGGTATTTTGCGAAATTCTTGAATCCCGATCTATTCTAAGCATTTACAGGCAACTTATTTTGACTTTCTTCATTTATATGGAATCTAAATGTTCTACGTCCATTCCTTGACAGGTTTAAAATAATTTTTTTCACGAACAACGGTCAATTTTTAAATATTTTGGTGCGATCGCAGTTTAATCTCTTTCTTGGCGCCATTTTCAAAAACCGCCAAATTGTTGCCATAGGGTTGCCATATTGGGAGATGTTCGAGTAGCAGTCCGAAATACCGGGGTCGTCACATTTGCCCAGTTATCGCGCCATAAAAAAATCACCTTGGCGAAGGAGAGTAAACTGCGATTTACCGAAGATTTTTTTTACTTGATAATCATTTAAACGTTTCGCCACCGAAGGGCAACAATGGGCAGCAAACAGTAAGTGGGAAACAAGATGCTTGATGAGTCAGCCTGTATTAAAGGAGCCCTAGTCTTTAACGGTTTAGAAATTTATAAAGAAATATTGGTGGAAACATTTGGCAATGAAAATAACCCTCAAGTTACCAAGGAACTCGACAAATTCGACCATACAATAGTGCAATATGTAAAACTTTGCCATTCATTGTTGACTCGTTTCTATTATTTAAATTTTCATTGTTACATTTTTCTTATATTGTTCTTCGAGGAATTTTAGAATATTATAGATATGTGTCTGACAGTATCCGGGATTGTTAGCTTTCCGGATTCTTCATCCAATTTCACGGTTGATATTCCCTTTCTTTATAATAAATTAGCTAAGGATTCAATAACAATACTTTTTTATTGTTATAAATTTTTATTTATTGAAAAAGATCTTTAATAATTTAATATTGTGTATTGTTCAGCAATTTCATTTAAATGAATTGTTGCACATTACAAGTAACAATGCAACGGTATTAAACAATACAAAATAAACCGAAATTGTATCATTCTTTCTGCAATAGATTCATTTTTCAAGCCTAAAATATCTATGCCTTTATTTACGAATAATAGTGAAAAAATGTAAAATAATAGTAAAAAGAACAAATTCTCTGTCAATTCAGTTTTATACGCTATTTTTTTCTCAACGAGATCGGGTTCTTTTTTTTTCATATTACAACATCATGTTAAAGCCATCTGATAACTTCAACAAATTGAGTAAGCTCTACAAGAAAAGGCTTATACCTGCAGATCAATATGAGAAGGAAATTCCATATTTGTACGAGGAAAATTTGATCTTGCATAAAATTAGTCCACATTATGATATAGACCGCAAAATAGAAACAGTGTATGGGACATATTCTAATGTATTGAATTACCACTCAAAAGAAGGTAAAGCATTAAGTCTCAGAATAATCAAGAAAAGAGATGAAGGTTTGCATGAAAAGGAGTGGCAAAATATGAAACACAAGAATATAGTGACCCTACTGAATAGAAAGAGCCATGAAGAAGACGATGCTATATGCTACCTTTCACCATATCTGCAGTATACCCTTAAGCAAGTCATCAATAGTGAAGAGTTCAAATGTAGTAAACAAGCCCCATGTTTTTACCGAAATGGTTAAAAGACGTTGCGTCAGGTTTACAATACATCCATAGTAAAGAGTTTGCACATACCAATATCACAGTCAACAATATATTAATAGAAGATACTCTAGTAGCAAAAATAACAGATTTTCACTTTCTGAATACAAGTAAGAAAGCATCAAACAGGTGCGTTACTTTTTCGTTTCGCTCAAAAAACATAATATATATAAAAAAGACAATTAAAGAATACGTATAAATGCAAATAATGTTAGCAAACTGTGCATAAATTTGTGTATTATTTTAATTTGCAGTGTATAAATACATTTTGCTATTTTACACATCGTTTGTATTCACCGAATTTAGAGCAACGGATATTTCGGTTTTGTTTTTCCAACTTGTTTTAATCATGGTGAATATTATTTAATACCCAGTCTGCATGTACTTGGATATTTTTCTGTTCCTAATTTTCGAAAAACAAATATACATTAATTACAAACCTTAAGCATATTGTTTCGGCAGACCATAAGTATTTTCTATATTTAAATATCCAAAATTTCACACAAAATGTATTTTAAAGAAATACATTGAATATCCGAATAGTATTTCGGTTACTATAAAATTACTCAACTTGCTGAAAGTTTTGAATGAAAGAAAGTTGGTGAAGCACAAATATTTTCACTTTTAAAACGTTGACTGCGTATAAAACGGATAAGAAAAAACAGATCCGCGTCCAGTTCATCATTAGGGAGTGGGACGGATGCGGATGCCGCATCTAGTCTAGATTTGCAAACAATGTATTTGTTTAGTTACAGAGTTCACACTGATAGTAAGAGACATTTTTCCATCATGTAAATAAAGTATCTCACTTACCGTTTTCTGTCACCTGTTTTTGGGTGTGTGCTCGTGTGATGTGAAAATAATAGAGTTATGAATAAAGAGGAAGAGACATACAGTGTAGGGTCTATTCAAGTAACTGAGGAGGTTGTCACAATATGGTCGCTGATTTTTTACATCACTTCCAACGAAGAAAACTGAAAGTTTCCACCAGTAAATTTTGAATAGAAAATTCCGCCTTATTTTAGCAGCTTATTCCTTCAAAATTTCTCTTACAATTACCGAAATAAAATTATCCCTTTTTACAGGTGGAAATTTCAGCGGGTATTATAATGTCTTTCATTGACACTGAAAGAAGGTTGTTTGGTTGTCACAATATGGCAGAAACACAGGTCCCGTCTACCGCCGAAATAATTTTCCACCAGTAAATATATATATATGTTTTTGATCAAAATTATGACTGGATTTTGGCATTAGTAAAGCATTTAAGTTAGGAGAAAAGCTCTATAGAAATTTACTGGTGGAAGTTTTCTCTGGCGTTAATGAGCCACTGCGAAACTGGTTACAGTTACTTCACCATTTTGAGGAAATGTCAATTCCTGTTTGTTTATAGCTCCATGGTGAAAATATGCGAACCTGGGCCAAGTGGTATTTGTCAACCCTGTGGTTCTTTAGGTATATCAGTATTTTAGTTTTTTATAGATCATAGTAGTATATATAATATGATCTAATGTTCGAAACATTTTTGGTTTTGCTGAAAAAAAAAAAAAATCAAATCTCCATCGTTTATTTCTGAAACTATTGAATCCGCGTCTTTTGGAACTGGAAATGAGAATTCGAACTATTACGATAACGACGTCGATGTGCGTCTAGTGGTAAAATTCGTCAAAATGAGTTAATGTGCCAGTTATGTGATAGTAATCAAATTTTTATAGTCATACTAGGGGGCTCTGAACCCTGCAAACTAAGCTTGCCAACCCCCGTTCAGACACCGCAGAATCTAAAAGCACGCTAATTTGATCGGTTTTAAAAAGATTAGAGGAGATTGAATTATAATGAAAAAAAAAAAAAAAAAAAAAAAAAAAACCTATAGCGATCGCCCTGTAAATGGGTTTCCATTCAATTCCCTTTGATTGCGAAAATTTAAGGCCGAATCAGTTGCTGTTAAGACATCTAAGGGTTGTTTTCGAGTTTTATTAAAGAAGATCAGTTAAACATTTGAAAAGAAGCTAAAATAAAAGGAATTAAGTAAAAAGAGACTTTGCCTCCCGGTATTTTTTGAAAGTGTTATAAAACGATTGATATAATACAATTTACTACAATTCCTACAATTTACTGCTTTAACCCCTTCAAAGGCGGGGATTCATTTTTGGACCACTTAATTTTAATTCTTAAATGCCACATTGGCACCAGCATATTGGAATGAAAATTTTCCTTTTATTAATTAAGTGAACAAAAGCATTTCCGTGTTTCGAAATTTGTTTGTAAATTCTGGTGCCATTCACTGATTTCAACATTTTACGAATAGGAGTACCTTGCCCCTGAAATTGTTAAATGCATATTAATGTATTTATTATTTTAAAGTTTCCATTCTCTTTTAATATTCACGTATAAATACAATTTTCAAGACATAATTTTCAATATTTTCCTGCTTTTAACACGTACTTATTTAATAGTAATTTTAAAGTTTTTTTCTGTTTTTAATAGTCACCATAGCTGCCAACTCTTCCGCTTTTTCAGACCACAAAAATTTAATAGAAATTTTTGCCTTATTTAATCGGCAGATTACGGCGATTTAAAAAGGTAAAATTTACTATAAAATTTTTGTGGTCTGAAAAAGCGTAAGATGTTGGCAGCTATGAGTCACGTATAAATAAATTTTTAATCGTTAGGAAATAATATTCTTTTCGCTGTTTTTAGAATTGAAAACAATCTCTATAATAGGGATAAGTCTCCAAACATTATTCTATCGCCATCATTTCCCCTTTTCATTAGAAAGGTTTCCATTTTGATTAAAGATTAAAAGTTATTTTTTCGAATAAAACTACATAAAAGTTGCCATGATCGCAAAGAATTCTTGGTACTTTTATGTTAGCCGGGTGCAAATCTCGACAATAGTTTTTTGTAATTCGCCAGTTAGCATTTTTTTATTTTTCGAGTGGTAAATTAAAACGGTACTACTTGGTTATCCCATCGACCAAAAATCTATCGCCAGACTATAAGATTAAATGCCAATAATGGTTTATCGTAAATGTCACATTCACTTGACTGTAAGAAAGTTACACGTGTTTACGCCATCAAGTGATTTTTATTTCGACATTTCATTTGTATTTTTATTAATGTTATACTAATTTATTTGTTCTTTTGTTATTTAAAATAAAAATTACGTCAATTTGTATAATTTGGTGAGTGGTTTGGCGATTTATAAAATTTGGCGAAATTGGTCGGTGGGATAACTAAGTAGTACCATTAAAACATTACTTTAAATTTGAAATTAAATGTCATGATTTGTTGCATTATTTAATCGGTTTTGGCGTGATTTTTTTAACGACAATTTGGCGAAAACCTTGTTTTAGAATACCAGTTACACATGTATTTTTAAATTATTTTCTATCATTTTTAAAACGAAATAACAATAAATAATTTTAAAAAAATTAATTAATAACTATAGAACAAAACAATCTATAACATTTTTTTTAATAAAAAGAAAATAAATGTAAATAAACATTTATTAATAAATAAGCAACAATAGCCGGGTTACCATGTCAGGCAAAATAACGCCATTTTGGCGCCAATTAGGTACCCCGGTGCGTATATGACATCTGCGCCTAATAATTTTCTTTTCGTTTCATTTTAAAAAAAGAAAGAAGTGAAAGCCCTTAATTTTAAATGTTTCAGTTTTAAATGAAAGTTTTGTATTAAATAAAATGATAAAGAAATACCAAAAAAAAAGCATTGTTCTTAGCATAGATTTAAGGGAGGCCAAACTGTTCACCAAATTAGTTTAAAATACCTTTTCTGAAATACGAAAAAAAAAAATATATGTTATGATAAAAATTTGAGGTGCCATCATTAGAGAAAAGTATTTAAAATGAGAAAAAAATTAATATTTCGAAAACTAATTCGAATTTAAAAATGCTAATACCGGGTTTGAGATCTGCGGATCAATACGGATTTTTGGTGTTAATTTCATCGCAAAGTATTCAATATTTTCGGAGAAATCGCCGTGAAACATAATCAGTTGTTTAATCAGTCGTTTCAAAGAATCGTTTCGTTTCAGTCGTTTCATATGTCCGTTTCATAAATTCGTTTCATTAGAATTTTATATGTATAGGGTAGATATCTATTTATGACTTGAAAACCAGGCACCATTAAAGGCACCTTTTTTTTTTCATTCTATTTGTACAAGTTTTCGAAAAACTAACTCTGCCCATGTTTTCTTACGTAATATTTTAAAGATAAATCCACCACATAGAAAGATTTTTGTAAATTGTGGTGCGAGTGGATATAAAAATTATCGCCGGTATTGTCCTATAATCACAAGGTTATTTATACTTGCAGAACTCAAGCTTTTGTTTAGATTTAAAAAAAAAAAAAAAAAAAAAAAAAAAAAAAAAAAAAAAAAAAAAAAACGTGCTTTGAGACAGAAAATTTTATTTATTGAATGGAATCAATTTGATTTTAGACGTTTTGTAGTTCAGAGTGTGTATGTGGTTCTTTTTAATTAAAAAAATGCGGGTTATGAAAAAGTATGCTTTTAATACTTAGTTGATAGTTTTCTTTTAGGTGAAAAAATAGATAATAGAAATGTATAGGGTGATTCACATCGGATCATTCTAACTGTAAGGGCAACAAACAATTTTTGTGTTAAAAAAAAACGGAGTTATAATTTATTTATTCAGTTCAAAATACGTCTTACTTCACTCCTTCCTAACCCGGAATTTTGTTTATATCTAAAACAATAATAAAAATATTTTAACGGAACTTGTAACAGACTTACCTTTCTTTGTAGAAATGCAATGATATTACGAGGAGTGTAGGTAAAGGAAACGTACAGTATTTCAATTATCGAGACTGTGTGTAATGAATACTTTCAAAAAATGTAGTCTCTGGTTCAGTACTATTTGGATGTGGATGTTGAACATTTATTTCCACAATCTCTCCGGATATCATTTACCTTTCACAAAATCAAAGGTAAATCTGTTGAAAATGTTATGAACAAAATTCCGTGTTTAGAATGCAATGAAACACCCTGTGTTTTCGAATGAATAAATGGATAACGACCCTGGATTCCCATTCAAAAAGTTTTTTCTAGAATGCTGTACAACCTCTTAAAGTTTTAAAGATGAATTCTGAATCACTCTTATCAACTATCTGCGGCTTGAATCAGGTTTGCCAGTTTGGAACTTCTATTTTAACCCGAAATTTCAAATTCACACCGGAAATTTCGAAAGAAGAATTTTTAGTTTATGTGATCTCCATTGAAAAAAAAAAAAAAAAAAAAAAAAAAAAAGTATAAAATTCTACTCTTTATTACTGGTATGAACACCAAATTACTGAATAAAAATGGAGGCCAAACTGGCAATCCTGGTGTGAATAAACGAATTTTTTTAAATAGGGTAATTCTAGGAGAGATGGCCAGTCGAAAGATTTCAAGAACTATATCATAGATTGCAGTATAGAGTTTGTTCGTAAGAAATAGTTCAACGTGTTCATTCATTGCGACGTACAGCTTTTTTTTTTTCAATTATAAAAAGAAGGTATAATTTTAATGTTTATTTAATTTAGTGCTTAGATATTTTTGTTGAGTTAGGTATCTGAATGTTTTGCATTACGCATGTTACATTTTTTTACTATAAGGACTTTTAAGGCACGTATATAATCCAATCTTTACTTTTAAGTCTAAAACAAAATCGTACAATGGTGAAGTGACACTTTAAATCGGGTGGCAATCTGTCCATCAATTTTAGGATAGATATCCATATCAAATCGAGGAGAAATAGCCACCTATAATCAATATTTCAAAATTATACGGAGTGAGGATTTTAACTAAATATAATTATTTTTTTAAATAATTATATAATTTTTGTGTTTATAATTATATTAATTGATATAATTATTTACATTTTAACTAATATAAATATTCCAATAACAATAATATAATATGGCCTAACGATGTACTATTGTTTCAGAAAATATTGAAAAACTTCGGGAACGTTCATCCCAGAAACAGATAAAGTTGATAAATAAGCTTAAAACCGTGAAAAACTCTAAAATAAACGCGAGAAAAAAGACAAAAACACGACACTTCCAGCAGTCAATAAGATGAATCTAACAATTGAAATTATTAGATTCTACACATTCCGAGGGGACAGAATTGGATGAGGATTACTGTGTTGGTTGTGGAGAAGAATATGATATCACAACCAAAAATGATTACTGGATACAATGCATAAGGTACCAGAAATGGTTCCATGAAACGTGTACAAACTATCAAGATCTTTGCTGAAAATGTGGTAAAATATTACGAAAAGTGAAGGATTGAAATTATACTTCAAATTTTGTTTATTCAAATTTTATTCACGTATTTTCCGTGATATAATTGCATCTTTACAAATTTCTATATTTTCATCAGTATATTTTCATCAGTAACTACGTGATTTTTTTTTTTTTTTTTTTTTTTTTTTTTTGGATGGCCATCTCTCCTCGGCTTGAAGGAGATATTTATTTATTTTTTGACCAAAATATGATGAGTATATGTATTTCAAATATGCATGAACTTTTCTTGCACTTGCATTCTCAAAATTCAATCTTTAAAAACTATGGCCATCTATCCTACACTGTTAAAAATTTTGCAGCATTCTGGCAGGTTATTCGACCATATTTTGAAAAATCGGTTTCATAACCGTAATTTAACTATATTCTGACCATAAAATGGCCAATAATATGGTCAGAATAGTGTTAAATTACGGTTGTTTTAACTGTTTTCGGAAAAAAACGGTCAAATGACCTGCCAGAATCTGCAAATTTTTAACAGTGTAGAGTTACCCTATTGTATCACATTTTTCAGAGTCACATGTAGTTGAAACACCCTTTTACCAAAAAGGCACAGTACTTTGAAATAGAGTCGTGCATTGGGGTCGAGTAACCCAATAATTTCACGAACCCGACGTGTTTCAAGTTGAGTCAAAGTTGACGCCAATTTTTTTCGTTGCGAGTCAATTTCGGATTCAGATTTGACTCTAGCGGTTCGGGTTCGGTTTGACCCGACTTTTTAAGGAGTCTAGAATTTTTATCCGACGAAAACTAATGATCTATATAGATTAGTTTTTGTTCATAAAAGATCAAATTTACATCAGAGATATAATTGTAGAATATTTTTTAGATAATTGTATTGAATCATGGATCATTTTTTTTTTTCGGGTTTCGTATCGGGATCTGGTCGAATTATTTCGAGATTGTGTCGGGTTCCCGGTTGACAAAAAAAATGTCGTCCGTTTCGGGTTAAAGAATTCTTTTTTTGTTGGCCATAACCCAACCCGTACAGGACTCTAGACGGAAATAGTAAGGTATTGGAGTCAAATGGGAATGCAATTCAATAAAAAATCAAACCAATGTAAATCTAGTTGTTTGGGGCCACAGTAATACTTACCCATCATGAATATACATAGTATAAAATATGAAAATAAAACATGTGTGATCTATTTATAAAATGCATTGGAATTCCAAAATAAAATTTAAACGTATATTTAAATATTTTTAATACATAGTAATGCTCTATTACTGAATTGCGGGTACTACTTGATTATCAAGTCGACCCATTTCAATAAATTACATAAATCGTCATGCTACTCGCAAAATTGTACAAACTAGCCAACCTTGGCGACCAGTTTGGTCTCCCTTAAAATTTATGTTTGGGAAAGCATGCTAAGCGTTGTATCATGTTGCTTTTATTCATAATTTAATTTACTTGTACCCCTTAAATATAATTAATATAATCCCTTAAGCTAATATTTGTTTTTGTTGCATTAAAATATCTCAATTTATTGATGTTCTGTAAGCAAGTAAACTTTATTGTTTTACAATGGAAATCTATGGGAATTTGGCAAAATATTAAAGATATCACCAAATTGGCATCACTTTTGGCAACTAATTTTGGTCGCCAAGTTGGTGACAAACTTGGCAGCATTTGGCGACGGAACAGATGTATAGATTGGCACAATTTTTATTTTAAATAACGAAAGAACAAATAAATTAGTAAAAGATTAATAAAAATACAAATAAAACGTCGAATTAAAAATCACTTGATGACACAACAAACACGTGTAACGTGTTTAATGTCAAGTGAATGTGACATTTACGATAAGCCATTATTAGCATTTAATCTTATAGTTTGGCGATAGCTTTTTGGTCAAAGGGATAATCGAGTAGTACCGAATTGTGTAAAAGAAACATTCTTATAACTCCAAAAATGATAATCCTATTAACTAACAGTTTACTGCGTTGGATTAAGCGTCTCATTTCCAGTTAAAATATATCTTGAATTGAAATTTGAATGAAATACAGGGTCATGAAAAATCGAAGATTATGAAAAATAGGATTACAAATATCTCGGCAACTAATTATTGATAGACTTCATTCTTTAGGCAAAATTTATGTTTTTTTTTTTTTTTTTTTTTTTTTTTTTGTCTTTTATATTCACTCCTTCAAATAAACAATTTCGAAAAATTTTGTATACCTTTTATCAGAGCGAATATTTCGAGAGTCCGAAAAAAATAGTTCCGGATAATCGAGGTTACTGATATTCAATAGGCTTTTTTCCATTATTACATACTAAAAGTACACACCAAATTTCAAGTCTCTATCTCAATTTGTTCAGGAGATAGAGCGTTTACAGACACACACGCACACACACACATACACACACACAGACCAGACGGACGGCAATTTTTTTTTCTTCTAAAAATATGTTTTTCGGAATCTTCAGTGTCTGAAACGAGTAAATCCGTCAAAAAAATTTTTTTTGACTTTTAAAACGATTACAAGACTTACCTTATACTACGTATGATGAATAAGTAAAAGTTTATGCTATGTTAATGCTTTATATACTGTCTATTTAGTTTATTACTTTTTTTAGCAATAAAATTCCTTTAAAACTAATTATAGCTCAAACGGACTTTATTTATCTGTTTAAATATTTTGTTCTCACGCTTAAGTAGATATTTTCCTACTAATGGCGATAGCCTGTTTTTTACACTCTTTCTTTTGACCTACAATTCTGTTTGTATGTTGCAGTCAAATCTTGTTGCTCATTTTTCACCCACTTCCAGTTGAATAGACTTTTGAAATATGGAATATTTAGGTATTCCTAAGGGCAATATATGAATTGGACATTCATTTTATAAAGTCCGAATCCCTACGGTCGGCAGTGGAAGGGAGGGGGGTGATATAAAATAAAATAAATCACCTTATATCACTAACCAATGGAAACATAATCTTGAAACATGACTATAGTATAACTAAAAATAGTAAACACATGTTTCAAAATTTGACCCCTAAAAGGGGAAAAGGGGGTCTTTCCAAAGTGCCCTCTGTATTCGATAGACATCGCAAAAGCGCTACTTAAGGTTAAACTAACACTACATAAACTTCATGTTTACTGAATTATAGTTAAATTTCCTGTGGAGAATTCTGTATCAGCTTCAACAATGAGAATTTTTTGAAAAGTGCTAATTGCAGGATTATTACAAAAGTGCCAAAGTTTACTAACTCCGCGAAATATCGCCAGATTTGGAGCAAAAATAAGTTGCCATATACGAAGCCAACTTGGCGATAGTTGGCTAATTTGTCAAAATTCCCACTTAAATCAATTAATCTATATTTCTACATTTTTGTGAATTTTAATTAAAGCATGTTTAATATAAAAAATACATTTATAATTCTTCTTTTATGCCATTCTTCTATTTGTAGTTCTACTTTGAAATCAATATCAAATCATGAATATAATTTAATATGGTACTTTCATCCAGCTGCAATAAAAATATTAAATGTGTGTACCGTTAATGATATGTATAGTTTTTTTTTTCTTTTCCGAAATAAGATAAATCTGATTATAAAGTTTACACTCGCTTTCTTAATTTCTTCTACAGAGTTGGATTAAAATATAGTCATAGACCTCCAGAGTCATTCCGATGGTACTTCTTATGTTGACTGCACAAAATTAGATGTCTGGAGCCTAGGGATACTGGCAATCAACATCTTCACGGGATTGTATTTCGATAAGAATCTTCCAGATGATCTCTCATATTGGAGTAAAGATGCTTATTCGCAAATTTTCAAGGTGTTAAAGGTAACTTTAAGTTAATATTTCATATCTGTATTTCCCATTACTTTTCAGAGACTTAACCCTCTCATGCATACGGACCTCATATGAGGTCGTATAATTATTGCATTATTAAGCAAAAAAATTTTGAGCATTCATTTATGGAGATTTGATTTGCGGATAGATAATAGATAGCACGCGGTACAATAATAAAATTATTTTATAATGGTTTCTCATTTATCACAAAAGGTTTTTTTGTGAATAATGAAAAATGATGAAAAATAATTTATGCACGAGAGGGTTAAATATGCGCAAGAGCTGGCCGTAAAAAATACGCAGCCAAGGGAAAAGATAGGTCACAATACTTCACATCTCTTGGGAGACACGTGATGAGGATAGAAAAGTTTCCACTAATTGTCGAACTACCATTTGTTTAAGGCTGTTCTTAACTGCTCTGCTCAGCAAGCGAAAAACGTTTTGACATATTTACAAATTCATTTTTTAACCGGAAAGATATAAAATGGGAAAGCTTAACCATGGAAGCGATTTGGAATGCAAGTGTTTTTTCCATTTTTTGATCAATCAATTACCTATTGAGTTATAAGCGAATTCGATCGCGTGACAAACCCGTTTTTTGACCGCTCTTCAGTGCTCTTTCTCCCTTCGCGAGGAAATTTGGTTCAAAACGCCCACTTTGACATTATTTTCTGAAAGATCTATTGCATTTGCAAAAAGTGGAAAAAGCAGCCCAATGACATAGTTTCTGAACAACAACACCAGTTAATTTCATGCATTTTCGAACAAAAATAAATTAAAACTTATGTCAGAAAGTTGTTCTTTTCGATTTGAGAACACCCTTAAAGTAGACTGCAATGCAGCCGAGATCAGTGGTGTGCCGCGGCTGTCTCTTTCGTTGGCTGCATTAAAAACTGAATTCTCAGGTCCTCTTGCACTCCATTTTCAGTGACGCAGCCGTAATCTTCTAGTGCAAAAGTTTTGAATCATTAATCACTCGAAAAATGAACAATTTCCATGTTCTTCATGCTTATAATGTAGTTTTTAATAAATTCGTGGAGTGCAATTGGAGTGATTAAAAACAGGAGCAGTCAAAATAAATTTCATATTCAGACGTTTCAAGGCTTTATAAAAGTAGCCCATTCTTCAGTTTTAAATCACAACTTTAAAAAAAGGTTTAAAAATAACTGAAGCTGTAATACAGGTAATTTGCTTCTATTTTTTCATTCGTTTTGCAGGAAAGAAGGGGCTTTTTTTCAAGACTTCCAGTTGAAAAAGTTGTATGCTAAAACACTTTTGGATATTTATGCTTTTGACTGTACACACCATCTTTTCATCTTAACACAACGGATTTGTATGCATCTTTGTGAGTTATGAGAGGTGTGTTAAGTCCTACGTTCTGCTCATTTGCTGCACCACTTACTACTTGACTGCATACTTTAACATAAATAGTGAAAATTGGCGTTAATCATGCTAATATTAATAAGATATATGAATAAGTATATGAACAGAAACACTTTTCAGATTATTTGCCAGTAAAATGAAAATTGATTTTATGTATTTCAGATTTCAGAATGATATGGAGAAACTTGCACTCTCTATTTTTGTTTTAGTGCATTTTTCCATTTTGGCATTACAAATAATATGACTTCTGAAACATCAAGTCTTTATCCAATGGACATATGGAATTGCATATTTTTACATATTTACAGGCACCTGTACTGTTATTTAGTCTACAATTACTTTTATAATTCCTAGTGAAAAGAAAGTATTATAATCGTGATTAAAACCCAACTATGAAATTTCACTTATATCTTGAAGTTTTCACATTCACTTGTATTTGCTTTTGCTATGATTACATTTACAACAATTCTATATGTACGTGCCTATGCATATGTGTATGTTAGTATTACCTTACGTTTTTGGAACGTTATAATCTATCTTTTGGTATGTTCTTTCGATGCTCAATATTTACGGATGTGTGTGATTGAGCAGGATAACGTCCAAACGGTTTTCTTTTGAGCTCAAAACTATCAGATATATTATAGGTCACAGTTGCAAAAATCGTATAGATTTGCTCACAAATTGACCAAAGATTTTGTAACTAAGCCATTTGAAAAATGTTCTGTGGCTGATTAACAGGTAAAAATACAAAAGTAATGTGATCGCGAAAAATACCAGTAAATAAAGGCAAGATGTTGACTGTCTTCTGTAGCTCAGAATTAATAACTTCACCTTCTGGTCTCTGGTTCGAATCCAGCTCATTTCATTGCATTACAATTACAATTGTGTTTGAACGTAACGTACTGTGTTCGATAAGGATTTCATAACGGCAAATAGTGTATTTCCAGTTCGAAATTATATAACTCTTTTTTTCCTGTTAATACGTTGCTACAATAGGGTTTCTCGTAGTTTCTGTCGTTTTCGACCACTTTCCATACTCTATGCTCCCTGGAGATTTAGTCCCTCAGCCATTATATAACTTAAGCCCCTGGTAATGTTTTGTTAAGAGATGCTTATTCTGTTAAAACAGCACGAAAATCATTGAAACGTTTTAGTTGAAAAAATATAAAAAGTGAAAATTTTGGTAAAAATCATTTCTTTAATGGTAATCCCAGCAAAAGTTCTGACTTCTTACCATGTAATGAGATACAGATCGCCTCTGTACTGGATGGCCTCGGATGGCCGTATACATGATATATGTTATTGAGGTTTATCAAGACATGTTAGTTGTTGAAAATCAAACGTGTAGCATTTATAGTTAGTTTACAGGGGCACTCAAATGAATCACGTTACATTACGGTCATTGCGGAAAAATCGTTTGCGGTATACTTTACTGATGTTATATTATTTCATACATAATGGAATTGATATACATTTCTCACATGCATTAAAACCATGCTTTCTGTAGAATATGACGCGCATAACAGTTATCGTTCAATTACATGGGCGCATAAGAGAGTTCGGTTACAGTACTCTCTATGAACAATAATTGCTCTAAGTGTGTTTCAAAATGTCAAACGAGTTTTTTAAAAAGAATAATTTTTTGCATAATACTTAGTGTGCATAAATTACACAGATCATATACAGAACATATTTGGAGTACATTTCCATTCATTGACGGAAATCGCTGAATGAAAATTGTCAACTGTATCAAGCATTTCGTATGAGAAATTAATTTTAGCGCAGTATGTAGCATATATACAAATCGATAGAAATAAAATCATACACACGACTATGCAAATAACAGGATTATATGGCCGCTAATGGATGGCAATTTCTGGAAGTGTGGTTTGGTTTTAGTAGTTTTAAATTAGAAAGCTTATCTGCCACTGCTAAATTAATATTTTCATGCAAATTTATCATATCGACTAGCAGCAAGCCAATATTGGCAGATATTGCACAAATATTGCAATCATTTGCAAGAAATGTTGCCCCCAAAACAAGGGGTTTACATTTTACTATTATTAGGAATAAATATTTCGTGAATTGAAAGCCTATAAAGCTAATATTAGGGCAATATTAGCGCGCTTCAATGGAGTATAAAGACCAAATTGACGAAATATTGCTTTTGCGGTTGAAACATTTTCTATGTAATTATAATACAGGCCAAATATTAGATTTAAATTGGTAGTACTATTTCTAATGATTCTACAGTTTTCCACACGTATTAGCTTTGGATTAGAAATAATTCTGATGAAATACCAATATTGTCTCATTTTTCATTCCTGTATTTAGTGAAGGGGCCATATTTGGTCAAGGTATTACCCAATACTGGTTTGTTTCTAGGGACAAATATGGTTTTTCAGCGTCAAAATCTAACGTAATTTGTGGCTAGTGTTTCATTATACTATTTATACTACTTTATACGCATAAAAAAATAACTAACATTTACGGTAAATCAAAACATAGATAACTTAAAAATGATTGTAATATATTGACTTTATTGCGGTAGAAGAAATTTAACAAGCTGCACAGAAAATATTTAAAGAATGCTTCTGAGAGTGATATTCTGAAATCAGCCAGAAGTTTCGCGGCTTTTTGCTTTCTCTTTGATCCAGTTGAACGCCCTGCAGTTAAAGATCTATTGAGGCACGACTTGCTGAATAAGTCTGGATTTCTGCCAAAAAAAGACAAAATGTGGCATAAAAAAGGTAAGTTTTTCAGAGGATGCTCTGTTAAAATACAGAATGTATAGATATATTTTTGTAACGATTTTGAAGTACGCCTATATTTTATATCTCAATAAGCAGTTTGGCACCACGTGGAATAAAACATAAAAGTTATCTGGAACTATAACTTTATATCGATATGACAAAAAAATTGATTATATGTAAAAATTTTCTACTGAAAATGCCATCATATTTAAAGGACACTTAGTTAATTTTAATATGTAGATATCGTGAAATTACACAAAAAGCCAAACACATTTGCGGAAAATAAGAATTATAAATTAAAATTATATACATATATATATATATATATATAAACTTTAGTGAGTTTTATACATTTGTCGGAAACCGAAATAGAATGCAAAACCTTCCGCAAGGCATTTCCTTTTCAAAGTATTTACCCCTCCCCTCCTCCTATAATGTAATCAATTTTTGAAAAAACTCCCGTGACATACGTATCCCTGTGCAGGAATATGGATATTCATGTAATAGAAACTTGATTAAACTCTAAAATGTGTAACTAAGTGGTAAAATGTTTTTTACATAAAAGTAGTTTCGTGTTATTACATTACAAATATTCATTAAAATAACAGTGCCTTTATCAGAATTTTAAACAACACTATTCAATTCATGCGCTTGTGGAGACATCTTTATCGCTAAACCGTATAACATTGCTTAGAGATTCAGTATAGCCTCTAAATAATATGGTATGATCTCGAGCGCTCGAGCCTTATAATTTATTAACGAAACCTTTTATTTTTTATTTAAATAATAATTTTATGACTTTTGTTGTGAAATAAATAAATCACAACGAAGCAAATGCTAAGTATTTAGATTTAATTTATTCTTATATTTTTATTAAACAAAAAAGCATTTTCCGAGTGCAAGGTGTTCCTAGGCGCGAGGCTGTGTGCGACCGCATCTATTGCACATCTCTAGGGCGGCTCTGACAATTTTTTTTAAACACTTTTCAACATAGATGAAATTCCCCAAAATAGTTGAAAAGTATTAATCAATTCGGTTTGTCTGTTTGCCGGTTTGTCTGTTTTCTGTAGACAACTACAGCATGTCTGAAGTTTGTCTGCCGTATGACTTACGTTTTTCTGCCATTTATGCTTCCTCTAACTCCCTTAAATATGCTTGGGTTGCCATACAGTTGGTGTAGTATGTTATTGAAGTTTATTGTGGCTTGTTCTCGCACCAATTAGAGTTGAAGTTACAGTGAAAAAAAATTTGCAACAAACTGTTCAGTGATTCGGCCGTTTAAAAAAAACGGTTAGTTAATCGTAATTTAACTCTATTCTGATCATACAATGAGCAACAATATGGTCAGAATAGAGTTAAATTACGCTTGTTTAACCGTTTTCTATAAAACGGGTCGAATGACTGGATAGTTTGCTGCAAATTTATAACACTGTATAGTGTTTGTGGTCTATTTAACTTTTCTACACTTTATATCGTATTTTTACACAAGCAGTGGTTTTGTAATTTAGTTGTAGACCGG
This sequence comes from Maratus speciosus, assembly GCA_963932465.1. Taxonomy (NCBI): domain Eukaryota; kingdom Metazoa; phylum Arthropoda; class Arachnida; order Araneae; family Salticidae; genus Maratus; species Maratus speciosus. Next base: position 280,201,726 of record OZ010794.1, on the reverse strand, counting down.
GAGGGGACTGCACAAACCATCACCTCATCGAGTTGACGTCTGAAATTTCAGGATTACTTAAAACATCATTCGCATATTAAAATGCAACTGGTCTGCCAACTCATACCTTGATAGAAAACAACTGCAAACCCGATTTTAGAGGTTGACTGGTAGGTTTACCATTGTGTTTTCCTGCTCCCACTCCTTCATGTTTTCATAACTTTGGGTGTCGGAAAACACAATGATAAACCTATTGATCAACCACTAAAATCAGGTCTACAGGTGGTATCCTCCAAAATATGACTTGACAGACCAGTTGCATTTTAATATGCTAATCTAATTCTGTCTGATCCTCGAATTTCAACCTCCAACTCGATGAGGTGGTTGTCTCTGCAACCGTTTCTCGATCTATTAATAATGAAATAATACTGCGCTGAAATCCAAAGCATAGAAACGAATTTTTAAACCAGCACTGTAAAAAAAAAAAAAAAAAAAAAAAAAAAATTCGGGAATGTGTCATAATCACAAAGTATGGATTTGAGAATACGTTTGACTGATAATGCTAACTTTTGATTTTCATTAAAACTGTAGAATCTATTGTTATTATTGCAGTGCAAAAGAAAAAAAATAGTAAAAATCCGGAAATGTACGGTAAAAATGTAAAAATTCTTTTAAAAAGAGCAACAATTTAATAACAAATTCGTCGAAAATAACAAATTGAGTAGACTTTTAGCATTAGAACTATTACCTGCTAAGGATATTCTTGAATCTACTTTCGCTAATTTCTGACACATTCAGAAAATCACTTAATTGAAGAAAAAATTCCGTAAATATACTTAAATTGTACTGGCAATAAACAGATTCCCCCTCCATCCTCAATGCTTGATCAATCCAGGGTTGGTCCCAGGGAAGGGTGAAAGAATTAACATCTCTCGGAAGATTTCGGATTTTCTGATTGCACAAGCCTGGGATGTTTTTTTGCTGTTGTTGTTGTTTTTCTACTTTTGATAATTGATTCTTATGTATTTTTAGCGCTGAATCTGTAAATGACCTTCATACTTTACTATCACGTCATAATTTTTTGCAAATCGTAAATAATAAAATTGTTGACAACTCGAAAAAGTGCGAAACTCTGATACTGTAAATGCCCCACCAGTGGCTGAGAGGTTCTGCTCTCGAAGCTGGTAGACGGGAGGTGCTGGGTTCGAACCCAATCACGCCCGTCGGCCTAATCGTTCGGAGTTTTCGTGGTTTTCTTCGAGCCATGGATTTCCATGCGCAAATACGCGTTAGGTTCCCTTAGAAAGACCCCCACGAAGGGCACCCCCCCCCCTGGGCCTATATCCTCGTGCAGATAATTGGCCGTCAAAAGTCAACCAACCAACCAACTTGATACTATAAAACAGATGTTTTCTCTTATAATAATTTATTTACTTTTTGGCTTATACTGGGGATTGTTATAACTAAACAGTTGAATAGTCTGGTGAGGAGGATTGGGTGGTGCAAAAAACCTTCCACACATTTACTAAAATTGTAAATATTTTAAATACATACTAATATTTTACATTTTTAGCTGTAAGAATGCATAGATTAAGCCAAAAAATTATTATATATATATATATATATATATATATTATGAAAAAAAGTTTTATGTAAATTTTGTAGTATTAGATTTTCGCAATATTTCGACTTTAAAAAAAATTGTGATTTACGAAAAATATTTACGTGATGGTAAAAAATGATGGTCATGTTCGAATTCAGCTCAAAGAATCGATTACTAAAAGCTGAAAAATATCATACAACTCACTTTTTGCAGCTTTGAGTTATTAATGGCTTAGAAGTGAACTCCTACTCCCTCATTCAGTTATACAGGAACCATTCCTGTGGGAAAATATTGGAATTCAACACTGATTTCTTTAATCATTATTTATAAATTTAAAAATACCAACATATGAATCTAAAGAATAGTTTGTGAAAATTGCGATTGTGATATTTATTGTGAAATAATATTTCCCCCCATTTGTTTATGAGGTCATTTTATAATATTTTATAATGCACAATAATTCTTAACTAGGTTTTATAGAACAGTTTTAATTAATAACGAATTTTTTTATTGAGTAATAAAAGTGATTTTCTTTTCTTCTTTCATTATTAGTACACTGGCAGAATATTGAAAAACAGATTAGTTTGCTAAAAGGCTACGAGGCATCATATGAAGATCAAGATGTTGTGCTCGACGGTGAATCTTCTCCATATTTAGAAAATGCGGACAATAGTAATGTCATGGAAAACACAACATCCCTTACAAATAAAATCAAACTAGAATTTGAAGGAGAAAATCAAAATATTGGGAAAATTTGTCAAGTTATTGATACAAAAGAAAAACCCTCCAAATTGTCTATCTGGTGATGCGGAGAGAAATATTCTTATTCTGGAGGATAACACATTAAATAAAAAAGAAAGAATCCTAGAACCCCCCCAAGAAGATAAATATACAGACATCGACAGCGAAGGTGATCGCCTCGCTGATTTGCTGTTATCCCTATCAAAATTCCGTCCTGATTCTGCTGACATTGCTGATGAAGCAGATGTAAATATAACAGAACAACAGCCTAAAAACACGTAGACAATACAGATATTTCAGAAAATATAGAAAACATGAAAACGACTCTTGAGATTGAAGATAAGCAAAATACAGATTATTTTTCAATAGCGACTAAAACAGAAATGAACAGTGAAGATAATCGGCTCGTTGATTTATTAATATCTTTATCAGAGTCCCATATTCATTCCACTAATGATGAGAAAAAAAAGATAGAAATCGTAAATGAAAACCTCAGAAACCAGAAGGAAACAGTCGCTTCAGAAATAAGTACAACAGAACTAGAGGATGAAATAAAAAATAACATTGAAATTCAGGATTCCGCGACAGATGCAATTACAGAAGAAATCAAAATGTACAGCCAACAAATACAACAGATCAAACCTGAGGACAAAATAAAAAAAGAACAACACCTCTGCTACAAATTTTCACAAAGAAAACAAAGCAGGAAAAGGCAGTTCATATTGGAATCATGAAGTCGGGGTGTACTTGCTCAATTTTTTCATTGATAACAACTCATCCAATGGCATGCTGAATCCAGAAAACTACTTATTCAAGTTGGTTCAAAAGCTGTAATTTATCGCGGGGTCATGCTGCATATTTCCTCATAAGAAATAGCAAAACAAATTTTTCACAGCTAAATAAATAATAATAACCATATCAATCAAATAAACTAAATCAGTAATTGAAATTCAGAAATAACCATTACAAGCTATTTTTTCCATTTCAGCCCATATGATATAGTATTTTCTTTTATGGATCTAGCAGTTTGATCATTAATAATATTTATATAAAAGTACAACACAGAAACGTAATAGGAAAACAATGGTGCAAAAAAAAAAAAAAAAAAAAAAAAAAAAAAAAAAAATTACATTCATTTTTCTTAACATAAAAACAATTCGTTTACATATTAACTTGTATAATATAAAATTTTCATTTGCCATTTAACCCTCACTATTTGTTTAAGCGATTTAATACTTATAGGTTTTTTTTTTTTTTTTTAGTTTTATTTAACTTTTAATTTTAAGTTTTAGCTTTAAGTTTTAATGTAAGTTTAGTTTTTAGTTTTTTTAGTTTTTTTTAAGGGATTAATTAACACTAAATATTGAGTCGTTTGGTCAAATAGTTTTAAATGGTAAATGATTATTTTATATTATGCAATAGTTATATTTGTTCATATTAAAATAACAAGAATTTTAATTCATAACAAAAATAATCAAGTTACTTTTCACTAATAATAATAATCGAGTTACTTTTCAATAACAATAATAATCAAGTTCATTGCAATTATAAAAGTAATTTTCATGCCATATTCAACATTTAATGGAAAAATATGCAGCAATGTGACCCCCAATAATACAGAAACTATAAATTCTCCGTATCACCTCAGAAGTAAAGAAATGAAGCAAGAAAAAAAAAAATGTAAAACTGCAATACTTTACATTACAATTTCTTATTGTCTTATCTGTAAATAACACTAAAAATTCAGAGGTAATAGATCTAATCCTGTTGTAATAAAACACATCATATTGTAATTTGTTTGTTTTTTTTTAAACTCAGGTTGCGTAATTTAAAGTCTTTTTTAGGTGCGTTCGTAATCGTATAAATACGTAGCACCTATAGTCGTCGTTTAGTACTTCTGTCTGTCTGTCCGTCGCATATAACAGCGCAAAAATTACCCAACCGAATGGTTTGGAATTTAATATATATAATCGTTACAGAATTTTGTCGAGTCATTTCTAATATTATGAAAATCGACTCAAAACTTAAAAAGATATTTTTAAAAGTTTTCTTCATTTTATTGAATACTATCATACGTAATTAATTCAATGATATCCCATGATAGGTAATAATTCTAGGTTGCCATGTTGAGACGTCCTATTTGACATTGAGTCCTATTATTTCCGCATTACTGAATTTAATATGTATATATTCCTAATAAATTTTGTATTCATACATTTCTGCATAAGAGTGCAACCAGGGGTGTAGTGGTGGTGGTGGGGGGGGGGTATACGGAGGTATATGTCGTATACCTCCGTTTCTCTGGATTTAAAAAGAAGTTCCTTATACCCTCTGTTCCTCAAATAAAGCTATATCGTATACTCTAGCCACGCACTTCATGATTCTAGCGTATACCCTCTGCCGATAGCGTATACCCTCTCGGTTTTTTACGACTACAACACTGAGTGCAACATCTATTGCACCAGGATCTGAATATTTATAAAACAAGTTATAGTACGTTATAGTACGTTATAGTACGTAGTTATAGTTTACCACGTTTGACATACAATTTCCGTCTTGTTTTTTTTAACAAAAATTGCTTGAAACATAATTTACGGGAGTTTTTAAAATTTTAAAGTAAAACTTCTAAGCACTTATCCCTGTGTAGTGACAGTGAATAAGTTTGATCCGTCACTTTTTTTATGAAATGCTCATTTGGATGTACTCGAATTGATGGTCGAGTTTAACTCGGTTTCTCAACCCTAGTCTACACGATTGAGAGAGAAAAGTTAAACACTTGCAACACGGATCCTAATTGTCGCAGCGCAAATTTTTTTAAATGTAAAAGTAATCATTGTGAAGGGGGGCTTATGGTTTTCTATCGAAGGCCCACATATTTATGAATAAAAGCAGCATAAAGACCCGACAATTTAAAAGACATATAACTCTGGCTCTAACTGTCGTAGCCCCAAACAATTTTCTATAGTAAACATAATCATTAAAAGGGGTGGGGGGGAGCCTTTTTCATTTTTAATGGAAGTCCCCTAAATTTTAATATAGCTCGAACACAAGGCACGATAAAGTTAAACATTTATAACTCGGATCATAATTGTCGCATTACACTAAAATTTTGTGCGGTTAACTTGTAGTTATAAGGGGAACACATTAAAAGGGGGTTGGGACACATTTCAACACCTTTCCGTACTCGAAAAATGTTTATGAATTGGGTTTCTCTGGCCGTCTGGCCGACTGTCTGACCGTCTATCTGTCCGAGTTCTAGCTCGAATAAATATACTCGGATTGCCACGCAATTGATATATGTTATTGAGATTTACACTGGCATGTTCCGTATTGAAAATGAGGTGTGTAGCACTAATAGTTCATTTACAAAGTTACTCAAAAGTATTTGGTTACATCAAGGTGTATGGGGGGAAAATCATTTGCGGTGTATTATAATGGTGTTACACTATTTTAAAGTTATGAAATTTATATAAATTATTAAGATGCACTAGAAGGTAATTACTATAGAATTAGCAGCCAAATACGTAATCAGGGGAACTCAAAAGTGCTATGTTATACTATGGTCCATGAAGAAAAATTGTTTGCGGCGGATTTTAATGATGTTGTTCATATATAAACATAATAAAATAGAAATGAATTGTTGAGATGCATTAAATCATGCTTTCTGTAGAATATGGTGTGCAAAGTATTTATCTTTCATTTACAGGGGCTCACAAAAGAGTTTGTTTCTGTTCTGGTCTTCGGAGAATAACTATTCGCATTTAATTATGTTGAACTATTTCAAACATGATGAAATTGATATATATTACAAACGTTTTCTACAAAATGCTTGCATTAGAATGTGATGTGCATCGCACATATCGTCTGCATTTTCAAGCTCAACTACATTTAGTATTCTAAAAGATATTTGAAGCATATAAATAAAATCATATACAGGGCTATGTAAAGAACTCAATATATGGCGGCCTGTAATTAATAATTTTTGGAAATATGATTTCAGTATTTTTAAGCTTGTTTTTCGTGAACTAAATTTCGTCTTATAATTAATATTGATATACAGGGCCTACAAACTAATTCAAATACGTTACCGTCTAATGCTAGTGAAGTTGAATTTTTAAATGTGTTGTGCATTTTCATAATACACTAAATTTAAGTATACTATGTAGAACATTACAAATTTATAGATCATACACAGAGCTGCACAAAAGAAGTGCAGTTCTTTTCGGGCTATCGTCGGTAATTACTGAAATCTTTTTTTTCAAATCTGCTATGTGTTTTCTGAAATGTTTTCATAGGCATCTTATTTACAATATTAAACAGGAAGGTTTTGTTAATGTATTTTGGAATCGTTGGAAAGTGTTTCATAATCTATGCTTGATGCATGATTTTTTCTTTCGTCTGGTTTTAAAAGGGAATTCCCCTAAATTTTAGTATAGCTCGAACACAAGGGCACGATACCATTAACCCCTTGCCTGTGGAATATATTTGAGAAAAAGAGGCCAAAAATGGAGAAAAAAAATTCTCTTTCATTTTGTTTGTTGTTGTCATCAAAATGTTAGAAAGGGATTATTAAAAATAATATTATATTTAAATGGAATAACTGCTACATTCAATATTTTCAGATATATAGGAAATGTAATGGATTACAGTAATTTTTGCTCAAATTATCGCAAAATAAATCAAATGACATGATTTTCAAGATAAATACAGTAAACTAATACAGCAATATTATTATTTATATCAACTGTCATGAACTCTATGTCCCTCAGATTCCTTTCAATTTCACAAATCCTTTACAGTATGGTATATATGGAAAAATGGCACGGCACACAAGCCTACATCGCGAGTGATAAAGCGCCTATTTCACCAGTGGCAAGTACAGAACTGTCATTTCAGGTAGTCAATAATGATTTAGTTTTTGGCAAGTAGATACTAAATGTTCGCAGAGGCACCACAAATACAGTAGCTGGCAAAGGTTTTGATACGATACGTTTTTTTGTCCTAACATTTTCTGTAAGAAAAATTTCTTAATGATGTAAATTTGTACTCATTTTAAAGTTTAACAAAATGAAACATTAAAACAATTAAGACATATGCTATGAATGAATTAAAAATAATTCGGAAATTCGCAAAATTACTTAAGACAAAGTTTTGAGATGATTCAGTTTTTCTAAACTTTTATTGAAATTAAGCCTCTTAATGTAACGAAGTACCGCAATATTTAATATTTAGTTGCATATCCTTTTGCTTTGAGGACTGCGGCACATCGTCTGGGTATAGAAATAACAAGGCTTTCTAATAGGATGACAAGGGCGGATCTGGAGAGTCCTCAAGGGGGGGGGGGGGGGGCGATTTTTGAAATTTGGAGACTCCAATTTGATGCGCGGGTCGAGGCTAATTTTTTTCACTGCTGGTACACTGGTAGTGTTACTTCTACTTTTTGCTGCGGGTCGTGTTTGGGTTCGGTTGACTTCTATTTTTTGCTGCTAGTCGGGTTAACTTATACTTTTTGCTGTGGGTCGCGTTTGGGTCCGGTTGACTTCTATTTTTTGCTGCTGGTCGGGTTAACTTATACTTTTTCTCTGTGGATTCCGTTTGGGGTTGACTTCTACTTTTTACTGCGGGTCGTGTTAACATCTACTTTTTTGATGGGTGCGTCAGGTTTGGATCCGGTTGACTTCTACTTTTCTGCTGCGGGTCGAGTTGACTTCTACTTTTTAGCTGCGCCTAGCGCGTTGGGTTTGAGGCAGATTGACATACATTGTTTCGGGTTTGGGTCACTTTCGGATTGGGTTTTCACTCTTGCGAGAAGGATTCGGGCCGACCCTAATTTTGAAAAGAAAGTCTAGATATTTTTTAAGATAAAAACTACATACAGTAAAAGCTCCATAACGGGCACGCCCAAACAATTATTTAATAATACTTTTTAAATTTCAGGATTATGCAAAAAATACTAATTTGTATAAGACTGCTTGTCTCTTTATATCTAACATCAGTTGTAATTCAGTAAAGAATGCTTTAAAACTTATTAAAAAACCTACCGGGTGTCCTAAAATGGATGACTGATTTTAAAATTCAGTAACTTGCAAATGGTGACAACAATTTTAAAAAATCGTGCAGGAGGATTATGTAAGATGTCAGGAGATTTTTCACTGCGATTCTTGATTTTACTTTACAATAGCAACGATGTATGGCGCTGCAAACAATAATCGTTAAATCGGGCACCGATTTAGCGCCTATTGATTGCAGCGCCATCTGTCGTTGCTATTTTAAACTAAAATTAAGAATCGCTGTAAAAAAAACTCCTGATCAGGGGTGATTCTCCGTTTAAAAAAAAAAAAAAATCTGAAATTCAAAGCAAACTTTCTGAAGTGTTATAGCACTAATTATTTTTTGTTGCAGGTCGGGTTAGCTGTTTCGATTCAGGTCGATTTTAGGCTGAGTGTAGATTCCTGCAAGTTGGGTTTGGATTAACCCGTTTTCTTCAAAAGTTAGTTCAGTATATTATTTCAGATTAAAAACTGTATCAATAATAATAAACATAGGTGTATGTATATGTGCTGTTTTCTAAAGAGACCGCTGTATTTTTTCCACGACTCTTTGAAAAAAATCGCATTTCTACCACGACTCTTTGACAAAATTTGCAGGTTTTCGCAGCCCTTTGATAGAACTCGCGTTTTTCCGTAGCCTTTTGATGAAATTCGCATTTCTTCCACTGCTTTTTGACGAATTTTACGTTTCTTCCGCAACCCTTTGACGAAATTAGTGTAATTTTGTAGCCCTTTGATAAAATTCGCCTTTTTTTCCCCGCGACCATTTGACAAAATTCTCCTTTTTTTCCGTGATCCTCTGACGAAAATCGCGTTTTTTAAGCGATTCTTTGACGAAATTCGCTTTTTTCCGCGTTTCTTTGAAGAAATTTGCGTTTTCTCCGCGATCTTATGATGAAATGTGGAATTTTTCGCGACCTTTTGATGTAATTCGCGTTTCCTTCGCGATTCTTTCATAAAATTTGAATTGTTTTGCGATCCTTTGACGAAATTCGCGTTTTTTTTTTTTTACAAAATTCGCGTTTTCTCCGCGATCTTTTGAAAAAAATTCGCGTTTTCCGTGATCATTTGTAGAATTCGCGTTTTTTCCATGGCCCTGTAGAGACTTGGACTGTCTTACAATATTCCCTGCAGAAAAACCTCTCAGTGACATTTCATTATATAGGAAAAACTAATGTGTTTCCAAAGCAGAGCAAAAATATGGCTAAGTTCACTAATCTGAACGGTAAGATAAAAAGAAGCAGTCGATCACAATCGATCTACGATGTTTGACAGTCAATGACAGTCACTAATGCACGAGACCACCGGTCTTGTCTTTGATGCACCGCGTGCGAAAAAACAGACATATTTTCCCACGAGAGATTTCCTCTCGCAGGCGCCGTGTGCAAAAATCCCGCCCGACCATTCAGAGAGTAGCTGTCAAAGTTTTTTTAGACAGGAAAAGACAGTGAGTGGCTAAGAGATTCCACATTGTTTTAGAACAAGATAATTTCTGAATATATAGATGATGATCTTTAAGTTAGTTAATTTCCAGACTCAAGTGAGTTACATTCAGGTTGGACCTGAAGGGGAGGAAAAATCTCTCCGGGGTGAACTCAGGGCTTCACGGGCATCCGACCCAGGTGAAGGATCAGCCGAGACGGCTCTCAGACGGTATCCAGGGCAGTTACAGATAATAGGAAACTGCGGTATTGGTACAGTTACAGGGTGCCATAGCAATACAGATATCTTATCTCTAAAGAGGAACTATAGTCTACTGTTAACTGATAATCACAAAGGGACATTGAACATCTGAACTCTAAATTGCAGTGACGCAACCTTCAGTGTTTATTAAAGGGACTTATGCAAAAAGCTCCCACCGTCTCATAAACTTTTTTGGACTTTGCATCTATTCACTTCAAAATTATTATTGTTGTGTGTTAATAATCTTCAATAATTTAGTCTAGACAAAATTGTTTATTTTTGCAAAATTAAACTTATTTTTCTTCATTCTAATTCGGTATTGGTTTTTATGCCTTCGAAGTAAACTGCTCCCGCTACCGCCTTCTTAGGATCCCGCACAGTCCTTTGACCAAATTCACGTTTTTCTCGCGATTCATTGGCGAAATTGAAGTTATTTTCTACGAACGATTGACGAAATAGATTTTTCATGGCGACCATTTGTCAAAATTCGCGATTATTTTTATGTTCGAAGTTTCGGATTGATGAATTTTTTAAATTTTTGGAGCCGAATGCCTTAACTCTCTCGCTGTGTTATATACCGGGTGTCCCAAAAAGGACTGACTGATTTTAAAATTCAATAACTTGTAAACGGTGACAGATATTTAAAAAATTCTTGCAGGAGGGTTATGCATAAGGTCAAAAGTTTTCTTACAGTGATTTTCAATTTTAGTTCGAATTACAAGCAATAGATGGCGCTGCGATCGATAGACGCTAAATTCAGGCTCGATTTTTGGTACTTCGTGGCCCGGATAATACATTTCCATCTCCTTTTTCCGCATAGAACAAGATAAAGGACCAAAAATCGAGCCTGTATTTAGCGACTATTGCTTACAGCGCCATCTATTGTTTGTAATTCGAACTAAAATTGAAAATCACTGTAAAAAAACTTTTGACCTTATGCATAACCCTCCTGCAAGAACTTTTTAAATATCTGTCACCGTTTACAAGTTATTGAATTTTAAAATCAGTCAGTCCTTTTTGGGACACCCGGTATATATATATATGAATATAGGTTCAAAAATTGCGCATAGTTTATTACATATTTCAGATCTGCATATATTTTAGAGTTAAAATATGTCCAAAATCTTTGTGAAAGAGTTTCTCTTTTAAATAGAATTAGATAATTTAAAAAAAAGATTTGCTGCGGAAATTGCGGGTTGCGCAAATTTTGCCACTTTTACGTTGGCCGTGGAAATTGCGGGATGCACAGCGAGAGGGTTAAATTTTTGGAAAATTCGGAACATTCACCTCTGCTCCTGACATCTTACACAACTCTCCTTCATGTATTTTTTTTTTTTTTTTAATAGCTGTCGCCATTTGCAAGTTATTGAATTGTATTTAAAATAAGTCAGTCCACACCCGGTATATCCAATAGCTATGGGATGATAGCTGAAAGAAGCATTTAAAAAAAATTTAAAGCTGTCTTCGATATGTCAGTTAGAGATTTACCCGAGCTGAAATTTCCAAGTCCAACCCACATAAAAAAAATATTCGCACGGCCCGGTATAAAAGCTAAAAAATCGACACCAGCCCAGCCTGAATTTTGCAATTAAAATTACTATTTATAAAGCACACTTACTTATGCTCATATTTTATTTTCGATTAAGTTCGAAATTCATGAATTAATATATGAAGAAAATATTAATATTAATGACTATTTAGGAAATTATGTACATAAACACTACATAAAAATCATTACTTAGACAAATAGTATATTCAAATGAAATTCCAGTAAGAAAATCACTTTAGAATGAAAGGAACGTATGATAAAAGAAATCACAATTTGGAAGCACTCCAAAGAAAAGTTTTTGAAAAAGAGTAGATTTTTAAAAATGCATCTCTGTAACTTATTAAATCAAATTAAATTTTTAAAGATTTCGCTAAACAAATGCACAACATAAATATAATTTTAACGAATAACAAATTAGTAAAATGCCAGACCAACTTGGGCTCTGAAAAAAGAATTTAGAGAAGTGCACAGGTCGCAGCCGGACCAATACTTCTTATCATATTTGCTGAAACGGACCGAACGTTTAGCTTTTATTCCGGACCGAGCACCGACCTGGAAATTTTGGGCAGTGCAGACTTCTAGAAAGAATGACGTTCAGGCTCGACCTGGAAGAAAAAGAAGTCTGGCCCGATCCGAATTTGCAGAAAAATTAAAATAAGAGCACGGCCCGGCTCTAAAAGAGAGAAAACCTTACCCAGGCCGAGTCTCGCGGTTTTAAAATGGTGCGAGCGTCGGGCTCGAACTTCGCCCCAAGTCGTTTCCCATGACGATGCATACTACCGTTTTGTAAACCCTTTATTTTCCCAAGGGAAGGGGGGTGCGATCGCCTCCCCCCCCCTTAGATCCGCCATTGTAGGAGGACCTAGGAATTTTCGTCCATTCCGATTGAAGATCCTTAGGGAGTTCTGCCTTTGAATAATGCTTCCGTGCTCCGACTTTTCTTTCGATGTGCTCCCAAAGATGTTTAATTGGATTGAAGTCCAGTGACTTACTGGGCCAGCCCCAAACTTTCATTTTCTTAGCTGTAAGCCAATTTGTGACCATTTTGGAGGTGTGCTTGGGATCATTACCCTACTGAAACATTCATCCACGAGGCATCTTTTTTACGAGCATAAGGCAGCATCTGATCTTCTAAAATGTTTTTTAAAACATTTTGATCCATAATCTCATCAATGTGCACGAGAGGGACGACGCCATCATGATGGAAAGCTCCCCAGACCATTATTAATTCGATTCAGTGTTTTACTATTGGACGTTGGTACCCGGGATGAATTGTGGTACCTTTTGAACGACAAATATAACGTCGGCCATTACTTCCAAACAAATTGAATTTGGATTCATCGGTCCAAAAGACCTTCTTCCAATTTTTGGTTGTTCACGTTTCGTGCTCCTTAGCGAATTTCAATCGGATTTTTCTATTCTTTGCCCAAATGAGAGATTTTTTGCAGGGACCCGTGCACACAATCTAGCGGCATCCAGACGACGTCTTATGCTCTCCTTACTCACTGTGAGTCCATGTTCAGTGGCCATTTCCTTACATATTTTAGCAGAGTTCTTGTTTGGGTCTGCGACCGACTTCCTTCGAATCAACGCGTCTTGACGTCCAATCGTTTTACTTTGGGCTCCTAATATTGGAAGATCGTGCACACCTTTACCATCCTTCCATTTCTTTACAATGTGGCCAACAGTTGATTCTAGAATTCCCAACTTCCTGGCGATAGTAGAATATGACATTTTCCTCTCGCTTCTTTAATAATTAAAAGTTGAATGGCAAAAGGCGTATTTTTCACTGTTTTCATACTGAAACTGATACAGATACTAACATTAAGATTTTCACGTACGAAATAGAATTCTAGTGCTTTATGGATTAAGCAAGTGAGTTTCGCATACAACAATCCGGCTGAGGAGCCGGATTGTTTCGTGCTTTATATATGATGCATCACATATTCTACAACATTCTGGGAACGTGACTAAGTAAAGCTACTAATTTGCGTATCTGCACAAAGTTATCGATATTATAAAGTCATTTGCATACGGCTCGTACAGAAAGGAAATAACGTAATTAAAAAGCCAGGGATTCGAACCCATATCTTCTGCGTGAAATTCCTCTGCTCTAGCCACTTCAGCTAGCAGAGCGCTTGTGTGTGTGTGACGATATCACATGTATTTAAGTCAAGTATTAAAACCTTGAATTTGTTCAGATCGCCTCAAAACTTCTGATTTCTGCTTTCAAATTCACGTTTTGTATTTTTTGAATCAACACTTCACACATATTATTAGTTGCGTACCGTGTAGGATGACTAAAGCTATAAATTACTAATTTACATCACTGTCGGAGTTTCCTCTTAGTCCGCACAGCTTCCAAGAAAATCCTTATTATTTATATGCTGCCACCACCGATATGATTACGTAATATTGGTCACGCCCTGAGAAGATTGTTTAAATGAAAACCAACGCTTTCAATTAACTAAATTAACAGTTTATTTACACACTATTTACACAACAACAAAGCACTATTTACACTTACAAACTCGGATATAGATGATCCGGTTCAACATTAAATTGAATACAGTAAATGCTGGCTGTGTACTGTTAAACTACGTTAAATTACCCTCACTCTACACACGTTAAATTAGCTTTCCGGAGATCAATCTCGATCTCCCAACACATGGGCTCTAAGCCTAAGCTATCCGAGCCGCTCTCAACCCTACGCACTCTCTCAGAGCTATCCAAGGCACGACTGTCCACCTTGCGCGCTACGCTCCACCTCTCTCAGCAGAACAGCCTGCCTTCCAGTAACCCCTTGCTCCTTCTCAACGTAACCCCTCTGGCTCCCATTGTCTCACCATCTTCCACAGACATCTCAAAAGGTTGGGCACACCCCTCTCCAACTATCTTTTCCCCCTTCATACCATCTATACATTTTCACCGGCTTAGATCCAGTTTTAGATAAGGAAAGACTGTTATTTTGAAATTCCAGTACACAGCCCATACAATATATAATATATTAAGGGTGTATTCGAAAAAATATTTTTCCACCCTCAACAGCTCGAAATTTTCTGAGACATTTTCAGACTCATTTTTAAAAGTAAAAACATGAAACTTGCTGGGGTGATTTCTGAAGACATGTTTAACATGCCGTGTGATTTCATTTTCAGCTGAATTAAATAGAATTTGATTTTTAAACAATTATTTTCTCAGTATGACCATTTTTTTCATCCCCTGATCGCCCGTTTCGGAAAATTCGGTTCAAAACGCCAACTTTGACAGCGTTTTTTACAGTATTTTCTGTATTTATCAAAAAATTAAGAAGCACGGCACATTATATAGTTTCTAAATAAGAGAATTTCCCAGTTTGATGAGTTTGAGAGCAAAAATGAATTTTAAAATGAATCAGAAAATGAGCAGTTTGGATCGGAATACACCCTTAAGACAAAAAATAATATAGAACCTCAGTTCTAATAGCAGATGTTTCTCAGAACCTGACAATCACTAAGAAATTTTGGCAGTTATCCACGCTCTCTCGTATCTGTATTCTTGCGTCTAACCCATTTTGCAGAACTTGTGCACGGCTTTTGCCGCAGTAAATTGAGCAGCCTCGGCTGCTCGCGTTGTTATTTACGTGAAAATGGTCCACCTGTCTTATGACGTTTTTGAAAAAGACTTTTCATGCTTTGCAGAAGCAGATGCGCGCTATAAGGAGCTTATACTATCAGAAAAAAATGTATAGACAATTTAGACACTCGTCAAAAGAACGTGTTAACTGAATTCAGCATCCAGATGGAACACCGCGCCTGAACCATAACGTATAACAAGATTGAAGACCATGGTTACCAATTCGCAGCCAAAGAAGGGAACCTATTGAACAGGCTTAAAGAATTGAACACAGAATTTCAAGCATCACTTGGGGTAAGTGATCTATCATTGCTTAATAATATTGTTATTGAAGATTTCCCCTCCACTCCCCTATTGCTAATCTTATTGAGGAATATTCCGATTCCGAAAATGATATGTTAATTTATTCAAATCCTAGTTCTAGTAAAAGACGTCATGATGATGACGAAAATAATGATCGGATTACTGTCCAAAGTAAGAAAAAATCCCACCCCACCCTAATTTTTATGGCTCAAATGACTAATCTAAAACTATTACCTCTTCTATATTGAGGCCATAAAAGTTTCTGTAAATTCTGAAGAACGGTATAGAATTGTTCAAAGTCTGGTAACGCGGGAAAAGGTCCATTATAGGAGTTTTCTTTTGGAAAATAAAAAAACTTCATCTATGTCTTGAGGGGTCTCCCTGCTAATACCCCACTTCAAACTGTTAAAAATTCCATAATCCATGAAGACTTACACGGAATTACTGTTACTCAAATGTACCGTGGCAACACGAAAAACCGTATCCCACTCCCGCTGTTCCTAATGCAATTGCCCAGACAGCAAAACCAAAACAAATTATTATTCCAAATTTGTGAGATCACGGGCCTCCTGGTCCAGTTTGAGAAGTATCGGGCTCGAAAAGGTCTTATACAGTGTCATAACTGTCAGGGGTACTTTCATTCGGCGGCAGTCAGCCACCTCCCACCGAAGTGCGTTAAATGTGCTGGCGCACATAAGACTGATACCTGTCATAAGCCGTATGATGACCCTTGCTGGTGTATACACTGTCATGGCGCTCATCCCACTAATTACAGATTGTGCCCGAAGTTCTCCGGTGATCAAAACGAAAATATCGCTAAAAACTTAATTCAAGCTCTAAACCCGCGTTACCTTTTCCTGCAAAGAAGGTAAATTCTATAGTCTCTTTTGCAAAAAGTTACTGGTGGCGTGGTTTCAGATTTCCCAACCCCATCCCCACTGTGAATCGCAAAATTTCATCATCCCCAAAAGCAGTCTCGGATGCTGATTTTCTGAAAGACCTCATTAATTTGAGAAATTTTATGGTAAGCAGGTAGTATTACCTGCCTTCCAAAAATTCCTGCCAAAACTCAGTGAAGCACCCACGGACATAGACAGGATTTATAATTAATATAGTAATTTTCCTAGCACTGTTTAACTAGTACTATCTGTCTCTTTTTTTTTCGACTCACTCCCCCTCCCTTATCTGGCACTTTCCCTGCTCAAATAATTTGAATTTTTTAACTGTTGGTTTATGGAATTACAACGGACTTAGAAACAAAGCCAATAAGTTAAAAAAAATTATATATACGTATAACTTGGATATTATTTTGGTTTCTGAAACCCACTTTTCCAGGGGTTTTGCCCTGTTGACAAACCTCTAGATGGCGGCACTCCTTTGAGTGGCGCTGCTGTGTATGTTAAATATGGTCTCAATGCTTCTCTATTTAAAGTCCTCAAATTCCAATCCATTGAAGCTACTCACTACTCCTATTGCGTTAGATCTCCCCTCCACCCCTCACCTTCTGATTGCAGCTACCTATTTACCACTTCACAAGGATTGCCGTCTGCTTGCCCAAGATTTTTCAAATTTAACCCGCTCTTTTTCAAATTTCATTATTGCAGGTGATTTTAGCCAGAGCCTCCCTCAAACCTCTCTTTTCTAAGCATAGCTGTTTGTCTCTTCCTAACCAGTTACTGTTGTATAAATCCTTTATCATATCTATCATGACCTACGGGTCAGTCGTATGCGGATCTGTCTGTGAAATTCGGACGCAAAAACTTCAAATTGCACAAAATAAAATTTTACGACAGATTGCAAATGCAAACACGTTTGTACAGAATGACATCATTCATTTTGATCTCAACATTCGGCCTATCTCGCAAGTCATCAAAAACTTGCTCAAAATGGACCACAAGCATTACTGACGTCATAGAACGTCACGATGGATTATAGCCAATCAACTTCTTCATTTTTCCCACAAGCGCTCACCAAAAGCCAATCAAATACCCCAATGCTTCTGGGAAACACTGCAAGCTCCGCCCAGTGCGCGTGGTCAATTTTCACAGAGATCGTGTTCTAATACCCAACAAAGCGTTGCAGTCTATTAGACAGTATAATATGAACAACACTATGGGTAGGAAAAGACCGCTTGTCATCCTAAGTCGAGATGACGGTTTCGCACCCCCTTCCAAAAGACGGAGGAGGGAATCACCTTAAAGCACATCGTTAAAGGCATTCTAAATTCAAAATTGCTCTTTTGCCTTTTTATTTCTGGCACTCTACTTTTAATTTAAAAAATTTTCATTTTGATTGATTCCACCCAGCCCTTACGTTTGGCACCGGTTGTAATTCACCTTCTTAACGCTTATGTTTTTATATTATTTTATAATAGCTTATTTATTTGATTAATTCTTTTATTGCATTAATTTATACAATGTGATTCATAAATATCAAACAATAGCCTATTTCCTTAAATATTGCCCCTAGTTACATACTTCCTATTGCAAAGTTTCATAAAAAAAAGTGAAAATTTGATGACAGAAGTTGCAAATGCATGGGGGTGGGGTCTATTTGAGAAAATACAAAAACTAATTTTTTATGCGCCCCGTAGGGTGAAATTTCAAATTAGGAAAAATTCCTTCCTGAATTATTTTTTAAAAATTCCATCTTCACAGAGATATGCCCGTTTAACCTTTTCGGTCCCTGGGTCGCCATACGGGGACCTCTGTTTTTTTCCTTATAAAAACTAAAATGTCCGATTTTTTTTCATTTTCACATCATTTCATAATAGCTGAATGTTTTTTGTGTTCAAAGTAAACGAATAAATTTCAGCATCTAAGCTGATTCCCACATAAAATAAACGTTATTTTCATCTGAGTTTGCAAAATGTCTAAAAATACCCAAAAGACAGTATGACCATGAAAGTGAGAAATTTTCATATTTAACTTAAATCTTTTTCAATAAATAATTTTAAGGATTCGTAGATTATTTACTTATTTAAAGCTCTTAAATAAGTGATTGCGTTAATTTAGGTTAATGGTTATTAAATTCATGTTTTTAAGGGGTTTGTAGTTTTAGATCCATATTTTTTAACCTAAATTACTAAGCGCCTAAAGGATAAATTTCAGAAAAGATATTTTTTCTGTCATTTGCAATGTCATTTTCTTTGGAAAAAAAACAATGAATAAGCATTTGTATAACTATTTTAGCTTGGGAACTGAAGAGGTGAAATAATTCGTCACGTTTTAAGGGAATAGACACAAATTGAAATGCGTGTAATTCAAGAAACAATATTAATTTAAGGGGTCCGGGAAACATATATATATATTTTAATTATTTATTGAGTTAGAATTTTGATTTTTTTGTGATGGTTAATCCTATAATTTGTGAACAAGATCAGATCCTAAAATTTCTCATAATGTTTAAAAAAATTAATTATTATTATTTTTTAACTGGGATAATTTAAAATCATTATAACTCGAAATATTTTTTGTCGAATCTCAAAAATTTTTTCATTTAATAAAAAAATGTATATAAGTTTCAATTTTGTTACAGCCTTTCTTTAAATATTAATTTTTAAAAAATAAAAAAATAAAATAACAATTAAAAAAAAGATGTAACTTGTTTTTAGAAAATGATATTTTCAGAAGTAAATATATGTATTTTTTTATTTTGCAAAACAAAATTAATGCAAAATAATTGAAAAAAACATGTTCCAAGTTTGAACCATTTATCTTTAACGATTCTTGACGAGAAATTGTGAAAAAACTCATCATGCAGAAAAACCCATTTAAAGTTTAAAACTAAGATTGTCTCCTAATAGAATGTTTAAATTCATTTTAAAAGCTTGCCGGTGAGTAACTCCTTTTTGTAGCTTAAACTTCTGATTCAGTTTAACTTTTGCCAATTCCATCTTCTTCCTGCACTGTTTAATGTCTCGGTTGATTTAAACAAGACTTTTCCTAACATGACGATTTCGAGTTTTTTCAAAATTTTAGACCTCACAACTTCAGATTTTTTATCGGCCCGTTAAAAAAGTTTGTTTATTCTGGCGGCCCGGCCCGTTTGAAAGTTTACCTTCCTTCATTTTGCTGGCCAAGCCTGCGGGCCGAACCTCGGTCTGCCCCGGGGCCTATTTTCATTCACGACACTGGAGTCGGTACTGGTCTTCACTTTTTTCGGACAGGGCCGGATCAGTCCCGGGACTTATTTTTTTCTGAAGGCTCTTTCCGAGTCGTGCCTAGGCATTACACTTTCCGGGGGCCGGGCTAGGTTCAGGCCTTGCTTTTTTCTGAAGGATCGGAACGAACTTAGCTTATTTTTTTTATATAAGAAGCCGGGATTGGCTTTATCCTTCCTAGTTCTGCACTGGCCGACATTTTCAGTCCCGGTCTCGACCCAGCTCGTATGAAAATCATTGTCTCGGTGTGGCCTGGTCCGTCAAAAAATTAGTAAAATTTGGCTAGGCCCAGCAACTTTTGCAAAAAATTCATAAATTTTTAAATCGCCATTATTCAGCAATCAAACTTTAAAATTCCTTCTTGTTAAAGAACAGTAGATTTCTAGGCAATAAAATTAAAATACAGTACAGCATGTGAAAAAGAACCTGCCTATGATAGAATCCTGCCTTAAACGAAAAATGTATTGATCTACGCAAAATGAATATAATAATTTGTGAGAAAAGAATAGAATATATTATTTCTTGCTAAGAAGGGAACTTGTCTATAACACATTTTTTTTTTTTTCGTTCCTATATGATTCCACCTTAGAAGATTTTACTGTATAGCATTTTTCAAAATCTCCAATATATGGAATATGGATAAACGATATTAATGATAACTGAGAAATTTACATACAAATGAAGATTCATTTAAAAAATATATCACAGCCTAGGGTCAATATATCCGCTTCTTTAAAAATGAAGATTATAAACATGAAAAAAAAAAGGCTAAAATGGTAAGTATTTTTGGTCAGAATTCCTCGTACGAAACAATTATTAACCTTATCTATGTAAAAATCCATGTTTTGTAGAAATTCAGTCGGGCAGAGATTTTAACTTTTCTTTTTTTCCGTGCCGGGCCGGTCTCGCTCCGAAATTTTAGCTTTTGTACCGGGCGGACTGATCTTTTCCTATGGGTCGGGCGTGCCCGAGCCTGGGCCGAGCCTGGCCCGTGCAGACCTCTAGTGCAAACCTCCAGCATATTTCGAAAGCACGTTTAACATAAAATCTAAACGCTGCTATTTTAATGTCAAAAAGGAGAGACGCTGTCTTAAATCGACTTTTAATCTTAATGTTATATATTCCACAAATTGATGTATGAGATATATATTTAGTATTTTTTAAGATATTGTTTATAACCTATCTGTCATTCAAAGTGCATCAATATCAGGTTCCTCAGAGGTATGCTTAAGTGGTGTAAGTCACGAATTTGGGATTTTAATATCTGTGTGAGTTTTGCAGATATTAAGATGGAATTTCTTGTGTTTAATTCAGTAATGGATTAGGAAAATTTTCTTAATTAGAAATTTTACCCTACGGGGGCCTTATAAAAATTTAGTTTTTATATTTTCTCAAATAGACCCCCCATGGAGTTACAATCATCCACTTTTGCACCCTTTTTTATGAAACGTCGCAATTGGAAGTATGTGTTTGGGGGCAATATTTAAGGAAATAGGCTATTGTTTCGATCTTTATAATCACACTGTATAACGGAAAATAAAAATGGTATGGCCCTGTCGGCTTTTCTCCCTTCCCCGATTGTTTGCTTGACAAAATCATTGCCACTGCACGAACTTTGCTGCAAAGTCCACTATCTGCTGAATCCATCTACGCACTCATTCATCGACTCAACTTCAACAACATCGAAGTGACGTTAACGCAGGCATTACGACTTGCGTACGTATTCAAGTTTCCTGCATTGGTCATTGGTCAAGTAATTTTGCTTACAGAAAAGTTAGGACAGAAAAACATATCGTCTCAAAACTTTTGCTAGCTACTGTATATCTTATGTTTAATCGGCCAGCATACTAGATCGGCTGAAGCTATTCCGTTAAAAAATTTAACTGCTAGAGTGACGTGTGACGCATAATTCCAAATATTCACGAGAGCAGGAATTCGAAACATAACGTGTGATAATGTAACTAATTTCAGTGCGATTTGACAAAAGTGATGTTAGTTAAATATGGTGAGACGCGTCATACAATTAGAGAGGAAGGAAAATGATGACATGAAAAAATGCCATTTGTATTGCGGGTGTATAGGTTGGTGCCAAATTCTACGACCGGAGTCGCGCCTTTTCAATTATTGTATGGTGAGCACCTGGAAGTCCTTTATCAGTATTGAAATTGTCTTGGTCGGGAGAAAATAAGGGAGTACAATTGTCGTAATTTCCGTCGTATAATCCGCGGATCAAACAATCATTTTTGGACCCAGAATTCTTATTTAATAATTACAGTAAAATATTTACAGCTATTTAAGAAGCTGCATTTTACCAAATAAAATTTCTGTGTTCAAACATGATTGTTTGATCCGCGGATTATACGCCAGAAATTACCGTAGATACGATATCAATCCACGAATATTTAATCAAACTTATGG
This sequence comes from Maratus speciosus, assembly GCA_963932465.1. Lineage (NCBI taxonomy): Eukaryota > Metazoa > Arthropoda > Arachnida > Araneae > Salticidae > Maratus > Maratus speciosus. The sequence continues at coordinate 280,179,623 of OZ010794.1, read as the reverse complement.
GCCGCTTAGAATTAATCATTCCGGTATGTGCAAAACACAGTTTCCAACCTTTTTATATATTTTTAATCAAATACCACTAGAAATTTAGTATAAAAGAAAACAGAAACAAAAAGTTTCCAACCTTCGTATTTTTTTAATCAATTATCTTCAGAAATTTTGAAGATAATTTTTTTTATATATTCCTTATTATAATTTTTAATTTTCCTTTTTTATATATTCCTTATTATATTATTTCCTTAAATTAATTCTAATTAAAATAAGAAAAAAAATCGATACAAAATTTCTGGCAGAAATTGACTTTTCAAAAACCAAAGGTTGGCAGCTATGCTTTTGCGCATGCCCGAATGATTCATTCGAATAGTAAAATCATTCATTCAGCCCATCACTAAATAATCTCATTGGAAATAATATGGCTATTTTTGAAAATTTTATAATAAATGTTTGGACACGTTGAATAAGGGAACAAATGTTTAAATCATATGTAATGGTGGTACTACGGAGGTATCTTCATCCATTTCAGATGGTCCTCAAAGAAATAAATTAAATACGAAATTAATATGAATAAAATTTCTGGTTTAAAATATTTTTATTTGACTCTAACGGAACCTGCACACGATGAAGATAGATTTTTAAAAAAGTTCATGCTTGTGTGTGTGTGTGTGAAAATTATTTTAAAAACCACAATAAATGAGTTAACTGCGATGCAGTTTTCAAACAAATTGCATTTGAAAGGGTAGTTTGTTTTTCCTGTAAGACAATGAAAAATTTAAAATGGGCGATTTTTAGAAGTTTAAAAAATTGCAAAATCGAAATTTAATCGTTGTGTATCCGACCTCAAAATGACGTCAGTGTTACGCACGGATACGTTTGTATGTTATAATCTAGAATAGTGGTCATTATACATTCATGTCCAAATATTAAGGATAAGTGACCGGACGCTTCCAATTTTACACGTTTCGTTGAATACCTATTGAAATTCTTGATGGATTGTTCTTGAACTTCCACAATGTAAAGAACATGTTTGACTTCATATTTCTCAGCGAAAATTTAGTCGGGAAGACAATTAGGGAGTTAATTGCGATGCATTTTTCAAACAAATTGCATTTGAAAGGGTATTTTGTTTTTCCTGTAAGACAGTGTAAAATTTAAAATGGGCGATTTTTAGAAGTTTTAAAAATTACATTTGAGAAAATTGCAAAATCGAAATTTAATCGTTGTGTATCCAACCTCAAAATGTCGTCAGAGTTACGCACGGATACGTTTGTCTGTTATAACCTAAGATAGTGGTCATTATACCGTCATGGCCAAAAATTAAGGATAAGTGACCGGACGCTTCCACTTTTACACGTTTTGTCGAATGTACACTGAAATTCTTGACGAATTATTCTAGAATTTCTAGGGTGAAAAGAACATGCTTGACATCATATTTCTCAGTGAAGATTTAGTCGGGAGGACAATTGGGGAACTGATAATAAATTTAGTAATAAAATAATATTTGCGATCACCGATGTAATAGAAAATACTGAAAATGATCTGTCACTGTGTTAAATGACTATATTTTGGTAATGTTCAACTTTTGTGTGTATTTGTGTAAGTGTGGCACTCATATTCGTGAAGATGTTAACGTTTCTGTGAAAAGTTCAAAAGCTTTTTGTTTATAGAATATAGTTTTCAACGAAATTTCAACACAACTTTCCGAAAGCCTGACAAAGAACAGTAGAAACAGTATACTGCAATTAAAACATGAATATCTGATGAGATATGGGCATTTGTATGAAATAATTTTTAAGTGGGCATGCGTGGAAGATTCCAAAATTTTTATTTTATAATTTGGTAGTCAGCTATTTAGGGCAACTTATATAAAATGTCCAGTCAAATATCGTGGAAATTCAGAAACATAGGGGCGATATAGTTAGTTGCTTTCTAAATGTAGCTTTAATATAAGTGATTTTTCACAATTTTTCAATCAGCTCGCTGTATTTTTGAGTTTTTTCAATATTTGACTGGACTTTTTTTTATAGAAGTTGCTCTAAATTGCTGACTACCAAATTATGAAATAAAAATTTTGGAATCTTCCACGCATGCGCAATTAAAAATTATTTCATAGAATGCCCATATCTCATCAAATATTCAATATATTCATGCTTTAATTACAGTATACTGTTTCTGCTCTTCTTTGTCAAGTTTTCGGAAGGTTGTGTTAAATTTGATTGAAACTCTGTACACTATGAACAAAAAACTTTTGAATTTTTCATAGAAACGTTAACATCTTCACGAATATGAGTACTATGCTTACACAAATGCACACAAACGTTGAACAGGACCCAAATAGTCATTTAACATAGTAACAAAGCCATTTTCAGCATTTTCTGTTACATAATTGATCACAAATATTATTTTATTATTAAATTTATTATTAGCCCCCTAATTGTCCTCCCGACTAAATCTTCACGGAGAAATATGAAGTCAAACATGTTCTTTACATTATAGAAGTTCAAGAACAATTCATCAAGAATTTCTGTAGGTATCCGACAAAACGTGTAAAATCGAAAGCGTCCGGTCAGTTATCCTTAATTTTTGGACATGAGTTTACGCTCTAAAGTGCCTCAATTGGGTCCTGCGTATGACCACGTTATAAATGAGTTAATGAATAATTTAGGATTTTTACCAACAAAATTAACTTTTTATGCATGTAAGAAAAATATTTTCCTTGTTACATCTCTGGGATGTTAAAAGGAATTTTTTTTTCTTTTTTTTAAAGACCCTTTTCCTTGTTCAACAACGCGAAACTTTCTGACGCATTTACAGAAACGTTTTTAAACGTAAAAGCATGCAACTGGCAGGCATGATTATAGAACAGATTTAGAATCGAATAGCATTTCTAATTTTTTAATAAATGGATTGCGTACTATTTATAAGTGATTACTGTCTCATGTTGGCATTTCTTGGACTATCACGCCCGGAAATTTGGTTGAAAACGTCAAACTTGACAACATTTTTAGAAAAATCGATTATCTTAGCATAGAAAATGAAAACGCTTTTCGATTTCATAGCTTCTGAATAAAGACATCTGCCAATTTTATGCGTTTATGAATAACAATGAATTCAAGTAAGTATCACAAAGAAAATACAAGGGCTATTTTTTTCAACCTCTGATGGACCGTAAAATAAAAACAAGTGTGAATAACAAAATGGTTTTATAACTAGCACTTGTATTATAGCATGTACAATCGAAGTTACTCTACGACACAGCCACAGTGAAGACTGAGACATCTGTCATACCGATGGTAAGTTTACCAATACAATCTTCGTAGAAGATTGCCTTCAGCATGTTGAGATCATGAATGTATCATTAAATAATAAATTCATGGTTGAGATAGGACTTCAAGGCGTGTTGAAGATTTTCGTTGGAATGGAAACGTTTCCCCTCTAGACTTGTCTTCAGCTCTCGAAAAAGGTGACAATCACTCGGTGCCACGCCGAACTGATGGCCCAACTGCTTGTTTCATAATTTCGATGGGAAGTGTTCGATTATCCGGCGTACAGCCCATATCTGGCAACGATTGGCTTTCATCTTCTTCGAGAACTGAAGATAGGTCTGGGAAGACAGCGCTTCCATCCCAACAAAAATCTTCAAGATGCCTTGAAGATTGCTGAACATGCTGGCGGCAACCTTCTATGAAGAGAGTATTGAAAAACTCGCCTACCGGTATGACAAATGTCTCAATCTTTACTGTTACTATGTCGAAAAGTAAGTTTGATTTGTAGTTGACTCAGTGTTCTCGCTGCCGCTCGCCATTGCACCAAATCGCGACAAAATGCTTCATTTGGCGTGTAAATGAACAATCAGGATCGCCAAATTGCGAGAGTTCCATTTCTGCCCTTTTCATGTATGCGTGTGTGTGAGCCAATACAGTCGAGATTCTTATCCGCGTTGCTGAACGATTGATGTCACTTTAAATGTTCAAACGCACCGTTCCATTTACATTACTCTATTTATAAAGATACTGACTCAACATCAATTCAGTTTAGGGACAGAAAAATACACAGAATGTGATATGCGACAGGTATTTCTCTGTTGTCAGTTAATTACTATCTATGCGTTGGCATCGCGTCAAACCGGTAAAAACACAAACAAAATTACTAGCATCAAGCGCCAAATCGAGAAAAGTTTTGCTGGAATGTGGTGTTGAAATTAGCCATTTACCATACTATTTATTAGTTCCATTCAAAGTATCATTGGACGGTTAATTTTTTCTATTGGTTAGAGTCGAAAACTCATAGCAATTTTTAGTGTATATTTTCACAATGATAAATCAAAGATACTGTTTTGAATTCTTATTTATACTGCTAAAGGAATATCTGAAACATTTACACATTTAGGAGACATTTAGAATGTAATTATTTTTAATAGCTTCTGTAGCGGCTAGTGGAATTTCTATTTTATAAGCAATTACAAAAAATAGGTTATTTTAGAACATATTGGAAAAAATGGATACATTAAAAGATTTAAGATAGATTTTTCAGTGTTTCATGCCGAATCTATTTTGCTAACATTTTTTTCATTTGACTACTGATTTTTATTTCTCATTCGCCAAATCGCTGATGTTGGTCAAAAACCAGCGAGAACACTGACTTGACTTCTGGTTAGAAAGCCAGTTTTTTATTGACACTTGGCTTTATTTTGCGGCCCATTGGAGGTTGAAAAAAAAAATACCCTCGTAGTTAGAATTTGAGAACAGTCTTGAAATAAAATGAGATTTCATTAACTTTTTCAAAAAGTAAAGGTAACATAACAAAACTTGTTTGCTTTTTTATTCTTTATTGATTGCTTCATAGTACACTTTTGGAAATAAATAAATTCAATTATATACATATAACCACTTTCCACTTTCTGTCCATATTCAGCATTATTTATCCTGCTTCCAAATAGTAAGATATTTATTTGGGTTTTCTGATGGTATTCACTGAAAAAAATAATACAAAATTTAGTAATTAATTTGCTGGATAAAAGAAAACAGTTAAGTGCAATTATAAAATAGGTTTTATATGTCAAGACACATAAAAAGGTCAGAGGATTAATTAAAACTCAATTCCTGTTCGTTTAAAACCCTTTATCTAGTGATGATACTTATAAGTAACATTAAAATGACTTGTTATAAAATTCATTTAATATATCGATTACTAGTAATACAGTTTAGAATGAGTTATAGATGCATTACTTTATCGTGTTCCAAAAGCATTATGGGTTACACAAAACAAAAATATGTTTAAAAGGATGATTTCTTTTGCCTTTGCATCTTTTCAGCTTTCTTGGCGTTGGAGGTGGGGGTGGTTGTGAATTCGGAAATATTTCTATACTCCTATTGTAAGAACATTATATTTGTTCATTTACTAATTCTATAAAATACTAAGAAAATATTTAAAATAAAAGATTTGAGTGGGATTATAAGTAGTTTACAAAATTCCTATAAATTCAAATTTAATTAATCCTTCCAAAATATTTCTGAAATTTATTAACCCTCTCACTGCGTAAGTAATTCTTCGTGATGAGCGTCTTTTACAGAATTTTCAATCTTTTATTACCGGTTCTTTAAAGCAGAAATTTTTGACTATCGTAATCGGGAAAATGTCCTGATTAAATCGGAAAAAGTTTTCGCTGAAAAATAACTGGTGGGAATAACCAAATAGTATTAATTTGACGGGAAAATGCATGCCCGAGCGTTTCTCGGGCTGCGCAGCGAGAGGGTTAAATGATTATGTAAATCTTCTAATGTAGTTCCAAAAATTCATGAAAAATGCTTTAGACGATAAAATTTTCATGAATCCATAATTCAGTACATAAAGGGTTAGTGACATTCCAGATTGTCATCTATAAACATTGTTGAAAATTCATGGAACCTACTCGAAGGCATAATTTTCGCTCTTACTTTATAACTATCCTCGATGGAAGATCTATGATAGGAGCTCATATATTATTGATCCAAATGGCCATATATAAACCCTGTTAAGGATTCATTAGACCTACATGAAGATATTTTGGATTATTAGTATACATAATTAAATTTTGGATTTTACTCTACGACTATGCTCGGTTTATGCTTTGCTTTAGGAACTCATCAGAGGATTGGGCGAAATTGGTACTATATTATTTCCAAGGCTTTGTTGAATAATTATCTATGCTTATAACTGCTGTTATTCGAGCGAAAGATGGAACTGAAACTACTTCTAGAGTATGTGTATAACAAACAGTCCTTTCTGTATAAAAATCGTCCCTCGTATATATAATTAAATGGTGTATTATTTCAATTAGTATATTCAATTAGGCTGTTCTCAAATCGAAAAGGTCAACTTTCTGACATACGTTTTAATTTATTTTTGTTCGAAAATGTATGAAACTAGCTGGTGTTGTTGTTCGGAAACTATGTCAATGAGCTGTTTTTTCCATTTTGTTGCAACCAAATAGATCTTTCAGAAAAGAGTGTCAAAGTGGGCGTTTTGAACCGAATTTCCGCGCGAAGGAAGAAAGAGCACCCAAGAGCGGGCAAAAAACGTGTTTGTCACGTGATCAAAATGGATTATAACTCAATAGGTAATTGATGGATCAAAAAATGGAAAAAACAGTTCAATTTCAAATCGCTTCCATGGCCAGGCTTTTCGTTAAAAAATGAATTTGAAAATGTGTCAAAACGTTTTGCGCTTGTTGAGCAAAGCAGTTAAGAACAGCCTTAATAGGGTTCTATGTGAGTTTAAAAAATAGGCTCATAATCTTAAAAACATCGTCAGCATAATAAATATATTTAAACGTACCACCCTCTCTGATGACAGCACAATGAGGCAAATTTCGACCAAAGTTTTCGTCGACGCACTCATATCGTTGTCTGCTTGTAGCTTCTTTATCCTCGTAATCCAGGCAAGATATGTCGCAGTAAGAGGGCCCGCTGGCGGGCTGGTGGCATTTCAAATCTCCTGGCTTGACGAGGTTGACTTTGCAGTTCAAATAGGCTGCAAAAAGGTACATATTTCAGTCATGGTGTTATCAATGCTAATAAATGGGAATCAAAGCCTCTATTACAAAGGGGTGAAAATAATGTATTTAAATTTATGAGTGAGTGAGAGTAACTTTTAACAGAGTATGGCTGTTACATATATAAATATATATATAACTCTCAATCACTCGAAAATTTCGAAATTACCTAATCAGGACCCAATAAATGCACGGTGCTGTGGGTCCAGGGATCTGAGTAGCTAAATTTCAGAGGTACCCAAATAGCACATTTTATACATGATCACGACATAATAAATTTATATCTCTATAATAATAGCCTAAGTCATGTGACTGTAGTCACATGACTTAGCTGCTGATGACATGTCATCAACAGTTCCGTGCTGACCGCTTCGCTTTACGCCATTTTGGCACTTTATTGTTAGCCGGGCGCAAGTGAAAATCGCCAAATGTGTTCCATCGCCATCATTTCATCTATATTAAAATAGTTCGAGTCATGTTACTGCCATAAACAATTTCGTGGTGAGCTCTTCTCTTTTGACATGCAAGGCGACCATTTTTAACACGTTCACGCCGGCGCGGTGGGTCACACTCGACTGTCTCACAGCTGACAAGTCTCCGGGTTTTTCGATACCAGTATTTTAATACAGAATATGTTGTTTTATTTAATTAGAATATTTGGGCGATTTAAAGGAACAACATTTTCTCTAAAATAACAATGGTGTGCAAAAATTCGGAGACTTGACAACTCTGAGACAGTGGAGTGTGACCCACCGCGCCGGCGTGAACGTGTTAATAAAAATTATTTTCTCGAATAAAACTACTTAAAAGTTGCCCTGACCACAAAGAATTTTAGGTACTTTTATGTTAGCGGGGCGCAAACTCGCCAATAGCATTTTTTATTTTTCGCGTGCTAAATTAAAACTATGCTTTGATGCTGAAATTAAATGTCATGGTTTATGGTATTATTTACTATTTTTCTTTCTTTCTTTTTTTTTAAATAAAGAAATAAGTGAAAGAATATTTTAAATATTTTAGTTTTAAACTAAATTTGTGTATTTTAAATAAAATGAGTGAAAGGATTATAATTTAAATTAAATTAAGGAAATACAAAGAAATGCGACCAGAACAATGTTTGGCGATTTAACACCTGCGCTTGTCTAACATATAAATACAGAGTTCTTGATTTCTCTATCAGAATCTTTCGATTTGGCGAAGAATTAAGCAAGTAAATTAAATTATGAATAAAAGTAACACTATACAATGCTTAGCATACATTTAAGGGAGACCAAATTGGTCGCTAAAGGCCAATAGTTAAATTAATATTGCTCCATAAGGTGATCACAATTCAAAAAAATTTCGGTTTCAAAGTTTTAAGAACTTTACAAATTTATATGCTTTAACTTTTTAAACTTCATAAATACATCGACTTTTTAAAACTCAATTAATTCTTTAAATCAAAAAGCTGAGGTTAACCCTCTAAATGTAAGATTTATTCCTGAAAACTGGGGACATCTGTTCACGTTTGATTGTATTTATCTGAGTAGTAACGTAGACGAAGGACGCATGCTCAGATTTGAAAAATTTGTCCAAACTGTGATATTCTAAACTAGAGAAATTTTATTGTGAATGTACGGGTGTGGAAGTGGAAGGGACACCAAACTACATCAGCACCTGGGCGTCGCTTTCGCTTAATTGAACTCATTTAAAGATACTCTCTCTTTCAAAGTATTACAACATACTGCATGAGTAGAATATTTTTCAAGGAGAGGTTTTGGAAGCAAAATGATTCGAATTATCCCTTTTGTGCAATGGAGGCCTGGAAAAATTTGTCCAGCTGCCACACTGTGCCAAGTGGAATCGAACTCTTGAACGTCGCTACAGAATTGATCATAATTGTAGTTAACAGACACTAACCACTCGACAGAGTAGATGGTTTTCAAAGATTAAAAAATAACAGAATGATTTTAATTTTAATTTACTTGCTCTTTTTAGATAGTTATACAAATATAAGTTCAAAATGTAAATTTTTAACAGTTAGTACGCCTTTATATTAATTAACTTGATCTCAAGCGGCTTTCTTAATCTCGAATTATTTTAATGCTCGTCACGAATTATTTTCATGTTCCTCGATATTATCGTTTTCGAATTATTTTCTTTTTCATCATTATTCTCGAATTATTTTCACGTTCGTACTTTCATGTTGCAGGCAAGCACGTGTATTGCTGTTGCTGTTTATTTCTCTTTCTTCCTTTGCCATAATGAACCTTTTACAAAGTCTTGAAACAGTGTTGCATTATTTTTATTATAGTTATATGTGTGTCCATATTTATCGTACGAGAAAATTTTCTGCATACATATACAAGTTGCCGCAAATTAAAATGCACGTTTTCGGGAGATATACAGTTAAAATTATCTATGCATCAGAAAGTCAGAAAATCTGTGGTGACTGTCACAAGGAGATTAAGGTAATTTTTTCTAGAGGGAAAAAAAAAAACCTTCCAAAGATTAAAAATTTTGTCTACCATGATGCCACATGTTTTCGTCCCACTCTTAAAGACAACATAGTACTTATAGTACTTCATGCACTTGACTTTTCGACGCATACACCGCAATCAACCATTGAACATGCTCTGTTAAGATTTCGGATGGTAGCACACAATTATTGCAGTTGTTGGGTTGTTGCTGTCCATAAAAAAAGACAAAAAATTAAGTATGGACAAAAGTACAAAGTATTGTCTTTCCCCATACACAATTTTTTCGGTGTAGAAAAGCTCTTTGGGAGGCGTAACTCAGAAGATGTTCAAGAGAAAGTTGGATGATTGGTAAATGCTTGCAATCTGTGTAGCTTCTGAAGCAATCTGGCTTGATCTCTATGCCTTTTAAATGTCCTGCTCTTAATCTAACTATTTGAGTTAAGATGTCTGTATTGCAGTTTAACCCCTTCATGATGCGGGTCCTTTAAACTTCTTTTGATTTTTAGGCATCAGTTTTTCTTAATAGAATTTTCCGTCTTATTGAATCTCTGAAAATCTGTGATTAGATGAGACAAAATTTTCCATTCAAATTTAAGTATTTTGTGCGCACTATGCGACACGTATACGTGCCGGTAGTCGCGAAGGAGTTAAAAGGCTTATTCACACTGGTGACTGGTGCTCAGAAACGGAAAATCGCCGTAACTTTCGTTGACCTTCAACCAGTGCTGTAGTTGGGTGGGAACGTGTGGGAACGTCGTTCCCAGAAATATTTGGTTTGCTACTGTAAATAAAAATAAAAATAATGAAATTTCGTGTACGAGCACTTTTTTTTTTCAAGCGAAACGATAATTTATGCTAGTTTTAAAAAGGTCCGTTTCACTTATATTCATAAGCCGTGTAGGACCTCCCTTAAAAAAATTGGCCTGAACCATATGTGAAATCTTGGTAGTGGTCAGTAAGAAAATTAGCAGCACAGAAAACACCGCTAATCATTGTGTTTTTGGGGAAACTTCTCGGATAGGTGTGCCAGTAAGTAATATATGGATTCCTTCCTGTTATTTCAATTTATTTTGATTCATAATGGAAAATGTTACTATGAGATTGATTAAATATTGCTATTAGATGGATGTTATACAAATACAATACTATAAGAACTGGAATATAATAATTATAACTGTTAATTGGAAAAAATCAGCTTTTGGGTAAATGTGTTCAATTGGATTTTCGCTTAACAAAAATCCAGTAACACCAACATCTACTTCTTGAAAAAGTTAGTTCCCATAAATATTTTTTTCCAACATCAGTACTGCCTTCAACACTCCCCCATTCAAGGTTAAGGGTGTATTCCGATCCAAACTGCTCATTTTCTGATTCATTTTAAAATTCATTTTTGCTCTCAAACTCATCAAACTAGGAAATTCTCTTATTTAGAAACTATATAATGTGCCGTGCTTCTTAATTTTTTGATAAATACAGAAAATACTGTAAAAAACGCTGTCAAAGTTGGCATTTTGAATCGAATTTTCCGAAACGGGCGATCTGGGGATGAAAAAAATGGTCATACTGAGAAAATAATTGTTTAAAAATCAAATTCTATTTAATTCAGCTGAAAATGAAATCACACGGCATGTTAAACATGTCTTCAGAAATCACCCCAGCAAGTTTCATGTTTTTACTTTTAAAAATGAGTCTGAAAATGTCTCAGAAAATTTCGAGCTGTTGAGGGTGGAAAAATATTTTTTCGAATACACCCTTAACGGGGTTAAGGCGATTTTTCCGTTTCTGAGCACCAGTATGAATAAACTCTAACTGAAGTACTATTAAAGTGGTTCACTACAGCATTGGCATCGGACAGTCTAATAGACAGGAAGATAAATTTTAAGTTTCTGACTTCCCTGGCAAGTGGACCAATCAGCCTGTTCATTACCCTCAATATCAACATGGGTGGAATCTATTGGATTGCACAGGATTTATTTTTTCTCTAATTATGTACATAAGGTAATTATTTTCTAGGTAAGTTTTGATGCACCATTCTTAATAGCTTCTGGGGCAGATTTGGTACCAGACGAAATTATGACGCCATTCAGAAAAATTTAGGGTAGTCGGATTGATATAAAAGTTTAAGGCTCCCTCATTTCAATAAACTATCTAGTGATGACTCAATTTTGCCTGCTAAAATTGTGTGTTTTGAGCTCCTACTGTCTAGAAGGATGATTTAAAACTATATTTAATACAATTTACATAACTATAGTCATACACATAGTAAAATTTTATTAAAAACAATTAAAATATAATTAAAAATATATATAAACGCTTCGGCTATTTTCATAGCCCTCATCAGTAAATGAGCAGAGTCACAAAACAGCAAGAGCCGCAGCAAACGAAAAAACAGTTAAAATCACGGTTTAAGTAGGATAGAATAATCAGCAGGAACCTGGATCGCTTCGTTAATTGGCGATTCAGCTAAAACAGTCACCCAACCCTCAAGGAAGACACGACTAAAATACACGGGGCAATTGACTTTCACAATTCGTGCATTCTCAAAATCGGGGACTGCTGTTTTGTGACTCTGCTCGTTTACTGATGAGGGCTATGAAAATAGCCGAAACGTTTATATATTTTTTTAATTATATTTTAATTGTTTTTAATAAAATTTTAATATGTGTATGTCTGTAATTGTGTAAATTGTATTAATTATTAAGTAATCCAGACGTAATTATGTATGTATTTTTAAAACTATAATCTTCTTTACTGTAATTTAAGTCCAAAAAGCCATTTGTGCAAATTGTGATCGTTTGTGAAACAATGGTGTTAATATTAATCATCATATTTATCATGTTCGAACTTATTAGAAGGATAAATTGGATAATCAATGTTATATAATCTGTATAAAGATGTTATATGCCCTCTATTGGTGATTTGCTTAACTAACTCTTTTGCTCTAGAAAAATTACTATCCCTCCTGACGACGCTCCCCGAATCCTGACTTTCTGTTGAATAGCTTTTGCTGCATTCCTCTCGGAAATATGTAGCTTAATTTGGGACACCTTGTATATTTTATTAATTTTTAATGCTCTTAAAGGAGCTTAAACCATTAAACTCCTCTTAACTGCGCTAGCAATTACAAGATTTCTTTTTTTACTATTAATCACAAAAAATTTTGCCTGTAAAAACATACTTACGTTCACATTCATAAAATCCATGTGGCTTCCACTTGTTTTCAGTTGATCTACAGTTAATGTTGGTACTTTGTACGGTTTTCTCTCCAACACGGAGGGCATGTCCGTAGATGCAGTTGATGTCACAGTTCCTATAAATAAATTGAGAATATATTTAACAGTGTGTTCATCGTCAATTAAGATTTTCAAACGAATATTAAAGAAATTGATGAAAAATTAAAAATAGCGTTCCTATTAGCACTTAAAATAACATCTAAACTACTTACAACCAATTTGGCCATTTGTAGCATTTTATTTCGGCATTCTTCAGGGGTGTCACGTGGCATGCCTCGGCTTGTCTTGCAAAACGGAGTTCACCAGAATACTCTGATAGGGGAAAAAAAATATAAATACAGTAGTATTTCGTTATATGCGCATATCATCAGACAAAGGAAAACACTGATATATCATAGTGGGCGATATAACTGGGGACATTCAAAATTTAAGAAAGATAATAAGTTACAAGAAAATTCGTATACATTTGTCACAAAAGTGTAGTTCATATCTATATTACAATTTTTTAAAGAATATTGGTGGTAGAAATACTTTCGTAACTGACATGTATATAAAGTTACTTAAATAAATGCGTTTAAGTTAGAACTTATAGTTTTACAGAAAACAAGAAAAAGAAGAAATATATCCGAATGAGGGATATAACGAGAGCTTACAGTAACTTTCGTATAGGAGAATGTGTTTTTTACCAATTGGTGATCAGACAAAGGACTTCTGGACTGTTTATACACTTTGTCCGAAAAATAGGTCACGATTAAAGCATCGGTCAAATTGGTCGTAAGGCTGGTCTTGATTGTAGCCTACTGATATGTATCTTTACACTTTTGAAAAATCATTAAAATAAACAAAAAGGTACAGTCGTGGAAAAGAAAAAAGTAAACATCACTTACTAACTCTGCAAAAAATATATCGTAGAAGAAAGTTACTGGTACCATACGATTGGTAACAAAGTCTACTTTTAAATGATGTATATAAAATTTGCTTAGGAGCCCATCTACATATTAAAACGAATCATAACTTTTTTTTTTTTCAATAATAGTACACAATTCTGACAGCATAAATGAACTTTACACCCTTCAATTAGCCTAAAAACAAATTTTTATACAATTCGTTCGATAAGTTTCCGAGAAATTAATTATTTTAAAACGAGCGTAATTTAGGGGCTGTTTCCAAGTTGAAGTTCGGTACTCAGTTGTTGATCGACAGAGCTTCTTGATCAAGGCGCCAATCAAACAATCATTGAAGACTGCTAGATTAAAGGATAGCATAAGAAATTTCAAAATATCTAGTCACTTCTATCATAGTCGGCCCCTTAACCATCATTTTGCCGTTTATTAAGCATAATTTGAAAACTGCTTGAAAGAAAAATATGAAATTTTGGATTTCCATAAAGCAGGACTTAATAAATCTAAATCCATCAAAAAAATCGTAGGTTGCAATTCATAATTTTTTCGAGTATTAATTCCATAATTTATAATTCTTACCATAAAATTATAAAAATTGCAAATTCAGCGTATTTATGTTTGGGTATTTTAGTATTATTGCTACACAAAAAATTAACACATTCGGAGTATAATTTCAGGAGATATTAATAAAAATATGAAAATGTAATTTAACATTAGAAGCACTAAATTTTGAATGTTTATAATTCAAAAACTTATCATTCAAATGACTTGAAATTGGGTGTCTAGGCATAGTTTGAACCGAAGATTTGAAATAACTTGTTAAAATTGGGTATTGCCATTGAAAAAAAGGAAGTTTGGGTTCGTTTTAATATGTAGATGGCCTCCTAAGCAAATTTTATACACATCATTTAAAAGTAGACTTTATTTCCAATTGTTCGGTACCAGTAACTTTTTTCTACGATAATTTGTTGAGGAGTTAGTAGGGGGTATTTACTTCTTTTTTTTCCACGACTGTACAAAAGTTGCGCAGCGACAATAGTAAAGTTTTTGGACTATGCCACGGATTGAAAAACCATCTGTTTTATATTACATTCATTGATCTATACAATTTTTCAGATTTTAGCATTAATAAGACATGCTGTTGTTGATTCTGTTCTCTTATGCCTTGCATTTGACAAGATTTTTTGTAGTTGCTTAAAAAATATTTAAAACTATTTGTACCAGATCCTGATTATTGCAAGGGCAAACAAGGCATTCCCATAAGAGGGAATCCAAAAACTAAAAATCAAAGGTATTTTTCTTAAAATGGATACAAATTATGGCTACAAAAATGTTATATAGGCCCCTAATTTAATCTTTGTCTTAGAATACCACATAAGATTCGGGCCCTTGAATTGCAAAAACTCTTTCGTTTAATTGTTTAAGGCTGTTCTCAAATCAAAAAGGGCAACTTTCTGACATAAATTTTAATTTAATTTTGTTCGAAAATGCATGAAACTAGCTGGTGTTGTTGTTCAAAAACTATGTCATTGAGCTGTTTTTTCCATTTTTTTTGCAAACGCAATAGATCTTTCAGAAAATAGTGGCATTTTGAACCGAATTTCCGCGCGATGGAAGAAAGAGCACTCAAGAGCGGGCGAAAAATGTGTTTGTCACTTGATCAAAATGGCTTATAACTCAGTAGGCAATTGATTGATCAAAAAATGGAAAAAACAGTTCAATTCCAATTCGCTTCCAGGGCCAGGCTTTCCCATTTTATACCTTTCCGTTAAAAAATGAATTTGTAAATGTGTCAAAACGTTTTGCGCTTGTTGAGCAGAGCAGTTAAGAACAGCCTTAATTTCGATCACGAAGCATCTATTTAAAAAAAAAGAAAAAAAAAACATTAAAACCTTCCCTGTTGTATTAGAATTGTAGTGTTAAAGTTTTATTCAAATCCATTCAGTGGTTGTTGAGAAAATTGCTGACTTACATACGTAGCTGGTGCGTCAAACATTTTTTAAACTTTAAAAAATGATTACAAAAGAACAGGTGATGATAAAAAATTGTGGTTTTCATGAATGGGATCAAAAAGATATCAGTTGTTTTTTTTTTTTTTTCAAATACCGTAAAAAAGTTGCAATTTTAAAGTCACCGATAGAGGGAGCGAACATACAATGTATGAAGTATGTTTAAGCAAATCGGGCCGTCAATAAAACACGTGAATGAACGTATATTCTCCAATTGCTACCTACAGCATGCTAGCAGTATCAGAATAAGCATTGTTGAATAAGCTACTTTACATGACATGACATCGCGGTGCTTAAGGAGTGCCAACGCGGCGTGCAACGCCGTCGCGCGTAACCTCCAACTAAATATGAATACGAACTAAGAATGAATTTCGAAACAATGCAAGGCCTAAAAGTATAATTTGGAAGCTCTGGTGGAGTCCCGAGGGCCATTCCAGAGTTGGAAGCACGAGGTTAATATAACCTCCGTAAAAAAGGGGCGCATAAGGCATCCAAGATTTTTTGGTTGCCCTATACTTCGATGTCACTTCACCAACTGGCGTCGGCAAAAAACGGAAAATGCAAAGACAGTAGTGTACCAACGAGCACAGAAAGCTATAGCATAAGGTAGCCAAGCCTAACTAACTTTTCTAAGAACTTATAAAAAAAGGGGGGGCCACATAGCTCACTAATTTAGTTGTCAAGCCTAGTGCGCATTACAGGTCGCGCGTCTCCCGGCTTTCACACAAACCGTTTAGCCTTTAAAAAGGCTTTGTGTTACTAGACATCGAAAGAACACCGCTAATGCAAATTGCATTTTGGCATTGACAGTGATCGAAAATGGGGACAAGTTAAGATTAAAATTAAATGCTACAAATAAACAATCAACTTCAAAATTAACTAAAAAACTGGGGTATGAATTTTGTGACCGGGATGCCTAAGCACCGCCGGTCGACTGAACCAAAATGGGGGGGAAATGTATAAGTGGCCGGGGTGCAGTGAGCAAACACCCCAAGGCCGGCGGGAAAAAGGTAGGCAGAGCCCGACCTCTCCCTGGTGGAAGTACCGTATGTTAAAAGTGGATTTAATGCTACTCTCATCAATAATCCCCCTCTAAATTCCATCGAAGCTACTATTGTTGTTTTGGACTTCCCAACTATTCCAAATCTTCTTATAGCAGCCGTTTATGTACTTCCATTATGTGATAGGAACCTGCTGGAGCAAGACTTTTCCAGGCTAACTAACAATTTTCCAAATTTTATTCTTGGGGGTGATTTTAATGCTACTCATCCCTCTTGGCACTGTAGATCTACGAATGGGTTTGGTTGCAAACTCAGGAGGTGGGTGGATCAAAATTTTGCGCAAATTATAGCGCCCCCCACACCCACTTATCCACTATCTAATAATTATCTTGATCTTGCAATCACCCGCAATTTTCCTTATCCTTACAGCATTCAAACGCTGAACGGATTAAATTCAGATCATTTGCCAGTAATCCTTCGGTATCGAGTTGACTCGTACAACCTAGATTTAGGTAGGCTTCTTCACACAAGGTGGGAGGATTTCACCTTCCTGCTCGAGCAGCGGGAAACTCCGTCCATCGTCCCAGAGACGAAAGAAGAGGCAGAGGAAGCCATCAGTCAACTCGGTGACGTTCTCAGAGATGTGTACGAACAGTGTTCTCAACCGAGAACCACAACTGTTGACACTCTCCGCCTACCGTTGGAGATCAGACAATTGATTACTGAACGAAATCGTGCTCCCAGGATGTGGCAGGTCTATCGTTCTCAATATTTTAGGACCCATTTAAATCAACTGCACAGGAGAGTCCAGGCTGCTATCTCCAAATTTAGAAGTGAACGGTGGAACACTTTTGTTGAATCTCTTTCAACAGAAGACAACACAATTTGGAAGGCTGCTTCCCGCATTCGTAGGACACGAACACACATTCCGGTTATTACTAGCCCTACTTGCCCTAATGGCATGGCATATACAAACACGCAAAAGGCTGAAGCTATTGCCGAAAGTCTTAGAAGTCAATTTACACCCAATATTGAAATGGACAACCCACGGGTTGCCACTGTGTTGGAGACCACAGTTCAAAATTTTTTAAACACAGACACACCTAACACACTACCCCTAGCCACACCTTCTGAGGTTCGGGAGTATATCTCAGGCTTAAAAAAGAATAAGTCTCCGGGTGAGGACCGCATCTCTACTAATATGTTAATTAACTTACCTCATAACTTCATTCTCTATATTGTAATTCTAATTAACTGCATGATGAATCTAAAAAATTTTCCTGATTGCTGGAAAAGGGCCATTGTTGTCCCCCTACCCAAAAGTGGGGCGGCCGACAAACATGATCCTGCCAGCTTTCGACCTATTTCTCTATTATCTTGTCTATCTAAAGTTTATGAGTATGTTCTTGTCAACCGCCTTAAGGAGTTCTTAAATTCTAATGACGTGCTTATACCGGAGCAATTTGGTTTTCGGGCACGTCATTCAACTACTCATCAGTTGTGGAGAGTTTCTGAACTTCTTCACGATGGCATTAGATCTGGCGGCGTGACAGGAGCAATCTTTCTCGATGTGCAAAAGGCCTTTGACAAGGTCTGGCACATCGCCCTTATCTTTAAACTTATTGCACTCGGAGTACCGGGGCAATTAATTAAAATCTATAATGACTACTTTCAACTTAGATCCTTCGTCGTTAGAGTGGGAAGTTTTTACTCTAACCCTCAACCTATTGCCAGCTCTGTGCCGCAAGGCTTCCTCAGCGGTCCTACCCTCTTCAACATTTACGTCAACGATATTCCTAAAGAGCCTGATATCGACTTAGCAATATTTGCCGACGATACTGCCATGCTTAAACAACATAAACATGCACAAACAGTGTTCTCTAGACTTCAAAATTATTTGGATATTCTTTCGGTCTGGTTGAGGAAATGGAAAATTAAAGTGAACAGTGCCAAAAGTGCCGCCATCTTCTTCACCAATCAACATTTTACCCCAGATCTTAATCTTAACTTTAAATTGAATAACGAAAACATTCCCTGGAAGACTGAGTATAAATACCTAGGCATTAACCTAGATTCCAAATTAACATGGTGCCAGCACATCACAGAAATTCTGGGGCGTGCTGACCGCGCCGTGGGCTCCCTTAACCCCTTCTTGGCTTGGAACAGCTCCCTGTCAATCAAATATAAATTGTTACTGTACAAATCAATGATTAGACTAATTTTTACTTATGGTTCTGTGGTCTATGGCAGTGCTTCAAAATTTCAACTTAATAGAATTCAACTTTTTCAAAATAAACTCCTGTAGTAAATAAACGTAGGTTCACCAATGCGACCCGCTATGTCCGAAATGACGTCATTCATCGTGACCTCAAAATTAAACCTGTCTTCGCAGAAATCAAAAACCTTACGTTGAAGTTTCACAGGTCAATCCCAGCCGTGAGGAATCCTGCGTTAGATGCCATCCGTCGTTATGACGCAAGAGTGGGGAGGAACCGGAAACGGCCCCTCGCTATTCTCACTCGGGATGACGACTTCGTCCCATGTTCGAAAACTTCGAGAAGGAATCCTTCTGGTGTCACTTAAACGCAGTATTCCCCGGGAAAATTCTATCTTTTCCCTAGTTTGAAAGAAACTTTCATCTAGTATTGGCTTTCCCCATGACGTCATGCAGCACACTGTTTATTGATAACAGCCGCGCATTTCAACTTTCCATTTAATTGTTAGTATCTTTTCATTTATGTACCTTTTCTTCACTGTTTATTATCTATGGGTGTTACCTGCTACTTTACATAAATAAGAATCAGAACCCAAGCAAGGCGAAAAGAATCAAAACCAAACAAGTCGGAAATTGTACGTTAAACGTGGTAAATGAGGTGCGTTCGTACTATAACTAGTTTGATAAATATTCTGATCTTGCTGCAATAGCTGTTGCACTCTTATGCAAAAATGCATGAATGCAAAATTTATTACGATTCTATATATATTAAACTCAGTAATACGGAAATAATAGGGCTCCTTCTTAAATAGGGCGTCATCCTCATGGCAACATAGAATCACTACCTATCATGGGATATCATTGAATTCATTACGTATGATAGGATTTCATAGATAACTTTTTAAAAATATCTTTTTAAGTTTTGATTCGATTTTCATAAAATTTGAAATGACTCGACAAAATTCTGCAACGATTATTAAATTTCAAACCATTCGGTTAGGTAGTTTTTGCGCTGTTTTATGCGAACAGAGAAACAGATGGACGGACCAGACGGCGACTATAGGTACAACGTATTTATATTTTATATAATTACGAATACACCTAAAAAAGGCTTATTTCAACTCAGGGGGTACTGAAGCTTGTCAAATGCTCTCCTGTTATCTTTTTCCTGATTATTTTATTTTATTGTGAGTGTAAATTTTATATATCTGACACATTTAGACTACGGACCCTCCACTGGTGACTTTTGAATCTACATTTTTCTTTTTAATCCGAGCTATTCCTGGTCAAGTACGAGCAAACGACAATTTTTATCATCGTCTGTTTTTTTTTTTTTTTATTATTATTATTAATTTTTAAAGTTGAAAGAATTTTTGAAACATCCGTTACTTACATACATAAAGTAAACGCATCAATAGTGGGCCACTTAAGACAGTTATCTAATTAAATTTTAAAAAATCAAAAAACCCGACTGCGTAAAAAGCGAACTAATTAACTATTTATCATCAATGTGAAACTATTTTTTATATTACTTACCTATTTTTTTTATTTACTTGTATGGATGACTTTTAAGTTGCGTTTAATGGTTAGTCCCTATCTATAAACACTGTTTTGATGAGGCCTATAGATGTCTATGAAGGTTAGAGTTGCAGTAAAGCTAGAGATCCTACCTACACAACTTCCAGGTTGTATAATATTTTAACGGAGCTTCTGACTATAAAATAGTCAATGAAACATCGTCTTCATTTTGAATGACCTATAGAATGATATGCCACTCAGTAGGGTGCGTAAATTTTTTTTTTTTTTAGTCTCTACCGCCATTTTGTATTTTACGGCAGTCATTTTGAATTTATAAAAACAAAACCTAGCCTATAACCATCGGACGGTTAAGACGAATCGATAGAGACCTCATTCATTAAAATCCATTCAGCCGTTGGGATGTTTCGAGGGTATAAAGAAATCCACATACCCAGATACGCGTGAAACACATAACCCTTCTTGGCAGTCGGGTAATTATTATTAAAGTAATAGTGAATTCCAAAAATATATATATATATATATATTAGCCTAAACCCAACCTTCATGTATCAGAATAAACATTCAAAGTTTCAAAATATATTCTTCTGAAAAAATGAAAAATAAAAAATGTTACCTCCCTCTATGCTCCAATAGTGGGCCTAGTCAAATTCTGATGCATGAATCTTTAAATTTTCGTCTTATCCAACAAATTATTTATAATATAACAGAGCATATCAATAATAGTTTAATTTAAAATAAAACATAATACTATTAAAAAAACAATGTTTTAAATAAAAACTTATTTCTTAATAAAGTCTCTAAGAATTTGCCAAAAACTTTGTTTTTTAAGACCCTCTAGAAAATAAACAAATGTACCAGCAGAAAAAAAAACAATTATTCCAAGTTTATGGAAAGTTAACGTTTAAGGATGTTAGTCAATAATATTTCTTTCAGTCGTTTTTAATAAATTCATTTTGGGATTGTTTTTGAACTTTAAAAATGAGTGGCCCACTACTGGTACAGTCGTGGAAAAAAAAAAAGTAAACACCCCCTACTAACTCCTCAACAAGATATCGTAGACGAAAGTTACTGGTACCGAACGATTGGAAATAAGTCTACTTTTAAATGATGTATACAAAATTTTCTTAGGGGTCATCTACATATTAAAACGAATCCAAACTTCATTTTTTTCAATGGCAATACCCAATTTTAACGAGATATTTCAAATCTTCGGTTCAAACTATGCCTAGACACCCAATTTCAAGTCATTTGAATGATAAGTTTTTGAATTATAAACATTCAAAATTTAGTGCTTCAAAGGTTAAATTACATTTTCATATTTTTATTTATATCTCCAGAAATTATACTCCTAATGTGCTTTTTTTTTTTTTTTTTTTTTTTTTTTTTTTTGTAGCAATAATACTAAAATACCCAAACATAAATTCCCTGAATTTGCAATTTTTATAATTTTATGATATAAATTATGAAATTAATATTCGAAAAAATTATGAATTGCAACCTACAATTTTTTTGATGGATTTAGATTTATTAAGTCCTGCTTTATGGAAAAACAAAATTTCACATTTTTCTTCCAAGTAGTTTTCAAATTATGCTTAAAAAACAGCAAAATGGTGGTTTAAGGAGCCGTCTATGATAGAAGTGAGTAGATATTTTGAAATTTATTCTGCTGTACTGTAATCTAACAGGCTTCATTGACTCCTTGAGTGC
This sequence comes from Maratus speciosus, assembly GCA_963932465.1. NCBI lineage: Eukaryota > Metazoa > Arthropoda > Arachnida > Araneae > Salticidae > Maratus > Maratus speciosus. The sequence continues at coordinate 280,157,534 of OZ010794.1, read as the reverse complement.
CTTGATCAAGAAAGGGGCTCACTCGGTTTACAATCGAGTACGGAACTTCAATTTGGATACAGCCCTTAAAATACGCTCGTTTTAAAATAATTAATTTCTCGGAAACCCATGACACAAATTTCATAAAAATTCGTTTTTAGGCTAATTGAAGGGTGTAGAGTTCATTTATGCTTTCAGAATTGTGTATTGCTATTGAAAAAAGCAAAGTTATGTTTCGTTTTAATATGTAGATCCCCCCCCCCCCCTCTAAGCAAATTTTATATACATCATTTAAAAGTAGACTTTATTTCAATCGTTCGGTTCCAGTAACTTTCTTCTACGATAATTTGTTGAAGAGTTAGTAGGGGGTGTTTACTTTTTTTTTTTTTTTAACGACTGTACATGACCCACTATAGTTGCACTTGCCTTACATCATGACGGCTAAAATAGAACATCCCCTTTTCTTGGAAGTCACAAATAGGACATAAAAGCATAATTTTTCTATTGGTCCTTTCTCAGGTTAAGCGATTTTAAAAATAAATCAATGAATTCATGAAGGAATTAGACCTAGTTACCTCCTTGGTTAATGGTAAATACTTTTGGGTAGAAGTTGGAGATGAAGCTCTTTCCGTTGTCAGAGGGCAATGTGTCTGTAAATGCAGAAAACAAAATAAATAAATCACTTAATACCTGCAAAGTTAAAACAAAAAAATATTTGAAAAAACTAATATTGGTCAGACATGTAAATGTCGACTCATATTATATCCGCAATGATAATTATCATTGCGGATATAATACCAGTCGACAATTTGTGACAATAATTGAATAAGTATCTAAAAGAAGGGGCTATGTGACAAATTTAAAAAAAGTTGGAGTGGGGTTTATTGGAAAAGGACCCATCTGGAATGATTGGATGTTAAAAATTGCAATTTCATGATATACAAGTTTGTTTACTTTAAATAGAAAATTAAATCAATAAGCTAAAAATAATATTATTAGTGTGTATCAAAAGTATTTTCGTTTTCTGAATACGTATACATGAAAGGCTATAGATGGCACTATCTTACAATTAATATCCAGTGCAAAATATCACATTAAAGAGTACACGTTTCCTCCGTATTGTATTATACTACAATACCTATTATTTTCACTATTTCTAGGTTATATAATGGCAGATACAAAAATGAAATGTTATCCATCTTAAGATTATTTTAAAATGGGTCACAAAACTGCTGAAGCAGCTCGTAAAATTTGAGAAGTTGAAGGGGATGATACGAGCAGCAATCGTGCAGCCCCAAAACTGGTTCAAACGTTTTAAGGGAGATGACTTGTATCTTAAAATGAAACTCAGAAGTGCAAAGCTATAACTTGTTAATCTGGAAGATTTGAAGCAAAAAGTGCAGATGAATCCTAATACAAGAAAACTTTTAGGTAAGCTAGGGCCGTCCAAGGACACTATATACCGAGATTTACACAAACTTCAGAAAACGTGCAAGAACTGTAGAAACGTTTCTCATGAACTGACTACACAGCAAGCAAATCGCAGGTTGGAAATGTGCAAAACCCTTCAGGAGAACGCACAGTATTTAGCGTTTTGTCAAATGCATGATTACATGTGATGATACATGTGATGTACGAAACCCAGATAATCGAAAACATTCTTTGGAGAACCAATCAGCCCAACCTGTTGCAAAACAAGGGCGGTTTGAAAAGAAATTCATGATCTGCGCCTGGTGGAATTTTCAGCACGTCATTCATTTTCAAATCTTTCCACATGGTCGATTGGTCAACTCGGAAATTTACTCTAAACAGCTGGATCGGAAGTATGCTTCTTTGGACATTGGTCAACCGGGAGAGCTCTTCTCCACCAAGACAGTGCAATACCACCCATGTCTCTCAAAGAGGAGCGTGAAGGAATTGAATATTTATCTCATTCCCCATATAGTCCGGACCTTGCTCCTTCGGAATATCACATGATCCGTTCTATTGCCTCATTTATTCGGGGAATGCGATTCTCTGATGTTGACGAGCTGGAACGGAGTTGCCTAGATATTTCTTCATCTAAATCTAAAGATTGGTATCAAAATGGTATTGTTCAACTTGCAAGAAGATGGAAAGAAACCATGGAATTTCATGATTTACGTTTTGATTTCCTGATATGTTTATTTTATGTTGAAATACTGGAACAAAGATTTGATTGTAAAAACTAAATTACTTTTGATACACCCTAATATTACTTTTCTTAACCACCTAAATAGTTTTTTATTACTCGTCAAGGCTCAGCATAAATACAAAAGTGGAGGGTTAATTAAGATCGAAAGAAGGACCTATGTTGCACTAGGTGCTCAGGACATCATAATCAATGGAATTAACATTTTTTTACAAATTTCTGTAAAATTTTAAATTTGTAATACAGATCTTTCTTTCAGACACTCATTCAATTAGAATTTAGCTATCGCAGAATAAATTTTGAAAGAAAAAAAATAAAGTTGACGCGAGAACATTATCTGGCTATGATTTTCTATAATTTTAAACTGTGGCTAAGCCAAGAAGAGTGCCTTAAACGAGATCAAGTATGGGCATGAAGTTCCATCTCATGCTACTGTATTCTGATAGTTTAGAGAATTTCGTAGAAGTCGAAAATCTTTCCTGGATGAAAAACACACACCTTTATCGGCTGTAGTAGCAGAAATTTATCAGCCATACGAAAAATGTTAATCAAAGATTATTACTGTGCTTACCAAATGATACAAAAGAAATCTATCATTAGATATGCAGCTACACATAAAATTATTTATAAAGAACTGCATACCAAAAAATTAGTTTATCGTTGAGTCCTCCATAATTTAAGGCTGTTCTCAAATCCAAAAGGGCAACTGTACGGTATAAGTTTTAATTCATTTTTGTTCGGAAATGCATGAAACTAGCAATTGTTGTTGTTCAGAAACTATGTAATCGAGCTGTTTTTTTTTTTTTCGTTTTTTTTCCAAACGCAATAGATCTTTCATAAAATAGTGTTAAAGAGGGCGTTTTTAACTGAATTTCCACGCGAAAGGAGAAAAAACACTCTAGAAAGGATTAAAAACGTGTTTGTCACGTGATCAAAATCGCTTATAACTCAATAGGTAATTTATTGATCAAAAGATGGAAAACACAATTCGATTCCAAATCGCTTCCATGGTCAGGCTTTCCAATTTTATATCTTTCCGTTAAAAAATGAATTTTTAAATGTGTCAAAAGATTTTACGCTTGTTGAGCAGAGCAGTTGAGAACACAGCCTGAAGAGAAATTCCAAAATGCAAAGCGTATCAAAACCAATAAACTTGTTTAAGGATGGAGGGAAATGCCCTAGTTCTAAAATTATAACTTTGGAAAGAAAGCACATGCCGTTTTTTGACGTTCCAACGCATCAAGAAAATAAGGTATGGATCTTTGAAGATGACCACAAACTAACAATAAAGAAAAGATAACAAGCAATGAAAAAAGTAATGTAAACAATTTTCTTCAGAAGAACTGGTTTTGTTAAAGCCCTAAAGTTAGAAGGACGGAAGATACTCACAGCTAATTAGTATACAACTAACTAGGGAACATACTCAATAGTCAGTTCTGGATTTTGACGAAAGTGGTATCGTTCGAAAGCTTTTGACACGACGATAAAAAAAAAAAAGAAGCAAAAGTACTATACTCCCGAATTTAATATTTCACGAAATCTTGGACAGACTCACAGACACATACTTTCTAAAAACAGTCAAATCGTGTTCGGAACCCCTTCTAAAACATATAAATCCGTCGAAAACCGAAAGTCGAAATTTTTCACGAATCTAATACTTTCTCCTTGTAAAGATAGGAGAAATAAAAAAGGACTAGCATTATTTGTGATATAGAAATGCCTTTGTTAGTGGGAAATCTAAAAGGGTACTTTTCCAATATAGGGACATTGGCGCTTTCTAAAAGAGGTTGACGCAATTCGGTCTTCAGAAAGTGAGATTTATTACCAAAAGATATAAACAGCTATGAAAACAAACCTGGTGAGTTTTTATGTTTGTTTATAGTTATTTACTGTTTATATATATATATATATATAGAGAGAGAGAGAGGGGGGGGGGGGAAGGTCCAAATACAGGCTAGGGTCCAAATACCGGCTACTAGGTGTTCTGAGAACTGAGCGCAGCGCAGCCTAGCGGTGATAGGCAGAGTTTGTAACTTTAATTGAGAGAAGAAAGTTACGAAAAGAACGTCGCTGAAGTCTGTGGCGTTTACAAATAGTAAATGCAAAAGTGTTGAATCTACGTAATCTGGTACATCAAAAGTTTTTTAGATATGTGTTTCTCATTTTTTTTTTTAAATATACTGATCGTATATTGGCTTGAATTGTTGATTAAGTTATTTTCGAGACATATTTAGCTCTCAATAGCCACGCGCACAGTATTGGTATTTTATTATATGAATGAGTAATACCGGTTTTAATTTAAACATAGCAGTGGTCCGAATACTGGCTACCTAGAGTGGTCTAAATACCGGCTAGCCGGTATTTGGACCTCTCTCGGTTGCTCTTCTTGAAGGGGAGGAAAATAAATTAATTTAAATAGTTCCATAATTAATAAATTAATTTAAATGGTTCAGAAATAGTCCCCGTCCCATTTCGCAATATGAAAAAAGCAACCATGACCGTAATTTTCAGGACCGACACTGGTTACCGGATCACTTTCCAAAAAAGAGCTGTTAGACACTGCAAAATTCCCTGTAATAAATGTGAAGAGAAAGAAAAAATAATGACGGAGTAAACCAGGCGAAAGTGGCAGAAATTTGATTTTAACCCTCTCGCTGCGCAACCCGAGATTTCCTTGGGCATCGTAAAAGTAGCAAATTTTGAGCCCCCCGAGATTTCCTCGGGGATGCATTTTTTCCGTCTATTTAATCCTCCTTGATTATTCAAACCAGTTTTTTTTTTTTTTTTTTTATTGTAAATTATGCCTTATTTAATCTGAGTATTTTCCCGGTTAAATTAGACAAAAACTTTTGCTTTGAAAAACCGGTGACAAAAGAATAAAAATTTTTAAAAGACGCTCGTCGCGAAGGGGTTAAATACGCAATTTTTGAAGCTATTTTGATAAAACAATTACGCAGCGAGAGGGCTAAAAAAGTGAAAAAGGAAAATATCCAACAGAGGAAGATAGGTGTGTCTTCTGCAATGTAATTTGTGTCTTCTGCATGGGTGCTTTCTCTGTGGACAAGAATGGGGGAGGGGATTTTGGATTCAATGTTAAGAATGCGATATATAGGTTGATAGAGAATATACCGACGCAGAGAGTGATATTATGCTTTTGATTTTTTTCAGATAAAATAATTCTCATTTATATCAGCAAGCTTTTTTTTTGTTTTACACGTTAAAAAACAAAATTAGAAACATAATGGGTAGAAGACTGTGAGAGATAGTCGTAAAGAATTTTAGAAATTTGACAAAAATACTTATTTATTAAAAATTGCGCATTTTTTCTGTGCATCAGAAATGTTATTAATCAATACAATTTATTAAAATAATATTCTTATTGCTTAATAATTGCCATTGGCTCTATTTGTGTGATCTTTTGGAAAAAAACTTAGGTAGCCGGTATTTAGACCCCATTTTAAAAACTCAAAATTTGAAGACTTTCGGAATTTTGCTTCTTATAAACAAAAAACGCCTTTTAAACTGATTTTTTTTTCTCTAAACAGGTGTAAGACGTGTCAAGGTATCCTGCTGTCACTTTTCATTTTATTAATTTTGAAAATTGTATGATCTAGATTGAAAACAAAAGTGGTAGCCGGTATTTGAACCTTTTCCTCTATATTTTACAAAATTTAAATCTTGTCGCCAAGTTAAAAGTATTTCATATAAATTTTCCTTTTTCAGTAATATTCCGTATATTATACTGGCTTATTAAATTAAAACCCTAGTCTATTAATCTCTATAACATCTTAATCCAGTATATTTGATAATTTGATTCTTTAGGGGGGCAATTTCAAATTTGTAACTCACCCATTCGCTCTCCTTTTTTTTATTAAGTTTTTTTGTTAAATTTTAAGAAAACTTAAAATCAAAATGTTAAAATAGAATCAATACCAGAATAATTATATGAACAATTTTTTTAAATATTTTAGCATCACCTTCTCCCCCTTTTTTTATGATAAATTTTTTTTTATAATTTTTCTGGTTACTAATATATTTTACAATTTTTCTCAATTATTTATCGAATGATCTATTTTGATCTATTCATTCTGCTGTATGTAACATAAAAAAACTTCTGCACTTGAAATTACCTAAGAGTATACCTAAATCTTATTGTCTTTAACATATTTAACCTAAAAAATATTTGAAATAACTAAATATGGTACTAACAACTTTATAAAGTTTTTAAAATTTTAATAGCATTAAATAAGGAAATGGATAAATTGTAAATAACTATGGCTGTAGTGCAGGCCTCCTATCCGATAAAGGAATGTATAACATGTAAATTTAAATTTCAAAATGTGATAGTACATGGCAGTTAATTAACGATAATTGGGGATGGAAAAAGATAAATGTGTTTTGATGGTGGAATAACGGCTATGGACTTGATAAAGGTCATAATCTTGAAATGCTTCTTGTGTACTTCGTTATCCATAGAAAGGAAATTTGGTCTCCAAAGATTTTCCAACAACTCTCAATAAGTTACTAAAATTCAATGTAAAATGTATCATCATTTTCAATGATAATACTAAATATGAGAGTCTCTTTAGTCATTTTGGGACAATAAAAATACAGGCATATGACACTTTTGTTAAACATTCAGGTAAGTTGGGAAGGCACAACATATCTATTTTGGCATAAAAGTGAAGATTTATAGCCTTCATTCCATTTATAAAATTATACTAAAAAAACATTTGTGGAAGAAAATTCAGCTCCATGATAAGTTAAGAAATGTGAAATGAATAGTTATCGTTAAAACTCTGTTAGGCTTCCTTCAGGTGAATACAATTCGATTTTCAAATAATAAGAGGTATAGGTTACAGAAAATGTGTGTCAGGAGGGGCGGGGTGGGGCATCGTGATTTCTCAGATGCTTTGGTGGGGCGTGGGCACTAAAAGGTTGGGAAACACTGTCTTAATCCATATAATAATATTTATTCCAAATTGCGTAAATATAAAAATGGCTTTAACTATTCATATTTCTTTAATAAACCTTTTATTATTTAAATTCCTATTAAATTCCGTTATTAAATCCCGGTATATCATATTACCCTAAAATCTTTATTTAACTGTTAAAATATTACACTGTAAAAAAAGATCTTAAGATAACAGAAAAAAATTGTCGAATTTCGACATTAAAAATTACGTTAACATAATTCTTCTGTCAAACAACAAAGAAGCCTTTTTTTTTCCATTACGTGGTCGGGCTCGTTTTTTGGAGCCCGGGGCCGCCCAAGCCCGACGGTTTTAAATCCGAGCCCGCCCGGGCCCGAAAGATTTTTTGTCATCAGAGCCCGAGCCCGCCCGAGCCCGATACAAAAAAAAATATATATATATAAATTGTATGATATTTAAAAATTGTTTCTTAAGTGATATCTCATTTTTAAAAACTTCTTAGATAGAAATAACTGTTAAATGGAAATTTTAATTCAATCTTATCAAAAGAGCAAGTTGGTATCAAATAAAAATATACTTTATACTTAAAAGGATTCTCCTTTTTTTTTTTCTTTAATACGCAAATTTGATGGACACGTTAAAAAAAATATGTTTAATGAAGAAAGGCATGAAGTTTTCAGAAATTACTATTTGTATGCTGAAGAATCGAACAAAGTTTTTCAGTTACCTATAAAAGATGCACATCTTTAACTATAATCGATTCCTTTCTCATAACAGTCTTCCGTGATTGACGTGAACTGGAAAATCAACGTAAATTACAAAATTGAGACCGTTATCTTAAAGATCCTATGCTTTTATATTAAAAGAGGAAACACTGACTGATTGCTTTCAATGGGAATAACAGGGTAATTGATTTACTTACGAAGGAAAATGACCTCGTAAATCTACTACAGAGTTCTAAACATAAGCAGAGTTAAATAATTTGCAAACCTCAAGCTAATTCTGGTCTACTAAAAATCAAAGAAAACATTCTCTTCGCGTTAGATAACTAAATAAAAAATAAATAAACGATCGGATTAAAAAATATCTTCTGTCACAAACAAAAATACTACTAAAAACAAATTCATTGTTTGTGCTTATTTGGATTGGCGCCATATTAATTGATCGTCATCGGAAATGCCGTAGACATAGATCTGAAAACATCACAAATTTTCTTTTGAAACAGCAATCAGATACTTAAAATAAATAAACACTATTTTTGTTCACCCTTCATTTTGATCAAAATAACATTGAAAAGACTTGAAAAGTAATTTTAAGCAGGGAAAAAAGTTCTTTCAATCTTTTCTATACATAAATAAATAAAGATTTCCGGTTTAAGAAAGAATGAGCCCGAGCCCGTGTCGGGCCCGGGCTCGGGCTCGGGCTTTCGGGGTCGGGCTGAGCCCGTCTCATCTGTAGTCTTCACTACAACAGAAAAGTCTGTCATATTGCAACAGAAATAGTTTGCGCGGGAGATCCCCTCGGAGGACCCCTCTGACGTCTACAAGGTCATTTAGAATGACCATTTATTATTGGTTTAACCGAACCCACGCTGACGCTTTCATTCAGTTAGGAAAACTTGAAGCTTCTATCTTGAAATATCTGTTGTGTGTTGTGTGTTGTATAAAACGGCAGGGTAGAATACCGTTCATCTAAAAAGAATAAATAAGATCTAACGAATTTTTTACATAAAATTCACAGTAAAAACGTTCCCATTAAAAACACATATTGAGAAGTAGAGTCAATAAAAGGATTTAATCTGTTTTTTTTTGTTTTTTTTTGTTTTTTTAACAAACAAACATAACAAGGTATGTTTTCATTCTTCTTTGAAATATTTAACAATGTTTTTCCAAAACATAATAATATGTATGATTTTTTTTCGATTTGTTAAAAACCTTAATTAAGCAATCTATATTTATTTTTTATTTTTTTATAATGTATGATTTACTTAAATTATTAGTATTACTTTATACTTCATAATTTATTTATGTGCATTAGTAACTAATTCATATAATTCTGTTAATAATTGGAGATTATTTTTTGATTAATTGTTTATTTTATGCTAAATTCATAATCTAGCTTTATGATTAGTTTACGAATCTTGAATTTTTACTTTTACATAGCTGTAGAATGGTTACTTATTATATTTATTATTTTTATGACTTAGAGAGTTTAATTTTACTTCATATATATTGAGTTATTAAATTAACTTTGTCAGCGATTGACATAAATAAGTTTTGGAGTTTTTTTCCGCAATAGCTCTATCTCAAGAACTAATGCTTGGATTTTCAACAAACTTCAGATTCAGGTATACCTTGATATGAATTAGCGCTAATTATCATTTGGTGCAAATCGCTCCACAGGTGGCGCTGCTATGCTGCATTTTTCCCAATTTCCACCACAGGTCTATCTCAAGAACTAATGTTTGAATTTTCATCAAACTTCAGATTCAGGTATACCTTGACATCAATTAGTACTGTTTATGTTTTGGTGTAAATCGCTCAACAGGCGGCGCTGATATACTACATTTTTCAGAATTTCTGCTATAGCTCTATACAAGAACTAATGCACGAATTTTCATCAAACTTCAAATTCAGATATACTTTGATATGAATGGTGCTAAATTGATATAATTTCTAGTACTATTTAAATGATTTAATTGACTTGATTTATATAGCAGAAAGCTTTGTGATGGCCTCAACATACTATTTCTAATTGGAAGTATGCATCTAGGGCCAACGGTTGCGAAAATAAAAGTCGGTCAGGTTATACGTGGACGTACGATTTTTTACATTAAATGTAAAAAATCAATTAGAGTTTTCAATTAAAAAAAAAAAACTAGTATGTTGCGGCCTTCACAAAACTTTCTTCTATATAAATCACGTCAATTAAATCATTTAAACCGTACAAGAAATTACATCAATATAGCACCAATTCATAGCAAATTATATCTGAATTTGAAGTTTCATGGAAATTCGTGCATTAGTTATTGAGATACAGCTATAGTGGAAATTCTAAAAAATGCAGCATAGCAGCGCCACCTGTTGAGCGATTTGCACCAAAACATAGACAGCACTAATTCATATCAAGGTATTCCTGAATCTGAAGTTTGTTGAAAATCCAAGCATTAGTTCTTGAGATAGAGTTATGACGGAAATCTAAAAAAATTCGTTATAGCAGCGCCACCTGTTGAGCGATTTACACCAGAATGTATAAAACGTCAATTCATGTCAAGGACTAACTGAATCTCAAGTTTGATTAAAATCCGTGCATTAGTTCTGGAGATTGAGCTATTGTAGAAATCGTGAAAAAGGCTACATAGAAGCGCCACCTGTTGAGCGATTTACACCAAAAACGAAACGGCACTAATTCATATCCAAGTACACCTGAATCTGAAGTTTGTTGAAAATCCAAGCATTAGTTCTTGAGATAGAGCTATTGCGGTAATAACAAAAAATGCAGCATAGCAGCGCCACCTGTTGAGCGATTTACACCAAAAACTAATCAGCATCAATTTATATCAGGGACTAACTGAATACACATTTTTATTAAATTCCGTGCATTAGTTCAGGAGATAGAGCGCCCACAAAATTTATGTTACATACATACAGACAGACAGACAGAGACTCACAGACAGACATTTTGTAAAAACATGTTTTTTGGAATCTCTGACCCCTAAAACATGTAAATCCGTCGAAAACCGGAATTCGAAAATTTTCATGAATCCAATACTTTCTTCTTGTAAAGATAGAAGAAAGTAAAAATGTTTTTCACCTATTCTCTGTGTACTGGGCAGTTCTTCATGTTCTGTAGCCGGGAAACCCGGGTTGGATTCTTTGGCAATAATAATACAGTCGAACCTCTATTTAACGAACCTCTATTTTGCGAATTTCTCTATTTTGCGAACTTTTCCTTGGAACCAAGAACATTTTGCGAATTTCTTCGTAAAATAACCTCCAAATAGCGAAGTGCATTCTCTATTTAACGAACTTTTTCTTGAGATCTAAATTTTTTTTTCTCCCCATTTCTCAAAATATTTCTGGACATTTCAAACTTATTCTTTCTTTAAACACATTTTATGATGTTCAATGGCCTTGAACCAGGGGCGTAAATCCTGGGGGGGTACAGGGGGGTGCAACACCCCCCCTTCGAAAAAATCAGTCGGAAAATTTCACGTTCGATCGGAAAAAAGTACGTTTAGTCGGAAAAAATGGTATTAAACTATAAAAACTTATAAATTGGAAAAATGAAAAAACCAGTCGAAAAAATTCCCGTTCGATCGGAAAAAGTAAATTTAGTCGAAAAAAAATGGCATTAACGGATAAAAACTTATGAATTGGAGAAATATTTTTGTAGTTTTTAATTAGTAAATAAGAAAAACAAGTTAGAGCGAAGAAAACCTATAAAATTTTATTCTTAGTCGGATTTTTTTCCTTTGTAATTTTTAATTAGAAAATTAGAAAAAACAATTTAGAACGAAGAAAACCTATATAAATTTATACTTAGTCGGAAATATTAAGGATTTTATTTTTGTGATTAAAACTATTCAGAAAAACTTTGATTTGTCAAATATTGTGAACTCGAAAACCTCGATATGAAGAAACAAAATATTTATATACATATTCCAGCAATGTTAATATTATTTGTAACCTTGATATTTTGATCAAAAACTTCGATATTCCGAACTTTTTTCTGTTCCCTTTGACTTCGAGATATCGAGATCCAGCTGTATTTATTTATAGTCGGAAAGTTTTTAGTTTAGTCTGGAAATTTTAAGACATACTGATTGAAGTGAAGAAAGTTCTATTTTTTTTTTTTTTTTATCTAACATTAAATTTAGTTAGAAACGTGTATCACGGAATTTAGATGATATCCGATGAAAATTCAAAACTGAATTGCAAATATTTAGTATATATGTCGTAGGCTAATTGAGAAATCCGGCTCTTTGCAAAGAGCCGGGAAAATTTGAGAATCCATCTACCTTTTTCCAATTAGCCTGATATTTTTCAGGCTTATTGCAAAGAACCTAGGAAGCGTTAGGCTAATTGAAAAATGACCACTTATTATCCGATCAGGGTGATATTTTTAGCTCACAGGCTATCAAAGCCTGAGAGCTTATTTTCCCGCCGATTCTGTATGTACGTGTGTACGTACGTACGTACGTATGTACATAACACGATAACTCTTCATAGAAATATCCGATTTGCTTCAAAATTTTTTTCTAGGTTCATTCTGATGAGGTGCTTCCCTGATTAGTTTTTGGGGTTCATTGGTTAAGGAAAAAGGGGGGAAAAGGGGGCTAGTCCACCCCCTTAATTTATATAAATGGGTTTTTCATGCAGAAATATTCAATTTGCTCCAAATTTGGTATACCGGTTTATTGTGGTAAGGAGCTTCCCTGATTAGATTTGGAAGCTCATTTTTTAAGTATAAAGGGGGGAAAGGGGGCTACCCCCCTTAATTTAGATAAATCGGTTTTTCATGATGAATTATTCAATTTGCTCCAAATTTGGTATACCGGTTTATTAAGTTAAGAAGCTGCCTTGATCAGATTTGGAGGTTCATTAGTTACATATAAAGGGAGGAAAGGGGGGTAGCCCACCCCCGTAGTTTAGATAAATGGGTTTTTCATGCAGAAATATGCGATTTGCAATAAATTTGGTATACCGGTTAATTATGTTAAGCAGCTTCCCTGATTACATTTGGAAGATCATTATTATGTATAAAGGGTGGAAAGGTGGGGGGGGGGGCAATTGCCTCTCCCCTTAATTTAGATAAATGCGTTTTCCATGTAGAATTATTCGATTAGCTCAAATTTGGCATACTGGTTTATTATGTTAAGGAGATGGCTTGATTAGATTTGGAGGTTCATTAGTTAAGTATAAAGGGAGAAAAGGGGGGGGGAGAAGATAGCCCCCCCCCTTAATTTAGGTAAATGGGTTTTTAATGCAAAATTATTCGATTTGCTCCAAATTTGGTATACTGGTTTATTATGTTAAGGAGCTTCCCTGATTAGATTTGGAAGTTCATTAGTTAAGTATAAAGGGAGGAAAGGGGGTTAGACCCCCCCCTTAATTTAGATAAAGGGGTTTTTCATGCAGAGTTATTCGATTTGCTCCAAATTTCGTATGCCGGTTTATTATGTTAAGGAGCTTCCTTGATTAGATTTGGAGATTTATTGGTTAAGTATAAAAGAGGGACAGCGGCTAGTGTACCCATAATTTAGATAAATTGGTTTTTCATACAGAATTATTCGATTTGCTTCAAATTTGATATACCAGTTTATTACGATATGGCTTCCTTCATTTGGTTTGAAGGTTCATTGGTTAAGTAAAAATGGGGGGAAAGGGGGGGCAATTGCCCCTCCCCTTAATTTAGATAAATGGGTCTTCATGCAGAATTATCTAATTTAGTTTAATTTTTTTTCAACCGGATCCGAACTTGAAGGTTCCATTTGAAGTCAACCCGAAAACCGACCACAACCAGGTTTCGGATTGAGTTCAATTAGAACTTTCAGGTTCGGATCGGGTTTCCGGTGGACGGAGATTATTTTGTCTGGCTTGCATCGGGTTATAGTTCTTTGGAATATTTTTGTCGGTTAAGATTTGGTTCGGGACGGGTTTCAGGTTGACTTCGAATGGAATTTTCAGGTTCTGGTAGCGTTGCGTGTCCACGGAAACTAATTTGTCTTGTTCGGATCCGGTTATGGATCTTTGGAATATTTTTGTCGGTTATCAGATTTGATTCGGGATTTCGGGTTTTTTCAAATGGAACTCTCAGGTTCGGGTTGAGTTGCATGTAGACTGAAATTATTTTGTCTTGCTCGGATCGGGGTACGGTCAGTTGTAATTTATTTTTCGGGTTTGGGTAGGGTTATGCGTTAATAAACCTAATAAAAAGAAAATTGCCTAGTTAAACTGATGGCATTGAGCTCACAAGCTATTCACACTAATTGTATATTATACTCTTATTTCAAAGAATAATGCCCCTCGAAAAATAAATGAAGGGATTAGTCCCCGTTGCCCCCCTTTCTACTTAACCAAAGAACCTCGAAATCTAATCAGGGAAGCTACTTAACATAATAAACTGGTATACCAAATTTGAAGCAAATCAGATAATTCTGCATAAAATAATCATTACACTAATTTAAGGGAGGTATTAGCTCTCCAATTTCTCCCTTTATCCTAAACCAATGAACTTTCAAATCTAATCAGAAAAGCTCCTTATTAGAATGAACCTAAAAAAAAAAAAAAAAAAAAAAAAAAAAAAAAAAAAAAAAAAAAAACTAAATTAGATAATTCTGCATGAAAACCCATTTATCTAAATTAAGGGGATGGGCAATTGCCCCCCTTTCCCCACTTTAATACTTAACCAATGAACCTCCAAATCAAATGAAGGAAGCCATATCGTAATAAACTGGTATATCAAATTTGAAGCAAATCGAATAATTCTGTATGAAAAACCCATTTATCTAAATTAAGGGGACACTAGCCCCTGTCCCTCCTTTATACTTAACCAATAAATCTCCAAATCTAATCAAGGCAGCTCCTTAACATAATAAAACGGTATACGATATTTGAAGCAAATCGAATAACTCTGCATGAAAAACCCATTTATCTAAATTAAGGGGGGGGGGCTCTAGCCCCCTTTCCTCCCTTTATACTTAACTAATGAACCTCCAAATGTAATCAGGGAAGCTCCTTAACATAATAAACCGGTGTACGAAATTTGGAACAGATCGAATAACTCTGCATGAAAAACCCATTTATCTAAATTAAGGGGGGGGGTCTAGCCCCCCTTTCCTCCCTTTATACTTAACTAATGAACCTCCAAATCTAATCAGGGAAGCTCCTTAACGCAATAAACCGGTATACCAAATTTGGAGCAAATCGAATATTTCTGCATGAAAAACCCATTTATATAAATTAAGAGGGGGGGGGGACTAGCCCCCCCTTTATCCTTAACCAATGAACCCCAAAAACCAATCGGGGAAGCACCTTATCAGAATGAACCTAGAAAAAAAATTTGAAGCAAATCGGATATTTCTATCAAGAGTTATCGCGTTACGTAAATACGTACGTACACACGTACATACAGAATCGGCGGGCACATAAGCTCTCAGGCTTTGATAGCCTGTGAGCTAAAAATATCACCCTGATCGGATAATAAGTGGTCATTTTTCAATTAGCCTAACGCTCTTTAGGCTCTTTGCAATAAGCCTGAAAAATATCAGGCTAATTGGAAAAAGGGAGATGGATTCTCCAATTAGCCCAGCTCTTTGTAAAGAGCCGGATTTCTCAATTAGCCTACGACATACATACTCATATCCAAAATTTTAGCGTATATGACAAAAACGTAGAAAGGGAGTATTAAATATCTTACGAAATTATTTAAGTTTATAGCCCAAATTCACAAGATAATTATGACTTCGCGTATCGTATTGAGATACTAGTTAAATAATTTTAAAGCGCTGATGTCGATTCTTTTCGAATTATTAATAAATTTATCTAAAAATTAGGGGAGAAAGTCTATGATTAATATGAATAGGAAAATGCGGATTGGAATCAAAAACTGCTTTGTTACATAGCGCTACTAAACGTACATCTTGTTACTAAACGTACAAAATTTGATTAACTTTTATTGCAGTACTAAGAAATGGATATAAGTTTTGTTCATTCGAAAATTTTCAATCTTTTAAATTTTGACTTTTTTTATGTTGTAGACGTACATCGTACACGGGTAACAGGATTCCTTATGCTTAATTCAGAATTTGAATTTCTATCCGGAGTGGAGTCTATGTGAATAAATATGTTATACGCAGAAAAAATAAAATGCAATCAGCCCTTTATTGGTAAAAAAAAAAAAAAAAAAAAAAAAAAAAACGGGCATCGAATCCCCAGGTCTTCAATCATCCAGTTTCATCAAATTTTGTACATTTAGAAACAAGATATATCGCTATCAAACAAAGCAGTTTGGAGTTCCAAACCGCAATTTTCTACACATATTAATCATATAGTACTTCACCACTAATTTTTAGAGACATACATTAATAATTCAAAAGGAATCAACATTAGCGCTTTAAAACCTATTTGACTATCTCGATACGCTCAGTCATAATTATCTTGAGACTTTCATCTATCATCTATAAAGTTTAATAATTTCGTAAGATATTTACGATATCCTTTCTTCGTTTTTATCATATGTGCTAAACTTTTGGACCTGAGTGTGTGTGTATATATATATATATATATATATATATATATATATATTAATTAGTCGGCATTTTGTTGGCAATAGTACTCGGAAATTTTTCTTCTTGGAGTCGGAAATTTATGAGTCTACACCCCCCTACGCAACCAGTGTGGTTTACGCCCCTGCCTTGAACTGGTTTTACAAGGCGCCTTCTTTGTCAGCAGTCAGAATTCGGTAAGTACGGAGGACGAACACGATAATCCCTTAGTAACTTAAAAAAATGTGGATACAGATGAGAAAAAAAGAAGAAATTAACCATGATGTGCTGATTGATGATTGTATTTTACTTAATTCTGAAATGGAAACCTCGGAAACACTATCCGAATTGGATATTTTCGACAGTGTGAAAAATAAAAACATTACAGCAATGAATTGCGATGAAGACGAATATGATAATGATGGAAATGATCATTATGCCGGAATTAACAAAACTTCGTATGATGAAATGCTAAAATCATTTGAAACAATCCGACGCGGATTATAGTTAGAAGAAAATACGCATGAAGGGGTTTCTGGTGCATTGCAAAGATGCGAGACGTATTATTACAATAATATTTAAAAGCACTTAAAAAAAACTCATGCAAAATTAACAGAGTTTTTCAGAAATTAAATTTAAGGACGCATATGTTAATGTATGGTAAAAATTATTTGTTATAATAATAAAAAATACGATAATGTCTTTAAAATTTGTTAATTTTAATGTATAACTATTTACTTTAAACAGAAAATACAGTGTATTCCCGGACAATGTTTTGTTTTCCTTGCAGATTTCAAAGATTTAAACACATAGAAAAAATGAATTGATCATGGATCTTGGTGGGTAAAATAAATAAAACAAATCGATATAATTTATTTAAAAAAAAAGGGATTAATTACTTTTAGTAAAAATATTTAGTATTTATGAATTTAAAATCTGCTTTATGTAGTTTGAAGTATTTTAAAAGGTGGATCTCTATTTAACGAATTTTCCATATAACGAACTTTTTTCAGGGATTTAGCGATTTCGTTAAATAGAGGTTCGACTGTACAGAATCGCCATAGATCATTATGGCTATTCGACATATTATAAATTCTAGAAAGTATAATATTAATATAACAAAAAGACAGAGATCTGCTTAACTGTTTGGGGCGACGGAACAGGAGATGTTGGCACACGCTTGGTAAGGATCAGCATATCCGGAGCAGACTAACGCACCAGTCGAAGGATCGTTCGTAGTAGCACTAAATATGGAAACAAAAAATTAGCTATTGCAAGGAATGAAGTAAGAAAAATTACACTATAAAAAAAACTGTCGATAAACGCCTATTTTCCATTAATAATAACACTGACTGGACAACAACAGTTTTGTCACAGAACTGAAATTAGTTGATTCTAGATTAGTTTTTTGCGCTGATTCCGAATATGCTTTCTGTTTTTCTCTAGTGGCCCAGTTTTTGAGAAATTTGCATATTTATGTTTATGCAAATTCAAGCTTTTTTGTGCTATTTTATGCAAATTTTAGATACAATAAATGTCAGATTAAAGTACCTTCCTAGATAATGACTACTGTTTCAGATAAATGTCATGATCTGCATATTCTTAACGGTTGGGTTGTTCTTAGCATTTATCTGTCAGTTATTAAGCCTAATTTTCATATTTTTCAATGGTGTAATGTTTATAGACCAGGAGCCGGCAGCACAGACAATCACCTCATCAAGTTCACGGATGAAAATCTAGGATTAGTTAAATCTTGATTTGCATATTAAAACGCAATCGGTCTGCCAAGTCCTATCTTTGTGGAAAACACCTGAAAACTCGATTTTAGCGGCTGACTCGTAGGTTTACCATTGTGTTTTCCTGCACCCAAAGGTATGAAAACATGGAGGACTGGGAACAGTAAAACACAATGGTAAACCTACGAGTCAGCCTCTAAAATCGGGTTTTTAGGTGTTTTCCACCAAGATAGGACTTGACAGACCGATTGATTACGTTTTAACATGCGATTCAAGATTTAACTGATCTTAGAATTTCATACGTGAAGTCGATGAAGTGATTGTCTAAGCTGCCGGCTCCGGTCTATTACATTACTTTCAACTTTAAAGTATTGTCACAGAATTGACGTAGTGTTTTTCTAGACTACATTTTTATGCTGATTTCAAATCTGCAATCTGTTTCCTTATATAATGTCTAGTTTTTGAGTAAAATGAATTTCTACTTTTCTATGTTCTTGACACAAGTTTGATACAAGATGCTTTTAAGGGGTGTGTACCTCATTATCAAAAGGGGTAATAGTGTCTGATTCCTATCAAGGACATAAACAACAAGTCATATAATCGAAAAAAAATTGAAAAAAATGATAGAATCTATCCTAACTAGTTGAAGTACATCACAAAGTAGCATAAAAAACGATTTCTGTTTTTTTTTTTTTTTTTTTTATCAAAATTTTTTTTTTTTTTTTTTTTTCAAAAACTAGACATGATAGAAGGAATCAGATACCAGATTAGAAATCAGCAGAAAAAAACTGGTTTAGAAACATATTAACCTTTAACTGATGTGACAGAAATTGTCACATAACTACCGTGAAGCGATCTGTCAGACCGCTCCATCGAAAGATGAATAAAAGGTGAAATTAACTCATAGGATATTGTTTTTGTACTCAAATTTTTGTTCAGGGCTCTTATAATTAAAATTCATCTGTTCAATAGTTTCTGGTGATAGTATTAAAGTTCCAAACGGAACAAAATTTTGGTAGGGCTTGTAGTTATACTAAAAGTTACAAGTTAAACTATAAAAATAGAAAAAATTAGCGGTCTGCGAGACCGGTAACATCAGTTAGAGGTTAAGGTACTAGTGTGGCAGAAATATTTGGACGTCAAGAAACATTGTTAGAAAAACTTGAAAAATATGCAAATTAGGTGCAATATTTCACGGTCACATGTTAGTATAATCTCAGAAACAACGTTTTTGTAAAGTAAACTAGGCAGTAATCATAACGTTAAACAAAATAGCCAATCTGATAACGCTTTATGCCTTAAGTTTGCATATAATTGTACAAAATTTACAAAATTTCCGTAAATCAAAATATGCAAAATATCTCAAAACCTGCTGGAGCAAATCTAAAACCAGATTCGGAATCAACACAAAAAACTGCATAAGAAACAACTAATTTCGGTTTTGTGAAAGATGAAAAGTTAAAATTTGTTGACCGTTCGATCGAACATTTTCCTTTGTGTCGACCATTTTCCCTCAGATTACGGAACATTCCTAATTTAAGATAAAAGGGAAATAAAATTCTCAAATCTAAGCAGTATTTTGGTTAAATTGCGCGGTATTCGCGACAACTGTGTTAGCAGCAATTTTTTTTTCTTTCGTCTCTTGTTGATTGCTGATTTGTTCATTGTACCTCAAATTATGTAATTTTCAGCCTGAAATGAGAATAATCGAAAATTCTACAATCTAAGCTGCGAGTTTTCACGGAAATTCCATGAAATTTTATAGAATTTTCGGTAGTTTTTTTTTTCCGAAATTTCCGTTTTTTGATGAAAAAATTGTTTACAGTAGAAAAAGCACGTGAAACGTCTTTTAAGATTACACTATAAAAATATCTGTTCATTTTACGGGGGAGCAACTGCCACCCAGGACGCCAATAGTAAGCTGTTTATTTTTTGAAGAAAAAAATATTGTATAATGCTAATTTTCTGTTATTTTAACATATTTTGTTCATAAAATAGCACATAAAATTACACTGGACGTCCTGTCAAACAGATTTTTCGCTACAACATATTTTGTTATTATTTTTTTTTACAGTGTCGATTGAGAATGTGATACTTTTATACATGTTTACGAAATAATACCTCAGTATGCAGAAATGCTACTAATCAGAAATATATTTTTAAAAGCAAATAGTTTCAAGTAATGAAAGTTCCTTCCTTGATAAGGCATTATGTTCTCCAAATCATGTTTTAACCTATGTTCAGTCTATTTACAACACAGCATACAGGTTCATTACCTGAGAATCCGTGTTATTAAATTATTAAATTATTGCTATCAAATTATAGAATTCAAAACATTAAGTAAGAATTCCTGGGCTACTTTGTTACTGAAAATTTAAATGTTGAAAATTCTTTTTTGACCAAAAACGTTTGCAAAGATTTGGGAAGAAAGTGCGGCGTCCCATTCTCTTCTCTGCTTCCTGTACCCCATGCAACCCCCCCCCCCCCAAAAAAAAAAAAAGAGCTACATCATCAGAAAACTAATGATTAAAATTTTATTATAACAACTTAGTAGTACATTGTTCTTAAAAGAAATTCAGTAGTGATGTTTTCCTCTAAACAAGGGAAGTTAAAACCCTTTATCATGACCAATTGAGGCATTCTTCTTTTAAGCATCTTATGACGTACATGGACAAGAATAGAAAAAATTTGCAAACATATATTCTTGTCAACCTATCAATAATTTTTTCAATTAGTTTCCAACTAATTTTTCTACTAGTATTTTATTTAACCCTTTAATTCCCATGATAAAAGATGTTCTAGAAATTACGTAGTTCAGAGAATCTGACTTTACATCAGAAAGTTTCATTGGTTAATTTCGCTTTATTTAAATACGGAATGTCTGTTATTAATTAAAGCAAATATTGCTATTTTAATTTTCTGGTGTGAATTAGGTATATACGAATAAAAAAATCTATTAAATACAAAACACTGTCGTTTGCATATATGTAAAGCTGCGCACTAAAGGGTTAAAATTGTGACCCTCTTTCTCGTGATACCCTGTATAAAGATGGAATATTACTTAGTACAAAATGCATGTATACATGCAATGTATATGCGAGTTTTATTTCTAGTCACTTAAGTATAATTCGCGAACAATTTTTATAGGTATATAGAAGGGGGAGGGTGCAGAATGATGCTTTCCCCGGGACCTAGATTCTAGATAGTCTAAGAAAACAATCCAAAAGCTTAATTTAAGTTATCAGTCAATAGTGATGCATCAGTCAATTTCTTATCGATTGGTGTCTTTTTTAGCACATTTTTTTTTTTTTTTTAAAGGTTTACATAATTTTCAAAACACATGTGTAAAATTGAATGCTCAGTTCTGTGTAATTATATATATACGAGAAATTAATTTTAAAATAATCGTTTATTTCAAAACTACCAAAGGGCACCATGCACTGTAAAATATTTTAATTTACAAGTATAACTTTACTATGTATTAACTTTTGAATTCAAAAACTTTCAGTTTAAATATTCTTTGCCTAATTAATTAGAAGCAAATTAAAAAGCATTAACAAACAGTTTATTTTTGATAATAAATGTTAAAAATTACACAATTTAATTTTCTGTTTCTATTTTAGAGACTAGCTAACTTGCCCGGCGTTGCCCGGGTACGTAGAAAAACAGCACGAATTACGAAAAAGCTCTGAAAATCACAATAAGATATCGCGAAAAAATTTTAAATCGCTGCACAAATTTCGAAAAGAGAAAAAAAAATTTAAATATTGTGATCGAAGATTGAAAGTTGATTCAACTTCTATCAACGTCTTTCACTAATGTAGAAAAATGGTAGGAAATCGCTAAAATACACTAAAAATCACAAACAAAATACCCGAAAAAATCGAAAATTGTTATACGAAATCCGAATAAACTTTATTGAAATGAAGGTAGAAATTACTTTAGTATTTTAGGTCAAAAATGGAATGTCAAAAAATTGCAGCAGATTGCGAAGAAACGTAAAAATCGAATTAAAAATCACAAAAAGTTAAAAAATCACGAAAGTCAAAAATTACTATAATTGGATAAAAGTTTCAAATCTAATTCCTTTGACCTGCGGACTCTCTTAAAATTTGTGTTTAGGAAAGCATGCTAAGCATTGTATCATGTTACTTTTATTCACAATTTAATTTACTTGGATTCCCTTAAATATAACTAACATAATCCCTTAAGTTAATATTAGTTTTTGTTGCATTAAAATATTTCAATTTGTTGATTTTCTGTAAGCAAGTAATCTATATTGGTTTACAATGGAAGTCTATGGGAATTTGGCGAAATATTAGAGATATCGCCAAGTTGGCGTAACTTTTGGCGATATACCGCCAAGTTGGCGGCATTTGGCAACAGAACTGTGTCCCTCTACGGTAATCTCCTTATAGGTATGGAAATGCATTAAATGCTGTTCAATAATTGCATAAAAAAAAATCGCTAAAAATTCAAAAATCGCTGCACAAATTCCGAATAAACTTTTTTGAAAAGAGAACAAAATTTACTATATTGGGTTAAAAGAAAGAAACCGTATTCTTCTCACTTATATGGAAAAATCGCCTCGAAACCTTAAAAAAGTGTAAAAATCGCATAAAAAATTAAATTTAAAAAAATCTAATCAAAAAATCGAAAATCGGGCTTCGAGGTGCAAAACTTCATATATAGACGTACCTTTTCCCCAAATTTTGTAGCTCTACGTGCAGTGGTCTCTTCAGAACACCGTCGACACACTCACACACAAACTTCTTTCCTTATTATTATAGATTAAATAAAATGTTATACAGTTAAAACGATAGAGATATCGTTTTGACAGGTTAAATTACTAATTAGTAATAAGAAACGCCAATTTACGATTTCGGAATAATTGATTTTTTTCTTATTTGCTAAAATATTTTTTTAGATTTATAAGAATAGGTTCAAATGAGAAATTTAAATCCTTTTTGACGGTTGAACCCATTGATTTTTATGCACTAAATTCCACTGCTTAAACATGTTTTTTTTTTTTTATCAGAACTTATTTTTCCTGCCTTAAAAAATTATGAGTGTTATTTATACAAATTCAAACCAACTTATCTGAAATGTTGGAGAAATCTTATTTATCTAATTAAAAAGAAACTCGTTGGAAATGGTCTCGCCAACCCATAAAACTTAAAATGTCAGCCAGAAAAAGGAGTGCTATCTCATTTAACAATCGCTAAACAATTTCCTATTCTTGGATTTTATATAAAGAGATAAGTATTTTAAGCTCTAAACTGAGCTCTTTTATTTAATGAAGCCTGTATTTTTTTTTAAATATATATATAAAATAATAAACCTGTGGCTGTACGATCCATGAAAGATCAGGGCCTACAGTGCCCAACTCTGTTTACTTGACCCTGAGCCCCGAGGTGCTATGCACCTTGTGCCCCGACCAGGTGGTCAGCCCAACGCGAGACCCTCGGTGTTTAGTTCCCAAGCAAGCTTGGTACTCATTTTATCGACCCCGAAGAGATGAAAGGTTGAGTTAACCTTGCCCAGCCGGGAGGCTTTTTCAAGAAGGCTCACGTTTTCAGCACCAGCCTTGGCGAGTTGGCGAAAGCGAGAGCGTTCAACCAGCTCTAACGCCAATCGTCGTCTTGTGTTTTGTTTTGAACCGAAATGGCGGAAGACGAACTAGCATATTTTAGTCCTACCTAAATTAAAGAAATATTTTCAGTTATGTGTTCTAGATGAAAAGAAATCTTCTTCGAAAGAAATTGTATTACGAATTCTTATACTCTGTTTTATCAAAGGCCTTTATTACTTTTGATGATATAGACTAAAATTTTGATTATTTGATCCCCTCATAAATCTAAATTTTCATTCAATTGAGCATTATTAATTCCGTACCTCTTAAACAAAGACTCATTACCTTCAAATACTTAGATATTTGATTACATATAAAGATGGATTTATGGGGATCATGAATTAATGCAGTTTCAGTGCATTTTGATGTATATAAACACAGATTTTAAAAAATACCTGTGGCAGAAAATTACTATATTTTCTGCGATGAACTTATATAATTAATTTAATACCAAATTATTCTGCAGAAACAGCCCCCAAAGTCGAGTGAAAATAGGCCAAACCAAGAAAGAAAGAAAAAAAAACCTTTCACACCCCCAAACAGGATGTTTAGAAATTGCCTTTTTAATGTGAGATGAAATTCTTAAGGGGAGGTGGGATAGAAGGAAGATTGAATGACTATCTTTTGTTACTTCAAAGTAACAAATAAAATCATTAGAGAATTTTTTTAACTGTATATGATAGTGAGGGGCTATAGATTTAAATAGTTAAATTTATCAATTAACAAATAGAAAAAACAAACCAAAAAATTAAAAACTTGGAATATTTAACTTTTTTGGAGGGGGAGGGGTGCAGAATTTGAATAATTGGTCTTTTATTTATAGTTACTTCAAAGTAATAAATTGGACAGAAAATTTAAAAAACTGTAAAGAATTTAAAAAAAAAAATGAAAGCGTGCGCACAAAAGGTTAATCCTTATTATTATTTTTAAAATCTTTCATTCTATTTGTTTCCTTATCTTTTTTTATGGTAAATTATTTATTTGTTATTTAAAAATCAACAGATGGAGCAAAACAGTAAACTTTATGCACTGTTGTGGATAAGCGAAGGAATAGTTAACATTTTAGACGCAATTTTAACTAATCTTTTCTGTAAGGCAACAATGAATTTTAAATGGGCAAAAAATAGTGTGATGGAGGAGAGGGGGGGGGGGAGAAAATTCGAAATGGGAGGTTGCCTCAGACGATTGAGCATTATTTTATTGCCACTTCAACTTAATAAATAGAGCAATATGTGTGCAGAATGACGAAATATAAAGTGTGTGTGTGTGGGGGGGGGGGGGGGCATTTCATTCGAGAGAAGAATTTACATGATTTATTCAGATATGACGAATTATTATTTTTAAATAATAAATAAAACAACTAAGGCGAAATAATATTTAAAAATATAGCAAAAATTTTAAAATAAAAAACTGAAGAATTTTAAAGATTTTTAATTTTGTGCACTAGGGACAGACCAATGTCTTTTTCATAAAAACTCAAATAACGATAAAATTTTAACAATATTAAAATGTAATAGTAATTGATTTAATTCCATGCATCAACTTGCAATTATTTTAGCTGATAGATTTAATTGCAGAATACGGCTAAATAATTTATGCTTTATCGTTCAATCTAATTATAATCGAATTGATTTTAGTTTCAACTTCCTATTAACTTCTAATCGCAATTAAATTAAAAACAATTAATTTTTAATGAATTATTTCAGTGAAAATGTGTTTTATTAATGCAATCAACACGTCACATAATTATGCCGCTTAATAATAAAAAAAACTAAATTAATTCAGTAATAATACTAATAAAACTATGTTCAATTGTGTCATAAAAACATGATCAATACAATTATATTTATTAAAGAAAATTTTTACGTCTGTTTCTAAATACGTTCTCAATTTCTTCGAACATATAGCAAATTAATGAAATAAATTAATATTATAGAGCTGAAAAAAAAAAACTTATTTTTGAATTATATATATTTGTGCAATTAAAAGTTATTTTAATCCGAAAAAGATCGTTGTTTTAAGCAAGGTTCTAATTGCAAAGCACGGGGAAATAACATTTCGTCTAGCTTTTTACATTTGCGGAAAAAACAAATGAAAAAAAAAGCACATCTCTTCCTCTCAGCAAAGGAATGGGGTTGCTGTTCCCTACGCGTACGACGTCACGAACAAAAAAGGGGGCGTAGCGTTGAATTCATCCCCGCGCCAACCCTTACTCTGGTGATAAGGTGCTCAAAACGTGAGCCTTCTTGAAAAAGCAGCCGGGAGCCGAACTCACGACCTGTAGCGTGGGAGACAGGCGTTCTGACCACTACGATACGGGGCTTAAAAATATATATATAGTCTGCAAAAACTCATATTTTTTTCTAGTGTAAAAATAAAATAAATAAATAAATCTTTAAAATATGAAAATTATACTGGCAAATGCCCATTTTAGTGCACAGAACGGTGATATACATTACACTGATCATAGATTAAGGACCAAGATGGGACATTTACGGCAAAATCTGTAATGGCAACAGTACTAGCGTCACTACCGACAAGGGGAAAGAATTAACAAGGCTCCGAAATTCACCTATGTTGAAGAAATATGTTTACCCTCTATGCTTTCAATATCCATTCTTCCCTAAAACGAAGCAGGTGCCAGACGATATTCTATTCATGCTTGCTTTATTTATTTAGCTGCTTTTTTTTTACCGTACTTGTATTGACCACCTTTAACTTACAAAATGATAATTAGAGTAATAATATAAAAGAAAAACCCTAGAAAATTCTGTTAATAACTTAAATATGTAAGTTTATGAGATTAAATTGTAAAAAATCAAATTCAGGTATTGTGTTAATTTATTCATATCGAATGAAACTTTAGTGAGTGTAATGTCAGTACCTTTATTTATTTTTAACTGTTAGATTTATATAATTCTAAAAATTTGTCGAAATGAATTTTTCCCCATCTGTAATTTTATTATTATTTCTTATATGTTAATATTATAAATATTATTGAATTGGTTGTACGTTATTTACATTAAAAACAATATTTTTATTTTATCTGTAAGAAAGTAAAAATGCGTAAATTTTAAAAGATTATTGTAATGATTGTATAATACGTTAAACTTCATAAATTAATAAAACATCGGCTATAAAAAATTTCCTACCGAATAAGAATATTTATGAAATTTTCTGGGATTTGTAGAGTGCAATACTTCGTATTTTTTTATATTACACCATTACTTTATGTAGCTTTAAATCCAATTATATCATATTTACTTCATATATAGCATTCAAGACGAAATTTTTACCCTGTTTTTCGTTTTATTTAGATCGTTCACTCATCATGTAAATAAAATAGAATATCTATATTCTATGTTCATGTATAGGTGTAAGATTCTATTGAAAACGTAAACATGAAACGTTGAAAAAAGAAAGATAAGGTAGATGCTCAATGATAAAAATTTTACACGGATGGGGAGTCTCTTCCCCATTGTCACTAAAGGCGCTACGATCGCAATCGCATTACCATTACGCTCTAGGGAAATGTCCCATCTTGTATGTTAATCTATGACACTGATCAGCTATGTCTGTAAAACAAGTTCTCCCACAACAAGCCTGACAATGCGGGAGAAAGAGAAAATTGGAGAGTTCATCTCATCACAGTATATTTAAAAGATATGACTCAGTCAACAGATTAAATAAGTATAACTTCTAGGACTTATTCTTACACCCATATGAGTGACGTTAAAGGGAGGGGCAGGCAGGGCATTCCCCCCTCCCTATACTTTCAAGCGTAATTAATAAGTTACTTAAAAACTACTATTTTTTTTTTTTTTTTCAAAAGTACCAAATTCTTATTTCTCTTATGTGATCATGATTTTGAAATAAAGTAATCAAATAAGAATGTGTTATTTTAAAATGACTTAAAATAATTATTAAATATTAAGAGAAAAAAGAACTAAATGTTTTTGATTACTAAAAAATCAAATAAAGTTATTCAATTCTTCATTTGTAAAAAACACCCGGTAGAATCTTACTAATGCATTTTTAATATTTTTTATTTACTAAGATTCAGCACTTTTTGTTATATTGATATGTTTAAAAATTGCGTTGCTCGAAATGTTCCAACAAAACATTCTTAAAGGTATATATGTGTGTATGTATGTTTTAATATATATTGTTGTATGTGTGTTTTATTATAAAACATTCTTAGGTTAACTTGTTTATAACCTCCAATTTATGACACAGCTGAGCGCTGGTACTATAGCAAATTCAAAGTTTTTTAGATGTGGTTTTAAAGCTACTCCTTTAAAATATTCATTTACACAATATCTATTTGCTATTTATAAATGGTGCAAAATTAACTATGTTTCTTATAATTGGACCGGTTTTGTTGTGTGTTTTGATTGGGTTATTAAAGATACTGAAGCAGGTTCTCAAAGTTAATTTTCTGCTGGAATTAATTCTGCAAATGGCTAAGTTCCATTTGTGCCTGTATTTTGGTTTTCTCAAATGTTTTGGTAAAATTACTTTAAAATATTGCAAAATGAACTGGAAAAATACTGAAAAAAATTATGCTTAAATGTTTTTGTATTTATTTAATAAAAAGTAATAAAAAAACTGTATATGAGTATTTCTAGTAGAATAATATGCATAATTATATTTTTTGTCTATATTTATATTTAAAAAGTTTTTAAATTGTATATTATGTACGATAATTAGTATTATTATGAACTACAAAAAATATATATTTATTTCTTTAGAGAGACTATTAACGTTATAACTATTATTAATAATAAAATAAGAATAATCGTATTGCTGACTTAAAAACAATTTATTTCATAAATATCTTCAAAAGGAAATTACATAAATAACTGCGTTTAAATGTCCAACAAAAATATGTGCCCATTTTTGCCTAGAACCCTATATTTTGGACGTTAGAAAAAGGCATAAAAAATAGGCTTGAACATTTAATTTCGCAATTTAAAAAATACATATTTCAAAAAGTCTACAAGCTAAGATTATGACTTGCGATTTTAGATTCTTGATAGAAAAAATACAAATAAACTTACTTTTTACATTTCGCCATCTTGAAAAATTAAAAATTTATAAACACCGAAAAAAGCCTTCATTTAAGCAAATAAATATCCATCTTACACTGTCATCTCTGTTTATAGATAAAGACATTTATAGACAATTACTTCATACAATTTTCATGTTATAAAGAAGAAAAAAAATATACTTATTCATTAAAATTTGAAACGTCCCAAAAATGGGACGCTAGGCACAAATGGGTTAAGTTCCATTTTTTTAACATGCTATCTTGATGGTTTTTATCAAGACAGAGCATCTACAGAACGTGTTGAAGATGATCTATATTCCAGAATTATTAATGAAGGCGGAAGGAAGCCTGGTGTTTTTCGATATTATCCGCAAGTTGAAATTCCCAAATTTATAAACACAGATCAACTAACAGAAAAGGCGTGGGATACTGATAACTTTTTTGACTATTTTAAAAATCATACCAACTGGTTCTGGTACATTTAGATGCACATTCACCTCATGGTTTAATGGATCTATTGGTAAAATATTTGATAGTATTGGGGCATCTACATTACCTAATAAGTATGCTATGTCTGATGTTTCGACATTATTTTATGGTTATAAAATCCTTATATAATTTAATTTCTTCGTACCCTGGGGACCAAAACAGGGAATGTTTTTAAAAATTCGTGAAAAATAATAAATAGCTTTTATCTGTTGAAAATAAAATTTAAAAAAGTCGTTTTTTACTTCAAAATGGTGTTATACTTTAATCAAATAACCATGATTAATTAATTTTTTATTTAATTAATGGACTTACGCCTTCAGCTCTACGGGGACGTACTTAACGGATTCTCCGATACCACAAACACACTGGATGGTTGTAGAGTTACATTGAGGCACAGCAGCATTCGCGTTACCATTGTTCGGAGTCCCACTTCCAGAGTTCTGTGGCACGCTTTCGTTGTTCTGTGGCACGTTTTCGTTATTCTGTCCATTAATAGTGTTCAAAACAAAAGACAAAAAGAGCAAGGAAACTTTAACGGCTGAAAATAAAAAAAAATGGTAATTAATATTTAAAATTAAGACTTAATAAAATACAGTAGAGTACCATCGGCTGGTTCGTAACCAGAGAGGAGCAAGGTGAGTTGAGTCCATCTGGTAACTTATTGAGCCACCCGTAGGCTTCATATTCTATCAAAACTAATATCATTTATATTACATTTAAATTTTGTAATCAAAAGTTTTATGATAGGAGGGACATAACCAGTGGTGGGATTCAGCCGGTTCGCACCGGTTCGATAGAACCGGTTGTTAATTTGTGTTGAGTTCGGCGAACCGGTTGTTAAAATGATACTTGAAATGCGAAAATCGCATTTTACATTAATTTGCTTTATTTAAATGTTTATCTGTAAAACGTTGTTTTGCAGGCATAACTCTGTGATAAGTTCTGATTAATTTCATTTAATAAAATAATATTTCATTTGGAACAATAACATATTTTTTCTTCATCAGTCCTGTAAGAGAAAATTCTACTTAAAAAAACGAAATTTTGAAGAATTTTGGTAACTAAATTGACAGTCCTAGGCTAATCCCAGTTATATGGTAAAGTTATTAAAAATTACACTATCTACTTATCTATACTAATAAAAGAAAGTTTGGCTCTGTCTGTGTGTGATGGCTAGCAAAATCTACGGCACGTATGAGACTGAAAACTTTTGTGAGGCTAACTCAAAATGTCTCCTGATGCACCCGAGACACAGAATTTTAAAATTCCAATAATTAGTTGAGTTATTAATTAAAAATGGCAACTCACTCTCATTAAAAACTCAACACGGTCCTTGCGAGAAAGAAAAAACTCTGGCATACGCACAGAAGCCTTATTTACGTATCAGTTGAAAAGAAGAAATTTCGGGAGTATTTTGTCATTATTTATTAACTTACATCGGCTAAACTGCTTAGTAAAGTTAAAAATGAAAGACACATGCTGAAAGATCTACGTCTCAAATGCCGTAATCAATTAAAAAATATATCGCAGTTAACTGTTTGAAAAACAATTTTCAAAAAGGGTCGTTTTTCCAAAAAAACTTTTTCTCCCTTATTGCAAAGCCCCTCCAGAGCGCAATTTTCGAGGTACCGACAAACCAAAAATATGTTCTTAAAGTGAAACCCTCCTCTAATCGGTGGTGCAATTGATTTAAAACAAATATGAATTTTAACCGTTTCAAATATACCGGTAAACGCAGGTCACTTCGCGCCTCACGAAGACGATATTTTTTCTACTCTAAAAATAACTAAACGACCGTATTCTTTTTAGAGCATCTCAATAAATAGACCAGATTTACATTGCCTACAAAAATTTTGAAACGTTCGAACGGGTAGAAATATTTTTTACAAAATAGAATGTGGGAAATTTCGACGAAATCAATGAAAACCTGGATGTTTCTTCGCGGTTTCGCTCGCTTTTGGTGCGCGTAGGCTCCATAAATCAATTTGCGCAGAAAGTAAAGTACCAAATAGCATATACTTTCAATTCAACATTTTTTCATTTAAAAATATAAATTCAGATAAAATAGATTTAAAGATATAAAATGATACAAATTTAAGGTTAATTTAAGGGTTTTTCATCACGGGCCCATGCAACGCTATTATTCGAATAAACGGTACTTTGCTTTGGCACAGAATGTTCCCTGTTATCGCTGATCTATAGCTAATACTTAAATCGTCAGATTTAGATATATACTTCCAACTGCACATTTTTTTATATTGTTCTTCGTATCTTAGAAGTTTTTTAAATGAGAGTAGTTATTTTCGTAAATGTAACAAATCTAAAATTTTGAGAAGTTCCTATAGTCTTATAATTTATATTTAGAAAAATATTTTTCCAGCTCTAACAAATGAAAAGACATTGTATGGTCTAAACTTGCCGAATCACGATACTTTGTATTTTACGAATTTCCAGCTTTGTCTGGTCAGTTTTTTTTTGTTTTTTTTGTACTAAAAAATGGTAAAATTTCCTAAAATTTCTAAATGTCATAACTCGAGGTGTTTTGATCGTGCAAAAATTTGTCTCACTAGCTATAGCATGGATAATATTTTTCTAAATATATCATATACAACTTTAGGTCATGAACATGGGTTAATTCTTAAATTTACATTTCTGCTATTTTTATGTTATATTGTTTATGTTTTGATGCATTTTCTGCATTATGATCAGGGTTTCATGATTGACGAATATTTATTAACGTCCTTTTATAGGGTAACATGTTTCAGGATTGTTTTCACTGTACCAAAGGACAATGTTCTTAACAATGTTCTTATAATATTGGAAAGTCTTTCATAATCTATGAGTGATGCTTCATTTTTCTTTCATTTTTGTACATCAAAAATCATTCAGGCAGCGAACCGGTTGTTAAATTATTTGAATCCCACCACTGGACATAACCGTCTATTTCTGACAATATTTATTAGTCATTAAAGTAGGGGGGAATACATAAGAAGTGAATTAACTCCACCAAAACATTTCAAAGCCCTCTCTGGCTTTGCCCTGTTGGTTACACCTTCACCATCTGTTCTTTCATTACACTCCGGCCAGATCGGTGCTGGGCTTAATTTTAGGTAGCTTTCATTACAAAAAGCTACCTATTGCAGTCGTTCGGAGGAAAGCGATTTAAAAAATTTTTGGTATATTTTCATCGATCATGATCCCCAGACCCCGAAACCACCCTCCGTTCTAAAGTTTATATATATATATATATGGGTCAATCCATTTCAAGTGGTCCAGAAAATCATCAATTCGTTGCTTGACTATTTTTAAAAAATCTAAAATTTTTTGTACAACAACCCTAATATGATGGAAGTTCAAAATGACTATTATTTTAATTTGATTAATTTTTGTTTGTGCATGGCGGCCATCTTTGTTTCATCGTCTGCAGCAATTTTCTCACAAGAAGGGTTTACGGAAGTGTAAATAATTCATCGTTTATTTATCCAATTCAACTGCGGATTAAAGCAATATGTACAGAATACATTGGGCTAAAAATTTGGTAATGGAGTAGATTCCGAAACTAACTGCTTATTGGTAAAATTTAAGCATAAAGTTTCAGTTTTTTTCTAAAATTTGTCCGTTTACAAGAGGAAATTTTTCTAGCAAGGAATACTGTCAACATGACATATTTTTTTTACAAATAGTCCGAAAGTACTTGTACTCACACGCCGAGTTCCAGATCTGGGACTTGCTTTCTCTTCGCAAAAAAAATCCCAAATTTTTCAAAAATGTCAAAAATCTCACTTTTCAGGCTTTGATATCTCTGGTGGGGCACGAGATAAAAATCAGAATTTTTTTTTCTATAAGAGTATGGTAGTGTTATGCACAAGAAATTTCAGGATGGAGATTTGACTACAAGCAGAGATATGGCAAGGGCAACATGTCAAAACAATACTACCAAACTATTGTTTTGTTGTAGTCACAGCGAAGTATTTATCTCAGACTGTCATTTAAATTTATGTTTTTGATTATCTTTAAATAATAGTAACATAATTTAAACCCTTTGCAAAGCTTAGCAATTAATTAAAAAAATAATTATGCCTAACGCCATGCATTTTGTATGGTTTCAGTAATTTTTGATGTAAGTAATTTTAGTAACTAAAAGAAACCTCAGCACTTTTACATAAAGAAAAAAAATGTTTTTATACAAGACCTGAGATAAAAACAACATAGGGAAAAAGAAAAGCTGTTAATGTTGTCATACTTGTTGAGACATGATCAAGCGTGTGAAAACACATTCTTGCTTGTTGGTTCAAAAACCACAATTTTGATCTTTCTCAAAATTTTATTTGTAGGAACCAAGCCTTGTCATCTCTTGATAACTTGATTGAAGATCTTGACCCTGCTGGCTCATAGAAATATACTTTGAAATCACTATGTGCAAGTCTCAATTCATTAATAATTCCTAGCTTACTTCTTATGCAAAAATGTGATTTTTCTGCAGTATAAATTTTGAAAAGGCTTTGGGTATCTTTACTTTCTGAAAATTACTTGAGGCTGATGCATGGTAACACCGCATAATGTTTCATTTACAGGAACATACTTATGATAGCAACAAGTTTCAGGGGCTGGCAAGCAGCATTAAAATTGTGGTTTTTAAACAAACAAGCAGGAATGCGTTTTGACACGATTGATCGTGTCTCAACAAGTTTGCCAACATTAACAGCTTTTCTCTTTCCATATTCTGTTTTTGTCTCAGGTCTTGTATATATATATATGTGTGTGTGTGTGTGTGTGTGTTGGTGTGTGTGTGTGTGTGTGTAAAAGTGCTGAGGTTTCTTTTAGTTACTAAAATTACAACAAAAATTACTGAAACCATACAAAATGTAGGCTTTAGGCATAATTATTTTTTAACTTAATTGCAAAAGGCTTTATTTTCTGTTATTATTATTTAAAGATAATCTAAAAAATAAATTTAAATGATACTCTGAGATAAATACTTAGCTGTGACTAGAACAAAACAATAGTTTGACAGTATTGTTTTGACATGTTGCCCTTGCCATATCTCATTTTGTAGTCAAATCTCCATCTTGGAATTTCTTGTGCATAACAGCACCATACAATACTCTTATAGAAAAAAAATTCAGATTTTTATCTCGTGCCTCACCAGAGATATCAAAGCCTGAAAAGTGCGATTTTTGTCATTTTTGAAAAATTTGGGATTTTTTTTGGCGAAGAGAAAGCAAGTCCCAGATCTGGAACTCGGCGTGTGAATACAAGTACTTTCGGCCTATTTGTAAAAAAAATAATGTCATGTTGACAGTTTTCCTTGCTAGAAAAATTTCCTCTTGTAAACGGACAAATTTTGGAAAAAAACTGAAACTTTATGCTTAAATTTTTCCAATAAGCAGTTAGTTTCGGAAACTAGTACATTATCAAATTTTTAGCCCAACGTATTCTCTACAAATTGCTTTAATCCGCACTTGAATTGGATAAATAAATGATGAATTATTTACAACTCCGTAAACCCTTCTTGTGAGAAAATTGCTGCAGACGATAAAACAAAGATGGCCGCCATGCACAAACAAAAATTAATAAAATTAAAATAATAGTCATTTTGAACTTCCATCATGTTAGGGTTGTTGTACAAAAAATTTCAGATTTTTTAAAAATGGTCGAGCAACCAGAGCTGGACCACTTGAAATGGATTGACCCATATATATATCCATATCCATATATATATATATCTGATCTTTGTCATACTGTAACTCTCGTA
The DNA here is from genome assembly GCA_963932465.1 of Maratus speciosus. Classification (NCBI taxonomy): domain Eukaryota; kingdom Metazoa; phylum Arthropoda; class Arachnida; order Araneae; family Salticidae; genus Maratus; species Maratus speciosus. Next base: position 280,122,521 of record OZ010794.1, on the reverse strand, counting down.
TTTATGAACCGATTTGGATGTAACTCGGTGTGTATATAGTACATACCAATGTCTCGACCGAGTTCGTTGGCCAGCTCCATCCGCCATTTTGTTTCAAAATGACGGCCATTTAAAAATTTTTAAAAAATTTAAAATTTGAAATGTGGTACCAAAAAATTGAAAATGAAAAAATATTTTTTTCTCATGTGTTTGACCTTTATACAAAGATTCCGGAGCAGTTTTTGTTTCGTCTATATCTTAAAAAATGGCTGAGTTATAGCACTTTGAATTTTTAGCGTGACTTACATTTTGAAACGTCCTAATTTTTGTCACGCGATAACAGGCGTATTTATGAACCGATATGGATGTACCTTCATGTGTACATAGTACATAGCAATGTCTCGACCGAGTTCGTTGGCCAGCTTCATCCACCATCTTGTTTCAAAATGGCGGCCATTTAAAAAAAATTTAAAAAATTTAAAATTTAAAATAAGGTACCAAAAAATTGGAAAATGAAAAAGATTTTTTCCTTATGTAGTTGACCTTAATACAAAGATTCCGGAACAGTTTTTGTTTCGTCTATATCTAAAAAAATGGCTTAGTTATAGCATTTTGAATTTCTATTGTGATTGACATTTTGAAACGACCTGATTTTTATCACGCGATAACAGACGTATTTATTCACCGATTTGGATGTAACTTGGTGTGTACATAGTACATACTAATGTCTCGACCGAGTTCGTTGGCCAGCTTCATCCGCCCTCTAGTTTAAAAATGGCGGCCATTTAAAAAATTTTTTAAAAAAATTAATTTAAAATGAGGTATCAAAAATTTGGAAAATGAAAATTTTTTTTATGTGTTTGACCTTGATACAAAGGTTCCGGAGCAGTTTTTATTTCGGCTATATCTTAAAAAATGGTTGAGTTACAGCACTTTGAATTTCTAGCATGGGTGACATTTTGAAACGATCTGATATTTGTCACGCTATACCACACGTATTTATTAACCTATTTGGATGTATGGCATGTGGATAGGATATAGCAATGTCTCGACCAAGTTCGCTGGCCAGCTTCATCAGCCGACTTGTTTCAAAATGGCGGCCATTAGATTAAAAAAATTATCTTTAAAGTGAGGTGCAAAAAATTAGAAATTGAAAAAGGTTTCTTTCTTAAGTATTTGAACTTGATATAAGGATTCCGGAGCTTTTTTTGTTTTGTCTTTATCTTAAAAAATGGCTCAGATATAGCAGTTTGAATTTCCTTATGTGGGTGACATTTTGAAAAATCTGATTGTTTGCCTGCGACAGCACTCTTATGTATCAACCGATTCCGATGTGAGTGAGCATGTGTGCAGGAATTACTAAGGTCTCGACCAAGTTCACGGGTTAGCCTCATCCACCATGTTGTCTTAAAATGGCAGGCACTTCAAGATATCGCCGAATTTGGCAACCAAATATAAGTTACTTTATATAAAAGCAGCTTGGATAAAGCTGACTAATTTCGCGAAATTCTCCTTCATAAGGATTTAGTATTGATAAAAATTAGTATTGAATCTTCTATAATCGATTTCCAGCAAATTGAGCTTCGTGTGTTTGAATAACATAAGCTGGCTTTTTAAAAATAAGGAATATGAAAGCTACCTCTTCCTCCCGGCACTGGCCGGAAGGACTTTTTTTATACACACTCCTCCGGTGGGGCCTGGACTTCATTCGTTCTAGGCTTGGCTCGGCCCGAGTCTATTGAAAAAAAAAAATAGGTCAAGAGAGTGACATGTCCAGAGTTCCACTATTTCCCAATAGTTAAGTTATCTTCGCATTATTTAATTACTGATCGCAGAATTTCAGTGATTAAATAAGGCGAAAGTCACTATTCAGAAATTTCGACCCTTTCCACACAACATGAATGACACACTGCCCCAAGCCCACGTTGGCTAGGCATTATTTATTAATTTATTTTGAAAAAATAATAAGGACATTTTATGTTTTTTTAACAGAATCTTTAGAAATTTTTTGGTTTATTAAATTACAGAGAAATATTTTAAAATTCACCTTTTTACAGTTTTAAAATTATAATTTGTTTTAACTATCTTTTTCCTTCATTCTAAACTACATTAACTTTTTTAATAAGTCTTCGTGTACGTAGTTGTATGTTGTATGTATATAACCTGAAAAATTCTGCACTTTAAGCTTTTTGCAAAGACGGATGCAGTATTCTTTAAAAAAGAATTAATTGTTGGTTACTGTTGGTTTAAAAATATCCTCATTTTTCACCGAAACTGAGTCGGGTCGGCCAAGATGGATTTCGTCGAGGCCAGGTCGGTCCAGATTTGAGTATTTCGATCCGATTAGACATAAGACATGTACTCTAAACCATAAAATATTTCATAAAATATCATGTACATTATTTCTTATATCAACAACCCTTTTTTCTATGCACATACAAAACACCCAGCATTGAATGTGATACCGCACGGAAAGCTCTTGAACAGGCTTTCGTTATAATATGCTCACATTTCGGGAAAGCACGTTGTTTGATTAAAGATTACACCAAATTAAAAATTAAGAAAAAACGTATCAATAAATGAGGGGCTCCAAACCAAACCAAAGTAGACCCAGTCCATTTTTTTAAAAAAATGAGATAGTCCATTTAAAAGGTGCATAAAATCCGTTTTATTCATTCCCACAGTGAACCAAGTCTGTAAACAGATGACCTATATAAGAAAGTATGTGAAAACAGACTTGGTTTACTGTGGGAGTCGGTAAAACAGATTTTATGCATTTTTTAAATGGACTATCTCATTTTTTTCCAAAATGGACTGGGTCTACTGTGATTGTGAATACCACACAAAATCTCAAAGATTGCAGCTTAGAATTTCCAATTCTATAGAATTACCAAATATGCCAAAGAAAAAAGAAAAAGTTGCTAAATAGAAAACAATCAAAATGATATTTAAATTCTTTGCTAAAGCAAAAAATCTTGCAAACCGACAACTTGAAAATGTTTTTGTAATTATAAAATATTACTAGAATTTACAAAATTCATAAAATGAGATTCTATTAAATTCTAAAATATGTCAAATAGAAAAAGAAACTTTAGCTGCTAAACAGAAAATGGTAAACATGATATTTATATAAACATGATTATTTACATTTTATATTGAAGCAAAAAACTTTGCAAACTGACAATTTGAATTTGTTTGTGTAATTTTGAATAAAGATGTCAATATTATAAAATATCATTAAAGTTTAAAGATTCGTACATACTTAAACTAGTCGGATGTGCCAATCCCAAAACCTTCTTCTATCTCATACATGTTAATACTTCAAAATTCGCTATCACAGTGTCAAAATTAAATGACAATCTATGTGCACTATGCAGATTCTAAAAGTATAGGTTCGTTGAACGGTGTGCATTTAAAAAGGAGATATAAGCATTTTTCAAACAAATTATTGAATTTCGGCATTCACCCTCTTACATGTCTGTAACCAAAATTCGCAACCCAAAGAGCATAAAAGCGAGACCAGTTGGTCAGTATATATCCAGGCGTAACAAGGATCCACTTATGCAAAAGTGCAACAGAATATGAAGTTTGATTAAATTGCGTGAATTAGTTCTAGAGGTTTATGGCTATCGCTAAAATCATGTAAATCTTGAAAAATACAGCATAGTGGTGTCAACTGTTGGACGATTTACACCAAAACCTAATCAGTAACAACTTATGTCAACGTCTATTTGAATCTGAAGTTTGGTGAAAATCCGTGCATTAGTTCTTGAGATAGAGCGCCCACAAAATGTTTGTCACATGCAGACAGACTCACCAACAGACATAATGTAAAAGCAGCAAATCGTGTTCAAGAACCTTCTAAAACGTATAAATATGACGAAAAGCGAAATTTTTCACGAATCCTACTTTCCTCTTGTAAAAGATTGACGAAAGCAAAAACAAACTAAAAATCAACGGAAAACGTGAAATTTTTACTCACATGTCTTCATGATGCTTTCGGGTAGCTTCAGCGGACTTTCAGCTTAGAAAAGACAAGGCAATATAAGCTCTGGGGGCCTTCCTTATATAGTGGGCCCTCAGCGAAATTCCCAGAAACGATTAAATTTTGTAATAAAGTTATACAAATGATTACATGCAATAATTACATTACTAAATCAAGTGATCGCATGATATAATACATAATATAATATTACATCCGGGTTGAAATCAACTATTTTTTTATTTTTTTTTTTAAATTAATATTGTTATGAAATATATCCGGTTCATGGAAAAATTTGATGTCATCTTTTGTAAAACATTCTACATCAGGGATGATTATCAGAGATGAGGTGGATTCGGACTCGATTTTTATACCAGCCTATGGGATCGGGCTCAAAGGGAAAAATTTATTTATTAACAAATAAAAAAAACTTTCCGGAGGCAATTTGAAAAACATGAATTCATAAAAATAATTTTGATGGGGAATTGAATCATTATTGATGTGATACAGAAATAAATGTTCTATCTGATTCTGAAACCTAGGCACGGTCTGTATTAGTAACATAAAAAAGTCATGGGATATCCCTTCTCTATCTTCTCTTTCTGTTTGAAATCCGTTTTCAAAATTACTGAAATTCTCAGAAATGATTGAATTTTGTATTAATGGTAATACAAATGATTAAATGATATAATTATACAGTGAAACCTCCTACAACGGTCACTCCGAACAACGGTAACCTCCGAATACTGGTCATATTTTAGTGTTACCGAATCTCTTCCATAGAAATAACATTACACTAAACCTCCGAACAACGAATTCCAAACAACGGCAACCCCACAACACTTTTTATTTTTTTAACGTTATGCTTTAACTACAACTGAGATTGCGAATATTGTAGAGGTGGATTTTCTTATTTGACGTCCTTACAAATCCTCTGCTAATTTCTAGCGATTACTTAACAAAACCCTGTTCGTAAATAGGTGCGGCGGGGACAAAATTTAAATGTGGCAAGCAGTAGTCATTTGTACTCTTTGCGAATCGTGTGATGATTTTTCTTGTCTATGAGCAGCACGTGTTTCTCGCTAAAAGAATGAGTTCGAAGTGAAAATTTTTAACTTTAAGTGATAAGTTGAAAGTTATTCAGGGCAGCAAAAAAGGTGTAAGTGCACGAAAATAAACTGAAATGTACAATTGCGGAAGGACCCAAAAAGATGACATTCTTAAAAAAAGTTAATTTTAATTAGAAAAGACGTTTAAAAGTGTAAATTTGGAATCTTAAACTAAGCGTCGCAGAACTGATTATGATGAGAGTGATCATTTGCTTTTGGAATGGCTTTCCAACTGTCGAGAGAAAAATCTCCCAATTTCTGGGCCAATGTTGTAGGAAAGTGCCCCAGAAATTGTAGAGAAACTGGGAAATTAAAAATTTTGCGCTCACTCAAAATGATAACCAATTGTACAATAAATCTGCGAAAATTATTATGCATTTAGAAAAAGAAATATGCTTAAAAAAAAAAAAGAAAAAAAACTGCGAATAAGTGATTTTTTTAGTGTTTAATAATAGTATGTATGATACTATGTATTATTTAACTGTAAAATAACATGATTTTGGTCAGTTATTTTGATTTTAAGGTAAGTAATTTTGAGCTTTTAAAATATGGAACCTTTGAATAACGGCAACCTCCGAAGTACGGTCACTTTATCGTGCTACCAGTGGTGGCCGCTGTTCCGAGGTTTTACTGTATAATTAAATCGAGTGATCGCATGATGTAATAGATGACATAATAGATTATTGACATAATAGATGATTACATAACAGAATACAATGACATAATAGATTATTACATAAAAGGATATTACAACCGGGTTGAAATGAACTAAATTGCTTTTTGTACTGATATTGCTATTAAAGAAATCTTTTCAAAGGAAATTTTTATGTCATCTTTACTATGAGATTCTACGGGGATCAGAGAATTCAAGTCATCAATCAGAGAGATCAGGATTCTACCAGAGAAGAGACGGGTTCGGGCTCGATTTTTAACGCCTTCCAACATAGTTGAAAACTGTTTATGAGTTTGGTTTGTCTGTTTGTCCGTCCTCTATCTCTCGTAAATATACTCTAATTGCCATGAAATTTTTATATGTTATTGAGGTTTACCAAAGAATGCTCGGTATTGATAATGAAGTTTGTAGCGTTTATAGTTCTTTTACAGGACACAAAAAAGAATTCCGTTATATTACGGTCTATGGTAGGGCTGTCCAACCTTTCAGTAAGTGCAGGCGCACCTCATCTATAGGGGCAAACGTTAAAGGACGCCATTATTCACATGTTTGCAAGCGTAGAAGAGTATTTACCTGACGGGGGGGGGGGGGGGAAGGTTGCCGTTTTGGCCTCCTTTTTTATTTAGAAATTCTGAATTCATACCGGGAATTCTAAAAGTAGAATTTTTACTTTAAGTAATACTAAAATACGTGTCATTAAAAAAAGTAATAATTATCATTCGAAATTTCTGGTAAGCATTTCGATTTTTTTTTCTGAATGAAAAAGTAGACCATACTGGAAACTCTGGTAGGAAGTAATGGCATGCAGATGTCTAAAGACTATAAGATGCACAGACACCCCATAATGTGAGACATAAGGCCCCCTACTATGCAAAATTCACGTGAAAAATAATTGCAGAAAAAAGCATAAATCATACTAAATTTAGAAATATATTTTCTTGAGAGAGAGCCTTATCAAAATATTTTGAAGAGAAAGGAGCCGAAAATTCAACGCCACACATACAGTGAAACCCCGATTTAACGTTATTCAAGGGACCATACAGAAATGACGCTAAATGCGGACTTCCATTCCTTGATTTACAATGATTTCCACAACAGTTTTCTAAATTAAGCTTTAAAGAAATGATTTATGTTGTTTTGCGACATTTGTTTAGCAGCTCAACAAATCGGATTCTCAATGTACTTGTATATGAGTTTTTTTTTTTTTTTTTTTTTTTTTTTTTTTTTTTTTTCTTTTAAGGTTTTTTCTTGGTCTGCACTATTTCAAAGAAATGCGTTCACTGTTTTCAGAGCTTGAATGACTTTTTTCACTAAAGAAATTTATCTTCCTCATCACCATCTTCATTATAAAATCACTTAGAGTCGAAATTCTGATTTCCCAACATTTTAATAGGAAGCTTGTTAATTCTAGAGATATATCTGAGGAAAAAAAGAACTCACCAATCTATTAGAATCTTCATTTTCTCTCTCCTCGTGCTCAAACTCATCACCTCTGTTCTCTGGAAAATCACCTTTTGGAAAAGAACTTCAGATACATTTTCACACGGAAAATAACTTGAGATATGTTTTCTCACGGCTTTCTCATGCTGAAGAATCTTTTTAATCACAATTTCTGAATATTTAAAAAAAATTCATTGAGTGTTTACCTTTCAAAAAACGTTAAATACGGGAAATATTTCAAAATTATAACGTTAAATGTGGGATTTTTTAACATTACAAGTATAGGAAATTAATTGGGTTGGGTTGGGTTGGGTTGATTTTTGACGGCCAATTATCTACACGAGGGACATAGGCCCGGGGGGAGTGCCCTCCGTGGGGGTCTTTCTAAGGGAACCTAATCCGTATTAACGCATGGAAGATCCACGGCTCGAAGAAAACCACGAAAACTCCGAACGATTAGGCCGACGGGCGCGATTGGGATCGAACCCAGCACCTCCCGTCTACCAGCTTCGAGAGCAGAACCTCTCGGCCACTGGTGGGGCGAAATTAATTGGGACTAACGAAAAATGACGTTATATACAGGAAATCGTTAAATACGGGTTACGTTAAATCGGGGTTTCACTGTAATAAAAAAATCATACGGACCATTAATACAGTGGGTGATCGGTTAACGAACTTAATCCGCTCCAAAATTGTGTTCGCTAACCGAATTGTTCGTTAACCGACCATTAGATTTTGTATTGATTTGTATGGGAATTGAATTAATTCGTTCTTAAAAGCTAAATAATCTACAAAAAATAAGATAAAATCTTCCCTTTACAATAGAGCTAATAAACGCCTTCGTTTAATATGGACAGATCGTATTTTGATGGCTTTGTCCGTGTCGTGGCGTATTTAAAAAAATAATAAATGACGTGCCCTTTGTAAAGCTTTTATATTACATTCAGTGACTACGGCATTAAACGGCATTAAATCATACCAATTTGTCAATTTGACCATTCAAAAACTCCTTACTTCTCTAAAAGATCATGTTTACTGCAGGGACCGATCAAGCTCAAGTGAAGACTGTTAATAATTTGTGAACTAAATTTAAACTAAAATAATTAATTTGCAATTAAAAATATTTTTTAAAGGGATACAAAATATAAAAATTAATGTTTCTAATCTGTTCATTCTAATTTGGAGGCCCTAAAATGTAAGGATCGACTCCCGGTAGCCCATGAATTAATTAGGCCATTCGTATAGGGAGATTCTCAAAAGGTGGGATCATTAAACGTTAACTATATGTAATTTTTTAAATTTTCAAATTTAAGGCCAATTTTTTTTTATTTTGTCTATAAATATAATATATAAATATTTTTAATAGTATGTCTACAAAATTATACACAAACATCAAAATACAGCAACTATTCTGGAAAATTAATTATTAAAGCATGTAATTAGCAGTTGTGTCCGTTACAAATTTTGGACATTTTTTCGCACGTACGTTACAGATTTTGGGCGTTGATCTTAGTATTTAAAAAATTCTTAAGACTAAGAATGTAGTAAATGTGTCTGTATACATATATATACGTATAATTAAACTTTTAAATGTATATGTATGAATAATGATGTATGAATATATGTATGAATAATGTATGAATATATGTATAATAAAACTTTTTGTTATCCAGTAATAATAATAATAAAATCAAATGCTTTGTCACGTACGTTACTTTCGGACATAACAAAATACAGAAAAATTCTTTATAGAAAAGTCCTTCTATCTTCAAAAAAGCAATAAATCAGCCTGCCATCTCTTAACGAAATTATCAAAAAAGCATCCGTTTCCTTTATGCATTCGTTGTTTACCATTAGAACCAACTGGAAAAAAGTTAAAACTCTTTTTCTTGGTGGTACATTAGAGCAGTTAACGTTATGAATGTCCGAAATTGGCGTCTTTAGCATATAATAATAAAATTTTAAGATATTTATACAAAGCTTTTACAATAAATTATGTCATTTTCTGTCTCTGAATAGAATTAAAACCTCAATGTAAAAAAAAAAAAAAAAAAAAAAAAGTCAATGATAATTAAAGTTATGTTTGAAAGGCTTAAATTTATGACTTGTGTCCAGTGCCCACCTTTTGAGAATCGCCCTATACAACTGTTAAAATGTTCTCTAACTCTACAATAGATGCAATGAAATACAGCTCGGCAAATCTGAAACACATCATTGTTTCTGCTTGGCTTTGTTTTGTAATGTGTTCGTTAACTGAATATGTGCTCCTTATTCGAACAAAAAAAAATCTATAACGAATGTGTTCGTTTACCGATCTGTTCATAAACTGAACAGTACCGATTACCCACTAACACTAAAGAAGCATCTTTAAAAATGAATTTCTATTTTAAAAACTATCCTAGTAACAGAATTAATTCGAAAGGTTGCCACTGCGTTCGCGGGCGCCGCGTTGGACAGTCCTGGTTTATGGGATAAAATCGTTTGCGGTGCATTTTATTGATGTTTCTACATTTAAAACCTTTATAAGATTGATATACATAATTGAAATGGACTATAACATTCTTTCTCGAGAGTATAAAATAAATGACATTTATAGTTCGTTTACAGGGACGCGCAAAAGGATTCTATTACATTAAGATCTATGTGGAAAAATCGTTTGTGGTGCATTTTAAGGATGTTATGATACTTCAAATTCAACTAAATCACTGAAGTGAACTGAATGTTTACTATATTTTACAGAATGAATACCATTTATTGTTCATTTACAGAGACACAGAAAATAATTCGGTTAAAGGACTGACTAATGTCGATAATTGCTGGAACTTTGTTTTCCTCTGTGGCTTGTTTTGAAATTAATCTAATTTTGAGTGTATTAGGTGGTGTGTATAAATTCTATTGATAGTATACAGGGCTACAGGAAAGACTTCGCACGCAATCCCAAAACTTTCTTCTATCTTATACATCTTAATATTTCAAAAACTAGTTACACATGTTAATACTTCAATATTATTAGTTCAATACTATCAGAGCCCGCTTAATACTTAGGAATAGGAGAAGCCCGACGTCACACAGGGGGCCCCCTATTACTCTACAAATGGCTTTTTTATTTACTGAATCTCTTTTTCGTATGCTTAAATAATTTGAAATTTTACCATCAAAGTTTAGAGTAAATAACATTTTTAATATTAAACTAAAACTACCTATATAAAAGTATTTTATTATATGTTTAATTGTAAATAGCCAATTTATTTTGTAAATTACAAATATGGAACTATAGTTAAGAATATGTGAACTTCAAAGTATTTTTTGTGATTTACAAATTGCCATATAGTAAGAAAAAAAAAGTTTCATAAGAAAAAAAAAATGTATTTTTTAGAGCGATTGAGTTTCTTTTTTCTAAAAATTAGTTTTGAAAAGTAAAATTGTGGGCCCTTTTGTATTTCAGTGGGTAAGCACGGGCTTCACGGGCCTATTCTGTAAACAGGCCCTGAATACTATACCAACTTTCATTTTCATTTTAAATTTCTGCTTCAGTCAATTAAACGAATTAAAAACGAGTTAATCTATATCATGATATTTGTTAAAATTAATAGTTTTTCTTTATTCTGTTGTTGTCAGATGTTTGCGAATATGATGCGGCTTAGCAGGAAGCGAGTTCCCACCTTTGTACAAGCCGCCGATGGACAATAGAACTATGAAAAATCAAGAAAAGTTTACAAAAATCGCTATCACAGAGCGCCTTCCTTTACCGCGCGATATTTCCAAATTCAAGGAGGACCTGCTGGCCAAAGCCAAAAACATGCACAAAAAATTTCGTTTAACTGTATGCATAATTGTATAACTTTTCGATTGTACAATAAAGAAAATAGTACAAACATCGCTATTACAGCGCACCCCTTCCGCAAGAATTTTTTCAAATTCAGGGAGGACTTGTTTGCCATAGCCAGAAACGTACACAAAAAATTTGGTTCAATTCTATGCATAAATTTATACACTTTTCGATGGCACACTAATAAAAATGGCACAGAGATCCAATTATAGCGCCCCTTCCGGCGGAATTTTTCCAAATTCAGGGAGGACCTTCGTGCCATGACCAAAAACAAACACAAAAAATTTGGTTCAATTCTATGCATAACTTCATACACTTTTGGATGGTAAAATATTCAAAATCGCACTAAAATCGCTATTACAGCGACCCCTAGCGGCGATTTTTTTCCAAATTAAGGGAGGACCTGCTTGCCATAGCCAAAAACTTAAAATAAAAATTTAGTTCAATTCTATGCATAACTTCATATACTTTTGAATAGTACAATATTCAAAATCGCACGAAAATCGCTATTACAGCGCCCCCTACCGGCGATTTTTTTCCAAATTCAGGGAGGATCTGTTTGCCATAGCCAAAAACTTAAAATAAAAATTTGGTTCAATTATATGCATAACTTCATACACTTTTTGAGGTACCATGGCGACAGACAGACGGACACACGGACAGACAGACATTTTCTATAAACATGTTTTTTGGAATCTCTGACCCCTAAAACGTGTAAATCCGCCGAAAACCGGAAGTCGAAAAAAAATTCGATTACAATACTTTCTTCTATTGAAGACAGAAGAAAGTAAAAATAGAATTTCTTTATAATATCCTTTTAGTGTTGGAAAGTATTTCATAATATATGCCTGATGCATGATTTTAAAATGCGTTCGTAATTATATAAATACGTAGCACGTATAGTCGTCGCCTGGTCCGTCCATAAGAGCACTAAAACTACCCAACCGAATGATTTAAAATTTAACGTATATAATCGTTGCAGAATTTTGTCGAGTCATTTCAAATTTTATGAAAATCGAATCAAAACTTAAAAAGATATTTATAAAAGATTTCTTCCTTCTATTAAATCCTATCATACGTAATTAATTCAATGAAATCCCATGATATGTCATAATTCTTGATTGCCATGGTGGTTACATCCTATTTAAAGTGGAGTCATATTATTTCCGTATTACTGAATTTAACCCATTTGTGCCTGAATTTTTGTTTTCTCAAAATTTTTGGTAAAATCACTTTAAAATGTTGCAAAATGAACTGGAAAAATACTAAAAAAAACTAAGCTTAATTTTTTTGTACTTATTTGATAAAATGTAAAAGAACTAAATATGAGCATTTCTAGTAGAATAATATTCATAATTATATATTTTGCCTATATTTATATTTAAAATGTTTTTAAGTACTATAATTAGTATTTTAATGAACTACAAAAAAATATATTTATTTCTTTGCAGAGACTAATAGCCTATATTTATATTTAAAATGTTTTTAAGTACTATAATTAGTATTTTAATGAACTACAAAAAAATATATTTATTTCTTTGCAGAGACTAATAGCGTTATCAGTATTATTAATAATAAAATAAGAATAATCGTATTGCAGACTTAATAACAATTTATTTCACAAATATCTTCGAAAGGAGATTGCATAAATAACTGTCTCCTAAATTTCTAACAAAAATATGTGCCCATTTGTGCCTAGAACTCCATATTTTGTACATTACAAAAATGCATAAAAAATAGGCTTGAACATTCGCAATTCAAACATTTCGTAATTTAAAAAAATACGTATTTCAAAAATGTCCACAAGCTAAGATTATAACTTGCGATTTTGGGTCCATGATAGAAAAAATACAAATAAACTTACTTTTTACATTTCGCCCCCTTGAAAAATTAAAAATCTATAAACACCGAAAAAAGCCTTCATTTAAGCAAACAAATATTCACCTTGTGCTGTCATCTCTCGGTTATAGATAAAGACATTTATAAATAATGATTTCATGCAATTTTCATGTTATAAAGAAGAAAATTATACAAATGCATTAAAATTTGAAACGTCCCAAAAATGGGACGCTAGGCATAAATGGGTTAATAAATATAATCGTAATAACTTTTGTATTCATGCATTTTTTCATAAGAGTGCAACAGCTATTGCACTAAGATCTGAATATTTTAAAAACTAGTTATAGTACGAATGCACCACATTTGCCACGTTTGACGTACAGCATCCGACTTGTTCGTTGTTGTTATGCCAGTCTTCGGGGTCAGTTTTCATGTCGGTCTTTGAAATCGGATCAAAGTTAGAAAAAAAAAAACTATTAATAAATTTTAAAACTAGTCAGATATGCCAATGCTAAAGGTTTCTTCTATCTCATACATGTTAGTACTTCAAAATTCGCTATCACAGTGCAAAAATTAACTGACAATCTATGTCCATCACGAGGTTTCTAAAGGTATAGGTTCGTTGAACGGTGTGCATTTAAAAAGGAGATACAGTCGGACCTCGTTATCCCGACACACGGTTTTCACGTCACTCCGCTTATCACGTCAGTTTTTCAAAGTCCTGATTTTCTGTGTATGACTTTAAGGTAAATAAACTCCGGATTTTACGTCGTTGCATAATTTTCAACCCCGAATACCCCGACGGTTTAAGAAAATTGTCAATTTGTCATAATCCATCCTATAAGGACGGAAATTAAGCGGTAAGAAATGTCTTAGCCAAACTTTTCACAAAAGTGTCTAAAATACCAATTGAGATAAATCAGAAATTTTACTTCAATCCTTTATCCGAATAAATAAACCCAAACTCTATGAATGACCCACTTAAGCTCAAGATAGATGTATCCGTCTACTCGCGGTCTTTTTGTTCTGGTCAGGTGGTGCTTTCTTTTGGTTACAAGGCATTTTTCATCCGACTAAAAACGAAGCATTGCATTGAAACGATCAGAAATTATTTAACATCCATTTATGAAACAACAAATATTGATTACAATTCATTGTATAATATTGAAAAAAGAATTGTAGGAAGCACATCTAGGGATAAGCAAACCTTAATTCATCAATATTTATGTAACAATAAAAAAAACATGTCACCATAAATCTGATTTTTATTCTTTTAAATTTTGGTTGTGTTTATTTTGTTTAATAATAATGTTTTATTGCTTAAAACTGCAAGAACAGTTATGAATTTGAAATTATCTTAAATTACTTAAAAATACAGCTTTTTATGAACATTTTTTTCCAACTCCGGTTACCGCGACACCCCGCTTATGACGACACTTTGTTCTGGTCCTTAGAGTGCCGGCATAATGAGGTTCAACTGTATAAGCATCGCATTTTCCAAACAATCATTGAATTTCGACACATGCTCTTTTAGATATCTGCAACCAAATTTCCCAACCCAAAGAGCATAAAAGCGACAGCTCTTGTTCAGCATAGACCCAAGGATAATAAGGATCTATTTATGCGAAAGTATAACAGAATATGAAGTTTGATTAAATACCGTGCATTCGTTTTTTAGATACAGCTATTTCGAAAATCGTGAAAAATACAGCATGACAGCTTCATCTGTTATATAATTTACACAGAAACCTAATAAACAACAACTTATGTTAACGTTTACCTGAATCTGAAGTTTGATGAATATCCGTGCACTAGTTCTTGAGATAGAGCTATTGCGGAAATCGTGAAAAATGTAGCATAGCAGCGCCACCTGTGATGCGATTTACACCAAAACCTAATCTGTACCAATTTATATCAAGCTCTAACTGAATCTAAGGTTTTATTAAATTCCGTGCAATAGTTCTTGAGATAGAGCGCCCACAAATTTTTGTCATATAAAGACTGACAGACAGACTCACAAACAGACATTTTCTAAAAACAGTCAAATCGTGTTCGGGACTTTCTAAAACATATAAATCCCTTGAAAACCGAAGTCGAAATTTTTCACGAATCCGATACTTTCTTCTAGTAAAGATAGAAGAAAGTAAAAAGGAAGAAAACTTGCCTGATGCTATTTGAAATAAAAGAATGTAACAATGCAACCTAAGTTTCTTAAAATGTTTTAAAATCTTCTAAAAATTATTTTGATAGGGAACTGAATTGTTACTGATGAGATATAAAGAGAAATACTATTATTTTTTAACACAATCAAACTGATTGGTAAAGTTATCATACGAATTTGAATATTTCCAACTGAGAGGCCCACCCAACCCAAGGTTATCTGGGCGAAATATGCTGGCTGGTTGTCGGCCCGGTTAGCTTAAACGGAAAAAAAGCATTGGCCTTGTAAGCCAAGGATCTGGGTTCGATTCCCAGCCTGGGCATTTTTTCGCTCAGTTGGAAATATTCAAATATATATCTAGCTTAGTTTCGTGTAATTATAAAATTATTTTAAAGCCGTTTTAGCTATATAAACCTAAGAATTTCAATAGTATAATTAATTTACATTACACAAATAATTAATAGACTTTTAAGCTATTTTTCATTTTTCCATTTAAAAAACAATGCTTATCAACTGACACCTTTTTTTTAGTAAGTTCTAGGCTTGATCTAAATATTAAGAATATGTAAGTTCTTTTTTTATGTGTTATTTGTCATTGTTCTATTAAATATGAACATGGAGTCTAGAATTTTGCATTATCTGGAATATGTATGTATTTTTCTTTTAAACATATTCCTTAACTTAATCATGATTTCGAATTTTCTTCCGCTATTGCTGAAAACGGATATTAATTCAGCGCTTATTTATGGAACGACATAATAAGCCATATTTATTTATTTATTTTTTAATTTTCCCGTATATATTGTATTTTGGGAATATGAGCTAAACAGATTTCGTATATTTTATAGAAAAAGATTGATCTAGGAAATAGAAAAAAGAAGGAAATATAAAAGAAAAGAAATGACTACATATGTACTGTTCCTTTTCTTTGAAAACCATTTATAATGTAAAAAGTAGTTATCTCCTTAAAATATATTCAATCTTACATTATATAAGTGATACTATGAACTTAAAAAAATATATACTAAAGCAGTTTTATCTATAAACATCAAGCATAAAAAACACTTTATTTCAATGCTTAAATATCATGGGGGTTTTTTTATTGCCAAAAATTACGTGTAAAAAGTGGAAAAAGCGTTAACAAGGAAATTTAATAACTGATTCAGAATGTCTAAATCATAAACAGCAAAAACTTGCTACATACAATTTTAAAAAATAAATAAACCAATTTGAAAAATAATAAAAATAATAATTAGTATTTTATAATTGTACTATTAAACAACAACAAACTACAATCGACGAATTAAATGCATTATTACATTTAACAAGTTCTCAAAAATTTTGCCATATGTTATAAAAAATTCCTATTATTTTATAAATTTGGTGACTGTTAAATCTAAAAATATTGGTATGAAGATTTAGGATTTTAAATAATATTTTAAAATATTATTAGCAAAAAAAAAAAAAAAAAATCTTTTAAAAGTTTAAAAAAAAAGACATTTTCCCAGTATAATGCTACTTTTCAATCTGAAATTGTTTCGTAATATCATAACAATTGAATATCACATATAACTCCAAAATAATAATGGCGATAAATACTGTAAGTGTTAGTAACCAGAAAACAGTAAAAAACCGAAAAAATCCAACAGCACAAATCACTGTCTCAACACATTTTCAATCTCAAGTAACTGCAAATTAATGTTTACATTCTATTATGAATAGAGCCATGAATAAGCCTCTGTCTCAGCATTTTGTTTTCGAGCGTTGGCAAATTACGATATTTTACTTCACAGTATCGAATAGGAAAAAAATCGCTTCTCAAATCAGGAAAACAATTCCAGATCAATCCTTTTCTATATAACATAAAACTATTTAACTCATAATCATAACGTACAAAATCTACAGGAATAAAAGATTAAAATTAAATAAGACTTACCTTTACGTTCCATAAATAATCACTTTAATAATATCCTTACATTTTAATCCTAAAATGGCGGACGTCTTTCTCTTATCTTACAAAACGCGTTGTAGACTTGCGGTTCTGATTGGCTGATGAGTAATACCAATACATGCAATACTAACTCCTTCTTAGAGTGAATATTCACTCTAAGCAGGAGTGACTATTTACTCTTGAAAAGTAGCCCTTTTTAGTACCAAATCAGCGTAATTTTGAACGTTACATTATGAAATGGAGTTTTTGAAAATTAACAAGTGACATACTTTGGTGCTTTTCATTATTTTACCCCATATATTGGTTTAAAGTTGAACGAAATTTTTTAAAAGTGCATAATGCCAGGCTTTCACTCTCATCAGTGGAGTGAGATATTACACTCTCGACAACAGAGCGACACATTTCACTCTCGACAATGGAGTGAAACATTTCACTTCTTTCTAGGCAGTGGAAAATTCCACTCTATAAGGAGTGTATTTTTATAAAATTCACTTCAAAAAGAGTGAAAATGCCAGTCACTCTTTCAAAGAGTGAATTTTTCATTCCTCCCAATTTTAGAGTGCGCATTGTAAAACAAAGATCGCTACCAGTTTTCTATTTTTTATACGCAAAAATTGTCAAAATAGACAAAAATGTGCATGTTTAGTAGTAAAAACTCCGGTTTCGTTTTATTGCTGTTTCACTGAAATAAAAAATCTTAAATAAATATAGCAGCAAAAACAGTATTTTCTTCTAAAAACACGCTTTTATAAGCATTCACGATTTATCTAGAAATCACGCTTAAAGTCATGATTAAAATTGAATGTTGTTCCAAAGCATTTCCTTTACGATATGTGACTTTGGTGTGGGCCTGATTGGGGAAATTCACTGCTTTTTATTTACATTTAGTAGAAAGCGCAAACTAGTGAATTTGTGAAAAAAGGTAAATCTTTGTTTAATTAATTTTTAAGATAGGGCAACAGAAAATAAATATTAATCTATTAATTTATATAAGTTGAAATATAAAAATATTGCATCAGAAACACGCAACTGTTCGCAATTTCTAGAACTCCAGCACTTTAGGAATTGGACGAAAAATAAATTACAAAATTCCAACTTTACATGCATGAACCAAGTTAAGTTAAAGCCTGTAAAAACGCTTTTTGGGGGCTTATAGATAAATATTACAATTATACATAACGTTGTGATATGTGTAAGATTGCAATACATACATCACTGTAAATTCTAGAGTTAAATTAAATAACTTTATTTTCACACGTAATAATTCAAGATTCTTTAAAAATAAAACTTATAGCAGGTAAAAGGTTGAAATTTTAGATATAAATGATATGTCAGTTTTCGACTAATAAGATGCTAATTCATATTTTATTTTGTAAATCATTAAAAGTTTTTTTAGAGACGTACTTAACTTGCAGCAATGTCTTTAATGAGTTTTTTGTTTTTATTTCTGTTTGCTGGTTTAATAACAGCCAAGAGCCTATTATTTTCCCTATTTTGAAAAAAAAAAAAATTAAGATTGTGCAGTTTTTGATGCTGAACAATACCATTTGTAAAAAAATTTATTAACGTAACAAGAAAGAAAAATCATGCTTCAAGCATAAGATTATGGAACAATCAACAACAATTCAGAATACTTTACAAAACTTCACCGTTTAATAAGGTAAAAAAGATGCTTAAATAAGCAACTTAGAAAACACATAGCCGAACATGTGAAAGCTAAATTTCAGCATCTATCAGCCATGGCAAGAAAGATATTCGACAGAATTTCCAGGCCCAGGCTCGCGTGTATTTTCGCGGATCACGGCCCGGCCCCTGCTAAAATTAGCGAAAACAGGCCCAGTCCGTGCAAAAATCGATGAAATCAGACCTAACCCAATATCCATAGAAAAAGCCGATTTTTCTTAATATACAATTAAGATATTTTCTAGAATACTTCGTACATATTTATGGGAAAATTTAACATTGTAAATTAATAATATGTTTTATATTACTTTATGTTAGCAAGCCATAATGCATAATAGCATCAGTAACGGCCTGTCATGTACAAAGAAAATGTAAGCCTCATCATGGCCCGGACCAAGTCTGCTGCAATAATTAAGCCCTGGTTCAGACATGATGAAACTAATAACACCGAAGCCCAAACAACTACTACAAGAGAGGAAACAAGACTCTCGTTTCTTGTTCTGTAGAATAGTTTTATGTGCTTGCCCGAAAGATTTATCCCTTGTCTTCGTAATTCGCTACTTTTTCTATACTTTTATGGTGAACATTATACGTATGCACTTTATTAAATATAAAGGTTAAAAGTCTTCATTACTGCTTTCCATTATTTTTAACTTAAGGCTCTTGTTACTTTATGACACATTCACAAAATCATTTTTATTGGTAAGAGCCTTTCGTTTGCTGAAATTGTTATCCAGGTTCTAAAAAATTGAACAGTGTGTTTTGGTTCCTATAAAAGAAAATAACGTCAAAATTAATGTTTTGGACCAATTTTGAGATTATAACAACGAGGGAACGGTGGTCATTAACAATTCGCTATTTATCAAGATGTGTTGAATTTCTAGAAAAAAGAAAAATGCTATTGAAATTTTTTAACATCAAAATGTGAATACATGGCATTTTCAGAAAAATGAGTTTGTGAATGTGTCCAGAGCCCGATTACCGCATAGGCACGTGTAGTAATTGTCACTTTATTTAAACACAGCATTTCTGTCATAAATAAGGCAAAAATTACTATTCGAAAATAGCGTTGAAAGACTGCCTTGGTTTTTAAATATATTGAATTGGATTCTGGATGTGCCAGAGATTCATGCCCTTAAAGAAATGGACGATTAGTAATATACAGACACGCGTGGCGCACACTACGAATCATCGGCTTTTACAGCCTAAATATCAACTTTTAATGATATCTTTTTTTAGTGCAATGTCTAATAATAGTAGTATAAAAGTAATAAACATGAAATTGTTAAAAAGGACTAAATTAATCATGTTGTTCCTTTGTAATTAGAAACTGTTTTTTCGCTAATTGACACATTGAGTATACGCCTTCCGTGCCTTTAAAGGTTAATAAAAAAAAATCTTTTGTGTATAAATTGCATTGACAGACTCTGAGCTGCGTTATATGAAATACGTAAGAGACATTACATCTTGTTCATGTAAATTAAAATATTTATTATTGGTAATCATTTGTAGAAATAATTTTATAATTGTAGAAAATTTTCATGTAGACTATATTTTACCCCCACCCACTCCCTTGAAGAACAAAAGAAAAAAAACTAATAAAAGAAATTCTTCAAATAAATGAGCAATTTATTTTTAAGGTGAGGCAAGTCCATTTGTGAAAAAAATTAAGTTAAATCTTATTACAAATAAATATAAAATTTATGTTTTTAATCAACTCACAATAATTTCTTACTGGTAATTTATTGGTCAGCGACACTTCAAATGCGTTGATTTTGAAAGTGAGGCAAGCCCTTTTTGATATCGCAGAAGACTAAAAATTTCCATGATTATTGACAATGAGGGAACCTGAGCTCTTCACACTTGCCTATTTTTTACGTCACACTCTTTCTATACATAATTTTTCATTAAAAAAAAAAAAAACTTACTTGGTAACAAATTAAGATCAGTATCTTTACTGTTACTCTGTAAAAAGTCTGAAAAGTACCTGTGACCTAACATCTGTCACTTCCTTGATTGACCTGCCCTTAGCAGCGTTTACTGAGCTTTTAATTTTCTTAACTATGCTTTAAATATTTTTTAACTTTATTAACTGTTTAACCCTTTATGTACTGAATTATGAAAATTTTATCTTCTAATGCATTTTCGTGAATTGTTTAAATTACATTAGAAGATTTACATAATCATTTAATAAATTTTACAAGCATTTTAAAAGGATTGAAGAATTTAGAAGGATTAATTATATTTGAATGTACAGGAATTTTGTGCAATATTTATAACCCCACTCAAATCTTTTATTTCAAATATTTTTCTCGGTATTTTGTAGAATTAGGAAATGTACAAATATAGTGTTCTTACAATAGAAATATTTCCGAATTGAAAATACCCCCCCCCCCCCTTCCAAGACCAAGAAAGCTGAAAAGATGCAAAGTCAAAAGAAATCATTCTTTTAAAAATATCTTTGTTTTGTGTAACCAATAATGCTTTTGGAACAAGATAAAGTAATGTATCGATAACTCATTTTAAACTGTATTACAACTAATCGATGTATTAAATGAATTTTATAACAAGTTATTTTAATGGTACGTATAAGTACCGTCATAGATAAAGGATTAAACCTTATCATTTTCTATCTTTATAAATTTTAAGCCCTGTAAATCTTAATTACTCTCTTACTTTCTTATTATGCCACCTTTCTTACATAATTTTAATCATTAATGTTAAATTAAAATTTTACGTAGTTTATAAAATTACAGTTACACTTTTTATTCCCAATGGCCCATTAAAAATAAGACAAACATCCATAGACTGAGCGTAAAGTTGATGTCAACTCGGAAGACCCTCAAAAAGTTCACACTGTTAATTGCTTTTTATGTTAAGTAATATCAACAAGCACAATCAGAATTTCATCATAAATACTTTTAAAATATCCCCTATCTAAATTAAGAAATATAATTATATGCATACAACTTATTACTGATTTTTTTTTCTTATTTTTCTAATTTTTCCTATAAAACTGAATTTATTTTTTTCTTTGATGTAACTTTTCCAAAGATAAATGAAATAAAATAATAAGTAAATAAAATATTAATTTTTTTTGTTGTTATAATTATATTCCATTTAAATAAAATCAACGTTTTCAACAAATCATTGCTTTTGACAGTAAGAAAAGTCAGTGCGTACCAAAAACATGATTATTATTATTTTTTCTTTTTTGTAAACTAACCATTGATTGCATATTAAATTTACATGAAACGACAACAAAAAAATACAAAATAAGCCTATTACTGCTTATATTTTTAAATCCATTCAAATGCAAACAATAGTAGGAGAGCTGTTGAACATTTTTGAGTAGGTATTTGAGGCACCCTGAAAATTTGTGCAACACTTCTTTTGTAATGCCTGAATACAAAATCGAATGTCTGGCTGAAGGATCGTGGCCCAAAAACTGTGCCAGACACGTGTCAAGTGCCATTTGGCACCTGACACGTGTCTGGCACAGTTTTTGTGCCGACTAAAGTGTCTGTCATTTTCAAAATATTTTTTTCTAAGCAGAAATATTATTCTGCCTCAATCTCAGCATGCCTCAAATACCTTTTTTGGGTAGTCAAAAAATGGCACTTGGCACGTGTCTGGCACAGTTTTTGGGCCGACTAAAGTGTCTGTCGTTTTCAAAATATTTTTTTCTAAGTATAAATATTATTCTGTCTCAATCTCAGCGTGCCTCAAATACCTTTTTTGGGGGGTAGTCAAAAATGGCACTTGACACGTGTGTGGCACAGTTTTTGGGCCACGATCCTTCAGCCAGACATTCGATTTTGTATTCAGCCATTACAAAAGAAGTGTTCCACAAATTTTCAGGGTGCCTCAAATACCTTCCCTAAAATGTTTAACAGCTCTTGGACTACAATGAAATATCTACCAGTAACATAAAATGGGCTTCCCCCACCTTCAAAATCAACAGCTCAAATATGTTTATTTAATTACAGGGTGTCTACAGAAATTATAAAAAAACAGATCCCTGATTTTTTTCCTGACTATATTTACCAGGCTTCCCTGATTTCCATTATTAACAATACACAAACGGTATTTTTTTTTCGTATATGCTGATTCCTCGTATTTAACCAGCTTGCTAATATCTCATTTGGGTGAAAAAACAAGAGAAAAACATAAACATTGCCTAATATTCATTAAGTATTGGTTGACAGTTTTATAAAACCGAACTCAAAATTTATTCCAACTTCATATAGTGGCCAATGGATGTATGGTGAAGTGACCAGAAAATTTCCTAACTTTTTGAAAAATATTCAATTCTAAGACTTATCTACATTTGACGGGATAGCTAATTGAATAAGCTGGCCACCTGGTCAGGTTATGCAAATGTATCATTTAATTTTTTTTTTTTAAATGAGTAAATTGCCTTCAATATAAGCACTATGTACAGAAAATTAGGATATCTGATCACCTTAATTTGCGTTAAATATCAAAAACTCATACCATGTGCATCTTTTTTAAAATATTGATACATACTACTCAGCGTGTGAAAAAATATGATACATAAAATAGACAAATCAGTCTCGTTGGCAAGGTGAAAATGCAAATATTTTGAAATACAGACAAATTTCCCTGATTTTGAAGTATTTTTATAAAGTTCTCTGACTTTTCCCTGATTTTTCCAGATTGCTAAACCTCCCTGATTTTTCCATGATTTCCAGATTCTGTAGACACCCTGAATTACTAGGGGAGAAAAGAAAAAAAAAAAAAGGTTATAAATAGACATAATTTAGTTGGTAGCCAATACGACACATTTAGATCTGCATAAAAACAATTCTAAATTAGACAACAGTGCTAATATATCCTTTTTAGACAACGGTAAAAAAAAAAAAAAAAAAAAAAAAAAAGGTGAATTAAGGGGCTACTTCAGTATCCTAATGGAAAAAATCCTGAAAACAAAATCTAAAAAGTAAAAATATGGCCTTCGTACAAATCGATCCCAGCTATCCAATGCCAAAAAAAAAAAAAACCCTTCAAAAATATTGAAATGCAAACGAGCTATCTTAAAAAATTTCTTCCATAGGATTAACATTAGCGAACGGGTGTTGTCGCTTGAGTGAAGTGAAGTAAGCAAAACAACTTAACCCCAACAAAACCCCTTTAGAAAAATAACAACCATAAATGTTTAATTTTTTTTTCTCCAAGAATTACACTAGCTTAAATATGAAAGAAAAGAATTAAATTATAATATTTAAAATGATTGGAAATTTGTAAATGTCGTTTTGTTGTATCGAATTTCACATTTATTAATTGAAATATTTATGTTTTTAAACATAATAAAGGTGGAAAGTTTTAGGTTAAATGCAACGATTAGCTGGATATTTTTCACTTCTCTTTTTTTTTTTTTTTTTAAATGTATATATACTTGACAACATAGCAGAAAAAAATTCAATCATTTGTATTTAAAGTTTGTCCCTAGATGCAATTGCCATCACCATGGTGCTGAGTAATTTTTCATTCCGCTCTCAACTAGATGGCGTTTCCACACATGATAATATGCTTAGATTGTACAGTTCCACATGTTCTTACAAGCAGCAATGTCCTTTTTTTTATTATTATTAACTATAAAAGTACTACTTCATTTTGTTCCTTGTTACTAAATTTTAGTCAGTGTACATATTATATGTCATTACCACGATTATTATTGTTGAAATAGGTTTTTAACACTTAATTGCATAGTGATGTAAATTTCCATCGCTTTTTTATTTAATTTTTAATACACAAATTAAATTCTTACAACCACTATATTTATATAGAAATATTAATCCTCTAAAAATTACAAAAATATGCTACTAAATAAAGTTAAAAATCTATCTTAAGATTTCTGGTGTCTAATCCTTAATATAAAAATAAAAAACACAATTCTAAAAGAATAATTCATGCAATTAATGGTTAATAATATAACTTTGTTAAATAATTACTATTTTTAACTTAATAAAAGCCTTTGTGTGTTAATTGCATTAGCAAACTCTGAGCTGCACTATATAAAATAATAACACTAATTGTTTGTGTACAGTCGTGGAAAAAAAAAGTAAACACCCCCTACTACCTCCTCAACAAATTATCGTAGACGAAATTTACTGGTACCGAACGATCGGAAGTAAAGTTTACTTTTAAATGATGTACATAAAATTTGCTTAGGGGGCCATCTACATATTAAAACGAACCATAACTTTGGTTTTTTTCAATGGCAATACCCAATTTTAACCAGATATTTCAAATCTTCGGTTAAAACTATGCCTAGACACCAAATTTCAAGTCATTTGAATGATAAGTTTTTGAATTATAAACATTCAAAATTTAGTGCTTCTAATGTTAAATTATTTTCATATTTTTATTTATATCTCCTGAAATTATGCTCCTAATGTGCTAATTTTTTGTGTAGCAATAATACTAATATCCCCAAACATAAATACATTGAATTTGCAATTTTTATAATTTTATGATATGAATTATGAAATAATTATTCGAAAAAATTATGAATTGCAACCTACAGTTTTTTTTTTTTTTTTTTTTTTTTTTATGGATTTAGTTTGATTAAGTCCTGCTTTATGGAAATCCAAAATTTCACTTTTTTCCCCCAAGTAGTTTTCAAATTATGCTTAAAAAACGGCAAAAGGATGTTTTAAGGGGCCGTCTGTGATGAGAAGTGACTAGATATTTTTTAATTTCTTCTGCTGTCGTGTAATCTAGTAGGTTTCATTGGCTGCTTGAGTGGTGCTTAAGGTCCCTTGATCAAGAAGGGAGCTCTCAGGGTTGACAATCGAGTACGGAACTTCAATTTGGATACAGCCCTTAAAATACGCTCATTTTAAAATAATTAATTTCTCGGAAACTTATGGTACGAATTGCATAAAAATTTGTTTTTAGGCTAATTGAAGGGTGTAGATATCTTTTATGCTGTCAGAATTGTGTACTGCTATTGAAAAAAACAAAGTTATGGTTCGTTTTAATATGTAAATGGCCCCCTAAGCAAATTTTATATGCATCATTTAAAAGTAGACTTTATTTCCAATCGTTCGGTACCAGTAACTTTCTTCTACGATAAATTGTTGAAGAGTTAGTAGGGGGTATTTACTTTTTTTCCACGACTGTACATTTAAAATACTCATTATTGAAGTTTATTTACTTCAAGATAATTTTAATTGTAAAAATTTCCTCATAGACTATAAATGTACAAATTTTTTTTTTTTTTTTTTTTTTTGTAACAATCAATAAAACAAACAACAACAAAAAAAGGTGAATGGAATTATTTAACCCTCTCGCTGTGCATCCCAAGATTTCCACGAGCAACGCAAATGTAGCAAAATTTACGCAACCCGCGATTTCAGCGAGATACATTTTTCTATCTAATTAACTCTCCTTGATTATTCCTATAAGTTATTTTTTATTGTAAATTTTGCATGGCATTATCCCGATTAAATTAGACAAAAATTTCTGGTTTGAAAAACCGGTGATAAAAGACTAAAAATTCTGTAAAAGAGGCTCTTTCTAACAACCTTTTTTTGTGATCTAATTCAATATTGAAAAAAGAAAAAACTCTTTTACAAAATTCTTTTACATATTTTAACTCTAAAATATATGTAGATTTATAAAATGAATAAAAAAAATTGCATTATTTTCTAACATATTTTGATTAAAAAAAAAAAATATATGCAGCGAGAGGGTTAATATGTTTCATTTTAGGACACACCTGAAAATAAGCTTATGGTCGACATATATTCTATTTTCTTAAAAATAGGTAACTCAAGAGCACATTTGATGTATTCTGAATCAAAACTGGTCAAGTCCATAAAACAGTACCCAGTGTTATTTGGAAGTAAAGTTAATGGGCTCATTGAATTTCAATTCAGAATCATAGGAGACTAGAACAGTGTTTCCCAACCTTTTTTGGGCCATGCCCCACCAAATCATCTCTAAAGCCCTCATGCTCCCCCCCCCCCCTCCCATCTCTGTGACAATTAATTCTTATTATATAAAAAGTGAAGTCCTATTCCCTTTAAAATCCAATAAGACATTTAAAAAATGCAATAAAAAAAACTTAAACAAGTAAAAAAAAAAAGCATAAAGAAAGAAAAGTACGCAGGAAGAAAACATTAATAATAATATGCAGCAATAGTAAAAAGCAAATTAGATTTTGAAATATATCGAATTGAGATACAGGAAAATTACTTTAATTGAAACTTTTTTGATCATGCTTTTATCATTTTAATTGCTGACAGTAAAAAAAATAGCATTAATAAATGTATAATAAAATAAATTCAAATTATAAGATTTGAGATAAATAGAATAAAATTAATGAAATCCTTGTGCTTCATGTTGACTGCAGACAGATTGTATATCAGGTACTAGATTTGTCAACTTTATTGAATATTCAAAAATATTAGTTAAAGATAGAAGTTTACATAGGCGGTAATAGGTCTGATATATTCCACAGTGTACTTTGGTTCAAAGTAAGAAAGGAATTGTGAGAATGGCTGTATTGACTGAACCGTATTATTTCAAAACAACACAAATTTTATTAAACACTCAGATTTTTTTTTCATTAGCAATACAAAGAATAAATTCTGAATTTTTAGAAAAGCATTTAATAAGAAGTAAAAGTTTAGCTCTTTTTAAATTTTTGAAGTCGAAAATTTATATGGAACAAGAATTTTTTAACATCATGCAGAACCATAAATTTAAGTTTCAAAATTTTTGAAACCACAAAATTAGAAATCATTAGAATATCATAGAAAATATACTTAAAATCAGAATTTTTGATTGAAATTTTTTCAATATAGTCACTGCTCTGAGTTAAACTCGTTAAAAAATATATTTATGGCCTCATACAAAAATTAACATGTATTAAACAATTAACGAATATAAAATGCTATTATGCAGCTCTCAAACAAATTTAAATCATAAATAACTGTTATATTTAAATTAATATTTACAAAACGAAATATTAAATACATTTTTGAAAATTCTCTATTTCCAATAGTTAAACCATTTAAATAATAATTATAAATTGAAACACAAATCAAATTAAATCACTTCACAGAAAACCGCCAAATAAGTCATGGAACATATATTTGCAGCCAGAAAACGAACACGCCCGGAATGACGGGGCATACCTTCTGAATTGTGACAGTAATTCTTTTTCAGAACTGTTAAAAATATTCTATCGCTTACTATCAGCCAAATTAAGATTTTTTTTTTTTTTTTTTGAACACATACATCAGACTTGTGTATTTGACGCCAAGGCCCGCTTATAAGTCATCGTCGATATACAGGGACGAGATAGCGCAATGAAATTTACAACACATAGAATTTTTACATCTGGGAGCTCCACAAAAAGTGTGCAACGGAGCCAGCGGGAGTCGAACCCGCAAGCCTCATACGCTCTCAAGCGATTAGCAGTATGGTGTCGGCCATGGAGGCCCCCTCAAATTAAGATATTCACTCTGGAATCCTAACATAAACACCTCTAATAAGATGCGTTTTAACTGGTTGATCATGTGATGTGTCTGTCATAGCGCCTTGACTTTATTGTAGTGAGTCAATTTGATGGAATAAAAAAAAAAAAAAAAAAATGTTTGAAACCAGAAAATTTATATTGCTAAATTATTTTTAAAATTATTTGTTGCTTTTACTTTCACTCATTTAAAATGAAAAATATTAAAAATTAAACAGCATATTATTTCAGGATCGTAAGAGCAAATGTCCAAATTTCGCAGAATTCTCAAATTGTCCCTCTAGAAAGCCAGAATTCTCAAATTGTCCCCCTGGAAAGCCAAATTGCCCCACATTGGGAACCACTGGACTAGAACCAATTGTTGTTCATATTTCCAATTTAGGACTTCATTTGCCATGATACTAAACAAATATTGTCTATAGAGCAAGAATTCATATCAAACTCAGTTGAATGAAAAAACAGACTTGATCTATGCCTATTTCTGTTCATCATTTATCAGGGTTCCTACACAATTCTGATAAAAAAATTCCCTGACTTTTTCAGGTTTTCCCTGACCTTTCTCAGTAAAAATTCAGCTTATATATTGTTGTAAAACCCTCCACAATGGACTTTAATTTAGATAAATGTTAAAAAAAAGTATGTGCTATATGAATTTCCGATTTTTTAATTATTTTTCATGTTACATAGTTTGCATAAATTTCATATAAAAATTTTTGATTGGATTATTAATTAATTCAAATTTTCTTCATTTATGACGCTAATAGAAATTCCGATGGAAGTAGTATATCAAAAATCCCTGACATTTCCCTGACTCTTTGCCTAAATTTTCGAATTCCCTGACTTTTCCCTGACCCGTAGGAACCCTGTTTATGGTTGGTAACTCTGGCTCTCGCCCCCAATGACCAGGTCTAGCTAATTTTTCTCACCTCATTGTTGGATAAGGACACTTATTTATTTGTCCAAATACAGTAATTGGAAATACAGTATGAAAAGGTAGTTCATGCAGAATATTAATCCAAAATTGCACAAACTGAACTGTTCACAAAAATAACTTAAGAAGAGAGCAATCACGTTTATTGAGTAAAAAAGCTTTTTTTTTTTTTTTTTCCAAATTAAATAAAAACACCAAGGTAGCTTGATTATTATTCACAATTAATATTTCACACTATTATTTAGGCACCACACTGCTCATGTGATCATGCAGAGGAGAATATTTTTATATAGAAGTAAATTTTGAAAAAATTATATCTGCAAGATTTTGCCTTGCAAAATATTTATTCCCTGTTCAACAACTGCTCTGGGATGTTGATTGATTGCACAAAACTGCTTAATCAAGAACAACTACTTCACAGCAAGACTCATACAGGCGTCTCTGCCAAATGGATAAACTAATAAATTTTTTCGAAATCCATTTACATCTGCTAGATCAGTAATATTCTCCTCTGCATGATCACATGACTGGCACCGAGCAGACTAAAGCAAGAGGCCTGCGAAGGGCTGGCATTTGTGAAATATTCCACAGTTAAAGATCTAGTGTTCTTCCCTGCCATGAAATTGAGCTGAAGTAGAGCAGTGGATGTGTAGTATAGCCCTGATTTGTTTACTTTATATTTTGCTTACTATTAAGACTATGGTTGATTACTTATATGATACATTTAGATTTGTCTAAAATACTTGAAATTAGAAAACAGCAATGATATTGAGCTGAAGTAGAGCAGTGGATGTGTAGTATAGCCCTGATTTGTTTACTTTATATTTTGCTTACTATTAAGACTATGGTTGATTACTTATATGATACATTTAGATTTGTCTAAAATACTTGAAATTAGAAAACAGCAATGATATTAGAAATTACGTTGCATACAATGAAAAATTAAAAAATACACATTAGATAATATTCTACATTGACTTTTATTATATTTTTCACACAACATGTACAATCGACACATAACTGAATATTCAACACATGAAATGCACAACAATCAGGTAAATATTTGTATGAATTTCAACAAAGTATAAAGTTAAACTAAGCAGTATTAATATACACAAGGAACAAATTCAAAAAATCTTACAATGCAATTTAAAAAATAAAGTTCATCACAATGATGCAATCATGAATGAAGAAAGCATTGTTTTCTATATTCATGGATGCAATAAAACCTTTTGTAATCATGAGCACTTGCACATATTTTCTAATGTATTCACAGAATGTTTCACAACAAGTACATAATAAATACTACACATTTAAAAAATAGAATAGCAAATCTCAATATTGATTTTATTTATTTGTTTATTACCGAATTCATGTAGGAGGACAAGCTTAAATACAGTTTTTAACTTCTATCCGATGAAAGCATCTTAAGAATATGAAATGATTTAATCACAAGTTACAATAAGTAAATCCAAACAAGCTAAATAATGTTACCTTTTGTAAAACTTAAGATGTACCAGCAAAGAAGAGCTAGAGAGGACCATATCCAATCCCTGGATTTTGAAATTCAATTAACCAATTTTAAATCACTAATGATTTTTTTTTTTTTTTTTTTTTTTTTTTGTAGCAGGATTTCTTCTTTTCAAGTGAGTTACAATAAATTCAGAGAAATAAGTTGGTTAACTAAGAATTTTAGTCTTTCAAAACTTTTGAACTAAGAATTTTCATTGAAGCACTCAAGAACTTTTTTCCTCTTAGAGCTTTATTATTTAAAATCATTAGGCAAAAATAAAAGTTATTATTATTATTATTTTTATAAAACCATAACATAAAAGAAAATTAACATTATTAAATATTAAAATCTAGGGAGAGACAAACCTCCACTGATCTCCTTTGCCAGTGTCCATGAAGGCAACAATTTAAAAAGTTATTATTTCTTTACGTTCAATTTAAGAGTAGACTTTAAATTGTTTTACATAAAAAATAAACACTGCATACTCAAAACTCTTCTGATTTCAACCTTCAAGAGATAAAAGGAATTAAATTTACTCCTTTTTGAATTTAAGTAAATTGCAAAATTGATTCAAATGAAAATAAATTCTAGAATAAAAAAGCTTTATCTGTTGTACAATTGCACAATATAAAATGCTTTAACTTTTAAATGAGGAGAAAAAACTTCCATATCTTGCACAGATATATTTACAAAAATTACATAGGATTAATGATTCCATGTTAAAAAAATAAATTATCTTTTAATAAAGTCACTTAAAAGAAAAATATGAAAAAAAAAGATAGTGGAGTTTTATTTATTTATTTAAAACAAATGCTACTTTTTTTTAAAAAATCATTACAATTTTATATCTTGATTTTACACATATAAGAATATTAGTTTATAAATTATATTACTTTAAAATATGGAAATTACCAAATGTGAAATTATTGTTTGAAACTAAATAAATGAAAGTAAACAAAAAAAGAAAAGAAAAGAGAAAAGGAAGTAAATCACCTTTAAAAAAACACACACACACACAAATAAGTGAATATACAAAAAGAATGAAGCAACTTTTACCTTTTAACCAATGTATGATGCATAAACATTTTAACAGAAATGAAAACTTGCCATGAAAATAGTATAAAAAGGTAATAAAAAAATTGCTTGAGGAAGAAAATTTTATTTGGCGGCAACTGTTAAATATTTGGTTTGCAGTTACCCACAATGAATAGAAACTTGACTTAAATTAGAAACAGAACAAACAGAAAATAAATCTAAATAATATGAGTGTAACATTAAATTTCATTTTTAAATTAAATTAAAAAAGTTGAAAAGTAAAATTAAGCTTAATTATAATAATAAATTAAAGCAAACACTTCTATTATTTGCCAGAACTTAAAATTTCAATCAAAAATAGCAATTTTTTTAGCATGTTGGTTCTTATTTAGTGATAAAAATAAATTCCTAAAACATTTTGTCCAAAATAATATATACATATAAATCATCATAAACTTATTTACAAAAATTTTATTACTAACATAATCTCAATTACACAAGAAATATTCAAATGAAATTAAAGATGTGACAATTTTTGTTAACAGAGTACATAATAGCCAATAGATCATATAGTGATAACTTTATTTTACCATTTATAAAAGGTCATTCTCAAAATATATATCAAAAAACTGTCTTTGGAATTAAAAGTGTAAAAATTAGAATCTAGAAGAAACTAAAGATTTTTATTCTCAATACTGATTATAACTTTTTTTTTTTTTTCCATATCCTAATTTAAAAGTTAATAGATGACCAGTAGCCAAAAAAAAATAAAAAATAAAATACAAACAAACAAGAAAAAACTAGAAAAAAAAATAACTTAAGCTGAAAATTGAAAATAACTACTTGCCAGTTGCCAGTATTCAATTAAACTTATATATGGCAAATGAAAATATAGCAATTAAAAAAAAATATGCAAACAGCAAAATAATTTTTTCTTTTTAGTTGATTTTTTTTAACACTAAACTAACATACTAAAAAGGAAGAATGTCCAGATATAAAAATTATTAGCTACATCTTTTATCATTAAATAAATGTAATAGAGCGAGTTCCTTTCAAATGTTTGTTAATATAAAGTTGTTTGTGAAAAATGAATAAATAAATAAATCTATCAAAATCAAAAGTTTGTACCATTAAAAGATTAACTGACATAATATTTATTTAAGGATAAATGTGGTTAATAAAAATAAGCTTTAGAGGTAATTTTGCAAATGCATTAATAAATTTCTTTCACTGTTAGGTTTAATTAAAAGCAATTTTAAGAAACTTTTATACATCACTTTTACAGTTTAAAAAATGCTACTTATGTATGCTTTGAGAATTAAAGTAAATATTCACAATGACCAGTAGATATCTACTAAGTAAAAAATAATTACCAGCCAGAACTGGTTACTAAAAAAAAAATGCCAGCCAGTGGCTACTAACTAAAATTTCTTATGCTTAAACTCTTTCAAAAATAAATACATAAAAATAAAAATTCGGATAAAAAAAATTCTAGAATCGTAAAGACATTTTGGATTATGAAACAATCAAAATTTTTACTCAGCAAAATCAAAATATTCAAAAAGGTTTATAATTTTATCTCAAATAACAGAAAAATAATTTGGCACAACTGCAATTGTCATAATTTCAATAAATCAGTACTTGAAGGTGGAAGAAATAACTGATTTTAACATAAACAGAAAACAATAGAAATTTTACATAAAACTGGTTAAAAGTTTGGTAGTGGGGGAGAAAAAGAAATAAAGATCTACAGACAAATAAATACACCAAGATTTGTTTACAGAAACTTTAAATAACAGTAAAATCTAATTCAGCTACACACTTTATCAAGTAAAATATGTAACATGTGACATAAACGTAGTGAAAAAAAGATAATATTAAAATGAATTCATAAATAATTTATCAACAGTATTCTCTTATTTTGTTGGTGTTTTTATTTATTTTTTTTTTTTAAGAGAAACAGAATAAATAAATAAGAAATTTTATGTACACAAAAGAACAACAATAAAAAAAATATGTATTCATAGTACTAGCTAGTATCCCAAGTGAATATTCAATTAAATGCATTATTTCAAAAGAAATCCAATGCATTCCATACTTGTTGAAATAGCACATACATACTATTTCAAAATCTAAATTTAGATTTCAAAGGGGACAAAAGAAACAAGTAAAAAGGAGGAAGAAAATACTATAACAATAAATGAAAGAAAAAAATAAAGAAAAAATTGCAATGGACAGAGAAACAGCGAATGCCAAATAAATATTACCCAAATACTCATTCAGTTACAGAAATAATAATGCAAATTAGAGATAATTTACAGAAAAACCTTAAAGAAATTACAAAGCATGAAATTTGAAAATTTTTCAATCAAAATTAAATAAATTTTTAAATAAGCAAGTTTATGAATTAGTCATTTTTTTTATTAGACAAAAATTAATAATAAAATTAAGAATAATAAATAGGTAACAGGCAGACATACAGTCCCAAAGATTTCATAGTTAAATATGTAAATCCTTCTCTCCTACTCATTGCTTTTGTTGTTATATTAAAAATAAATGAAATTAAAAATCAAAACAAAATTCTAAAACCATATGCATATAAAATTAATTAACCTTAAGTTTTTTCATAGTAGTTTTGTATTTAACAATATTATCTTTCTTCATTTGCATGTTTGAAATAAAAGTTTCTGCAACGTCGTATAGAATTTTAAGGGAACATTTTTTGTTTTGTTTTGTTTAATTACTAAATGCTGTAACCTAAATAAAATAATAGTAAATGTAAAGACATCTACTATTACTATGACATGCAGATAATAACAAAAGTAATTGTAAAGACAAAATAATAATGAATTTAAAAACATGTCTCATTACTAAAATATCAGACCCAAAGTGTCAATGGCAAATTCAGGCTAGATAGCTACAAAACAATTCAATTTCCCAAACATATAAGTGAAAATTTTTTTGACATAATAAAAATTACTTTATCCTCAAAACAAATAGAAAATTGAGAAGTAGTGTTTGGCAGTACAATTTTTGAGGTGCAACATTACTTACAACCCTAATTAGTTATCTATACTAAATGATAAATTGTCTAAATATTAACACAAAATAAAGAAAATGGTTTATTTTATAAATCAGCGATAAAACTTTATGCAAAATTAAATATTTGTAGCAAATAAAAGAATTGAGAAATAAACCTTAAAGAGTAACATTTCAAATACAATATTATATTTTAATGAAGCTCAGTCTTAACACTAATATACAATGAATTGAATATTACAGTGATTTTATACCTCTAGATTATTATGATATACAGAAAGCTTTACTCTATTAAATCCATTGGGTAGAGGCTTCTGCATACATTTAAATTTGAAACGTAAGTACATACTAAAATACAAGAATCCACGGTTTCAAAAACTTTTCATTTGCATTATTAAAAATATTCTAATTCTATAAAGAAATTATAGATAAACTTCCATTATGTACATTCATATAATCAGAAAAATATATTAGTATTTTAAAGGGTTTCTACAGAAAAGTTTTTTTTTTAGCTTTATTTATTCTTTTGAAAAACTTTAGGCACTATTTTACATGCAATGCACATTAGATATGAGTTTTATCTAAAGCATTATTAGGATTTGAAGACTTTAAAGCAATAAGCTATTTTCTATTTAGTTTAGCATATATTCTTATAGCCTATTATAATATTTTTAAGGATGTCCATTTCTAAATACAAATGCAATAAAAAAATATCCAAATTCTAGGTCGAAGAAATTCTGTCCCCTTGAATATTCCCAAATCTTATTTCTTTTCTAAATCTAAAAGTAGAATTATTGAAAGTTCATGATTTTATTGGATCAAATTTTATTTAATGCAATGAAAGAGGGCTACTGGCATAGCAATAAAAAAAATTATGGGAGTGGCTCAAAAAGTCATCCAAAACATAAAAATGAAAATTTGTCTGTCTGTTTGTAATGCTATACGAATCTACAGTTTGGAAGCCAGAATTGTGAAATGTTATGTACATGTGTATTAAAACACGGCCGAGGCAACTAAAGCAATCCGGAATCAAAATAATTTATACTTAACTTTTAATTAATAAAAAGCCACCAATTTAACAGCAATTTCCTATCAAATTTAAACATTTTTCGTTATAGCTGTTACCAAAAATTAAAAATTCCCAATAAAATTCTAACCACAACAATTACTTTTCTATTGCAAGATTTTCACGTGAAAAAATGAAATAAATGGTTTGACGAATTTAAAAAAGGGGAATTTTACATCATAACTTTTCTCCTGCAAGATTTCCACGTGAAAAAATGAAAATTAAATAGTTTGACAGATTAAAAACAAAAACAAAAGTGAATGTTGAGTAAACAAAAGTGAAAAGTGAATGAACACCATAATTTTTCTGTTTTATGATTTACATGTGGAAAATTATAATTATTTAATTAATTTGACAAAATAAAAAAATGGAATATTACATTATATTGGAAACATAAAGGACGTGGTGAATATAACGTCATATAAGTGTGAAAAAATGTATTGAAGCATGATAAAAACTCGATTATGGAAATATTGGCGTAGTTTAACATTATTGTTCCAATGAGGGATTGAAATAAGTTCATTGTGTTACTTTAGCTAGATTTTATATAAATTGAACAATAAGGATTATTTATCAAATTACCTAAACAGGAAGTATCTGATATAATAGAGTGTTTTCACAGAAAGTAAACAGTTTTTTAGCATCAGTGCATGTTAGTTATCACATTCTGCACTGTGTTGCAATTCACAAGAGTTATCTTGAAACTGCTCAATAATACTAATAGAAAAAAAAAATAAACTGCTGGTTGTGTGTTTCAAACATAAAATAAAACAGTTCACAATGAAAATATAACAATATAACATGCATAGTTGACATTGGGGTCTCTGATCTACAGTTTTACACAAAATATGGCAAATATTTACAATGCTTCTTTATAAACACAGTTGTTGTTGTTTTTAAGAGAGATTAATTATCAACCACTCAAAACAGAAAATAAGAGAGGATTGATGTGATAAAAAAAAAGTCTACATTTGAATGGAGAGGGTTTGAACCCCATGAGCCCCTCCCTTTCCTATGCCCCTGAAAAAGCCATCAAGTATCTATGTACAAAGTGATTATGACAATTTTTAAGCAAAATTTTCAAACTCAGAAAAATATTTTAAAAACTTCGAAAGGAAGAAGAGATAAATATAAGATTATATTACAATTCAAATTAACAACAAAATAAATGTAAACAAAACAAAATCTTACCTATAAAGCAACAACATCATGACAAAATTAATATTTTTAAATTGTAACCTGGAGTTACATTTGTTTCATGAATATTTCTGACTTGTATTAATAAACTTTCATTTTTCTTTCACTTTCTGCATGCATGCATGAGTTTCCAAAACCATAGAGGAATTATTGTCTAGCTATGAGAAGTTGGGATCTCATCTTGGAAAATTTTATTACAATGGCAATGAAATTCAAAACTTATGAGAGAGGCTTAAATAGTCATTTTCAAATAAACTGACCAATTAGGATCATCAAATATTATGAAGAGTAATTAATCATTCAAACTAATATATGCAAATAACTTTATGTATATTAATTATTAAAGTCATTTTTACTAAGTCAACATTTTAATTCTTTTAGATAAAATCTAGAGAGTTGTGGAGCAGAGTCCTTCTGATACAAAGGAAAACATTTTGAAAAAAGCCCTGAAATATCAATGTATGTAATTGCATTTTGCAAAACCTCCTGAAATTGCTTAGTAATATTAATATAAAAGAAATGAAACCATGAGAGCTTCAAATATTAGATAAAATTAGTCCAAAATAAAAATATGACCCATAGAGTTGATTAGCCAGATCTGCAGATTTAAAGAAACATAGCTGCCTACTATCATGGATTTTTGATACCACTATATTTTAATTTTAAAATTTGTCCCATTTAATTTTAGACTTTCTGCAACTAAATAAGACTTTTGAAAAATAAAATAAAAATTTTAATTTTTAAAAATAGAAGTAGCAAAAATCCATAATAGTTGGCAGCTATGCAGAAGAATAATCAATATTTATAGTACTATTTACATATAAAGTTGTCCTTTCAGAGATGAATTATTGAACAAAGAAGACAGTTTTGGAGACAGCTCATTTGACTTCTAAAAAATTGTTTTCATTGAAATGGGGCAGGTGGGCTTGAGCCCCATAAACCCCTGCCTTTCCTATCTATCCGATTACATAGAAAAGTAATTGTACATGGGAAAGAAAGCAACCAACAAGAAATGCGTAGTGAAGAAGGATCATTACTTTATTTAAAAAAGAGTAAATTCTATTTTTTTTTTTTTTTTTTAAGTAAATTCTATTTGTTACCTTATCCGACAATTGAACTTGCCTGGGGTTATTAGGTCACAGCTATTAGATTAACTAACCATGATCGATCAGTATAAAAAAAAATTAGCTTTACAAAAAAATTTTCATAAATGACATTAATAATTTTTCCTCTGTTCTTTTTTTAATAAACTTGAAACTAACAATAGATCCATTTTAAATCTTTGAAAATATAAAAGACATGCAAAACCAAAAGGTAAATGTTTTAATATACATTTAATATGTGAATTTTGTTGTTTGATAACAAATAAGTAAACATAACACTATCACTATTAAATTCCACAGCAATTTCTGATGCTATACCTGTAGGTTTTAATTGCTGAAGTAGTACTGATTCCTGACATTCAGCTTTGGCACTTAGTCTTTAATTTATTTACCTGTGCAAGTGATTTCGGATGTAATAGATCTTGATATTCTTATTAACTGGAAAATATGAGTCAAATTTTATGTTAAATAAGCACACTCCAATAATTTCATTCTTTACAAGTCTATTAGTTCAGATTTTTGTCTTCATAATTATGAAAAAAAAAAAAAAGAAAAGAATAATAACATAAATAACATGTTTTCAATATTAAAACTACTTTGACTCATCAACTAAAAATCAATGCATATAAATTAAATTTAGCAGGTATGAAATATAAGAAAAACAACTATTTTTTTTTTTTTTTTTTAATAAGCAAAATAAAGTGAAATAT
Source organism: Maratus speciosus (assembly GCA_963932465.1). Classification (NCBI taxonomy): domain Eukaryota; kingdom Metazoa; phylum Arthropoda; class Arachnida; order Araneae; family Salticidae; genus Maratus; species Maratus speciosus. The sequence goes on along the minus strand of OZ010794.1, from coordinate 280,083,770 downwards.
TGATTTTAGTGCAGTAATATATAAGTATATATTAAAATCAAATTTAGATAGTTGCATTTGCATTTATTTTAATTGATAAGTACTGGACCTGATGCAGCACAAAAAAGAAAGTCAATGGGAATGATTGCTAACTCCTGCTGTATGCTGTTTTTCTGTGCTGGTAAAGATTGAAGATTTTGTCTATAAACATATGATTTAGGTAGCATCACTACCACAAAATCACACAATCTAATTTTACATAGAGCAAGCATACAACGCATATATGACATCACCTGTACTTTTTTCATTCAGCAGCCTTTTTTTATGTCTTGTGAAATCTTATATCATAGCGAATATTAATCTGCAAATGGTAAGATTCTCTGAGATTCCGATAGTTTATTATTGCATTTTACTTTTGCTCTGGATTTTGAAACACCCAATACAATATACATTGAAATCATTAGAGTTGCATTTCACAAAGATTTTACATCTAAAATACATGTTTTTTAATCATATCACTTTTACTCATAAAAAAAGCTACTAAAAATTTGCTTATAACCCATAACAACTTGATTTCTAGTTAAGTGGAAATTAAAACATGGCATACTTAACATCTTAAACCAATCTCATGCTTACATAATTGGCAGATAATGTTTTATTTCAACAATAAAAAGTCAAACTAACATACTACCTTTAACAAGTTAACAGGAGTAATTAAGCTCTAAACAGCAAATTTTTTTCAAAAGAAGGGGGAAAACATTACACAATAATATTTTATTCATTCATTGCAATAAAAAAACTAATACCAAGTTTACAAAATATACACATTCAATACAAAATTATTTTTCATACTTTTTTTAAAATATAAAAAGCACTCTGATATCAAAACGCATTCCATAAGTGTGATACTAGTACATATATAATTTACCATCAAATATTTCTAATTGAAAAAGCAAGATGCCACATTTTAAAACATTGTATAAAACAAATAACCATTCCTTCCTATGAATTAAGTAAACATTGATGAGAAATTTTACAAGTTAACATGAGGAGCAAGTTACTATTTTGTCTTGTGAATACAGAATGCTGCAATGGTAGAAGAAAAACTGGCACAAATTTATTAGAATAATCCTTATTTAAAACGATACAGCTTTGCTTTCTCAAGTTTATTTCTCTATCTTAATTTTTTTTTTTTTCACTATTTTGAATTAAAACATTTTAAAGCCATTACAAAAGCTAACTCATATTTTATCTTCACTCTATGGAGCTTAAAAAGCCTAGAGTCAAGTTCTTTGCAACTCTTTACGATTTCCATCACTAAAAATGACAAAAACCTCTTTTTTTGGAAAATTAATGATTGATTTCATAAAAACAAGAATTTATCTACATTCCCTGAGAATATCAAGTTATTCATACTACAGAAATTTTTAATGGTTGAATTTGTAAAATAAAGCTTCCAAAATATTATTAGTATCTTAAAAAATTCTAAAGACTAAAATAGACACAGAAATGAATGCACTAAAAAACTATTATTAAGGGTTATTAAATAGTGTTTTGTGATATGTTAAATTTTGAATACATTAACAGAAAGTAGGAAGTTAAACAAACGTTTGGTCATGTTTAAGTCCAAGAACAGAACTATAACATATTTATCAAAAGCAGGTTTTCCAAATATTTGAAAATAAAAGGATTTACTGTATTCACAAACATTATTGAACTTCAAGTTTATATGTAATAAAGAGGTAAAAATAAAATATTTAAAATTTTCTGAGGACTGCTGTTTAATACAATCATATGCAGTCATCATACATGAGAGGGTTAAATTTCAAACTATGCAAAAATTAAATTGAATGTTTATTTTTATTGGTTTATAAAAAAAAAAAGAGAGAGAGAGAGAGAGAGATCATTGAAGTTTTATCCAAAGACACTAATTTAGTCAGTAAATGGTTGAAAATTCTTGACTTGGCTTGTGAAAATTATGTTTGCAAAATGTACCAAAAACTTGTAATGATTCTTTATTACTTGTAGATGTAGGGTCACTTCTGTTCAGTGATGAAGTCGTAAAAATACCAGAGGGTATACGCTATAGCTTTATTTGAGAAACAGGTATACAGAGTTCCTTAAAAAAATTCAGAAGGTATACGTCATATACCACCATGTACATACCACTACATACCTGCTTCTAAGTCACACTAAACTGAAAGATGGGCATATCTTGAAGAAGGGTTTAACACTTTTCCTCTTCTTTTACATTTTTAAAACAATTTACTATATTTTTTCAAGTACGCCATGTGTTTTTTTAAGTCATAATTTACTTTTAAATTGAAGTGTTCATGATCCATGACTATTTGAGATTTGATTGCCCTCTAAATATATGATCATTGATAACTACATATAATTAATTGGTGGCAATTTTGTTTTTAGATTTACAAAACCATGAAGCAATATACCAAATATTGTGCAATTTTAACAGAATAAAATCAGTATGAAATGTTTTTCTATATTTTTTATCTGAACTTTTTCTCAAATGAAGTATTAAAAATCAGGGTGCATGTATTACATGAGGGTGTGGCATATATGAAAAAATATGGTACAGTTTAAAATTTACCATTTAGAGGGGGAAAATGAGCAGCTTCAAAATTTTTAAGCAGTTAGATTTATACTCACAAAAGACATCATGAAACACTTATTTCCAACATCAAGATATTAAGTTGCAGAAAGACTGAAGCAATAAAAATATCAAAATGCATGGTATAATCTCGTAATTTAAGTATATAAAACAAATAGGATTATAAAGACTGAAACCATAAATCTGTCAGTATTTACAATATATACTGTACACAATCTCAAAGGTATTTATGCTATATTTATACTTTAATTACAATACTGCTAATATATTACTTGTATAATCTGAGTAAGCATAAGCATTAAAAATCTAATATAATAGAAAAATGGAGAAACTTTACTTTCTGACAGTACCACAGTAGTTAATCAATCATATACACAATAAGAGAGATAAATTCTCACAAGTATCAAAATACATTTTGAGCATTCAACTGCATTTCACTCCTGGAGGAACAAAATAATCGATCCCTTTATAGAGACTATATAGCTTTGTTTTAATTACTTAAGATCTTATAAAAAATTTATGGATTTTTTAGATAACAATAACCGAGCTGTATAAACTAATACTATGATTAAGTATATTACAAATATCAAACTAATTAGCACCCTATTAATGCACAATACCAATGAAGAACTTGTAAAAAGACAGCCATTGATACTAACTTACTATTATTGATGATAATTTTCACACTTTTTAGAATTTTAGATTTTAAATTCTGACTTTTTGTATACATATTCTTTTCAGCTGTGGATATCTCAAACTTTCAGTAATCTTTTTCTTAGACTTACTTTGCTCGGAAAACAAAAAGAAAAAAATAATAATATCAAAAACAAATATAATAAATATTATATAGCCAATCAGAAAAAAAAAAAAAAAAAAAAAAAAAAAAAGTGAATCTGTTTTTGAATACCAGACTTGCCAAGTTTCCAAAATAAAGGGAAGAAATTCTTTTCAATAAGTTATGCTGCATGATAATAATGCATACTAACACAAAATACTACACAAATAGCCAATTTTGTATTATTTAACTGAAAATTTGCTCATAGCAGCAATCAAAAAGTAAGTCATCATTTATGTTTGATCTAAAAGTTTATCAAATTAAATATCTCTAATCAATCAAAGAGGTGTTTTAATTTTTAATTTTTATCTATCAGTGGCAGCACATTCGCAGAAAAAATAATGTTTACAAATATATATATATATTTTAAGAAATATATCAAAAAGCTGATCTACACTGAAAAATCTGTACTGAATAATAAAAATCTAAAGATCTATACTAAAAAAGCAAATCTATAAAAGAAAATGAAAGGAGTAAAAAGCTGCAACACAAACTAAAGCAAAATTTCCCCCTAAATCTGTAGTTTTCCTTTCTGGTTTCATCTTTTCTGATAGTAGTGTATCAGGAGCAGTCTTTTTTGTCCAAGCAATAATTACATTAATAATTATCATTTACAAAAGTTTTCAACTAAGAAAAAAGAATAAATTCATAAAAAAGTTAGAAATTCAAGGTAGACTTAGTTTTAGAAATATTCAAAGATGCCAAACTGTGTCCTTTTCAAAAGAACTGTATTTTCAATAAACATTCTCTGATCTTCCAGTAAATTTGTCAACAATGTAAGAATCAGATTTCATGAGTAAATGAAATATACTTATAATTTTATGAAAAAAAAAACCCTTCAAAAATCATGGAGAACTCATAATTATTGGCATCTCTGGATACCTATGTAAACAGAGATGCAAAACAGCATAAAGATCTAGACAATTATTTCAGAAATGCACCTGAAATTTTTTATTTATACTTTATGATACATTCATAAACACGAATTTTCCAGGGATCCCTTTTTTTTTCTATCTTTCTACATTAAGTGCTCAAAGCACTATAAAATAGCATTGCAAATAAGTAGAATATCCAAGATATTAAACTAAAACATTAACTACATCATGGGAATGCAAAATAAATTTATATACTAATTTGAGATATCACAGAACAATTTTGCTCCAACTACAACAAATATAGGTAATTTTTTACCAAAAAGATTTAAGAGCCACAGATACAATTGACAAATAAGCAGAAAAGAGCAAAAATTAAAATGGTAAATGAACATAATTTTTTTAAATAAAAATGACATACGATTTCAAATTCTTCTGCACACATATCAGTACTAACTCCTATAACCAGATCTAACAAAAACTTAAAAATTAAGTGAATTTTTACTCAATTAAATGTCTAGCAGATAATAAGTTTAGAGAACAAATGCATAACATACTTTTAAAGATTGCATTATTTAGCAGTTATGACTGAGCCTTTGAATATTTTATCAAAGCAAATCATTTAATGTAAAAAAGTATAAATTATGCAACAAAGAAGAGACTATCACTGCCATCTGGAAAAATATATGCAAAGTAATATCACAATATAATTCATCATAAAAAATGCATTTTAAATAATTAAGATTAACAAATAATTTTTAGCACATGTTTTGTGCATAACATAATCTTTCAATTGGTGAATGCGAGAACTATTTATTTTTAAATTAGGGTAGGTCTACTATAAAATAAAATTTCATATAAATAAAAAAAATAATTATGATAACATTAACATAATATTAAAAGTATTTTTAAGTGTATAAATATAGTTGAAATATCTAATTAAAAAACATTATTATGTATTTAACCTCAACTTGAAGTTTATAAAATGAAAATTGCAGCAGGTTTCTTACCTATACCTCTCAAACCTAGAAATATTTAAAACTAATAAATTTATATATATATATAATCTATATGATTCTAGAAAAATGATTACTCTTTGTCAATACAAAATAAAATTTACATGGCAATTTAACAAAGAAAATTTAGAGAAATGTTCTTAACATATTTTGAAAGGTAACCAGATTAAAAGACATAGTTAAAATACTGATATCTTAAATTTAATTTATAATTTTTATATGTATGGTTTAACAGCTTTAAAGCATAATGCAAAATAATATTAACCTGAAATTTAAAAAAAAAAAATAATAATAACAGACCAACATTTTGATAATTGTAAATGAAGGTTTTATTTATAAATCATATGTGAAATAATTAATAATTACTACAAAATGAATAAAATTAATTTTCACACGCTCTTAAGGCTGTTCTCAAATCCAAAGGGTCAACTTTCTGACATAAGTTTTAATTCATTTTTGTTCGGAAACGCACAAAACTAGAAGGTGTTGTTATTCAGAAACTATGTCATCGAACTGTTATTTCCGTTTTCTTGAAAACGCAATAGATCTTTCAGAAAATACAGTCAAACTTAGCATTTTGAACTGAACTTCCAAACGAAAGAAGAAAATTCAGTCGCTAAGGGAAGAAAAGTGCCGTGTCACGTGATCCAAATTGCTTGTAACTCAATAGCTAATTGATTGATCAAAAAATGTAAAACACAGTGCAATTCCAAATCACTTCCATGGCCATGCTTGAAAGCCTGGCCATGGAAGTGATTTGGAATTGAACTGTTTTTTTTCATTTTTTGATTAATCAATTACCCATTGAGTTATAAGCGATTTTGATCACATGACAAATCCGTTTTTTGCCTGCTCTTGAGTGATTTTTCTACTTTCGCATAGAAATTTGGTTCAAAATGCTAAGTTTGACTGTATTTTCTGAAAGATCTATTGCGTTTACAAGAAAACAGAAAAAACAGTTTGATGACATAGTTTCTGAATAACAACACCTTCTAGTTTCGTGCGTTTCCGAACAAAACGGAATTAAAACTTATGTCAGAAAGTTGACCCTTTGGATTTGAGAACAGCCTTAAATTCAAGCAACTAGAAAATAACATATCAGATACACACACACACAAAAGTTAAACAAAATCTTAAAAAAAAGAAGAAAACTTCCCTTTCCTTGTCCTTTCTGTTTTTAAAAATAAAAATCTCTCATAAAAAATGAAAATATTTATTTGTGCAAAAACGCATAAAAATAGGTTAAAATACAATAAGAAAGCAAGGTTTATTTTAATCATTACTATATATTACAAATATTTTTTTGTAAATTGGTAAAATAGTGTTTGGGAGAAAGGGAAAAAAACAGCACAAATTTTCAAAATTGCATGCAATAAAATTTACAAGGAAAATTAGATGAAAATTTGTTTTAAAATAAGACTTTTTGGTACTTATGTATTACATGGACACTGCTAATTTCTATCTCCAAATTTAATTACAATATCATATTGTATGCAATTTTATCATGCTGAGATATGCTACTATAATAGTTTCATCTAAAATAATCATAGATATATTCATTTCAATTTGAATCAGAATAAACTGAATAAAAATGATACATTTTATTGCATATTAGAAATAATTAAAACCTTATGGGCATAAAAAAATGCATAAAAATAAATTGTGTGTTATACAAAATATTTCTGGTTATATTATGTATGATAATTTCTCAGATATGTTATACTAACAAAATCTGAAAAAAGAAGAAAGAGTTTTTAAGTTTAATAAGTATAGTTAACCTTGTTACAATATCTTGGTTTGAAAGGGAGCAAACAATTCTACATAAAAACCAGCTGATCCAATTTGAGCTTTGCAAGTTACAGAACATACTGCTTCATATACAGAGCACAGGTGAAAACCATTTTAATTGAAAACTCCGATAGAATTTTTACATTTAATATATTTTCTCCAATTGCCTGCTAACAACACCAAAAAGAAATTTTAAATAAAGATTATGTATTTAAATAAAATTTTGAAATTTATTAACCCTCTAAGTACCTAAAGGCTTAATGCTTACAAAACAAAGATATTATAAAATTTCATGTTGCAATTTAATGTTAAATTAGCTTTTCATAGTCCTTAAAACATAATTCTGCTTAAAATATTTTTGTCCATAGCCATATTAACTTGTTTTCTGGATACAGAAAATTATGTGACAGCCACTAGAGGATTAAAAATGGTATTTTCATATTAGCTGCACACTGGCAATTAATATGCCATAGTAAAGGTCAAAGATTCCACTACTTATATACTGATTATTTTAGTGTTTAAGAGCATAGTTTGATTACATATCTGTTAAATTTTATTTTGTTTATTTTATTTTATTTATTAATTTCACTATGAAATGTTAGTCCAAAGCAAATGTTGAAGCCTTGATATTATTTTAAGTGAAAGGGGGTTAATTTTTTGTAATCAGGTTGTATGTGATAGGTATCAAATTGTGTTTCAGTTTTATAATAAACTGTACTTAAAAGTACTTTTTTTTTCTTTTAACAGTGCAAAAATTTAAATTGTGCAATGTTTAAAAAGCTAATAAATTTCCAATAAAAGCAAAATTTATTTCTCAAGTCTTTGCCACCATCGATATGACATCAGCATAACTGGTGGACTTTAAGCTGCTATCAGATTCACCAACTTTACGAGTAATTTTTGAGCCAACTCCTTATTTCAGGCAATTTTCTGTGAGAAATCGTCTCAACCCCAAGTGTGACAGCAAACAGCAATATTCCCAACTTTTTTACCAGTGCTCTAAAAAAGTCTCTGCTAACCACGACTTTTCATCCCTCTTCCAGCATTTCAGCCAATCAGAGAGAGGAGGTTTTCAACGTCATTCATTTCCCATTTACCAAGATGGCCGACGCTGGGATTAAGCTGAAATAGAATGGCATACTTGCCAACTTCGGACATAACTTCCGTAAAATGTGAGTTAATTTAAACCAGGTTAAACAGGTTCTAACCAGAAAATATTTTAGATATATCGTTAGTTATTTAATTTTCGGTTTACATGTAGAACCTGTTTGATATCATTTCTTAAAAAAAAAAAAAAAATCTGTTTGGAAACATGTTTAACCTGGTTAAAATTAACTTGCATTTTACGGAAATTATGTCCGAAGTTGGCAAGTATGGAATGATGATCAAGAAAGAGTTTTGATGTAGCACGTAAAAGAAGAAACACATACATGTGACATTAAACAAAGGTTGTATATAAATAGAAATTTAAAAAGGTGTTCATATCAAGAAATAGCTGAAACACTGATCGTACAGTTAACGGAAAGTTTATTTGTGCCAACGAAAGAACAATAAACAGTAACAACTGGTAACAGTAGAACCGGTTTTTCGTCCAACTTTCGCAACGACAATTGCAATCTGTTTTCACTCTGTATGCAGAAAAGTTGGAGTTAAAGACGGCTGAAAAGTTGGTCGGTCAAAAAGTTGGTGAATCTGATAGCAGCTTTAGACTATAGATTAGCAGAGTATGTATAGTACATAAGTACTAACTTATTAAAGACAAATCCTGCATAGTTCATTTGAACTGTTAGCTATAACCTTATTTGCTATGCTTGTAACTAACAACTATATCAAAATAAATTATAACAAACATTTAAATATGACTATTATGCTCTTTGAAATAATCGTCGCATTTTAAACATACTTGGAACTAAAATGTAACAAATTCCTAAAAAATTCATCAATACCATCTACACACAAACACACATATTAAAATGAAACTATTCAATATTTTTACATACAATAATAAACATATATATTCCTGTCATGTACATAACAGCACCGGGAAATTTAAAGTTTTGTTTTAACACACATTACCAAAGCTTCACATAGACAAGTAATTTTCTTGAAATATATTAGTATAAATCTTACAATATGCCTTGCTTTAGAAAAAAAAAAAAAAAAAAGGGTAATGGTACTAATCCATTATAATTTTATGAAAGTGTTGATGTAGAGAAATATGTCTAATAATAACATAACCACATGTAAAAACAGAAATTAAATAAAATAAAAAAAAAATTGAAAAAAAAAAGAAATCATGACCAAAGTATGATATACTTCACTTAATTTACTTGAATTTTACTATTTAGTGAGTTTTTGATAATTTATAGGGTTCATTAAATATTGCAGCATGACATCGTTATCATAGTTATGATAGTCAAAAAACACAATGAAAATTTTAAATATAAAATCTTTCAATATCTGAATATAAGCAATAAAAATTACACAATCTATACTTAAATTTATTTACTTTAGAGCTGTGAACTTCGGAAACATCAGAAAATGTAATAAAAATAATCAATGTTAGCTTTACCATTCAATTATTGGGGAAAAAATACTACTAAAAAAAAAAAATACAAAGGATAAGAAGTGATAAAAAAATAAAATAACTTAATAACAATATACAATCATATACAAGTTTGAAACATTCACATAAACATCTCAAACCGTAACAATTCAATAAAACATTTATAATATGAAATAGCTTAATTTAACACTAATGAACCATATAAACAGTTTGTGAAGACTTCATGTTCATTTGGGTATTCAAGGAAACTTCAGATACTTCCGACTCAGGGAACTCTGTGTAAAAAAAAAAAAAAAAAAAAGAAGAATAAACAATTAATTATATTCATAAAAAGCTTCTCCCAGTGATTATAAAATTAAAATATAATTTATTTCACATAAAGCATTTTTTGAAAATATATCTAAAGGGATCAAATCAAAACATTTAATGTTTTCATGACTGCAAAAGAACAGCAAAAACAATTTGCAGTTCCTAATCTGTAAATTCCTGCATCTTCGAACAGCAAGTATCGTAGTATACTATAAAGTTAATCTGAGGCATGAAAAGTATAAATGAAACCAAATGTGTTTAACAGTTTTATCAAGTTTTATATTTAGATACTAAGACATAATTTATTTTATTTTGTCTAGTCCTGTCTTACGTATTTTTGTTCTTCCTTTACTCTAATTCATATGTTTGTCATTTCACACGGGTCAAAACAGAACATCTATAATATACGAAGTAAAATATTAATTTAAATTTGACCAAACATAAAAAAAAAAAAAAAAAAACAGCATGTTGAGGTTGAAATTGAGATAAACTGTAAATAATTTTAGATAAGTCAAATTTATATAAGATTCTTCCATCAGGTAAGGTAATCTATATTTACCTGAACATGATCTGAAATGCAGGTGAGTTTCAATCAAATTGGCTCTATTTTTGAGGGGTTAGGTTGATTCTAGTTTTATTATTATTACTGTTACTGCAGGTCAGATTTGGATCAGGTTGAATTGAGAATTTTTGGTGTCAGGTTGAGGTTTTGATTCTTGTAAGTTAGGTTCAAATATAACTAACTTTTAAAAGGAAAATCTCGAGTTTTGTTTCACATGAAAAACTACATACTAGAATATGAATAAATCGCTATATATTAATTTCTTTCCATAAAAGAGAAAATTTATATTAAATTAGAGATTGATTGTAGACTACTTTTCCTAATTGCATTAAAATATTGTCTCATATATGCACAGACACTTCAGTTTTTAGGTCAGATTGAAGTGTGCCAGGTTCTGTCCACTTTTGGAAAATTATTTTGTTGGGTTGACCTCTAATAGAGTTTATATCAAGTAATTATCAGCAAACCAATTTATATAGCAACTCTTTGAACATTCATTTTAAAACAGACTGACTAAAAAACTTTGATGTGACAGTTGATAGTGTGAATAGCAGTTTTGATACTTTTGAATAAATTAGGTACAAAAAATGTATGGGTGGTGCAGTTTCCAATCATTAAGTTGTACACAGATCTCAGCTACACAGGATATTCCAGATTAATGTTTACTTTGAATGTTAGTAAAAGAGGCACTAATAAGGATGCACACATTTGTTGTTTTTTTAGAAGTAGGGGTAAGAATTTTAAACCTGAATTTAGGAATTTGATATTTTAAGAACACATAAGGTAACTCATTTTCATTTGCAGCGGATGAATACCAATACGAATGTGTTATATGTACACATTTTTTTTTTTTTTAAAAAAAAAGGTAATTCAATTCATTTTTTTTTTTTTTTTCATTCTTTGAATTAACTTAATTTGGTTCATGTAGATAAATTTGGAATTTCATAATCAATTTTTCTTCTGATATGTTACGAATTATAAAAATTATGTACAAAAGTGTGTTTCTAATAGCAATACAACCTTTTAATATTTCAATAACTTAATTATAAATTGATTTTAAGATTTTTTCTGCTATATCTTATATTTAAAGCAGCGGTCAGCAGTAAGAAATTGCTAAATATTCTTTACAGTTACAACTGTATACAATCTACAACAACAATAGAGTTAATAAAGTGCCAAACCACATTCGCTAAAATATGCCAACTGGCTATGAAACTGCAATAATGAAATATTTTAAACACAACAAAGTAGAAAATAAAAAAAAAGAGTATAATATAATACAATGCATATTTTCAAAAATATGCTGTTATCAATTAACAGTTTAATATTAATTAAATTATGAATACACATTGAGGAAATGATTTAGAAATCCTGAATCGTTTTTTTTTCCCCGTTCCAGTATCTTAAAAAGAAACAAAGCGAAAATTATATACATTTTAATAAATTCACTAGTTCGTGATTTCTATCAAAGCAATGAATTTTTCATAATCAGGGTCTATGCCAAATTAACATATTGTAATTAGTCTGGGAGCCAGTAACATCAAAAGCTCCATCTTCATCGCAGAATTGAAATTTTTTTTTAATGTAAATTGATTGTAAAAAGTCATACAAACAAAATGAGCTAGGTATGACTAGGTTTGACAAGCTGAAAATATGTTTAATTAAATTAATTATTATTAAAAAATGACAATGCTTTTCCGTCATCGATGATTTTGATCACTCTTAGAGACTTAGACCATTTTATAGAAAATTTTGTACTCTTTCAGAAAAAATTGGTATGACAAACTTTATTCTGCCGTAAAAGTCTGTCATATCTATTTCAAGGAGGTGGACGGTGGTAAAATTAAACATTTATTTTACTTTGAATTTTTACCAGTGGATACTTTATTTCGCGTCTGGATGCTAGGCATGTGTTGATTTTCTGCGAAAATGGTTAATAATAAATTTAATTAAACTTATTTTCTGCATGTCAAACCCAGTCATACCTAGCTCATTTTGTTTGTATGACATTTTACTGTCGATTTACATAAAAAATTTTCAATTCTCCAATGACGGGACTTTCAATGTCACCGGCTTCCGGACTAAGTGGAAATTTCTTAGAGCAACATGAATTGCAGTCATGAAATTATGTATGATATTTAAGATAAACATTAAATGCTTATAGGTGGTTTTTTTTTTTTTTTTTTTTTTTTTTTTAAATAATTATTTTTACTTTTATTAAGTATAACTTTTAGAGCCCCAGCATTTGAAAAAAATTCTTTTGCTGATGTACAATGTTTTAGAACTAATTTTTATATTTCATTTTATTTTGTTTTTCATAATTTATCTATAATATTAGAAAAAAAAAAGTTGGTTACATTGAAATATAAAATTGAAGTACAAAATTACATTTTTAAAAGCCTTTTCACATTTTTGTGGACTCTAAAATTCATATCACAATTTAAGAATACTGAAAGAAAATCCTCAACAAGAAAACAAACATTTCATTGATTATTAAGAGATAAAGGTACTTTTCAGTTAGCCGGGCAGCAGTGTTATATATGCATATAAATGTACATACATATATGTATATATACACATTAATATATATACATATATTGTATATATACACACATATATATACATGTATATATATAAGTATATATACATATATGTATATATAACACTGGTGCCCGGCTAACCGAAAAGTACCGAGGTAAATAAAACACCTTACGAATTTGAAAAATAAATTGAAAGATTATATGTAATGCATCACATACGTGTGCTTTCAAAGACCATATGCACATGCAGCTCACTTCATAAGAAAACGTAAATTAAGATTCAACCACATTGTGAAAAAGTAATAAATAAATATTAGCATGTAAGTAAAAAATTATTATAAAATAAATTTTTCTAATTTTGTAAACTTACCTTTATTGACAAAAGGCAGCTATTTGTATAAAACATAAAATTTAATATTTATAATATGAATCAATAATACAAACAAAAATTCAAGTATGAAGCCTGATGACAAAATTAATTTAATATATCTAAATTGTAAATAAAGTGTAATGATATATTAAATTATTTTAAATATAGTTACTAATGCAGTTAAATGTACGTAATTAAAATATTAATACATAATTTTAGAATTTTAACTACAAAAAGAAAAAGAAAAAACATTAACACATGCAGCAAAATTTTTATAAATCATGCCTACAGAAGAACATTTAAAAGTATATTAAATGCTGTTAAAAAATATTTTTTTTAACACATGATAAAAATTCAAGTAGCATAGCTGCCACTGTTATGCAGTTTTTCTACCACAATTTTTGACAATTTTTTTTAACCTTATTTAACCCTAAAATTTCCAGTGATTAAATAGGACATTTTTTTCATAGCGATAAAAAAGCATAACAGTTAGCAGCTTTGAAGTAGTCAGGTAGCCTTGCAACAATCCAACATAAATAATCAATTACTAGCTTCTATAAAAATATCCACATTTCTTTATTGATGACAGATGACTTATGAAAGATGGCTGCAAATTGAAAAATTACAAATTTCATTTTCGAGCTAAAATAAAATACTAATAAGGCATTATATCTCATTGTGGCAGACTTCTGGGGAGTGAGGGAGCTGAAGAGCCCTTAACCTTACAACAGTTTATGCCTTTCTATTAAAGAAATTCACTCATTCATTAAGGTTCACTCAACCTTTGATCCCTCCAGAGTCGAAAAAATGAGTAAAAAGCTTGCTTGAGAACTAACTATACACTAATGGTCTTGCATTTAGGCTGACCACCTGTTTTTTTTTTTTTTTAAGAAATTCAAAACTGTTTACAAACACAAATATTTGACCAAGAATTTTGCATGAATGATTGCATAAACACCCCACAAAAGAAGTTTACTTTAAATAATGGATCATATATAATTCATTAAAGAGTTACTTGTTAAAATATATAGCAAATTTATTTATTAACTAATTAATTTTTTATCTATTTAATTAATTTTTTGTCTATCAGACATCTCAACTAATTGAGAATTTGCAAAATCTTTAACACTGCAACCCCTTCAAGCTAAATGTCTACTATCAGAATTCACATAAATAAATGAAAGATAGAAAAAAAAGGACTTTCTTTTACTTTAATACCTTAACAGTATAACAACGTTTCTGCCCCCCCCCCCCCCCAAAAAAAAAAAACTTAATAACAACAACATGAAAAATGAAAATAGTGAATTGAATTATAAATTTAATGTCTATTTGAATGTTCAATGAACTCAACTCGGTCTTCACATAAAATAATCAAATAATGTACAAATGAAATTGCACTTGAGTAATTGCAAATATTGCTTGCTCATTTCAGAAACATAAGTTCAAGTGACACTGGTAATAGTCCAGGAGCCGATGATATCGATAGCCTTGTGATCGTAGAATTGAAAATTTTTTAATGTAAATCGATAATAAAATGTCATACGAACAAAATGAGCTAGGTATGACTAGGTTTGACAAGCTGAAAATATGTTTAATAAAGTTAATTATTATTAAAAAGCTACAATGTTTTACCATTATGGCTGATATTGATCCCCTTTAGAGCATTTTACAGAAAATTTTGTGCTCTTTGAGAAAAGCTTAATAAGACATATTAGAATACCACCAGAATTCGCAGAGAAGGCGTCTGCGCATCTGTCAAACGTCTCCATATGCTTTTGCCGACACTTGACCAGCATCCAGATGCAAAATAAAGATACCACCAGTAAAAATTCAAAGCAAAATAACAGTGAAATTTTATCACTGGCCACCTCCTTAAAATAAGTATGTCAGACTTTTCTGGCAGAATAAAGTTTGTCATACCAAGTTTTTCTGAAAAAGCACAAAATTTTCTATAAAATGCTCTAAAAGTGATCAATATATGTAATAACAGTAAAAAATGTTAGCTTTTTAATAATAATTTAATTAAACATATTTTCGGCTTTTTAGACCTAATCATATCTAGCTCATTTTCTTCATATGACTTTTTACTATCAATTAACATAAAAAATTTTCAATTTTACGATCACAGGACTTTTGATGTCACTAGCTCCTACCTATAAGGAGATAATTCTGTAAAAATTTTGGCAGATTTTTAATTTTTTCTACGAACTGCATTTGCACATTTGTCTATAATATTCTCCGACACTGATTGGGGGAAAAAGAAAAAAAGACTGTTCCAAAAAGAAAGCAGGATAAAGAGGATCAAGAAAATGCACATGTTTATGGCTTGCAATTACAAATCTTAAAACAAAAATGCCCTAAAAATATTTATAACCAATTTACAAAACTAAATATCGCATACAAAAGAAACTAAAATGAGAGATAAGCATTAAGGCTCCTGTCCCTGCTGGTGAAGACACTCATGAACTAATGCTAATCCTATGGAGAGGGATTTTATGTAATATCTCATTTGCATTTCGACATTTTTAAATAAATTTTTTTTTTTGCACTGGATAGCCGAGATCCGTCTCTACATCGCACTTTTTTTGCTTTTCTGATTTTGGTTGCAGATATTTTTTATAAAGTTACTTTCACTTTCAAAACCGGTCCTGAAAATGAAAGTCTCATTCTAAAATACCTGCAATCAAAATCGAAAAAGTAAAAAAGGTGCAATGCAAAGACGGATCTTGGCTGTCCAATGCAAAAAAAAAATTATTTAAAAATGTCTAAATGCAAACGAGATATTAGAAAAATCCCTCCCCATAGGATTAGCATTAGCTCATAAGTGCCTTTGCCGACAGGGACAGGAGCCTTAAGATATTGGGAATGAGGTTATAAAATATAATATAAATAATGTATACAATTTAAAATCTGCACCTATAAAAACTTATAATTGCACAGCAGTGCAAATTAAGGCATTGCTTCATAACTAATATATCAAAGACAATAAAAGACTTTTTTCAAAGGAATAACACAAACAGATATGTATTTAAATAATACAAAAATACAACAAGTATAATTTACATACTGCGTCTTCATGTATTTTTCACACTTTTTGATTGTTTCTTTGGTGACAAAAGTAAAAGGTGTGAAAAATGTTTTAACAACATTTAAAAAGAAATTGGGGGTAAAGTTGTCAGAATTGTTGTAAAATAAATGAAAAAGGAATTAAGTTACGGAGAAAATACTAGTAACCTTTTATGTGATTTTCACATAAATATTTAGTGGAATTAAACCTACTGATTTGTTTTTTTAAACAAAATATTCTAGAATCTCCAATTAAATGTCTCAAAACCTTAAATAAGTCTTTAGAGCTCAATCTATAATCATACAGGATAAGTAAAAGTCTGTTCTAAAATTCGAAAATAATGCTTTTAAAACATTCAAGAGACTTTATACTAACTCAAGAAACTTTATACTAATTGAATAATTATTTATTATTAAATTATCACACCATACAATAAATAATTCATTATATAAATTCTTTATGAACAACAATACATTTTCTAAAATTTTAGATGATGCCAATATAAATGGAACTTATCAACATATTTTTTACTATCAAAGAAAAATAAAATGAGAATTAATAATATGCACAGAAAACAGACATTTTCTTCAAAAAACAGAAAATAAATGTTTTCAACTCTGAAATATTACACCTATTTTTGTATACTTTTCAGAGGGTGCTTTAATTTTTGCACTGATACATTATAAGTATCAAAGAGATTTTTTGTTGTTGTTGTTGTTAAGTTTTCAAAGTAACAAAACAAAAGCTCAAAATATCTTATAAAAAAGAGATAAAGTAAAAGAAACAACAACAACAACAAAAAATATCCAAAGATATGTGCCAAGGTACGGGTACAGCATTACAGGAGTAGTAATGAATATTAAAAGAAAGAATTGTGTCCATATGTGTTTGATAGGTTCTTAAAACATTTTTTCCCCAGTGCAAGAATAGGAAATTCAAACTTGGATATACAGTCAAACTCGCTTATAACGAGCCCTGATTTAACGAGGAAATCATAGATACTTGGTTGGTACAATGTTAAGTCTATAGGAGCATAACTCGCTTTTAACAAGCAAACCCGGTTATAGCGAGCAATATTTTTGTGATTCATAAAATTTCTATTGACTTCCACCTCTCAAGCTCAGATAATGTTTCTTGAAAAAATTCCTTTAACATTCCGAAATTAACAGAAATAGAGTGTGCAGAAAAACTAACTTTTTTCGAAGCCAGGGGTTCAAATGACAATGTTTTTTAGGCCAAGAGTCATCTTCAAAGAACAATAACACAAGAAAGAGACAATAAGACAGTTAAAGCAAATTAACCAACTTCTTTTGTACTGTACAGAAATAAAAAATAAATAAAGTTTGTACAATAAAGTAAGTATGCATGTATTTGTGTAATTTTTTACGAACCCGTTTTTTACAAGAACTCGGTTATAACGAGCAAATATCACGGTCCAATCGCACTCACTAGAACCGAGCTTGACTGTAATAAGAACAAGGTTTTAATGAGGAATTAATAAGTAAATGGTTGGTTCAATATAGAAATACACTACAAGAAACTTGGTTATTATGAGTTAAACTCAGGTATAATGAGCAAAATAACAGCAGAAACCCCCAAAATAGACCTGTACTTTATCTTCATTTTCCTTAGAGAAAACACTTTCATATTACAATATTGCTGAAAATAGTTATTAGGATGAGCATGAAACAAGCAGATCCCCTTCGACATATGCAGCTGCTTATAATCCTGTACTAAACTTTAAAGCTTCTTTGAAGCAAATTGGATATATTTTCCAAGTAATAACATCAATTAGATAAAAATATGAGTATATGATGAAATCGATTCTAAAAACATTTTTTAAAAAGGCAACCTTTTTCATCTGCTGATAATAATTAAAAAAATTATAACAGCGATTCTTTTTCTTTTTTCATAGTACATTTTTTTCTTATTCATTTACTTGAGCATGTAAAATAATGGTAAAACTAAACAATGCATTACAATTAATAATTTAATTTTATACTTTTAATTAAAGCACAAAATTCACTTCTACAAATGTAATAACTCAGCTGTGTGTACTGCTTTAATTAAAATTTCATGTATTATCTTAATTCCAAATAGAAGAGAGCTTGAACTTGCTTATTGCAAAAACTTGCTTATATTGAACAAAGACGCTGGTTCTTTCATCCTCGCTATAACAGAGTTCAATATTACAAGAATGACAACCTATTTATAAATATTGGGTTGTTCAGAAAGTAATTTCGTTTTTTTACGAACAGAGGATGTAATTGCATTTTTTCACAGCCAACTTCATACTTAAGCTACATTGTCATTATATATTTTGAGAACTGATACAGCAAGGCTTGTTTGTGAAAAAGTTTGTTTGATTTTGCACAAAAAATTAAAAGCAGTATTTTCAGCATATTTTACTTTTTTACTATCGAAAAGGCTGTTCAACCAAGAAAAAATTATTCAATGGGTATGGAGAAGATGTATTGACAGTACACCTGTGCCGAAATTGGTTTACGAAATTTCGTTCCAGTAATTTTGAGGTTGAAGATGCACCACGTTCTGGAAGGCCAGTTGAAGCTGCTGAAAGGAAAACAAAGGCATTGACAGACACAAGCCGCTGAATAACAACTTGTGAGATCGCTGAGAGATTAAATTTATCGAATTTGACCATTCGAGATCACGTGAAACATCTTGGTTTAATTTCAAAACTCGACATATAGGTTCCACATGTTCTTAAAGAATGAAATTTGCTCTGTCGCATTGACGTCTGTGATTTGCTTCTCAGACATCAAGAAAATGATCCATTTTTGATGCAAATCACCAATGGGGATGAGAAATGGGTTTTCTACAACAATGTTAAATGCAAGTGAGATCATAGAGTAAAAAAGATGAACCGGCTCAAAGTAGAGTAGAGCCTTGATTATTCGACTCACATTTAACCAGAATTCTCCATAAACTGACGGCAGTTTCCTCACCTTCTTTTTTCAGTGTTTTTTTTTATACTTTCACATTCCTCGTGAATGCAAGCAGTCCTTTCTGAACTATGAGTAGAGATAAATATTTTGGTTTCCCTTTCTTAGAATTTCTTTGAAATTAGTTTGAGCTCCCCAAGCTCTGATCCCAGCATAACTGTATTCTTCCCCCCACCCTCCAGTGTACCTGTTATAAACAAAAACACACCCCATTTCGAAATTTGGAAGGGCCCACTGTCGAGTGCCACAACATTTGATTGTTACTGCACCTTTTGATTGTAAGCAAGCACAGTAAATAAATCCCTTTTGTCATCTTTTCAGGAACACAAATTTTCACAGCTGCAGAATTTGAACAGGGGGAGGAGAGATCAATGTCATATTTTCGCTATGCAAGTTTTTTGTGTTAAAATAAATTTATTTTCATGTATAATTTGAATTTAGATATTTATCTAGCAGTTTAAATAGTCATAATGTCAGTTCTATGACAATATTACATATTAAACTAGATGATTATTGATAAATTCTCGATTATCCGGAAATTTAGATTGTTCAATGTGTGTTCGGTCCCAATGACATCGGATAATCGAGGTTCTACTGTACTTCATAAACTGACATTCCTCAAAAAAAAAAAAAAAAAAAAAAAAAAACGTGATGCTGTCTGTTTGGTGAGATTTCAACAGAATTGTTTTTTTTTTTTTTTTCAAGCTGCTATTGGGCAATACCACAATCAATTCTGAAGTGTCCTGTCATCAACTGGACAAATTGGATGATTCACACAAACAGAAAATGCCAGAATTGATCAATAGAAAAGGTATGGTGTTTGATCAAGATAATGCGAGACCTCATCATACAAGTTTGGTAACTCGGCAAAAACTTTTACAGCTTTGATGGGATGTATCACTACACCCACCATATTCTCCAGATCTGACACCTTTACTTAAATGACTTGGATCAGTTTTTTGCCAGCAAAGATCAGAAGTTTTATGAGCGTAGACAGTGTTGAATTCAGGAGGTGGCCTGGGAGAGACACCCCCCCCCCCCCTTCCCAAAAGATTTGAGACTTTTTGTTTTCAATGGTCAGAAAGGGCAATTCCCCCTCCAGAACTCTATAATGTCCCCTCCTCCTGGAGAAAGTGTCTGAATTCAACACTGAATCATTCAGCTGCCAGAAAGATGGCAAAAAGTATTGGTCCAAAATGGACAATATGTACTTCAATAAAATATTTATACACTATAAGAAAACAGTCTTTCATTTTCACAAAAAAAAAAAAAAAAAAAAAAAAAAAAATACTTTTTAAACAACACAATATAATGATTCATAAAAATTTGCTGACAGAAAAATCTTTTGATAAAATAATTTTAAAAGAAAAAAATATATACATAAAACTAAAATCATAAAACTTACCAAATCCTTCATGCAGCCTAGTAGGTGATAATGGTACAGTTGTACGAAGATCTAAACCTTCCAGTTCTTTGCAGCACTTGATGCTGTGGGTCTTGCGAGAAATCGATGGTACAGTTGAGATTGTAGGTGAACTGAGGCGCCTAGCTTTTTGTTCAGTCTCAATTGGTTTTTCACTGATGTGACTACTTTCTAAAGGTAAAGTAAATCCCGATTTTTTCTGCTTGAATTCTTTCGACAATTCATCATCTTGTAAAAATACATCATTTTCTAAAATATGACTGTTAGGCAGTCCAGAAACTAAGTCTTTTGAAGGAGATTCAAAATACTTTTTCTGATTATCAGTGTTCATGTCAGATATGTTAAGATCTTGTAGCCATCTTATACGACTGGTTACTAGATTTTCAACATTTTTGTTTCTTAACGGCTCAGTCATAGGAATGTTAGAAAGATCAGAATCAGACCTTTTAGGTTTCTCATGTTCTACTGAAATGATAGCATTAGTATCAAGAGACATAGATCTAGAAGTCTGAGATGCTGGCTTCGATTCATTTTCTTGGTTGAGGACCACCACAGACACTCGGAAACGGCCTTTTAAAGCACTTGTAGACATATTATTTGTTATATTTTTATTACATGTTGGCTGAGCTTCTGGTGTAGATACAGGTGTGGGAAGCACATGAGAAAATATACCATTGAAAAGAGTTGAAAGCTGAGCATCTTGAGGAGGTAAGGAACTTTTGGCTTCTTTGTTTCTTTGGCAACATTTATTAATCTCTTGTAATTCATCTTGACGATCTTTTATGGGTTCGCTCTAAAAGGGGAAAAAATGCACTAAGATACCAAACAAATACTAAAATTTTTTTCACATAAAATACACTATGAATTCATCTAGAACACTGTACATAAATATGTAATTAATGAATTGCACACATATCATGTTTATTAATTAAAAGATTTGGTACTTTCTTTTTGTAGCAGACTTGGTATGACTGAACGTCTGATTTCTTATAAAATATTAAAAACAGGCATGATAATGAAATGGTGACCAAAGACAAAATTTCTGATCTATAGTTTGCATTTTTTCAATGTGTAAAATTATTCTCTGCTTTTTTTTTTTTTTTTTTTTTTTTTTTTTTTTTTTTTTACTTTTTGGCTGTTATTTCAAAAATTTTTTAAATGTTTGCTATTTTCAGCTATCGTTGAGAGAAAAACAGGAGTCTGTGAAAGGGAACAAATAAAATTCATAGAAGTACAACTCACCATCCCTTGGAGAGCGGAACTATGGGGAGGCACCACATTGATCTAATAATGTCTTCGAATCGTTATTCGCACAACAAAGTATTGTTTATTAAAGCACATATCAAATAAATTGCTTCTGTGCATTTTATTAGATAATTTGATTTTGAATGTATAAATTGAATGGTCTAAATACTGAATAAATTGGTTGTACGTAACAATGAATGGGTTGCCAGAAAATGTTTGCAAAATTTTCTTTCTATCACTAAGTGTTATAAAAAAGCTGAATTACAAAGTTTCAAAAAATTTCACAAATAAAGAATCAAAGAAATTTTTGCTCAGAATAATCTATATTATAAAGGAAAACAATGTCCATGAGTAACACTGACATCATATCGACTGTAACAACAAACTAACCAATCTATTTTGCATTTTTCAGAAATTTATTAACTTTTAACCATCTCACAATTTACTTTCAAATGCAATTTTTCTGAAAACTGTATCTTAATTAACTGATTTTTTTTATATTTTTTTAAATAATTTTCAAGCATGAATATTTTTTTTCTCTCTTTCTCTCTATCACGTGCAGCCAGATTATGAATGATTAACCTGTTTGCACTTAAAATAATACAAATAAATCAGCATTTGTCTTTGCTTAACATTCTACCATGAAGCTAAAACTTCATCAATACATAAAATAAATAAAACACAAATTTAACAGATATGTCAAACAATGTGCTTAAACACTGAGATAATCAATCATAAACAAAAAGTCTGCTGTAAATAGTGAAATCTTTGCAATTTTTTTGACAATCCCCCTTTTAAAAGGCTAATACAAGAGCATCTCTTTAAGTAAATTTCAAAACTTTATTTGAATAATTGGTGTTTTGCGTATAAAAATGCTTTTTGGTGTAGTTAGTGGACAACTAAAAAAATATATTAAATAAAAAAATATCTATTACAGGTTTCAAATAAAAGTGGTTTCTGACTATGTTCTGCACACTGGTAAATATATATCATAACTTGGGAAGTCCGAGTTGGATTCCCCCCACCCCCCTCTTCCTGATAAGTTTTAAAAATCAAAAGAAGAAACATTTATGCCATGCTTTCAGCAGAAAACTTAGCATCCTTTTCTACTAGTGAAGTTTAGAATATGATTACAAAATGTTAAAGGCTTCTAATGTTAAAAGAATTTTAGAAATTAAGAAACAGAACTACATGTAAAATTTCTAAGCTTAAAGGAAAAAAAAGAAAGAAAGAAAAAAAGACATTTCTTTCCAAGGAAAAAATAAATCTGCTTTCACTTACCAGATCCATTGAAGTGGGATCTATTTTTAAGCTAATAATATTCATATTTTTCGACATAGCTTCAGAAAGACATTTTAATCCATCCAATCTAATATCATTTCCTCTAATGTCTAACTTTTGAATAAAAGAATTTGCAGCTATATACTCAGCAAGAGCTAATGCACCTAATACGAAATAAATATTTATTTAATTTAAAGAAGAAAAAATAATAATAACTAGACCATTTAATTAAGACAACATATATACACTTCAGAATATAGAGAATATTTTTTAAAGAAATTGCAGGCTAAATTATATGATAAATCTAAAGATAAAACAAAAAGAGAATTGGTTTTGTGACACTATGCATATGCAACACACACTAAATACAAACACAAAAGCAATGTACAGTCGACCCCTCCCCCCCCTTCCCCACCACTCTCAGAAAAAAAAAAAGAGAGAATACACCATACATTTTAATTACCAAATTACACAGAAAAAAGAAACCAACCATGATTGGAAATTATGTCTTCTTTCAATCTATGTTTTTAAAAAGCTTAAGGTGCCATCTTTATACAAAAATTGAACCAAACTATGAAATTTTCAATGTGAGCATCCAATTTTTGCATCACATCTGGATTTTTTCAGAATTTTTTTTCCATAGGATATCAAATGGTTAGTCATTCAAAAAAGTAGTTTAGGAATTACACAGGTTTAAAATTTTCATTCCTAATGTTAAATTCATTTTTAATAATTGTAAAACAAACTGCAATGAGTGTAGTTTTCTAAGCATAACTCAAAAACTACCTGATGGAATGAGCTGTAATTTTGGATTCACACATCTGACGCTTCTAGAAATCAATTTCTGCTAAAAATTTTAAAGGTTACTATGTAGCGTATTTTTTTATTTACTATTATGTTTTTTAATTTACTGTTATATTTTTTAATTTACTATTTTTACTTTTACTATGTAATATATTTTTTAATTAATATTCAAAAGCAATTGGTATTACAACATATAAAACTTTTCATGGGAATTGATTTCTAGAAGCTTCAAATATGTAATTTTTATTTATTTATTGGATGATTGTAAAACATTTTGTGAATGAAAGAAATTTAATTTCAGTTAGTTAAAAAATTATACGATTGTTTTTTTTTACAATTTTATGCCATTAAAAAAATACTGAATAATTATGTATGTGTATATACAGTGAAACGTCCCTATGCAACTACCTCCTTGAACAACCATTATTTCATGGGACAAAATTTACTCCCATAGGCTCAATATTAATTTTATCTCGATTCAGAGACCATCCCAGTTGGACTCCCTCCATGAGCGACCCATTTCTTTGAAGAAAAGGAAACAAATTCTGTTTTTTCCTGGTCACTTGAAGAAGGTCTTATTAGAAAAATAATTCCGGAAAGCACATTATTCATCAATCTTCTTTAGATCTCTTAAATCTTCTTTTAGATTTTTTTTTAATACCAGTAATTTTTAAGTGTTTAAACCCCTTTGTGCCTTTTTAGGCAATGAATTTAACTCTCATGACGAATTAAGAATGACAGTCAATAAACTCCCCTGCCCTATTCTGTCAGGAAACTGTCAAAGAAATAGATAAATTAATGAAATCATCATTATTTTCTTCCGTCCAAAAAAAAAAAAGTATTTATTTACTGAACTTCGAAAGGACTTGGAAATATAAGTTATAAAAGATAAAACCATAAAATCAAAGCATACATAAATGCATTCATTTTTTAAACTCTGCAGTAATTAACTTATGTAATTAACTTTTGTTTTGATACTTAAATTTTTATATTTTTTCCTAATGTGAAAAATAAATTTTAGTAACATTAAGTGTTACCTTTTTTCAACAATTAAAATCTAGATTTAACCATAACCTCCATTAAGAGACCACTTTTCGAAGCAACCAATTTTTAATGGAACGGAATGTGGTTACTTTAGGGAGGTTTTACTTTTTATATACATATATATATATATGATGAAGATGTTGAGGATTTCTATGAAGTAGCTTCAATGCATCAAAAGGGAAAATGCTACATAAAATTAATAATGGGAGACTGGAATGCTAGAATTGGGGAAAAAGAGAAAGGTGAGTTATCAGTAGGAAATCATGGATATGGGGTGCGAAATGAAAGAGGAAACAGATTGATTGAGTTTGCAGAATGTGAACAGTTGTATATCATGAATTCATTTTTCAAGAAAAAGCCACTAAGAAAATGGACATGGCGTTGTGCAAATGGCTCAACAAGTGAAATCGACTACATCTTAACAAACAAAAAGCATCTTACTCAGGATTGCAGCGTTCTCAATAACTTCAATACAGGAAGTGATCACAGGTTGGTTAGATGCAAACTGCTGTTAAATACTAAAGTGGAAAGAATGAAGCTTTTGCAACACTCAAAGAAATCAATCGATATAATAAATCTCCAGAAACATAAAGAAGAATTCGATTTGGAACTTAAAAACCGTTTCCAAGTACTTCAATCAGCTTTAGAAGAAGAGCAAGATGTTACAGTAGTGAACAAGAAACTAACCAGTACTCTACAAGATATTGCAAAGAAGATAGCCGGCGATGCACAAGTAAATCAGACAAAGAAAATAACAGAAGAAACAAGAAGATTGATGAAGAAACGCAGAGAATTTAAAATGAAGAAAAATGATCCTAAATCAAGAGTTGAATATGCTGAATTATGTAAAACGGTAAGAAAATGTGTTACAGAAGATATCAGAAAATTTAACTCTGATCTTGTCAAGAAAATTCTAGAAGATAACAAAAGTTTAAAATGAGCTAGGCGAAAACTTTGTGTTGGAAGAAAAGGTATTTTTGCACTAAAGAGGGCAGATGGAACAATCACCAAAATCAATAAAGAAATAGTACACATTGTCGAAAAATTCTATAACGATTTATATAAATGTGAAGATCAGAGGGAAATCAACTTATGTGATCCACGAGAAAACTTAACAGAAACCGATGCCATAATCCCAGTGACGACAGACGAAGTTTTACAAGCCATTAAATTTATGAAAAAAGGTAAATGCCCCGGAGAAGATGGAATTACAATCGACCTTATCAAAGAAGCAGGAGAAGAATTTGCAAAAATGCTACCCTTACTGTTTTCCAAATGTCTCCAGAAGTCAGATGTACCAGAAGATTGGAATAATGCTGTGATGGTGCTACTTTACAAGAAAGGAGAGAAGGAAAACATTAAAAACTACCGTCCAATCAGCTTACTGTCAGTGATTTATAAAATTTTCATCAAAGTTTTAACGACAAGACTTGAATCAGCTCTGGACTCAGCTCAACCTAGAGAACAAGCAGGATTCCGAAGTGGATTCCGCACAATGGATCATATCCAAACGGTAAGGGAACTCATAGAAAAACATAAGGAATATAATTTACCTCTTTGCCTTGCCTTTATTGATTATGAAAAAGCATTTGATTCGGTCTACACATCAGCAGTAGTAGAATCTCTGGAGGACATTGGTATAGACAAACCTTACATCAATATTATAAAGAAGATTTACAAGAAAGCAACAGCAACCATCCACTTGGACAAAGGAAAAGCAAAGATCAAGCTTGGAAGAGGGGTAAGACAAGGAGACACCATTTCGCCTAAGCTTTTTACTGCTGTCTTAGAAAATATTTTCAAGAAGCTGGATTGGGAAAACAAAGGGATTAGAATAAATGGGGAATATTTAAGTCATCTCCGATTCGCTGACGACATTTTAATTTTCAGTAACAGTCCTGAAGAATTGGAAAATATGCTAAAAGATTTGGCAGAAGCTAGCATTAATGTAGGATTAAAAATAAACTTGGAAAAGACTAAGGTGATGTTCAATTCATTTGCATCAAAAAAGAAAATCGTCTACAACAACACTGAAATTAAAGAAGTGCAAAGTTATGTGTACCTTGGGCAAGAAATATCATCTGATAATAGTATCATGAATGAAATCAATAGAAGAATAAGAAATGGATGGAGTGCTTTTGGGAAGAACAATATTATTCTGAAGAGTAGCATGCCCCTGTGTTTGAAAAGAAAGGTATTTAACCAATGTGTTTTGCCTGTCCTAACTCATGGAGCAGAAACATGGACGCTAACAAAACAGATGGTACAAAGATTACAAACAACACAGAGAAGTATGGAAAGATGTATGCTAGGTATAACTAGAAGAGACAGAAAAAGAATAACCTGGATAAGAAGTCAGACGAAAGTTTTTGACATCATTGAAAGAATTAAACGGCTAAAATGGAAATGGGCTGGGCACATCGCAAGAAGACAAGACAATAGATGGAGCACAAACACCCTAAAGTGGTATCCCAGAGATGTGAAACGGCCAAGAAGACGACCTCAAGTAAGATGGAGTGATGAAATCAGAAAAGTAGCCGGTGTAAATTGGATGACTAAAGCACTAGACAGGAAACATTGGAAAAATCTGGGGGAGACCTACATCCAGCAGTGGATTGAAAATGGTTGATGATGATGATGATGATATATACACACACACACACACACACACACTAAGAGGCCAAAATATTATGAATACTTGCTATGCAGTACTAATATCTTGTTTACTTCAGCTTTGGTGACAACTAATATTCTTAAGATCGGTATAAACAAAATTTATGTACACAATTTTTATTTTTACACAGTAATCACTTACTGAATACAAAACAAATTCAAAAGGAGATAACTCATATTCCAAAAATGCTGTTAGAAATACAAAATATTGACAGATATTAGTAGAGCTTCACTGATCGGCTTTTCCTAAATGAACATTGGATTAAATTAACCTGGGTTCAGGGGCCCCACTGCCTTCAGCAGCATATGTCTTATGAGCTATGCCCACCCTGGTATTGAATAAAACAAACCTTGAAATAATGTGATTTTTTATTTTTGGAAAAAAAATCTACCAAACAAACCTAAAGTAAACCTAAAATCCTAAACAACAACAACAACAACAACAACAAAAAAACTAGGGACCAGACTGCCTTTGACAAAGGAAATAAAAATCATCATTTTTCACCTTTAAAAAAAAATAATTGTCTTATCTCAAAGGCACATGGCAATCAACCTAGATTAAATTAAAATTTTCAGCATCATCAGTCACGCTGCTTTAGGAGCCAATTTGACATCCTTCCAACATGAATTTAATGACAAAGTAAATAAATTCAATTAGTGCCCAAAATTTATCAAAGAAATCTTTCAGTTAAAAAGTGTTAAAAACCAATGTGAAATGTGAAATAAACGGTCATGTGCGAGTATTAATCGCACACAGAGGGTTCCGTACAATAATATATGAATTAGTAAGTGTATTATTAAAAAAATACCGCTGCTAAAAGAATAGGGTTGGGCATAGTTGTATAGTATACAAAGTGCAAAGGAAAGTCCCTTTAACCTGAAAATATTTACGAACGGAGATAGCTACAGCTGTACAAGTGAGGTAATGGTACAGTAAAGCGACTACGCCCGACCTAATGCAAACGACAGCAGCACCTGTGGCAAAATTTGGACGATGGCCATTGCAAATCGAAAACGAAAAGTGGTAGAGCAAATTTCCCAATTAGAAAGTTCTAGAGCATCAATTAATTAGTACAAAATGACATTTGGTTCACACGGATATGATAAATCATTGCCTGCATATCCAAAAATGTTTGAAATTGATGAGCAATGATTCTACTTTGCCTATTCACATTCCGGAAATGTAGCAGTGCACAATTGCAAATTGTGACGTTGTACTCTGCTGTAATGTCTGTAAAGATTTAATTTCCAATGCATTTAAAATTTTAGAATAACCTTTTCAGGGCCAGAAGAATTCTGTTCGTAAACTAATGAAATAATTGACTGACACCAGAATATTCAAACGAATTTCTCAGAAAACAAAACCCCGCTAATTTGCACTTTCATTACAAAAGCAAAATTTTATTAAAATATTCTTGGTGCCATTTGTCAATTTTGAAATTAAAATTATGTGGCTAGACCGCCCTTGAAAGGGTTAAATCTATGTCGTCGTATTGAAGAGGCTTGCGATAGACGTTCCATGCAGAGAAATGTGCATGCAGAATTGCTCTTGTGAATACAAACGTATATCGTGAGCAATGGCGAATTTTTCGAACATACTGAATATTAACTTTTTATCACTGTGAGACAGTTTGTTTTTTTTTGTGTGTGTGTGATGTTATCAAAATGTATTGAGATAAGTACGTATTTATAGCATAAATTGTGCGTATTTCTTTATACTTCTGACTACTCCATTCAAACGTTTACAGAAAATGGAGTGCATCGATTTCAGACATTTTGGGGTAAACAGGCGAAGATTTATCTTATCCATATAAACCAAATGTCCTATTCTATTAATTAATAGATGCTCTAAAACTTTCTAACTGGAAATTTTGCTCTATCTCTTTTCGTTTTTGATTTGCAGTGGCTATCTTCTAAATTTCGTCTCTAAGGGGTGCTGTTGTCGTTTTCATTAAATTGGGCGTAGTCACTTTACTATACCGTTCTCTCACTTGAATAGCTGTAGCTCTCTCCGTTCACAAGTATTTTCAGGTTAAAGGGACTTTCCT
This sequence comes from Maratus speciosus, assembly GCA_963932465.1. Lineage (NCBI taxonomy): Eukaryota > Metazoa > Arthropoda > Arachnida > Araneae > Salticidae > Maratus > Maratus speciosus. Next base: position 280,053,756 of record OZ010794.1, on the reverse strand, counting down.
TTGCACCTTGTGTACTAGAAAAGTATAAATGGATATACTATGAAAGTTCAAAGATATATGGAACCTAAATAATAGCAAATATAGCTATTCTGTATATTTGTTATTCCATATAGGTTTTTAGTTAACCTTTAAAGACATAGTAGGTGTATTGAGAGAGCCACTCAATGGAAACTAGTCGCGAATCCCATAGTATTTATGTGATTAATTCTCATTAAATTAGTCTGTTTTTAACAATTTGATGTTTATTGCTTTTATACTGCTACTAGGTATTGCATTACATAAATATATCCTTAAAATTTGTTATCTAGGCTTTAAAAGCTGATGGAGCATAGAGTATGCCGTCCCTGTCATTATGTATGTCCAAACCGTCCGTGTCTTTAAGGGTTAATATCTCGGCTAATTGCCGACGATTTTTTTCCAAAATTCATGATCAACAATGCATTATACTTCTGCTACGATAGGTACCTCAAGCTCTGCTCAACACTTTTGCTGAAGCCCTTAAATCGAAATTTGAGTGTAACGGAAATATGCAAATTTCTCAAAAACTATGTGATATAGGGTAATCGCTATAATTTTCCTGCAAGGTTTAAATTAATGTCTACTACCTCTAATTTTTTCAGAATTTTAATTTCAATAGATTCGGAATTAGATGTGGGGTGAACATATTTTTGCACTACATTTTTCACCATAACTTTGAAAGTATAATACCTAAAATTAAATGAAATATATTTTTGATTTCAGCGTTACGAAAGCTTTCACACGATACCCCATACGATATACAAAGAAAAGATTCTTTTTTTCAAATAACTTAATTAGCTCCTATACATTTTCCCTAAATATATTTATGAATATTTGTTAATCTGTAAATATATGGGTCAATATTCTTTATTACTTCCCCAAATTTGAACTTTCCACGTTGCATAGTTTGCAAGTAAAAGGTAAGTGACAGACAGACACAGGAGTGATCTTATAATGGTTCCATTTTTACTTTTTAAGTACGGAACCCTAAAAACAATAAAATCGTATAAAATATTCAAAATGAAAATAAAAGGCTAAAAATCCCATAAAAAAATTTGCTAAAAAATCTCAGAGGACAAAAGGAAACCAGATTCCTTTTATGAATGTCAAAAAATTGCTATGCACACCAACACACCAATCTTTATTATTACAGATTGTATATTATAGATAATTTAGTGAAACCATTACCAAAGAGTTTCTAAAAATAGTAGAACAGGAATTAATAGTAGCTTAAAGGTGGATATCTGATTGAAATACAATAATAATATGACTTCAATAAATTAAATGTGCTTGACAGTTTTACTTCAATAAATAAAAATATATGTATAATATACATAACTATATATTTCTACACAAAATGACGTTATTTGTAACATATCTTGTTCTAATTATTTTCACACACAGCAATGGGCATCACATGATAATTGAAATAAAATCCAAAAGAAAGCATAATTTAGAAATCACAAACATAACAGCAAAATAAATGTAAATAATATTACACAATGCTTTCCTAAATTGCTGAAAAATATATGCTGAAGAAAATTAAACAAATATATATTATTTTATGTGTTGTTTAATTTGCAACACACGGCAGCTGGTGCAATGAAAACCACAGCACCTGGCAAAAGGTTAAGACAGAGTCAAATTTTATTAACGCTAAAGACAAGACATTAAAATTATTAAAAGAAATATATTTAATTAGGAGTAATATTTTCTTTAAAAAGAAGTCACAAATTTATTTTGAAAATAACTGTATGCACTTACCTTCAGATGTTATTTGAGCATTTTCTAATTCCAGAATTTCTATAGTTCTATTGCATATAAGACTCTGCTTCAATTCCAAAACCCCTTTACTTGTTATGGCATTGCTCCCTAAATTTAACCTCCTTATTGCCCGAGCAGAAGTCTAAATAATTTCATTAAGGAATTAACATGAAAAAATACAATAAAAAGGCAGAAAAAAAAGAAATAAACACATTTTAAATAAAATATTTTCAAATTATACATGCAGGCATTCCAAATACTTTTATTTCTGAAAAGATGGGGGTTATTTTTATTCAATAAAGGACATTTTTCATCTTAAGACTGTTCTCAAATCCAAAAGGGCAACTTCCTGACATAAGTTTTAATTCATTTTTGTTCGAAAATGCATGAAACTAGCTGGTGTTGTTGTTCAGAAACTATGTCATCAAGCTGTTTTTCCATTTTTTTTGCAAACGCAATAGATCTTTTAGAAAATAATGTCAAATTGGACCTTTTGAAACGAATTTCCGCACGAAAGTAGAAAAATCACTCAAGAGCGGGCGAAAAATGGGTTTGTTGCGTTATCGATATCGCTTATAACTCAATGGGTAATTGATTGATCAAAAAATGGGAAAAACAGTTCATTTCCAAATCACTTCCATGGCCAGGCTTTCCAATTTTATATCTTTCCATTAAAAAATGAATTTGTAAATGTGTCAGAACGTTTTGCGCTTGTTCAGTGGATCAGTTAAGAACAGCCTTAATACTGAAAAGAGAGCAAATTTAAAGAGAATTTTCCTGGTGGGTAAGGGGGAGAAGGAAACTGAATTACAGTCGAACACGGTTAAGATGTGTTTCAAAGAGCTGGACAAAAGTCACGTATTAAGCGGGATCGTGTATTAACCATTTCACCGACAGCAGATATAGGGAAACAGTGTTTATACACCTGGCTTAACTGAGGGTGGTTAAGTCACTGAAGTGGTTAAACGTGTTTTGCATAATGTTGACATACCTAATCGTCTAAATGAACTTTAGGAGGTTGTTTATATATTTACCGTCTAAAATTGTGTCTTTTAAGCATATTTAGATTACAAGTGAACTCTACTTAAGTTTTTACAAAAGGAACAACAAGAATCGACATAATACACACACCGAGAACATCAGAAAAAATTAGTAACAAAAAGTGGCAACAATTCCTTTACCTTTTCCCTATTTCAGTCAAAACATACACAAAGTAAGAGACAAAGATTACTAGGATGAGGAATCAAAGAAGAGTTGCAGTGTACTAATTTAGCAGAATTTTTTTAATCAAATATCTATACAGTAGAGCGCCACAAATCCGCCAGAGTCCAAAATCTGCACAGGTTAGCAGATGTAAACATATTAGATGTAAATTTCCAACTGGGCGAAAAATGTCCGGACCAGGATTCGAACCCGGGACCTCCCTGGCTGAAGCCGCCAGTGCTCTGCCATCTGAGCTATCCCAGACGATTCTGGTCGAACTTTTTCACCCAGCTAACCTTGATGATTACAGCATCTGGTCTGAAACCTGATTCAGCTCAACAGAATAAATCTCAGGTAAAGGAACTCCAGAAATCGCTGGATACGAAATTACACTAGATTAATATTAACACAATTATTCTAATTGGTAAGCAAATCATATTAGATGTAAATTTCCAACTGGGTGAAAAATGTCCGGACCAGGATTCGAACCCGGGACCTCCCTGGCTGAAGCCACCAGTACTCTGCCATCTGTTCGAATCCTGGTCTGGACATTTTTGGTTGTGGGTAAAAGTACCAGGCCACATTCTTTTCCCATTCCTGGTAAATCACCACATATTATAAGCAGGCATGAAAGCAGAAAATAAGAAAAAAGGTGGAAAAGGTTTTTCATCTATAGAATGATGCCAAACTTTTATAATTTAGACACATTTTAACTTTTATTTATAGAATAAAATGTATGGTTGTTATTATTTTTTTTTTTCATAACTTAGAAAGCATTTGAAAAAAAAAAAAAAAAAAAAATTAAATCAAAGTGTTCTATAGGACAAAATATTCTATTAAAAAATTGAAAACTTTCTTTCTCAAGTCTAACGAAATTTTTACTATAGAAAGATACATTAAAAAACTTCATTTGCATGACTTTCATATGCTTATAATATAATCTCTCCTTTGATTTGATAGCTCTTTTGCACAGTAATTCAGAAACAAACTCCAAGGATTTGAGTAGACAAAATATCTAATTATTAAATTTTTGAGACCCTCCTCAACCTATGCTTCCAATATTTTCTTTGCATTTTTGCATCGATCCAGAGAATGGCCAAAATTGTCTTTAAAAAGGTGGAATTCCTCCTTTAGGAGGAACTCTTTCATGCCTGTATAAAGCAATTCCCAGTCATTTATAAGAATAACCAAAATTCATAGGTTACCAAAGATATCATTACTGATTGGTTTTTCAACAATTCTGCGAAAGGAGCTTGAAAAAATTGTAATGGTATTGGATTATCGTCTGACTGCAGAATTCTTTTACCGTTAGACAATTGTGCAGCCCATCCAAATACAGATATGTTGCAGACTGTAGTAGACCAATTTTTACCTCCAAATACAGCTTCCTTGATCCAACCTATGGATCAAGGTATTAGACAAAGTTTCAAGTCTCATTACAAAACTGAATTCATGAAGAAAATCCTTGATATAGATCCATGTCTGAAATTATCAGACTATAAAAAACATTTCAACCTAAAGGACTGTGTCAATCTGCTGGCAGAATCATGGAATTTAGTTTCATAATCAACGTTGATTAATGCATGGCCGAACTCCCTTTTCATTGACAATGAAAGCGATGATAAGGAATTTATTGGATTTAATGTTGATCAAGTAAAAAAAACAAAACAAAAACAGCAAATGAACTGTTGTTGTTTGCAAAAGCAGTAACAAAAAATGTCAACATATTTGATGAAAATGAGATTATGGACTGGATGTCTAATTCTGATGAACTCAAAGAACAGTATCAAATCACTAGGGGTGGGGAAATACATCATTTTACTCGCCACTGGCGAGTAGATTTTCTGACATGGCGAGTTAATTTTTTGGTTTTTGGCAAGGTTTTTGAAAACTGCAGGCTATAGAGATATTCAAAAAACTTTATTTTATTTATTAGTTACATATAAATATTATATAGTAGTTACATATTTGCAATTTTTCAAATTAATTTACCATGGTGTAAAGATGGTTCTAATTACTATCCTACACTCAACTTTTCCCTGTTGCATATATTCATTAAATTTATAGAAAAAAATATGAAAATGCGCTGTAGTAATAATAACTAACTATTTATGCATTAGCTTACATTTTGTCATAACAATTTTCAGCCATACGTTTCATCTTGCTGGCTGGTAAAATATATCCTTGGCTGGTAAGATTCTCTTAAATTTCCCAACCCCTGCAAATGACTGATGGTGAAATTGTTGAGAGCGTTTTGAATCCAGCCAAAAGAAATTCTGATGATGATGATGACTTGGATAATTCTGAGAAAATTCAGTTTGACGAGGGTTTAAATTTGGGGGAGAAATACCTTGAAATTCTTAAAGCAACAAAATTGTGTAACTGAGCAAGAACTAATGACTATCTATAACATGAAAAAAAACTTAAACTAGAACAAACTAAAGTTTTGAAACAGGCCACAATTGAAGAAATGTTTTCAAAGTTTAAAAAATAAGTTGTTTTGTTTATGTATTGTTTTCAGATATTCTTTTTTTTTCTGATTATAAAAATTTTCATTTATAATAGAATTATTCAATATTAAATAATTTAATAATCTAATATAAAAGTGTGTTGCTATTAATAGTTTTATTTTATTTGTCTTATTTGTTTTTTAAGCCTTTATTAATTAGTGTTCTTTTTATGACCCAAAATCCTGAAATCCGCACAATGTCTTTTCCCAAACAGTGTGAATTTCTGGCTCTCTACTATACTACTTCAGATTAATAACATTCCCTTAATTAATCTGTAATTTAATATGGCAAATATCACTATTCAGAAATAGTGATAGATACCTGAAAAAAAAAAAACTCTGCTGAACTGGGAACACTGGAGAAAAGGGGCGAAATTCATATTTTGGTCAATAAATTTGCATATTAAGCAAGATTTTTTGCCTCAAGGGACTGAAACAATATTGCTTATTAAGTGAGATCGCGTAATAACCATTTGCTTATTAAACGTGATATTTTTGCATCAGTCTTATGGGCTATGGTTACTGACCAGGAAAAACATTCATATTAAGCAGGATCACACATTTACCGTGAGCATCTTAACCAGGTTTGAATGTATTATATTGAATAAAAGCTCTAAAAACCTTAAATTTCCAATGCAGAAGATTTTAAATCTTACTTAACCCAATCAATACAATATGTTTTAAAATTTTTAACATGATTCTTCAGATTTAAATTGTAAATAAATTCTAGAGCTAGGATAGCCAAGATAGATTATTTCATTGTAAAATGCTATTTTATTTACTCTTCAATAGACAGCTGTGAAAACAATTTCACAGAAAAAAAAAAAACATGAAATGAAGGAAAGAAAGCATTAAAGTCTAAGTAGAATTCACAATGTTATAATTATAATCAAAGAATATTCTTGCATAAATTAGCCTCCAACACTTACCCCCAGTTAAGACCAGCCTAAGCTTCTTATAATTATGAAATGTGCACATGATGTTGTGTAAGTTTTGTATTAAACATGGATAAAAGTTGTCCTAACTTTTCTAAGATCAATATAATTTTTATTTTAAGTACCCTATAAGGTTTTAGTCTTTTAAATAGTGCCTTAACTTTCCTAAAAATTTGAAATATATTATGGCCAATAATAAAAAAAACTATGATATTTAAAGAAATATTTAAAAAATATAAGAATTTTAAGAAAATTAAGGGCATACCAAGACACTTCTTAAAATTATAAATGAATTTTAATGATAAACTAGTCGAATGTGGCAATCCCAAAACTTTCTTCTATCTCATACATGTTAATACTTCCTGATAAATGCATTATAACAGCGGCACCAGTTAGGTGATTTACACCAAAATCTAATTAGCAACAACTTATGTCAATTTCTAATTGAATTTAAAGTTTGATGAAAAACCGTGCATTAGTTTTTGAGATAGAGCTATTGCAGAAATCATGAAAAGTTCTGCATAGCAGTGGCAGCGGTTGGGCAATTTACACCAAAAACTTATCAGGATCAATTTATATCAGGGACTAACTGAATCTAAAGTTTGATGAAAATTCATGCATTAGTTCTTGAGATACAACAACTATCGTGGAAATCGTGAAAAGTGCAGCATAGTAGTGCCACCTCTTGGGCAATTTACACCAAAAACTAAACAGCACTAATTTATACCAGGGACTAACTGAATTCGAAATTTGATGAAAATTCATGCATCAGTTCTTTAGAGCTATTGCGATAATCATGAATAATGCACTATAGCAGCAGCACCTATTGGGCAATTTACACCAAAAAGATATCAGCACTAAAATATATCAAGGACTAACTGAATCTGAAGTTTTCTAAAAATCTGTCCTTTAGTTCTTGAGATATAGCTATAATGGAAATCATTAATAAGGCAGCATAGCAGTGCCACCTGCTGGGTGATTAACACCAAACAGTAATCAGCACCAATTTATATCAGGGACTAACTGAATCTAAAGTTTTATTAAATTCGTTCATTAGTTCTTGAGATAGAACGCCCACAAAATTTGCGTCACACACAGACATACAGACATTTTGTAAAAACATGTTTTCTGGGATCTTTGATCCCTGAAACATGTAAATCCGTTGAAAACTGGAATTCGAAAGTTTTCATGAATCAAATACTTTCTTCTAGTAAAGATAGAAGAAAGTAAAAAAGAACTTGAACACATTAACTACCAATTATTACATTCAAACATTATTTATTGAAATGCAAAAAAATTTTTATATATCTATATTATAAAGTAAAAACATGTATACAAATAATGCTGACGTCATATTGACAACAATCTAAGGAAACCATTTTCAATTTCTTTGCAAATTTAGTTAATTTTAAACATAGTATAATTTAAATTTTTACATCGTCGAGCAGGGGGGGAAATATAATTAAAAAAACAATTTGTCTGAAAACTATATCCCAATTTACTGATTTTTTATATCTTTTTAAAATTATTTTCAAGCATGAATTTTTTATTTATTTATTTGGTACTTTTCGGTTAGCCGGGCGCCAGTGTTATATATACATGTGTATGTATATCTATATATACATATATATGTATATTTATACATATATAGAAGCTATATGTATACATATATATGTATGTGTGTACATATACAATATATATAAATGTATATGTATATATACATATATATATAACACTGGCGCCCGGCTCACCGAAAAGTACCATTTATTTCTATCGTGTGCAGCTCAATAATGGAAGATTAACTTTGTTTGCCCTTAAAACAATATAAATAGTTCAGTGTCTTCTTCCAGCTGATATTCCATAACAAAATTCATCAATAAATAAATAAAATAATATAAATAAAACAGAAATTTAACATTTTAGTCATTAAATTATGTGCTTAAACACTAAAATATCATAATAAAAATGCTGTAGTAAATAGCAAAATCTTTGGTGATTTCTTCAGCTATTAATCTCATGCATATGGCTAATACAAAAGTGTCACTTTTAATAAATTTCAAAATTTTATTTGAATACACAATTGATATTTTTTATATAAAAATGCTTTCCTATCAAGTGGACAATCTAAAAATTATATCAAATGCAAAAAATCTATTACAGTTTTCAATTTTTTAAATAATAGTTTTCACATATATTATGCAGTATATGTTCTGTAATATGGGAAACACAGGTTGGATTATATAGTCTTTATAAAAAATATACTTTGCTTTTGCTTTAATTGGACAACTTAAATTTAACTTCCATGAAAAAAAAATATATACATGCACCAAAATAAATTTTGTAAATGGTGAATAACAGGAGATCTAACTCAGGCTTACAGAACATACTGCCTGTACCTAGTGAAAACCCTTTGAATGATTTTTTTATGTTTAATATTTTTCTTTTAGATTGACCATTAACACCACCAAAAAGCAATTTTAAATAAAATATATCAGTTATGTATTCAAATGAAGTTTTGAAATTTATTAAAGATTTCGGTAATTACTGCAACCTTTTTTATTCCGATTATTTAAATGTTAGCCCGATTATATATCCAGGGGTGCACCAACTGTATTTGGTGCCTGTGTGTAGAACTTCAGTTGGCACCCTATATACCTATCTATAAAATCTATATATATTTTAGTATAATGCAAGCAAGGATTTTTTTCTCTTTGAAGTATTTTCTCAACTGAAATTTACCAATTAGGCACCTTAGTGTGCCACACACATTGCACACTGGGTCGGCGTACTATGTATACATCTGTTACATTATTTGTGTGTTGGAATGGGAGGTGAAGTTTTAATTTTGTTATGGAATACAGCAGTAGAATTGATAAAAAAAAGTCACTGGTCCCAAGGACCAGTAAACATCAGAGTTTACTGGTCCGCAGACGTCGTCACTGGCCCGCTCTTAAGTTATTAAGTACCTTCAACCCTTTGAGTGATACCCCCCCCCCCCCCCCTCCTCCTAGAATATAACTTCCTTTCAGTTGCTCAAAATTTTTGGCATAATAAAATGTTAAATTATAATTTGCTAAAAATTAAATAAACAATTCATAAACAAAAACTATAAAATTATTAATTATATATTTTATTTCCGGTTATTTATTTCAACTGACTGTAAGTTTTAATGCAATTTTTTATTTTCTTTAAATAAAATAAAATTCTGTGGTTTGTGTTTGGTTGTGGTTTTCTCAGGGACGGGAAAATTTACGTTTACCTGTTGAGAGAGTTGGAAAAAAGTTGCTGGTCCTGCGGACCACTAAATTTTTCAAATTAGTGGTCCAATTGAATTTTTAGTGGTCTCGGACCAGCGGACCACCAAGGATTTCGAACGCTGGAATATTAGCCAAAAACAACTGCTAACTATTTACATTGTTTGAACTATGTACATTGTTTTAAGTACAAACGAATTAAGCGATATGAGATTTTTTTTTTATTATGCTTGAAAATTAGTTTAAAAAACATAATAAATCGGTAAATTAAAATGCATTTTTTAAAAATCAAATTGCATTTTAACCCTAGAAAGCTCCTCGGGTCTTTTTAGACCCATATACATGTTTAAGCTTGTGTTACTCAAAAACTACTCATAAGAATTTTCTGAAATACACTAACTTTTCCTCATTTATTTTTAACTAATACATGCTAAAATTTTAAATTAATGCGACTTTTAGTTTTAATACAACAAAAAAAAAACACCTTAATCTGTCCCTTGGGTCTTTTTTGTCAAAGCATGCAAATACATTTACATAGTTTTTTGAAAACGCCAATCATATATATTAAAACACAAAGATACTTCTGTAAGCATCGATTTTTCGGGCATATGCGCATGCGCCAAAACTCTTTTACGGACTTCTTAAATTTAGAGGAAAGTAGACTGAGTTCCTGGTGGCGAAGAGGTCTGAGGCACCAGTTTAAAGCTCTGAATTTTTGTAGAGGATGCAGGTTCGAATCCAACGCCTGGCAAAAGGACTTCTGTGATATTTTTGGCGATAATTTATTTCAATAATGACATATTTTATTAGGAGGAGAAGTTATGATTTTTATTTTATTAAATTAGTAAAATTTAACACTGAACAATATTAAAAGAAATAATAAGGAATGAAGGAATGCCCATTATCAAGAATATATAGATGTGTGTGTGTCAGAAAGAAAAGTTTGCTTTTCTTTTACGTAAAAAATAAAAGGAAAATAAAGAAAAACTATATCACTATTATAAACTATTCATATAAGAACTATAAAAGAAATTACCTTGATATTCATGGTTTAATATTTAAAAAAATGTATAAAAATGTAAAATAAAATTCAAGTAATAAAATATATATTATACATTGTTAGTTGCATGAAGTTTCAAATTTGAGGTTTTAGAGAATGAGACTGATAAAAAACATGGCAGCTTTTAATGGTCATGTAGTTTAAAAAATATATAAATAATAATATTGCTTTTATTCGAAAAAAATAAGAGCGTAGTGTGTAAAAATAAATTCTCTACCCAAAATTTTTAGTTAAATTTCTGATAAAAAGCAAGCGAAATTGGTAATAAATTATAAACTTAAAATTCTTTGACTTCATTGAGCAGGTTTGGCTGACAGCATCGTCTATCGTCTTAAAGGAATAGGAATCAATTATACAATATAGAAATTTGTCACAATTTCAATGATTAATTAAAAACAACTAATTAAAAATTCAAGAATTTTTCTAATAAAACATTCAAGTTATTAACCGTCAAATCTTGACGGGTACTATCTAGTATTGTTTTATTTCTGTTATACAGCTGCAAAAAAGGTAAGGGGAAAAAAGGGGTAGAATTATCGGGGAGGGAATGAAGTTATGAGCAGGGTTCATACAAAGTTGGGAAGAAAAAATCCAAGGAGTACCGAAAAAATCCAAGGAGTCAAAAATATTTTAAGGATTTGCCATTTTTGTTATTGTCGTTGTTTTTATGTGATGCATCGTTATGTGGCATGCACACTACAAATTTTAATGCCCAATTTGGAGAGGAAAACATTTCAAAAACAAATTTTATTCTATTAGAATCTAATTGTTAGTGCTGAAATTGCACAGTATTCACAATATATTGCTTACTGATTTCGTAAGTTTAAATACAAAATAGACAATCAACTTTTTTATGCAATGACCAAGGGTCATATAAATACAGATTAGTCAAACCCCAAACACTTATTATGCATATCACAAACATGATACTTCTTAAAGAAAATTTTAAAAGGTAGAAAATAAAAAAGAATGCTAAATGCAACATACAAGAAAAAATATAACAAGTTTTGAATTTATTCTTTTAGAACAGCTGTAATCACTTTCTTTGAAGATGAAACTTTGATGAAATTTGCATTTTTTTCGCGATCTTATTATGAAATTAGTGTTTTTTTCGCGATCTTCTGGGAAAATTCGTGTTTTTTCCACGATCTTCTGGGGAAATTCACATTTTTACACGATCTTCTGGAGAAATTCACGTTTTTTTCGCGATCCTTTGACAAAATTCGCGTGTTTTTCGCGATCTTTTGAAGAAATTCGCGTGTTTTTCGCGATCTTTTGAAGAAATTCGCGTGTTTTTCGCAATCCTTTGAAGAAATTCGCGTGTTTTTCGCAATTCTTTGAAGAAATTCGCGTGTTTTTCGCAATCCTTTGAAGAAATTCGCGTGTTTTCGCAATCCTTTGAAGAAATTCGCGTGTTTTTCGCAATCCTTTGAAGAAATTCGAGTGTTTTTCGCAATCCTTTGACGAAATTCGAGTGTTTTTCGCAATCCTTTGAAGAAATTCGAGTGTTTTTCGCGATCTTTTGAGGAAATTCACGTGTTTTTCGCGATCTTAAGGGGATATTCGCGTGTTTTTTGCAATATTCTAGCGAAATTCACATTTTTTCAATGGAATTCGCATTTTATCTCGATCTTTTGACGAAACTGACGTTTTTATTCGCGATCTTTTGAGGAAATTGGCGTGTTTTTCGCAATCTTTTGAGGAAATTCAAGTGTTTTTCGCGATCTTTTGAGGAAATTCGAGTGTTTTTCGCGATCTTTTGAGAAAATTCGCGTGTTTTTCGCGATCTTCTGGGGGAAATTCGTGATCTTTTAGTGGAATTCTCGTTTTATTTCCATCGTTTGGCGAAACTGACATTTTTATTCGCGATCTTTTGAGGAAACTGGCGTGTTTTTCGTGATCCTTTGAGGAAATTTGCGTGTTTTTCGCGATCCTTTGAGGAAATTTGCGTGTTTTTTGCGATTTTTAGACGAAATTTGCCTGTTTTTCGCGATCTTTTGAGGAAATTTGCCTGTTTTTCGCGATTTTTTGAGGAAATGGCTTTTTTTCTCGATCTTTTAACGAAATTCGCGTTTTTTTTTCGTGATCCGTTGAGTAAATTCGTGTTTTTTCGCTATCTTTTAAGAAATTCGCGTTTTTCATGATCTTTTGAAGAAATTCAAGTTTTTCCGCGATCTGCTGGAGAAATTCGCGTTTTTTCACGATCCCTTGACAAAATTTACGAATTTTTTCCGCAATCGATTAACGAAATTTGACGGTATTTTTTGGAACATATTCGCAAAAAGCACGATTTTTCAGAGATTCTTGGCTAAATGCCAAACATTGATAAAATTTAAAATAAAGGTCGGTTAACAGTGTCGAAAAGCGGACTTTAGGGACCTAATAATTGAAAAACGGACCTAGTGGGAATCCTGCAACTAAGATTATCCTGCAACCAATCAATGCTGTGCTTCAGATGAATGACGTGCATAAAGGATTTATCGTGCGTTTTACAATCACGATTTTTTCCCTCGTCAGCAATATCGCTTGCGTACAAAGCCGCAATACAATTTAAGGAGTTTCTAAGGAGTGGTTTGCTTATCTAAGTAGTTCTAAGTACTACTTGGGAATGTTTTCATTTCTAAGGAGTTTCCAAGGAGTCTAAGGAGTCTGTGCGAACCCTGTATGAGATATCTGGAACTGGACAAATCATAGCGGAAATTCATTTTGTTTGTTGTTTTTCTCTCAGCTGGAAGTAAAAAGTTTACCTTTTAGAATCAGTTTGAATATTTATTTGAGGAGAACGTTAGTGCATATTTTATTCGTTATATGAAAGTTTTATTTCGCTTTCATGGAAGGATATACAGATAATGAAAACTTGTCTGATGTGGAGGAAGCTGTATCTGAAGAAGAGGATCATATATCTATTGATAATTATTCTTCATCAAATGAAGAAATAGATATTATACATAAAGTACCTGAGATAATGAAGTCCAGAGATGAAAAAATAATGTGACACGCAAAGCCATATCCAAGTGATGGTTGATTAGAAAGCAGTAATATTTTCAAAATAACACCTGGCCAACTCGATTTTCAACACCACAAATAGAAGACGAATATAGCGCTTTTAAACAGCTTTTTCCCCATAATTTGAAAACCATGATAATAAATTATACGAATTTAGAGGGAAAACGTGTATATGGAGAAAATTGGACAGATATAAATATCGTAGATTTGGATGCATACATAGGCCTTTCAGTGCTTGCAGGTGTGTACAAATCAAGCAATGAATCAACAACAAGTCTATGGGATGAATTAAAAGGAACACATTTGTTTAGAGCTACAATGACTCTAAAGAAATTTAAAATAATACCAAGAGTAATACGATTTGATGACCGAGAAACTCGACAACGAAGAAGATCAAATGACAAATTTGCCGCAATTCGAGAATTATGGGACAAATGGGTAGAAATTTTACCAAATCTTTTCAATCCAGAAGTATATGTAACGGTGGACGAACAACATATTGCTTTTAGAGGCAAGTGTCCTTTTAGGCAGTACATGCATAGCAAACCTGCTAAATTTGGTATAAAATTCTGGATTTTGTGCGATAATGACACTTGCTATCTATGGAATATCCAGCCATATTTAGGAAAACAACCAGGAAATGCACCAGAAAAAAAACGAAGGATTGAGAGTAGTTTTGAACTTGTCATATGGTTTACGAGGACATAATAGAACTTGTGCAATTTCTTTACATCTTATGATTTAGGTCAAATGTTGCTAAAATGAAATATAACAATGACTGGTACAATAAGAAAAAATAAATCATCTATTCCTGTAGAAATTTTTTTTAGTAACAAAAGGAAAAGAAAGATACAGTTCAACATTTGCGTTTACTAAAGATAAAACGCTTGTGTCTTACATTCCAAAGAAAAATAAATGTGTTGTTCTTCAAAGCACATTGCATAAGAATGAGAAAATTGAACAAAGTATTCAAACAAAGCCAGAGATCATCATTGATTATAATAAAACTAAGGGAGCAGTTGTTACACTGGACAAAATGGTAGCTACTTACACTACAAAAAGGAAGACAAACCATTGGCCATTTGTTGTATTTTGTAATATTTTAGACATATCTGCATATAACGCTTTTGTACTTTATTGCAAAGTAAATAAATCATAGAAGAAAGACTGTCCTTATAGACGAAGAATTTTTTTTTGGAAAACTTGGGTGAAAAATTTGTAAAAAAGCATATGGAGACCAGAGAAAAATCTTCCAAGAGGGCAAGGAGCAAGACAGATTGTTCAAAGTGTGAAGCGAATCCGCAAAGAAATTGGTAGTACTTCAGCAGCTGAATTGGAAATTGCTAAGAAGCGAGGAAGGTGTCACCTATGTGAAAAAACTGACAATAAATGTACATTTAAGTGTGTAACATGCCACTGCTTTACATGCAAAAAGCATCTGAATACAGTTTGCCATAGCTGTTATACGGGATAATTACATTTAAATATTTTAAAGATTCATTTGTGTTTTTTTTTTATGTACCTGTAAACAAGATTTTGTAAGTACTTTTTACTTTTATTTCATCTTTGTACTGTCATAATTTATTTTTTGTTTTAGTATTCGTCAATTGTTATTAAAATAATAAATTTATTACTCGTAGACTGCAGAATTTAAACGCAAAACATGCATGGGTCTTTTTAGACCCGAGGGACTGATTCATAGATACGGAACAAGGAGCATTCTAGGGTTAAAATATTTTTTTCTCTATTTGACACAGTAAAAATTGATATTGAGTGATAAACCTCCCTCTACATAATTTGTTAACTTCTAAGCAGAAGTTAATGTTACTCAGGTCATTGCCTTCACCAATATGATGTCAGCTTTACTCACAGACATGTTTTTGCTTTATAATATAGATAAGTCATTTAACTCTTCTGAATTAACTCAACAAAACATGTTTTTGTACTTATGTGTATTATTTTTGATTATTTATTTATTTACTTTTCAAATAGATTTAATCCTAAGAAAACAGAAATACCGTATGTTTCACTAGATGGTAGCACTGAATATTGCTGGTTTTAGAAAAAAGTACAGTATGTATTTCAGCTGTGTTTAAAAGCTCATAAAGGACATTTACAACACTTTCAGAGACAAACTGAGTAAACACTGATATTAATAAAATATATTTTTCTATTCAACTCAAAATTGACAGATCAATTTTAAGAAAAAAAATTTTACGCAAAAAAAAAAAAAAAAATCAAATTATGAACAAACCTATTAGCCTTATTATTAGTGAAAAAAATATATGAGGGACAAGTAATCGCATTACTGTAACGTTGAATTCACACCGGAATCTTTAAAAAAAATTATTGCAAAATAAGGAAAAGCAATTTTACTACTTTTTTACACCAAAGTTAGAAAAGTAAAATTTATTAAAATTTTTCTGGCAAAAATCTTTATTAATTGTAGGTAGGATATAATATATCCCACTGCCCCTCAAGGGGTTAAGGTTTTGTTTCGAAACAAGAAATTTATAAACGTATTCTCATTCTGGAGCAGCAAGGATTAGCAATAAAGAAATTAATACAACTGTAAAGTTAAAAAAATATATAATCTTACTAAGGCTCTTGAGATGCAAGGCATGCCTTTCACTGTCAGTTCATTATTCCACAAAATTAAAGTACTTAAACCTCTACCTGAAGTATTTGATTGTTGGCCCAAACTTTCCATCACATGAACTAAGCCTTCATCCTACAAGAAGAGAAAAAGAAAACAAAAAGTGAATAATTTATTACAATAACTATGTAGAATAATAATAAATAAATAAATAAATAAACAAGAAATAAAAAAGTAAATCAATAAATTTTTTTTTTTAGATGAAAGCATCAATCTTGTAGAAAGTTACATATTATATTCACTATATATTTGGTATTCAGTCATACTGATGAATAAAGGCAAAAATTTTTTTAATAACATAATAAAAAATACCTGTCTTGCTCTTGCTTTCAAACTCTCTTAGCGCACTGAAGAAGAAAGACGAGGTTCTTTCGAAAGGTTTCCTCATTTTTTTTTTTTTTTAATAGTTTTATTAAGAAGGTTTTTTTGCCCTTATTGTATCCCATCTGCTTATTCAATATTTTAATACTACTCAATAATCAGTTTGGCTGAATATCCGAATATTTATTTGAACCAAATATCTAAAAAACTTTTTGAAATACACCCCATAGCAGAAACTGTGCAGCACAGCAGCAGTGCTGCAGGTTATTTCAGACCTTGCAGATTAATCTATTCGCTTAAAAATAAATACTGGGTTTAAAAATTGTCGCTAAAAATTTAAGAGTTAATGTTTTAAGAGTTATTGTGTTTCTTATTACATTTTCAATGTAAAATGTAACTTTTGCTTATTTTATAGGTATTTATGGTGGTAGTTTGATTCAGCATTGTTGGGTCACAGATAAATTTTGGTTTGCTAGGATGGCCCATGAAAATTCTGCTACTGGGTACGAGAAGGGGGGGGGGGGAATATGCATGTAGAAATGATTATCTCCAACGTTTCAATATTTATCAAATACATGAATTGAAGATAAAAATTAATTGCAAAATGAAATTATTGGTTACCGTTTACTGACATAAACATATTTAAAACTATGAAGGCATGAAAAATTAAATTCCAAATTCTAGAATATATATATATATACTAGGGGGCTCTGCCCCCTGCAAGCTACGCTCGCCAATTTCGTTCAGACACCGCAGAATCTAAAATCACACTAATTTGATCGGTTTTTAAAAGATTAGAGAATATTGAATTTTAATGAAAAAACCTATAGCAATCTCCCTGTAAACGGGTTTCCATTCAATTCCCTTTGATTGCGAAAATTTAAGGCCAAATCAGTTGGTGTTAAGACATCCAGTCGTTGTTTTCGTGTTTGATTAAAGAGGATCAGTTAAACATTTGAAAAGAAGCTAAAATAAAATGAATTAAGTAAATAGAGTCTTTGCCAACCGGTATTTTTCAACAGCATTATAAAACGATTGACATAATGCAATTTACTACAATTACTACAATTTACTGCTTTAACCCCTTCAAGGGCGGTGGTTCATTTTTGGACCACTTAATTTTAATTCTTAAATGCCACATTGGCACCAGAATATTGGAATGAAAATTTTCCTTTTATTAAGTAAGTGAACAAAAGCATTTTCGTATTTCGAAATTTGTTTGTAAATTCCGGTGCCATTCACTGATTTCATCATTTTACGAATAAGTACCTTGCCCCTGAAAGGGTTAAACGCATATTAATGCATTTATTATTTTAAAGTTTCCTTTCACTTTTAATATTCATGTGTAAATACAATTTTCAAGACATAATTTTCAATATTTTCCTGCTTTTAACACATACTCATTTAATAGTAGTTTTAAAGTTTTTTTTTTCTGTTTTTAATAGCCATGTGCAAATAAATTTGTAATCGTTAGGAAATATTATTCTTTGGGCTGTTTTTAGAATTTAAAACAATCTCTATAATAATAGCCAAAGTCATGTGACTATCATCAACAGTTCCTTCGCTTTTCATAAGAAAGGTTTCCATTTTGATTAAAAAATCAAAGTTATTTTTTTCGAATAAAACTACATAAAAGTTGCCATGATTGCAAAGAATTCTTGGTACTTTTATGTTAGCCGGTCTCAAATCTCGCCAATAGCTTTTTTGGTAATTTTCCATTATACGGACACCATGCCAAAATATATATTAATGTGCCAATTATTTCAACCTTGAATGCAAGAAGGATTTTTATTGTAAACCATGTGATTTGCTATTATTTGCTATACTTTATTGTATAACAGTTATTTGTTCACTTATTTTAAGTATATATTTGTCATTTAGTAAAATAGTTTGTAAAAGTCTGTAGTTTCCAAATGTTATATTTTTAAAAGACTCACTTTACTATCGACAGTGTTTCTTCCTTTATTTTTCAAATGTTTCAATTCATGTGATTTCCATTTTGCACCAACTATTACGCTTGCGACAATGGTGTCCGTATAATGGAAAAGTACCCTTTTTTTTAACTCGTAAGTTAGCATTTTTTTATTTTTCCAGTGGTAAATTAAAACGGTACTACTTGGTTATCCCATTGACCAAAAATCTATCGCCAGACTATAAAATTAAATGCCAATAATGGTTGATCGTAAATGTCACATTCACTTGACTGTAAGGAAGTTACACGTGTTTACGCCATCAAGTGATTTGTATTTCGACGCTTTATTTGTATTTGTATTTTTGTACTAATTTATTTGTTCTTTTGTTATTTAAAATAAAAATTACGTCAACTTGTATAATTTGGCGAGTGGTTTGGCGATTTATATAATATGGCGATTCTAGTCATTTGCTTTGAATTTGAAATTAAATGTCATGATGTGCTGCATTACATAATATTTAACACAGCTGTCATATAAGCACCGGGTTTGGCACGATTTTTTTTACGACAATTTGGCGAAAACCTCGTTTTCGAATACCAGTTACATATGTATTTTTAAATTATTTTTCTATTATTTTTAAAATGAAATAACAATAAATAAAAAAAAAATATTAATAGATATAGAACAAAGCAATTTATAACATTTTTTTTAAATAAAAAAAAATAAATGTAAATAAACATTTATTAATGAATAAGCAACAATAGCCAGGTTACCATGTCAGGCAAAATAACGCCATTGTGGCCCCAATGAGGTACCCCGGTGCGTATATGACATCTGAGCCTAATATTTTTCTTTTTGTTTTGTTTAAAAAAAAAGAAAGAAGTGAAAGCTATTAATTTTAAATGTTTTAGTTTCAAATGAAAGATTTGTATTAAATAGAATGATAACGAAATACAAAAAAAAAAGCATTGTTCTTAACACAGATTTAAGGAAGGCCAAACTGGTCGCCAAATTAGTTTAAAATTATAACCTTTTCTGATGAAATATGAAAATAAATATCTATTATGATTGAAATTTGAGTTGCCATCATTAGAAAAAAGTATTTAAAATTAGAAAAAAATTAATATTTCAAAAACTAATTCGAATTTAAAAATTCTAATAACAGTTTTGAGATCTGTGGATCAATACGGATTTTTCGTGTTAATTTCATCACAAAGTATTCCATATTTTAGGAGAAATCGCCGTGAAACGTAATCAGTTGTTTAATCAGGCATTTCATAGAATCATTACATAAATTTGTTTCAATTCAGTCGTTTCATAAGGATTTTATATATATAGGGTAGATATATATGAAATTATAAATTTTAAATTAATATTTAAAAACATGATAAATGAAATTAAGAAACAATTCTTTGTTAAATTCACGTGAATCACTTCAAATGACACACATTTATTCTACAGCACATGGCTTTCACTTTTGTTAGATGATGCTGACACCATCTGTTTTCAGTAACTTTTTTTTTAATTTGCTTTTAGCAAATATATCTTTGATTATTAAATTTGATGGTTCACACATTATTTTCTGATTATATCAAGTATCCTTCGTAACAATTCTACTCTGAATTGGAGTGAAATTTTTTATTCTTTGGATACTTGTTTGTTGAAATTTAATCATCACATAAACACTAATTCCAGACATATTTACTACATTTTTAATACCACCAAACCATTGAAAAATCATATTGGAAAAGTACACCTCTGCAAACTTTTGAGACTCGATCACAGAACATAATTTCACACAGAAGAATGCCTCCAAAAAATAAATTGGAAAATACACTTTCAAGTTGCATATCAAGATGAGTAGATGAACTAGCAAGTTCTTTTTAAACAATCACATGCTTGTTGCAAAACTCTTGTATTTTATTTAGCTAATTTAAACAGTGACGAAATACTTCTAACACATTGGACAACCCCTCAAAGGAAGAATGTGCAAAGGAGCATCCAACTTGAAGATGAATCAGCAGAAAAAAAGGCATGCTGACAATTTGCTTCTGATTCAATCAGGGAGAATATATCTTCTTCTTCCTGCACACAATTCACTGGTAGAAAAATGAGTAAATAGAACATGGATGGAATTCAATTACAGTAGAGCGCCGATTATCGGAACTCCAATTAACCAGACTTCCAATTATCTGAACAGCCTATTTCTTTCAAAAAAATTTTTTAACTGAACTTCCAGGTATCCGAACAGCCTATCTCTCACAAAAAATTTTTTAACAGAACTCCCAATTATGTATTGGCTTGGAATAAAATTTTAAATAAAGAAAAAACTGATAGTGGATCAGAAATGAGGAATGTAAAACAATAAAGGAGATGGCCTTTGAATGTTTGGAAACAGCTATGAAATGGCTCGAACGGCAGATCCTAATCAACTACTATATTTAAGAAGAATTAGAGACATGGTAGCATTGATAAGAATGTCTTCATCGAAGCAAGCACCAATCAAAAGCTTTTTTGCTTAAATTATAATGTCTGGAGTTCAGAAAATGATAAAAAGAGAAAAAAAAATTATGATAAAAATGTAAACAAAAAAAATTGACAAAAAAATAAAATAAAATAAAATAAACATGCCAGCACTAGCTGGTGCTGCAAATCTTAAGTTTAGATAACGTGTGAAGGTTTTAGCATAGTCAGAAACATCCCTTAAATTGTCTGTCCATTTATCCAAACTTTTGCTTATCCGAATTAAGGTCGGTCCCAACTTGTTCGGATAATCGGCACTCTACTGTATTACAGTGATTTTCAGATAGGGTATGTGTTGTATGCTGTTTGATTGAATGTTGCAAGAGGGGTTCTTTCAATGCTTTTTAAGAAAAAAAATCTTATGTAACTCTGCATTTAATTGTAAATAAACTGAGAAATAAAATTACATTTAACTGAAAGAGATTGCTTTAATATTACTTATTTTGTTGACTAAAAAGTGACACTTAAGAAAATTAATTATTAATGATGATATACATTGTCTTAAAGTTTTATCTAACCAATATGTATTAAATGTAGACATAGAAACACTCAGACTTAAAAATTCTTAAATGATGTATTTTTTTAAATCATGCACGAATGGCACACACCACAGGCATGGATGAACGAGATGAACATGCAGCGCAGCTAGAACATAGAACCACAACATTACTTCTCTTAAAGCATCGGTATTATCACAAGAGTATTTTATTCTGCAGACATTGAACTTTTTATAACTATCTCGAAATTCCGAGAATGAGAATGCTTCAAAAGAGGTACTTCAACACATCTACGTAGTTTCTCACACATGCATTATTAGCTGCAGTGCTGAAGATTTTCCTGGAGAAAGAGCACACTATATTGGGATGAATCAATACAGAAGAAAAGAAGTATAATTAGGAAAGTGATGAGTTTTTGCAATTCAACAGCTGTGGTTATTACACGAGCAAATTTGATACCTAACATCATACATACTGATGCTAAAAAATTTCCAACCTTGCTTCTTTACTTGCTTATTGATTAGTTTGCAATGGTTTGGATAACATTTTCATTAAGATATTTAGGATAACTTGGATAATACTTTTCAGATATCTTTTTTCCCCTTTATTTGATGTAAGGTTTGTTTGTTTTTTGTCATTTTTTTTCATTAAAACTTTTATTAGACTATTTTAAAATGAGAGTATAGATGATTACTCATGACCCATTCCAATGAAATGTTATTTTCATCATGTTGCCTGTATTTTCACAAAATATGAGATTTTTTATTTCCTAAGAAAAGGACATATGAATATAATAAAATATGATGAATAGCACTTTAACTATGCAAAGAAAAATAGACCACAATATTATATACAGAGAGTAATTTATGGCAATTACAACAAAAACAGAAAAAGGTAACAATGATTTCAGAGGAAAAATTAGATCAAATTTAAAACCAATACTTACTCCTAGCTTATTGTTGCTAAGGTCTAGAAGTTCTAAGTGTGTGTTAGTACGAAGCAAATTACCAAGCTGAAAACCATCTGCTGGGGAAATTTTATTTTCTGCTAAAAAGAGCTCCCGCAAAGTAGTATTTAACTTCAATGCTGCCACTACAAGATAAAAAACAATGGGATTTGAAATTTGAATTTTATAAATATTTAAACTAAATCTAAACAAGCATAATAAAGAAATCTATCAAAAATTTCTAAATTGACAAACCAACTTATATCTATCTCCTTCTTCTACTAAACAAAGTAAACTAAGTAAATTGTTTTTCTCGTCAATTCTAAGACTGCATGGTCATCCAATTAAAGTTTTGTGCTTCATAAACATAACACCATCTATGAATTACAACTGTAAAAATACAAATTTAAAGTTGCATATACAGTTTGCAAAAAAAGCACAAAAAAAAAATCTCATGATAAGAACTAGATAAAATTCAATAATCATAATATAATTTGAAGACTTTTCCCTTTTCCATCTAAACATTGTAATATTTATTTCAGAGGTTTGTCTTTTCTCGATATTATGTGTAAAACTCAGTTAAAAAAAAAAAAAAAACAACACACAAATAAAACACCAGCAAAATTCACATCAAAATGACAATAAAAAGCTCAAAAATGACATTTTATGAATTACAACAATTTATGCTGCAATCAAATTACACAAATATACAATAAATCAGTAAGATAGAAAATTTAGACATGAAATTCTTAGAAATTAGTGATTAAATTGTGTATAGAAAGTTTATTAGTAGGATAAGTTTTAAGGTTTGCATAAGATTAAATAATTAAACAAGAGTTATACATAACTACCTATTTTCACCAATACAAGTTGAAATTTTTTCCAACTGAGTGAAAATGTGTCTAGGCTAGGATTAAAACCCTGGACCTTTTGGCTTTAGCTGCCAACACTCTACCAGCTAAGCTATTCTGCACAAGTTCAGCAAATAAAATTCACTCAGACAATCAATAGGTATTAGCATTGGATCTGTCATAAATGATTCACTTCAAAAAATTAAACTTCAGGTAATGGAACATCATACTAGACTGTGTAATGATGATACTGAATTATTTTTTTCAGCTGAGTGAGAATGTGTTTCGGCTGGGAGTCGAATGCAGGACCTTTTGGTTTTAGCTGCCAATACTCTACCAACTAAGCTATCCTGGACAAATCCAGCATACACTCAGACAACCTTTAAGCATTAGCATCCAGTCTTGAGTTCAATAATGAAATCCCATTACCTGAGATTTAATCTGTTGAACTGTGTCATTTATCGCAGATCGGACGCTAGTGCCAGAGGGATGTCTAAGTGAATTGTATCTACCTGACTTGCCCAGGATAGCTTAGTTTGTAGAGTATTGGCAGCTAAAGCCAGTTAATTTGCAGGTACAACTGCTACAAAACATGAAATTTTATATATAGAATAATGAAAAAAGGACTTCACAAGGGTATGAGGCAAGAGTGCTATGATTTTGAATAACAAAAAGAATTAACTTTAAAAAGTTATCATACCAACTTTTGTTTTTTAAACTACAATCATATAAAGATTGGAAATACATCTGAAAAACTGCATAGGTCAATAACTTTAACCCTTTATGCCCCAACAGTACACTAAAGAACCAATAAAATAACTTGTTATAAAATTAATTTAACACATCGATTAGTAGTAATACAGTTTAGAATGAGTTATAGATACTTTACTTTATCTTGTTCCAAAAGTATTATTGGTTGCACAAAATAAAAATATTTTTAAAAGGATGATTTCTTTTGCCTTCTCATCTTTTCAGATTTCTTGATGTTGAAACATTTGGGGGTGGGGGGGGGGGGGGTGGGGGGGGTTCAGTTCGGAAATAATTCTATATTTCTATTGGGAGAACATTATATTTGTACATTTCCTCATTCTACAAAATATTAAAAAAATATTTCAGATAAAAGATTTGAATGAAATTATAAATATTGCACAAAATACCTATAAATTCAAATTGAATTAATTACTTCTTTCTAAAATTTATTAAATGATTGTGCAAATCTTCTAATGTAGTTTCAAAAATTCACAAAAAATGCTTTAGAAGATGAAATTTTCATAAATTCATAATTTGGGATATAATGGGTTAAATAACCACTAAACATCGATCAAGAATGAAATAAAGCAGTTTCAGTATGCTGAAAAACTTTTATGCTGAACCAAAATTGTTCACTTATTTTTTAAAATAAGGTTCTTACTTAAATAATAAAACTTTGTATGAATCACCATCAAGCAAAAGAAAGCTTATGGTAATTCATACAAAGTTTTGTTATTTAATTGCGATTTATCATCAATTTTTCAGTGCTGTATAAACAATACGGTTCTTGCTTAACAAATATGAAGTAAAAAGATAAATAACATTACATACACACTATAGAGCTATTTATAGAAAAATATTATACATAAACAAGCACATTTTCAATTATTGTTAATTGCTTATTAAAGAACAATACTTTGTGTAAATATTACAAATAATTCAGCAAAAGGAAACATGTGCAATTAAAACTTTAATTGGCACAACAGTCAAATGCATTAAAGAATGCTCAACTACAATTTTTTAAATTATTGATGACTGTTTTACCATAAATTTTAATAACCTTGATCTTAATAAATCTTGACTTGAATTTTTATGTTTTGAAATGACTTTAGAAAATTGATTTTTACATGTCAGAAAGGTTTGGTCAATTGTGGGGATATACATCTGTTACATAATAGTACATGAGTTATTCCCACAACATGTTACAGTACACAGTAACTGCCTAATTGTTTAGAGTTGCAGTCAGCTAATTTATACTTCATTAAAAAGCTTCACATATTTTACCAAAAAATGTCATTCAATAACGGAAAATAGGTTACAATAATGAACAAAAAACAGTCTTACCTAATATAACAAGACATCTCCCATAGACACCGCAATTTTCTAGGTGTAAGGTTACTAAATTAGACCCTAAACGTAATGCTCTACCTACAATTAATAGGACCTGCTCATTTAATCCAGTACTTCTAGCATTTAGATGAACTAATGATGATGTCTGGAAGAAAAAGAAAAAAATGCAATAACAGAAGACAATCTGATAAGACGAACAATAAAAATTACAAGTTAATTTACATAGAGTATATTGTGATGATACTTATACAAAATTCGAAAAGTTTTCTTCTGAAAATTGTTGAGGGCGCTACTTTGGTAACATTTAGGCTATTAGTTTAATACTCTATAAAAAATTTACATATTTTGTTAGAAAAATTAATTAACAAAATAATCCAAATACAGCAGTGCTTTCTCTGTATAGTAAAATTTTTTAATCAACTTATTTTTTGGTTGAAATTTCAAGGCTGTATTACTGCAAATTATTTTCAATGACTATAGAAAGGTGCGACTGAAAATTCATAATTTAAAAAGTGATACAATCAAACACATAGGTTTATTTAGAAAATTTTAATATATTACAAATATAGCATTTTGAATTTATTTTTATTACTATTATTATATATCATATCTTAATATGTGAAAAATACAGTAAAACATATGGAAAAACTAAAATGGAAAACAAATCAACAACTACAAATAAATGCTTCATATTGAAAAAAATAAATAAAGCATAAAGGAAATACATTAAAATTTGCTAAATAAACATATTGGTCTGAACTTGAATAACAAATTAAAAAAAATCTTCAAACAAGAATCAAACAGGCAATAAATATAGATCCTAAATTATATTAAAACAACCCAGGTTGGTCAGCACTTGACCAACTTTTATTTTTCATGCTCCTTGACTTTTAGGTCACTTTCCCTGATTCTCACAGATCATTTTACATGATTTTTCTAGTTCATTATCTGATGGAATTGTGCCGTAAGAGGTAAATTGCAATGTTGCATAGAAATTTCCAGGTTCCAATCAAAATTCCCCACTTTCCAAAGTTTTAATAAAAATTCCCTAGCTTTTCTAGTACTGCTACACTTCCTGACTTTTCAGGTTCTCCAGGTCTGCTGGCGACCCTGCAATCATAACATCTTAGAGAAAAGAAAAGAAATTCTTGGCCCTATCAATGAGCTAAAAAATCAATGCTTATCTTCTTTGGAAAAATTTTCAGATATGCAAAAACCATGGTTTGGTGCCATATAGCAATATATATACATAGCATGATATATATCATGTTACATACTTGATATTTATTTTCAAAATATCATGCTCTTTGATATTTTCATATATTTGATATTTATTTTCAAAATATCATTCTGTGTATGATATTTTTGATATTGTCAGTCAAAACAAGTGTAACTGAATATTTTAACCGTTATTGACTGTATCATTATGTAGATAAAAAACTTTTGATCTGGCAATGACTTTTTTAGTAAAAAAAAAAAAAAAAAAAATCTTTTCCAAACTTTACATTTGAAGCTGAATTCTTAAATATAGAACCTGTTGCATCATAAAAATATAATGCAACATTTGAATTAACAATATTCTAAATTTTATTATTTAAAAATTTCTTTTTAAAATATTAAAGTATTAATAATTTTTTTATTTAAAGTTAAATTCTATAATTTATTAAGATTCATTAAACTAAACAATAATAATAATAATCTGTTTTTACAATTTAACTTTCATATTTACTTTTCAAGAACATCATAATATACGGCAGATAGCATTTTCTTTCTAAGTTTTAAATAACTAAAATAAAAATCTTTTATTTATTAACATTTCATACTCAATCTATATCCTATAGATAAAATACCTTTTTTCTTTTCTTTGCTAAATTTTCAGTAAAATTCATTAAAAACTTTAATAGATATGTAAGAAAAATGCATTTCGGTTCCTATCATCATTCAAATAAACATGTGATTTCCAATTCAAATCAGGATGTGCACCATTGCTAAACTTCTTTTTCGACAACAACTTTTCTTAGCGCAGCAGAAAAATGCGATGCCATTTTCAGATTTCTTCGTCCAACGGATGCAGAGAGTGCGTTCAACTCCCGGAGTTCTGAGAAGACGCTAAGATCATGGAGTCCTCGGATTGGTTAAAATCAAAATCAACTGCCATTTTTGAGTAAGTTTTCTGTTTTTCATCACTCGACAAATTCATATTTTTTTTTCTTTAAGTCTTTTTTTTTTTTTACATTCTGTTGAATATTTAATGCACCACAAATAATTTAATTGTATATTAAATTATATTGAGGGTTTACTTTACAATTTACCTCCCCCACCTCCATCTCAAAATAAAAACCCTAGCATTTTGGGGTCATAGGGTCAATTCATTTCAAATCACCCAGGTAAAATATGCATAAAATTTGTCTTTATCGTACTTTTGAACGTACCTAAGCAGAAAGTACCTGTAATGCTACATATCTGGAAAAAAAGAAAAAGGAAAGGGGCAGAGTTTTTGGTGCATTTTTAGTGAACTATTATTCAAAAACCAGTTAAGTCTCAATCATAAAATTTACAATTTAACTTTACATTGAAAAGATGTTTTTTATCCAAAATTTTCAGAATTTTTTATTCAGTCCCTTTTGAGATATCAATTAATGAATATTGCCAAAATCAGGCTTGGCTTAACACAGTTTTTGATGAGCTGTGCAAAAAAAAAAAAAAAAAACAGGAAAATGTTTTCAGGAATGAACTTTGTAAAAAGAAGTAGTCCTATAAGAGATCTATGTCAGAAAAAAAAATATTTAAGGTGAGTCTGATCTCCTTCATAAAAAATAATGGCAGTGAAATGTGGTGTTTGACCTTTCTCCGGTTTTTATGCATGTTTTTAGCCTAGATCCTTAATTCTAATGAAAATTTTATAATTACATAAAATGTCGACAATTTTATGCTGAACATTTTGGTTTTTGATTCATCTTGATCGGTAACAAAATAAAGCAGTTACAGCATTTTCCGTAAAACACGTTTTTCACCCAAAAATGGCTATATAGCTTGTTAAAATTGGCCACCTCCAAAAACTATATGATCAAAAAAATTTTTAACCATGTTTTTAAACTCATAAAACTATGAAGAACACTTTGTTAAAAGTGCTGGAATGATATATACATGCTAAAATATATCCATAACTTTAATACATTGCAACACGGGTAATGAGGTTGATTAATATAAATTTTAAATGAGGAGATTAATTTTTATGATTCTTACTATTCGTATAGTGTTAGCACCAAATGATCTAGGTAAACGATGTAATTAACAATTCCCTTCGGGGAAATCCAAAGAAAATTTAATATATTAAATATTAAAATTATAATTAATCAATGCGCTGTGTTATTTTTTTCGGAGATCGTTTACCTTCTAAGTCTGTAATTTCTTTTATATAATAATTTTTTTAGTAAATCATATAGGTAAATAGATTATTTATTTTACATTCCCACATCTATAAGAGAAAAATATTAATTAAGAATTAAAATAAAGAAAAGATTACTCATATTCAAACTTGATTACATTTTATTATAGGAGAAAATTTACAATAAAAAAGGTTATTTACATATTGTGGGTTATATATTTTAATAGTAATGCTGATGCACATCATTATATATATATTTACCTATTTTAATTAATCAATCTATTTAATTAATTTTATAACACGTGAAATATCACCATAGTCCGTTACTTTCATAGGTAATGCTTATTACTGGTAAAAACAATGGAATAAAATCATAATGGACTACCTGATCCACTGCCCCCGGCAGCATGTAGAATTCTCGTTGCTCCGAGAATGTCCCACAGGTAGGCACAAAAGGTCTCC
This sequence comes from Maratus speciosus, assembly GCA_963932465.1. Lineage (NCBI taxonomy): Eukaryota > Metazoa > Arthropoda > Arachnida > Araneae > Salticidae > Maratus > Maratus speciosus. The sequence continues at coordinate 280,024,350 of OZ010794.1, read as the reverse complement.
AAAAAAAAATGTTGACACAAAATATTAATCCTTAATCGGGCATCACATGTATTTTTAAGCCAATGTTGGGGTAACTTATTTTTTTATATATATATATTTTATATGTTATTCATGGTACAGCATCTGCTAAAATCCAACCGCAGCATCTTATTTTTTTTGCTGCCATCAGCATTGGGATAAAATTTGCAAGTGAAGTCTGTCTCTTACTTACACTGAAAAAAAACAAAAAAAACGGACATTGTCCTGTTTACATTATTTATGCAAACATAAAATTATACTATATAGCTAGAAAATTTGCATACAGAGTTGCCACCCATCATTACAGGCGAATATCATTGGTCGACTCTGAATTTATGTGGCGCAACCTTATAGGTTGAGTTTTTTTTGTACCCAGTTATATTTATTTTTACTTTATTCCGTGTGTGTGGTCCTTCTGGTCAAAGGTCAGCTGTAAATTTCGTTGTTATGCCCTCATGATGTCCTACACAACTATAAATCGTAATTTCGATGACTTTTGTAGATTTATTAGTATCGTAAATTTTATCTGTACGATACTTTACCAAGACATGCACTTAACCTAGTTCAGGTTCCATTATAGACATACGAATGCTTCTTTTTATATGCTGCCTCGTATATAATAACATCATAGTTTATAGATAAAAGTTAAAGTTTGTTGGAAAGACATATTCTTTCCATCATCTCTGCCTCCAATATGGAAAAAAAAAGAAATTCAGTGCAACGTGTTTCTTTTTTTTTTTTTTTTTTTTTTTTTTTTTTGTTTGACCCTGCTCCTTCAGCTGGAATATAAAGTCTCATGTCATTGCCCAGTACTTTGTGTGCATCCTGTCCTGTGTTGTATATATAGAGTCATTGACACACACTGAGTATCATAGTGGATTGGATGGCTTGAAGATGTGCATAGCAAGTCCTTTTATACGCCACCAGTTCTGGTGTACGGATCACGTCGTCGAGGCATAACTGTCGTAGTAGATTGCACTGTATTTATTAATTATTCCATTGTTTGCAATTTAGCACTCAACAATTTAATGTTAAATTAGCCAATTGTATATCAAAGCAACCAATTTTGGAATAAGTAAGATAATAAAAGCCAAATTTCTACCATACGATATGTAAATATGAATAGGCAAACAGTTACACATTAAACTAACATTACACATAAAAGACAATTCATTATATTTCATATATAATAATAAAATACTCAGAGAGACAAAATTTGTATACAATTATTACATTATGAACTCGTGAACATACGATATAAATTTTTTTATATCATCCGAATCTACTGGTTCTTTAATTTAGTGTTTCGCTGATAGAATGTATGTGTTTTTATTATTATTATTATTATTATTATTATTTATTATTTTTTTTATTTATTTATTTATTTATTTTAAATAAGTGGTGTATATTTACATATACATCGCTTCTGAATCGCTAACTGCCACTAAAACAAACATGCTCGTATTTGATTATCTGACTTAACAAATGATATTTGATTCAAAAAAAGAGATGAATCAGGTTTCTCCTAAGCACAAATCCGATTCATTTCAAGAGCAGGAAGAGACTTTTCATTCCTCTCTCGGCTATGGAGAAAACTGGTTGCAAGATCCACTTATCGATAAAGAAAAAAAACTCGTTACAGTCCTAATCACTTTGTCTCCCCCATGAAAATTTATGGACTGTGCTGCAAAAGCGCGGGACCGACTGAGGGGTGAGCTGATTACATGAATTTTCCCACAGTATCAAGTCGCCACCGTAATAGCGTCGCCGGTTTGGGAGCGCAAAGAAAAAAAAACTGAAATCGTGCCACATTGGACTCAACACTAGGAATCTGCGAGAATGTATATTTTCATAACTGCAACATTCATTAATAATCTTTTTTTTTTTTTTTTTTTTTTTTAGAAAACATCATCAGCAAGACAATTATCCTGCCTAAATCGCATAATCTAAAAGGCGCAGATCTGCTGGCTCCAATGGATAGAACAGAAAATGAAGGAGTAAGTTTTACTGGTACCCCTTAAGGTTTGTATAATATAGTACTAGTCGAGGTATGAAACAACAATTTGAAGGTAAGAAAGTAGTCTTGACGTGTTTCTCGTAAGCACGACTAACATTATAAAAATTTATATGTAACTCTCGCTAAATAATCCAATATCACTCAATGATTGAATGTTTTTATAATTTATGTTTTAATGTTGTTGTGGAGAATAAAATATAAGTAATTGAATGTTTTTATAATTTATGTTTTAATGTTGTTGTGGAGAATAAAATATAAGTAATACCTTAGGTATGTTTTTTTTTTTTTTTTTTTTGAAAGATTGGCCAATCTATGCGCTCCTATTAATATTATTATTTATCATAAGCAATACCAAAACATCTCATTATTTTATATGTTTTGTATATGCATTATGTATTGAGAGTCACATTGTATTATACACAGGTACTAGTATTTTTACGAATTATGGGTTAAATGTTAATCACAAATGTATTATTTATTTATTTATTTATATGCATAATTTAACAGTGTTAAACTAAACTGTGTTATGCCTACAGGAGGTATATTACTAACCCTTATGTTTTAATTCCCATTAGCCTGTGAAAACCTACCTACGAAGTAAGTAGAGTCTGAACAAAAATAACTCGGTGCGAACAAAAAAAAAAAAAAACGAGGGGTGGGGGGGGGGGGTTAAACGGAACCAAACAAAAAATATGAGGATCTAATCTACAAAATTCCTAATTATTACATTTTATTCTTCTTGTTACATCCATAACAAAATATACTTAAATGACTACCCTTGTACTTAATTTTATCTTAATTTAATTAGCGGTGGAGACAGAATGCTACGGAAAAACTGGATGCCGTGCCTATTAATAAGGAATGTCCACTCTATAACGAAGATCGGTGCACCACCCTGTTGCCAGCAACAAAGAAATCAACATTACAAGAGAAGGAATTCTCATAAACAGGTACGATTTATTTTGTACTAAATTACCAGAAACCAAGGGTATAAAATTTTAATTGAGAAATCCCATTTAATTTATGTAATTAAAGGCTAAAAAGATATTTGTTTATTTTTATTTTACAGAAAAGAAACAAGAAAGGTTTAGGTAATATAGCCTAATTTATTTAAACATTGATATATTCCTCGTTAGTTACCTGATTATTTTTAAAAGCAATACATCATTTATTTATTGCCATATTTAGTATTTAATTTATTTATTGTTACGTGAAAAAAATTTATTTATTTATTTTTTTTTTTTTGAAAAAGGGAACTGTTTACTTAATTCGAATTAGAATAAAAGGAGTGTTGTCCAAACCCTGAATAATTTTCAGATTGGCAATCAAAACGGAATCCTCTTTAAAAAATTATTTTTTGTTTGTTAATTAATGAACATGAGAAAGAAAATATAATTTATTATCTACGTGTAAAATCCAGTGTAATGTAATTTAAATGACGATATTTATATAATTAATATTTTATATGACCTAACAATTCAATTAATAGACTGATTAACAGTAATACTTTTTAATTTATTTAACTTAATTTTTTTTTTTATTATTAAATTTACTGCGTGACTTCAATTATTTGAGAGTAAAATAGTGATAAGTTCACCCTGTTAAATAAGAAAAAAGAATAATTTTTATAATATGTACACTGTTGTACTAAAGAAAAAAAAAAATTTTATGTATAGCAAATTTCATAATAATAACTAACAATGCATATTCCCTGCCTCACCTGTAATTTATGTCAGCCCTATTGGCAGAAACATGCTATAAGGACTAGCCGCTAAATCCCAAGGTATTAATAAATATTAAAATTAAACTAATTTATTTTTACTATTAATAAGAAAGTAAGAAAAAAAATTATAATATTTTATAATAAAAATGCTTGAAAATTAGGATACTCATAATATGTTATATTTTGCAGTTGACTCTCTGAAGAATGATACGACAAGGAAAAAAAATAAGTAAATAAATCGAGCGAAGCAGAACTTCAGGACGTCTCATTCCAGCCTGCCTCTGATTGAAGACAAGTAAGCAAAATTTCATTTATTGCATGCCATAGAATTGTACCAATGTTTTTTTTTTTTTACTGATCAAAACCTTATGTGCACAAAATTGTTCCTTCGAAACTGGCCATTCTAAAGCAACAAAGCAAACTCACTCTCTGGCGCGCAGGTTGGAGGGTGGGGGTGGGGGGAAACTAATCTCTCTCCTCTGCCTAAAAAGATGGACAGAGGAGAAAAATTCCGCTTTTAGCACCACGAGATGGCGCTCCTCCTCAAAACATTGACCATCATCGTAAACAAATCCCACAGCTCCCAAACTTACGCTGCGCGTTGGTGGAGAAAAAAAAATTGGTTTAAAAGAACCGGCTGTTCTACACGATGTATTTTATTTTATTTTATATATATATACAGGTATATAGCACACCTACACTTAAATTTCCCATATAATGTGTATATAATGTCCTCTCTGAGAATTTAACCATGTGTAGTATAACCCACAAATTACACTTGAAAAAAAAAAAATATATATCTATGTACAACACAAATGTACATGAAACATTTCATTGATAAATTAACGAATATTCTTGACTAATAAAAAGGGTATGTATAACGATAAATGAAATAACGCACATTATTTTCATAAATACAGTAATATATGAAAAAATATATATATATGTCCAACGACTTTTATGTACGTTGATTACCTTCCTGCTCCGACCCGTTATGAATTTGGCATGCTCTAGACTCGACTTTCGTTGTTGAGAATAATAGAGAAATATGCCTTTTAATCGGCTCTTTGAGCGGGTTTTGGAGCTCTGTTAAAAGGTAATTATTATTGCGAAACCTTCTTACGACTTCGAAAGGACCTCTCCATTTAGGCTGAAATACTCCCGGTGTACCCACACATTTTAGGTAACACTCTTGCCCGATTCTTAAAAATTTTACTTTCTGCATTTCGTCGTTATTAATATACTCGGCTAACATTCGTTCTTGATTATGTAGCGCAAATTTTTTTATTTCTTCCAAATGTTGTACCCTATTTTGCACATATGTTGCTGTAATAATATCTTGTGTGGGAAGGTGGATGGAAAATGGGTTTCTAATATCTCTCCCAAGGAATAAGAGAGATGGCGGGAAACCTGTTGCGCGGTGAGGGGAAGTATTATAAAGTAATTTAAAATAGTCCAGCCTAGTATCCCACTCTAATGTAGTTTTACTCATAGCTGTTATCGAATTTTTTAATATCTTATTCGTAACTTCAGAAATTCCATTCGTTTCTGGGTGAGTAACGCTGCTAAATTTTAATTGTATATTTAAGGAATCCATGTATTCTTTGAAAACTTGAGAGTGAAAATATTTGCCGTTGTCTAAAGTTACGGATTTACATAAACCATAACGGCTAAAGTATCCGTTCAGTACGTTCAAAAGTGTCTGGGTTTCATAGTTGCGAATAGGAACAGCTTCTAAGAATCTTGACGTCGAGTCCACAATAACAAAAATGTATTTATGCTTTCTCAAAGACATAGGGAGTAACCCTATTAGATCGATATGAATTGCTGAACCTACCTCTTGGTCCTTTACTATTTTTTGTGTAGGCACCTTGATTGTTTGGTGCTGTTTGGTAGTATTGCATGGTATACATTTATTACAATGATTCTTTATATCACGGTACATTCCGTGCCAATAAAATCTACTCTTTATAATATCATAAGTTTTTTTAAAACCGAAATGAGGTTTATGTGCATCTTTTATTATTTCCATTTTAAGTGACTCTGGAGCGATAAGTAATTCTTTGCCATCAGATCCAGGTTTTAAAATTAATATATCTTTATGGTTTAGAACAAACTTTCGAGTAATTTTATTCTGTTTGTTGTTTTTAATTTTACCGATAATTTTCTCTAATTTATCATCTTGTAATTGCTGCTCTTTGATATTTTCATCAACCAAATCTTTATTAACGACAAATAGTGAATTTTGTAGTTCGTTCCTAGCTGTTAAATTATTTAAATTACGAGTGGAATAATCTGCTGGATTGGCAAAACCCGGAATAAATTCTATTTCATAGCTAAACGGTGCGAGATTGTCGATCCATCTAGCTACAATATCAGGCTGTTTCTCTAAATTTAAATAATATGTTAGGGCTTTGGAATCCGTGCGTATAATGAATTTCCTACCTGTTAAAATGTATTTAAAATACATTACTGCCTCGTGTATGGCGAGTAATTCTAATTTAAAACTAGGGTAATTCTTCTCAGGATTTCTTAATTTTCTTCCAAAAAATTCAATTGGTTGGAGAACGCCATCATACTCTTGTCCCAATATGCCCGAAATTGCGGTTTTAGCCGCATCCGTGATTAGAATAAAATCTTTCGAAAAATCAGGGGTTTTTAAAGTAGGATTCTGTATAATAGCAGCCTGAATTTCTTTGAATGCATTTTCTTCTACTTCCGACCATTTAAATTTTACTTTATCTTTAGTGAGATGAATTAAAGAGTCTACTATTTTAGAATAGTCTTTAATAAGTGATCTAAAATAATTGGAGAGACCAAGGAGTGATTTGACTCCTTTCTTATTTTTAGGTCTAGCTAAATTTTGAATTTTGTCAATATTTCTTTTTGAAGGTGAAATTCCTTCCTTATTAAGGGTGAATCCTAAAAATTCGATCTCTTCCATGCAGAGTTGCATTTTAGTTGGTTCAATTGTAATATTGTTTTCAATGAATATGTTCAGTACATTGTCTAATAGTTCTATCATTTCCTGTAATGAGTTTGTTGCCAGTAATATATCATCGATGAAATATGTCACTTGACTTTTATCAAAGTGTCCTAATAATATATCCATTAATTCTGCGAAGTAAGCCGTACTGAGACGTGTGCCGAAAGGTAGTCTTAAATAAGAAAATTTTCCATGTTCTGTAATAATAGCAAGTTTGTCTGTATCTTCTTCTCTTAAAACGATTTGATAGAAGGCCGAGTGTAAATCTAGAACAGTGTAGTACTTTTTGCCGCCTATTGTCTGCAAAATCCGTTTTATGTCAGGTATCGGATAGGCATAGTTTTGCAAAATCTGGTTAAGCAAACGAAAATCAGCAGCGATTCGATATTTAACTTCTTCTACGTTTTCGCCTTTCTGTGTAACTTTTTTTTTTACAAAAATAACTGGAAACGCGTAATCAGAGTGACATTTCTTTATTATATTAGCTCTCAAAAGCTTATCAATTTCTGACTTAGCATACTCCTTTACACTATGTGCCGTTTTATATGGTTTTGTTTGTATAGGATAATTGTGCATTAAATTAAATCTGGGTACAACTAAAGATGTTTTTCCAAGAGTGTAATAATTTTTGGAGAATGCATAAGCATTCTTTAGTAATAATTCTTGTAATTTTGCTTGTGTATCAGTATCCAGATGTTGTAAATTAAAATCCTCTGGACTGAGTTCCGCCTTTCTGCGTTCACGAATTTCCTCTAAAGAAATGTTGTTAACTTGTACTATTGGATCTGATTCTTGACTGCTATTTTCATTTTCTGACGTTATCTCAAAATGCTTGGAAATTCTTCCGATATTCATTCCCTCTACTAAATTTAATTTCTGCTGCGAGTCGTTCCTGATAATTATGTTAATTTTATTATCTTTGCCAATTTCATGAATTGATGTGTCATAATGTATGTTAATGTTATGTTTAATTGGTTCTAACATTATAGTGTCATTAATAATAAATTGATTTGGGCATATTAATTCAGTAATTACTCTCTCACCTGGACATATCTCTGAGTTTTGAGATATCTTAGCTGAAATAATATTTTTACGTGATATTTTTCTTTTTTTGTTTTTATTTCTTTGTTTTTTTATGTTAATTTCCTGTGGTTCATGATTGTCATTTGTACTAATGGGAGATGGAGTTAAATTGTTTATCTGCCCCTGAGATGTGTCTCTGAGAAAATTCAGTGTAATGTTTTTATTTTTTAATTTCATGGTTTTATCCTCAAAATCCAAAATAATTTTGTTTGTTTTGAGAAAATCAAAACCGAGTAGCATATTATAATCACGGCCAAAATCTGAATTTGTGATATAAAATGCACCTGACACGAATACATTTTCCAATTTGAAGGTTAATTTGATACATTGTTTGAAAGCAATTGTCGAATTAGTGAGTGTTTGAATTTTTACCTGATTACATAAATTTTTATATTTAACTTCTGCATTCTTTAGTTGCTCAAATAAGGAGGGTGAGGCCAGGCTGACCGCAGCTCCACAATCTGCCAAGGCGGTGATTTTAATACCCTTTATTTCAAAACTAATAATTGGAAGGCTTTCTATATTATTACTTTTCACGCTAGCAATCAATTTGTAAGAATTGTGTGACCCGTCCATGAGAGACTTACGCGGGTACCTTTTATTTGAATCTGTAAGTCCCTCAATTAATTTCCCTGTTTGTCCTTAGGTTTCTGTTCATCATCTTTATTTTGTTTATATTTGTTTTTGTGAGAATTGTTTTTATCCTCTGCTGAATTTCTATTATTTCTATGGTAGTTTCTCTGATAATTTCCACTTGTATATCCTCCATACCCATTACCCTGGTTATATGAATTGTAATGGTCCTGATTATAACCGTAGTTGTAATTAGGTAAATTGGGGTAGGGTGGGGGTATAAAGTTTAGGTGGGGAGGGGGTGGGGAGTAATACATGTAGTTAGGAGGTGCATAATGCATAGGGTTCGGATGGAAATTTTGATGCATATATTTAGAATTTTGTGGGAAATTTCCCTGATACTGGTAACTGTTATCTCTTCCGCCTTTCCTATCTGAATTCTGCTCGTTATGAGGGGTTGTTTTGTTTCTCTCAGCGGCATTGCTTTTATTTTGGTCTTTGTCACCTTGGAACCAGCAATTTTGATTGGAATGCGTTTTAGAATTGCAATAATCGCAATATTTAGTTACATTATTTGCATTCGAATTCATATGTACTTTAATGTTGTTTAATTCACTAGTCAATATTTTAATTTTCTCCGCACTTTCCATATTCATTTTTACTAATTCCTTCATTAATTCAGGGTCCTTATTAGCAGTGATATTATTGAGATCTTTAACATCGACATGTGCAAAAGCTCTCTCTAATTTTAATGCCATCTCACATGCAGTGTTAAAATCCTTCGGAGCATCCTTACGAATTTCTAAGCTAAAATCGCTTCTAATTGCATCCAGAAATCTAAACAACTTTACCATTTGCGTAAATTTGGAGTCATTATCATCCCCAATATCCTGTCCACTTTTTTTTATATATAAGTCTGCTGCTGCTTTAAATTCTAATATAAAGTCCGCCATATTTTGATCCGGTTTCTGCTTAAGGGAAAAAAATTTTGTTTGAGCCTCACTAAAACTACATTTTATCTCGAATAATTCTTTTAATTTCTTTTTGAAATTGTCTAAATTACTCTCCGAAAATAATTTTTCATCCCTCATTAATTTTTCTTTAGCGGGACCAACGATTCTTGCCTTTAGAATCGTTAATTTAGAAATCGGGCTTAATTCGGTTTGATTGATTAAATTATCAAATTGTAATAAAAAGGAATTTATGTTAGATTCTCTTTTTCCATCATAATTAGGTAGTAAGCCGATTACACTCTCGGCAGTTATTTTGTCAGTGGCCATGATATATGCGTTTTTCTGGGGTGTATTGTTAATCGTAATAGTAGTTTTCTTATTACAATTTTTATTATTTATATTCTTGTTACTACTTTTATTATTATTTGAATCTACACTACTTTCTTTCTTTGTATTTGCCAGTTCTTTTAATTGTTTCCTAGTTGTAACTCCACTTACCCTTGTATTATCTCTATGACTTTTACGTTTACAATTATTACTCATTAAATAAGAATGTAATGTAAACTAAGTAATATTTTTTTTTTTTTTTTTTATCAAGAGCGACACAATATACCATCAAAAATAACGCCTAGTTATTAGTATCAATTTTATACATGTAAATAAAATTTTAAAACATAGTAATACACATCAACACTGCGAAATAGTGAAAAGGGTTTTTAAAAAAAAATGTACAGTATTATAAAATAGCAAACTGTTAATTTCGCTTAACTGCATTAAATTTGCAAATTTTATACACAGTGATTTAATAATTATCACCAAAATCATTTATTTATCAAGTACTGTGATTGTATTTATCATATTAATTTACTCATTTGTTTCCATCAAACATATAATTACTATTATTATTGAAGTTTACAATGTACATAAGATATTTTCATTACTCAGTGAACACACAAAGAAATTTTGTTTTTCAATTTCTGTTGTAAGTTATATATACATATATATAATAATTTTATATAATGAGCACAATAATATTTTCTCTTGTAGTATAGTAATTTCTGTTTGCCGATTCATATGTACTACTAAAACCAACTATGGTGATACACGTAAAAAAAAAGGAAAAAGAATTTTTTTTTATTAATAACCTATGGTTCGGTCTCCTAAAATTAAATTAATTAAATTAATATAATTAAGAAAAGGCTAAGGCACCATTTCAACTGGTTCACTCCCCTATGCTGGAATGATATATACATGCTAAAATATATCCATAACTTTAATACATTGCAACACGGGTAATGAGGTTGATTAATATAAATTTTAAATGAGGAGATTAATTTTTATGATTCTTACTATTCGTACAGTGTTAGCACCAAATGACTCTAGGTAAACGATGTAATTAACAATTCCCTTCGGGGAAATCCAAAGAAAATTTAATATATTAAATATTAAAATTATAATTAATCAATGCGCTGTGTTATTTTTTTCGGAGATCGTTTACCTTCTAAGTCTGTAATTTCTTTTATATAATAATTTTTTTAGTAAATCATATAGGTAAATAGATTATTTATTTTACATTCCCACATCTATAAGAGAAAAATATTAATTAAGAATTAAAATAAAGAAAAGATTACTCATATTCAAACTTGATTACATTTTATTATAGGAGAAAATTTACAATAAAAAAGGTTATTTACATATTGTGGGTTATATATTTTAATAGTAATGCTGATGCACATCATTATATATATATTTACCTATTTTAATTAATCAATCTATTTAATTAATTTTATAACACGTGAAATATCACCATAGTCCGTTACTTTCATAGGTAATGCTTATTACTGGTAAAAACAATGGAATAAAATCATAATGGACTACCTGATCCACTGCCCCCGGCAGCATGTAGAATTCTCGTTGCTCCGAGAATGTCCCACAGGTAGGCACAAAAGGTCTCCAAAAAAAATGTTGACACAAAATATTAATCCTTAATCGGGCATCACATGTATTTTTAAGCCAATGTTGGGGTAACTTATTTTTTTATATATATATATTTTATATGTTATTCATGGTACAGCATCTGCTAAAATCCAACCGCAGCATCTTTTTTTTTTTGCTGCCATCAGCATTGGGATAAAATTTGCAAGTGAAGTCTGTCTCTTACTTACACTGAAAAAAAACAAAAAAAAACGGACATTGTCCTGTTTACATTATTTATGCAAACATAAAATTATACTATATAGCTTGAAAATTTGCATACAGAGTTGCCACCCATCATTACAGGCGAATATCATTGGTCGACTCTGAATTTATGTGGCGCAACCTTATAGGTTGAGTTTTTTTTGTACCCAGTTATATTTATTTTTACTTTATTCCGTGTGTGTGGTCCTTCTGGTCAAAGGTCAGCTGTAAATTTCGTTGTTATGCCCTCATGATGTCCTACACAACTATAAATCGTAATTTCGATGACTTTTGTAGATTTATTAGTATCGTAAATTTTATCTGTACGATACTTTACCAAGACATGCACTTAACCTAGTTCAGGTTCCATTATAGACATACGAATGCTTCTTTTTATATGCTGCCTCGTATATAATAACATCATAGTTTATAGATAAAAGTTAAAGTTTGTTGGAAAGACATATTCTTTCCATCAAAAAGATTCGGAAAATTAAAAATGGCGAGCGACACAGCCTAGGTGATTTGGAATGGATTGACCCATACAAGAAAAAATATCCATTGTAAAAGATATTTACTTCCAGAAAATAGTCTGTGTTTCCTCAACAAGTAAAGTATACTTTGTATTTAATCTAACATTTTCTGTTATTAATGGAAGTATTAAATAAATTTTACATCAAAAGTTATAAGTAGATAAGTACTGAATTTTTTGTCACTCCTTTCCCAGTCATTTTCATCTATGATAGGATTTATTTATTTTTTTAGTTGTTTTGCATGTAATACAGTATAACCTCAAAAATCCGGCATAAGCGGGATCGAGACAAAGCCAAATTTCTGAAAGAATTTCCAAAGTACTTCCGATATTCTTAATGCTGCCTTTAGTCATAATGTAATTCATAACCAAATGATAATTATGTGAGAAAAAGAGAAAATTAAATGTTAAAAAAATTTACTAAATGTTAAAGAAACTTACTCTGTTACAAAAAAAAAATTAATAAACAGTGAAGTCATTTCTCCTCATGTAATTTCTGAAACATCGATGTAAATTTTATTTGCTTCCAACTGTTTTGGCTATTTTTAATATGGTTTTCTTGTATTTTATGCAAGGGAAGGATATATATTTCCGAAATAGTCTTGTTTCATTACAGCAGATATTAATTCTGCAGTCAAATTTCCTGCCTTTTGACATAGACAACTTTTCTTCCTCGTCCTCTGAGCTACGACTAGCTTTATCGGCAGTTCCATTTAGTACAGCGTCAGGGATCTCACTGTCCCTTTAAATTCTTCATTGTTTTTAATTCGTATACAATTGCTGTTTTTTTTTTTTTTTATCAAGTTAGAAGTGTAAAAAAAGGGGGAAATAACTTTGATACAAGATTTTTGAAGTTGCCAGATTTCTGCATGCTGGATTTTTGAGGTCACACTGTATAATTTAGGATCTATATTTACTGTCTATCTAATTGGTTTTTGTTTGAAGATTGTTTATGCTTATTACACAAGATCAGGAACATAGGTTTATTTAAAAAATTTTAATGTATTTCAATAATATCAATTTATTAAGTTTTTTTTTTTTTATTATTATTTTTAATATGAAGTGTTCACAACACCGTCGCAGTATTTAGAAATGTTAATATAAAAAAAAAAAGTAAAAGATATGTAAAAAAAAAATCTACTATGGTGTTGCAATCACTACCTATTGAAAAAAAATCAAATTGATAATTGAATTACATTAAAATTTCCCAAATTAAACATATGTTTCTGATCTTGCATAACAAATATTTAAACAATCTCCCTCCCTCCCCCACCCCAGAAAAAAATGAGAAAACAATAATAATAATTAGACAGGCAATAATTGGAGATCCTAAAACAATCAGAATCTTTCAGAAAAAAGAAGAAAAAAGTTTTAGGATGATGGGTAACAAAAAATCTATGCTTATCTACTCATCTCTTTTTTTTAAGCAGGACTTTAAGTCCCATTGCAACATACACAACTAAATTAGAGTTTTAAAATAAACTAGAATTCAGCTTTTAACACTAAATTATAAACAATGTGAATATAATATTGAAGAAATCTGTTATTATTATTTTCCTATTTCAAACATAAAAGAAAAACTTTGTTATTAGATCAGCCAATTAAACCTACGGATAATAAATCTAATCAGCTTCAATGTCATACCTTTTTAAGCATTCGAGAACAAGCTTGCCATCCACGGCAATCAATGTGCTTAGTGAAAGATATATTCAGTTGAACTGCTGAATCATAGTATTCTATCATATCAAAAAATGCAGCTGCTCCCTAAAATAAAAACAAAGTTTGTTGTAACAATAAAATTTATTTTTAAAAAAACTCTGAAAAGTAAAATATAAGTATCTTAGTAGTTAAGTAAAAATTATTTTTAATAAAGCAAAAGTGATAAATAAATATTTGAGTCATTTAGTTCAGAAACCCCATGAATGAAAAAATATTTGAAAATGAGTAACACTGGCTTTCTTAAGCGTATATATAAAGACTTTGATTGGTGCAAAACTTCACTAAAACCTTACTAAATCCCAATGCAGAAACCTCACAAGTAACATCACTTAGAGGATTACATTTGCATTTTAGAGGTTTTTAAAATTAGTATTTTACAAAATGCTTCACCTGTACATAATACTTTTCACTGAACTAATTTTCGACATTGAAAAAAGAGCTTCTTTCATTTTACTAAGTTTACCTGACATGTTTGAATTTCAGAGATATCGGAAGATATTTTATTTTTTATGTAACACAAATTATTCAAAATGACTCAATAATACTATAAATATAGTTTAAAAAAAATTAAAATATAGAAGTGAAATGTATGCAGAAACCCCATAACTTCTAAGAGGAGGAAACTTTTTTTATCAACTCCCCTGAATCTTAATCAATAGATCACTTTACCAATTGATGTAGAGAACCGATTTTTACATTGTGAAATTTGTTCATAAAAAAAATCTTCCTAGGTTAAGCAGTTTTCGTAAATGTCTCAAAACTTGAAATTGTGCACTTATGAGGAGTTTCTGAAATAAATGATTCATTTGAGAAAATTTAAAGTTGAAGTAAATGATTGTAAGACATACAGTAGAAGAAAGAATAGGTGTTAATAAGATGGCAGACATGACAATAGTAAGCATAAAAAGCCCAGAAAATTCAGAAATATAATTTCATCTAGAGAAACAAAATAAAGTAAACTTACAGCAGTACAAACTTTGGCAAGGGGCTCGAGACTGTCTCAGAAAACTACAACCATTAAAAATACAAAACTAAAAAAGAAATGTGCCAATACATGTGAACTACTAAACAGTAGAGCAGAAGAAAAATTCATAACTCTACAAGAATAAAAGTGAACTGATATTCAAAAGTCTCATTAACCAGTAACATTCTCAATAATGTTATTTCTAAGTAAAGTGGCTATAAAAGACTTATCAACCATCAAGTATAATCATTATACTTTCAAAGAAAAAAATACATAAGGATATTTATTTAAATATTGTGCCTTTTTTAGCATCTACTATTTATTTTCCATAATATCTATGTTATTCATAAAGACTATTTTTATTTAAGAAAAAATAAAGATCGGTATGTCATAGTGAAAATGACTTTTCTGTGTGCTTTTATCAGTATGAATTAAGAATTTTTTTTGTTATTACATCCTAAAATATAGCAACAAATTTTACTAATACCTGCTTTCAATTATTACAAAAAATAAGAGAATTTTTTTTTTTTTTTCAATCAAAACTAATAGCAATAGTGATGGTAATTAAAAAAAAGCTGTTTGAAGGTTTAAGGTATATTACAAATAACTCTAAAAATCAATAATGTATGTTGCTATTATTATTATTACCAGAGTGTATTTTCTGGAAGAACGCAGTTGTATGTGTACTCCTAAATATTTTGAAAATCTAAGAATTCCTGGTAAACCACCTTAAAAATATGGCGGGTATATATTATATGCAATATGTTAAGGTTTATGTATAGTTTGCTAACAACAAATGTGTTTACATTTACACATGGCAAAAAATCATTCAAAGACAGATGGCCAGAATGTTGCTCTTCTTGAGTCAAGAAGAGAGTATCCCTCAACATTTTTTAAAAATAAAAAATGCTCTGATTATTATTATTATTACTACTATTATGCAAAAAATATTTTTATTATTTTTAAGAAATCATAACTGATTAACAATAGATGAAAATATATATATATATATATATATATATATGAAATTATAAAAAGATAGCAGATCATTAAATTACATAAACATTAAGGGAAAAAAATTCCAAGCATCTAATATAAATAAACCATATATATATACAAAAAATAATAACAATATTGTAATAAAAAGCAAAGATCATCAAACTACATTACATTTTAAATAATATCCAATTTCAAACTGCCACATAAGCAAAAAATTGTATTTATCTAGTGCTAGCTAGATATTCAAATAAACCAATATATTGCATTTAAATATACATGGTATAGCTAACAATAAACAGAGGATTTAAATTTCATCAAGAAATTACTTGACACTAGAAAAATGAATCAAATATAAAGCATACAGTAACAATAACAATGTCCAAAACAAGTTTAAACACCATTGCTATAAATTATTCTGTCTAAGTAATAAAAAAAAAAAAAATAATGATGAGTGGGCAGCATATAAATAATGATCTAAAAGTACCATAATAAAATTACTCTCACAGAAGGCAGAAAGTAGAAACTGGTCAGTAAGATGCAAAATTAGTTAACATGAAAGGGTCAAGTTGGATTGTGTACTCAAAATCTCTTAAAAATATTTTCAACATCAACTAGGGAATTCTAAATATAAAAACTTTAATAGGCATAAGAAAAAAAATAATAATGAGACAATAGTGCAAAAATTATGGATATGAGATTTCTGAAACAAGCATTAGAGGGATGTAGGCAATTGTCATTTGAACAACAAAATGTACTGCATTTATTTTTTAATTCAATTACACATTTAAAAAAGTGTTCAATAAATTTTAAAAATATTTTTCAGGTGATCCGGCAACTTCAATTTTAGCTAGATATTTAAGACTGTGTAAAATAACTCCTTCAAAGAAACTGCATAATCTAACTTCAAAGAGTTCATTAGTAAATTATGACAAGACAAACAATAATTTATATGATACTTTACAGAATAAACAGCATGAAAATAATCTAAAAATGCAACTCATTCTTATTGGAGGAAAGGAGAGACTCAAGTAAAAACTGATTTTTTAAAAAATGTTTACTTATAAACATAACACTAGTATGGTCATAGTGGTCATTTTGGACAGCACCAAATACATACATACATATATATATATATATATATATATATAATTCAAACCAGATACTTTTTCATAAAATAAGTTAAATATATACCACATAGAAATGAGTTAAATATATACCAAACAGAAATAAATTAAATTAATAACTTAAAGTTTTAAATAAAAATTCTACTTTTTTAAACTTAAGCAAAATTGCCACCCATTCTAGTGTTAAAAGAATATATATTTATGTCACAAAAAATTAAATAATTTTTATTTTTATGTTTAAAAAATACTTTATTAGATAAATGATTTTAAAAATAATTTTCAGATTTTTCCCTGATTACAAAAGGGCAAGGTGCTGCTGAGCTGGTGGAAAAATCTCCCTTTTTAGATTCTTAAAAAAAAATCTCTAAAATCACTTTTGATTCATAAAGGCACTTTTCATATATAAAAGTCAGGGCATTCTTTTTATGACATAGTGGGTCAGTATTCGAAGTAATATATTAGAAGTAATATGAAAGACAGTACGGGTGTCATTCTTTTTATTCAGGGTCAAGGAATGTGCTTTTTTTTTTTTTTTCAATCAAAGGGCAAGGAGGGTGCAACACCCTCCTGAAACTGTCTGGGATAAACTCTGTAATTCATTGAAATATATCTCTGAAAAGAGAAAAGAGTTGAAAAGAATCTAAAATTAGGCATGGCACAGTTAAAGAACTTCAGATTTTTATTAAAGATTTACAACAGATTTTTTCAAACATAATTTATGAAAATTGCATTAAGGACCTAAGGGTCATTTCGATGTCAAATCAACCAAAAAATTTCAATTTTCAACCTGACCATTTCAGATTTCAATAAAACTGCCAGGGATAATTCTCTCCAGTGATATAAATGAGAATACATTTTTATAATTTTTTTATTGCGTTAAATTTTCGTACAATTAATTATTTAAATTTTGAAAAATCATCATTTTTTGGGTTGCATAAATTTTTCAATTTTGAATTTCTCAAGTTCTATCAGGTGTACAGAATTTTATGACCCATCATTTTAAAGAGAATTTTATGTTTTAATTTGATACCCAAGTTAACTATGCTCAGTTAAAAAAATTAATTAAAAAAAAATTTAATTTAAAAATTTTTCAGATAGTGTTTTTTAAAAATTTTGAAAAATTTGAAAAAAAAAAATGTATGTTTGTTGTAATATTATAAGCTAAAATTTCTGAAATTTTTAGAGTAGGATCTCAATGGGATCAAGAGTTATGAAATAAAAGCTGAAAATTATTATTCAAATAATACATAAATAACAAAATAGCTAGAATTAGATTGTTATTTGAATGGTAATTTTCAGTTTTTATTTCATAACTCTTGATCCCATTGAGATCCTACTCTAAAAATTTCAGAAATTTTAGCTTATAATATTACAACAAACTTACATTTTTTTCAAAAATTTTAAAAAACCCTATCTGAAATTCTTTTAAATTTTAAATTAAAAAAAATTTAATTTATTTTTTTAACTGAGCATAGTCAACTTGGGTATCAAATTAAACCTTATAAATTTCTCTTTAAAGTGAGGGGTCATAAAATTCTGTATGCCTGATAGAACTTGAGAAATTCAAAATTGAAAAATTTATGCAACCCAAAAAATGATGATTTCTCAAAATTTAAATAATTAATTGTATGAAAATTTAATGTGATAAAAAAATTATAAAAATATATTCTCATTTATATCATTAGGGAGAATGATTCCCGAGAGTTTCATTGAAATCTGAAATGGTCAGGTTGAGTCACTGATTGATTTGACATGGAATGTCCCCTAAGAGACCTTCCTTTACTTTCACTAAAGAGACCTTTCTTTTATTTCTTACATAATAATAGGACAAATTCCTAAGTATTTTTATTAAGATAAAGAAACAAATAATGTTACAATGCACAAAAATATTTTATCAATTTAATAAATTAGAGCACCTTTTTCAAAAGCAAATCACTAATTTAGACAACTTCAAAAGCTCAGCTGGGAAACATGGTCAGCAGTTTATATTTTAAAATAGCAAAACCCGACTTTATGAATATTTCAAATAAATAATTATGTAATAAAATTTTGTATATAGCTTCATGATTATCATAATTATAATTTTCTTGAAAAATAAAGGTTTTGTTTTTCAAGTAATTTATGATTAAACGGTAAATCTTAATATAATAAATAAAAACTTGTGTGGAAAACAAAATCGCTATAAAACCAATGTTTGAACACACAATATATACAAATCAAGCACTGTGAAAATGAACAGACATATACGTTTCGTGAGTACTGAGACTCGCATCATCAGTGTATAAAATAAAATCAATATCCCCCAAACACATGAAAGACGAAAACCCAAATGTCAGTAAATAATGTACTGAAAGATCATCATGTTCCAGCAATCAACGAGATCAAAGCGGAAGTGAAGCATCGTAACATAACAAATACATCAACAAAAGTGTGATGTAAGATACACTGAAAAAATCCTTGACCAGGATGTTTCTAAATTTATGAATGTGAACAGCTTCAATAAAGTCTAAATATGAAGGAGTATTGCATTTCTTGATAATAGTAGCCAAATCAGAGTTGAAATTGTGCCCCTCCCTCCAACAATGAGAAGCGATAAAAAAAATTTAATTCCCTTTTCTTTATGTAGTTTATATGTTCCTGGGATTTATATGTACTATTACAAGAAATGCAATACTCCTTCAGATTTAGACTTTCTTGAAGCTGTTCATATTCATAAATTTAGAAACTCTTTGGTCAAGGATTTTTCCAGTGTACCTTACATCTTACCTTTGTTGGCGGATTTGTTATGTCACAATGCTTCACTTTAGCTTTAATATCATTGATTGCTGGAACAGGATGGTCTTTCGGTGCATTGTTTACTGATACTTGTGTTTTCGTGTATTTGGGGGGGGGGGGGGGGGTTATTTTATACACTGATGATGCGAGTCCCAGTACTCACAAAATATATACATTTGTTCATTTTCACAGTGCTTGATTTGTATATATTGTGAGTTCAAATGTTGGTTTTTTAGTAATTCTTAATATAATTCAAATATAAATGTGTTATCATTTTAACAAATATTCAATCAACATCAGTACACTATTTATGTGTAATAAAGAAATATACAGATTAGCTGTCAGAAAAAAAAAAAGATAATTACTGTTACTGAACATAAAAGACAGGGATGTAAAAACAATTTACCCAGACTCACTGTTAAATATTTCTGTTGATGAAGTCATAGAGCTGCCAAGAGCAAACAGGGATACTTGAAGAAATCTAGGTGGCAATATGTGAATTTATAAAAATAATTGAAGCATATGTTTCCCAGAATTGTAGAAAAAAAACTTTTGCATGATGGGGTTTGTAAATAAAAACAGTTATAAATGATTGTTAATTTATGAAAAACTTAAGCATCAGATCATCAGTCTGAAATGAAAAGCACAAGGCAGAAAATTTAAAATTTCAACTCATTTAGTGGTACTTTTAACTAAAATTATCTAAACTTATGAAAGCTAGGCTGACTTATTCTGGATTAATAAGAAAAATAAACCGTAATACAGACCTTAATAATAAAAAAGTCATGTATTCATTTACATACAAGTTTATTGAAACCTTTTATTAGAAACACATTTACCGAATCAAACTTGTCAACCATGGCATTTTCCTAATCTAAATCGGCTAGTTCTAATTCCTCTCAGACTTTCCAAGTTTCTGAAAACCTTACTGTTATGTGTAATGACACAAGCCAGTTATATTTTCCAACTGCTTGATCTAGTTAAAATAAGGAGCTTCCGCAATAATATTCACATATATTACCTTGTTTCTTCATGCAAAAAAAATATTTAATATTTTTTTATGACTTTCGATGATGAAAGAGATGGTTTTAGAAGTTGCCATAGAAAGTTTTCAAAGAAGTACATCCAAATTCTTAATGAGTTGCCAAGACAACCAGAAATCTTGAGAAGAAAAAAATCCATTTTGAGGTTTTATGATGGCAACAGTAATGTGGATGAGCATTTTTTTAAAACGCTATTTGCTTTCTATAGAATAAAAAAATACCTCTCAAAAAAATTTGTCTTTTGACATTTGACAACAAAGCTACAATTAAGAGATTGTTTAACTGCATTTGTAAAACATTTCTGAAGATAATGCAGCAGTAAAGCATATTTGAAATGACATGATTTATCACTTGGAAGAGCAGTGGTATATAATTTATACCACTTTAATCAAAATTTGCACCAGAATTTTTCCATAAAATTTTTGCTTATAATTTATGTGAAAAAAATAATAATTGCATTTATTTATTTTAAAATAAAATTGTTATAAAAATATGAAACAAAAGATTTTATCAATATTTCTGAAATTATTTTATTGGTGTCATCACTGATTAGCAAAAAGTCAGCAGTTGACGATTTTTTGCTTTTGAATAAAAAAGAAAGATTCTTATTCTGATATGAAAATTGATTTATTTTACAAGTTTTTCTCAATAGGTTTTTTACTTTTTGCCAAAGTAAAAAATAAGGATTTTCTAAGCACTTATTGATAAAAATATTTGTTTAAGGAATTCGATAAAAGGTTAATTTAGAATAAAAGGAAAGGCTTTCATACAGTTTTTGACATCAAAAGTTTGGACACAACAAAACTTTATCATCAGACATTTTTTTTGTACTAGTAAGTTGTAAAATATCAGACAAAAATTACAACACTGTGGAACAACATTCTGTAAAAGGAGAAGGGGGGGGGGGGGAAGAAAGTATTTGTAACAATTAAGTACTTTTACATGCCCTTAGAAATGAAAAGGAAAATAAGAACTTTTAAGCATTTATATGGACCATAGGAACCATGTATAAATATTAACCACTTCAACGTTTGTCCCGAGATAAGTTGGGAGTAAAAGCACTGTTTTCCTATACCGGTGAAGTGGTTAATGAAATATTTTGAAATGTAAAAACATTAATGTATTTTCTAATTTAAACAAAAAGACTAATATTTTTAAATGATTTCAATAAATTTTTAAACTCAATGTATAAAGCACATTTAAAGCACACATATAACTAAAGAATAGTTTTGAAATGAGGTGAGGCAAACACAAGAAGCAATCAAGAATCAATCATTTTATTCAACTAAATAAATACATAAAAGATAAAACTATAAACAAAAGTTTAATGTGGTATCTATAAAAAGCATTGCTACATTTAAAGTAAAAACAATTAAAAAAAAATAATAATAAATACAGTTGAATAAAGTATCCATCCTAATTGTTAATTTATTATTGTCAAAAGGTAAAAAATATTTACTCAAAAATAAAAGTAAATTAAGTTATGAAATTATCGTATTTTAAAACACTAAAGAAAATTTCTTACAACAAGATCAAAATTAAAATTTTCATGGAAAAACAAGTCAAAACCAAAAATATATAGAAATTCATAATATACAAAAATAAAAAACAGGTCAAAAATAATGGTACAAAGACATAACAAAACAAAACAAAAATAACATAATTCGATGAAATAAAATAATTGTATAGCTTTAGTAAAACAATATATTAATAAATCAAGCAAAAAACAGAAAATAAATAAATAATATATGTAATACTTTTTGAAAACAATAACTATTAAATCATAGCAAAATCGACAATATATAAATGAATCAATTATTATAGTACAATATAAAAATGTATATCCAATAATGCAAAATGCACAAAATTGAAAATAAATAAATAAAAGCATAAGGAGAAAAAATCCACTAGCAGAATGTGAAAATATTACAAGGAAAAAAAAATAGAAATTTATATTTATGAAACATATTACCAAGAGCAATATTCCACAATATAAGTAAATTGCAATTGATTTCTGCTTGAATAAAGTAAGCAGTGAAGCATAAATTACTTTATTCAGATTGTCTGATCAACTACGATACCACATGTGAAAGAATTTTAATAAAAAATGAATAAATTCTGAAAATCAAAATAAGACAGATGTAAAATCAATTACAAGAAAACACTAAAAACAATTACATAATTCATTATGTTTTAAATTGAATGTATACTATTGATTTATAGTACAAGCAACTAAATTTCAAGAATTGATGTGCACTGCACATACGTTTTCCTAGCATAACATTTTCAAGGAACTCAAATGAGATTTTTGTGACTTTCAAAGTAAAAATCAACAATATTAACAAATAGATTTCAAAAGATGAAATTATTATAACATACTCCATGAAACCTCTCATTATTATAATTCCAAAGATACGAATCAGCGACAGTAAAACAAATGATTTGGCAATATGCAAATTATAATTTATATGATTTAAAAACTTTTTAATACAATAGCAAGACTAATATTCAACACATCAAATGAAAATAAACAGTAAAAAACCTTCTGATACATTTATTTGAAGAATTTTATTAATCATAAAGAGAGGGTGGAAGATCATACAGAAAGTTTCAAATTAAATTGTACATAAGCATTAAAAGCTTTTTCAATTAACCGGGAAAATATATAACTTTCCCACATTTTCGATTCTTATAAAAGCCTATTAAATAAGAGAAATATATATAATTCAACTTAATGCAAAAGCATAAATTAATAACTTACAATATTAATTTTAATGTACTTGAAAAAATTTAAGATCAAATCTAACTTGTTGCCTTTTTTATTGTTTGTTTTGTCAGAACAAAGTAAAAGGTGCCCCATAAGTCTATTCATATTTCAAAACTCATAAATATTTAACAAATTCTTGTATCTATCTGATGAACTAATTTTTGCTACAAAAAATCCGCCTATTTGACAAATCTTATGGTGCAAACTGCACTCTAATACAACACTGTTGCATTTTTAAGAGTTTCTGAAATGTAAATGGACTTATGGGATTCTCTGATCCATTATTTTTCTTTTGCTTTGAAGAATCCCACTTTTTGAGTGTTATGGTGCAAACTACATGCACATTCATTTGACAATTCGTTAATTTTTTTTTTTATGAATTTTGAAGTAAGTGTAACTGGAGTTATGGGACACCATATATCTCCCAAAAGAAGAAATTATAGTATATATTTAACGAAAACTAGTTACTAGTTTTAACATTAAAAATTAGAAAAGTTCATTAAATAATTTTAAATGAGAATGTAACAATATTACCTGAAGTAACTTTGAATAAAAGAAATTAATATATTTTTTAATATACCACAGTGAAACACAATATTAATATTATCCAATTACATAAAAATCAAAAAATAAATAATAATGAATAAAACATTTAAAAACAAATAAACACAGAACATTTGAACTTCAAAATCAGAAGAAATACAAGGAATTAAAACTTTACCTGTCAAACAGACAACACTAGTCTTAAAGAACAACACAAGTTGATGAGTTTAAACTTAGAGAAATAAAAAAATAAACATAAATTACACATACAGATTACAATTTGGGAAGATTAAAAACAACAAAAACTGCTCATATTTAAAAGAAAACACTAATTATTGGCAGTTGAAATTAAAGAAGTGTAACATAAAAAACATGGAATCAAATATATTTACCTCATCTTCTAGATAACAGCCTTCTAAATCCACTACATTAAACTGAAGACGCCTAAGTACTTCCTCTAAAGCTTCACAATGCTTTAAACTCAATTTTTCACCTAAAACATAATTTAAATAAAAAATATCAAGTTACTTAAATTTTAAAAGCCACATTTATAAAATTGCATGAAAAATTCAGTTATTTTACTGAGTGGTTCAAAATCTAGAAATTATCTCTTAAATCACTGATGATAGAAACATACTTCCAATTACAAAAAGTATACAAATAAAGCATAACTTTTAATCATGACATTTGTTTACAAGAGGCTATATACATATTAAAATACAAAATTAAATTTTTAAGATAACTTTTTTTCTTACAAATTAAGTAAAAAAAAAATATTACCTTGCATCTCAGGACATTAAAAAAGTGCCACCATTTATGAAAACAACTTGCAGAATTATACGATGATTCATGAAAATTGCTTTCCAAGTGAAAAAATAGCCTTCCAAACATTTGGTTGTGCATGAGAAATACGTATGCAAAACTAGCAGATAAAGTTACCAAGCATTTACTTCCCTTCTGTACAAAATATTTAGGGGAGACTGGGGGCTAATGGGACAAATGGATTTTCTTAAAAACTAATGCAGTTTAGAGATGATTTTTTTTGTCAATAGATGGCATCAATAGTACTTCACATCAGTCTGCTTTGAACTATTTTGTTCAAGTAGTTGTTTGCTGATCACAGGACAATATACTTTTTGTCATCAAGGTGATTGAGTTTTCAAAATTTTTTGACATTGATGATTCTTTGATTTTTGTAAACTGACAAGTAACTTTTAAAACATTTTGCTATGAATTATAAATCTCTATAGCCATTCTATATGATTTCAATCATCACTTTTAATAAACTGTAAATATTTAATTGACAGTAAGCCTTAATATGGTGCAAGACAGTATGGGGGGCTAATGGGACATACTCAATGGGGACTAATGGAACTTGTCCCATTTGACCCCAAGTCGTTTTATTTCTTATATAAAAAGATTTAATGGGTAGAATATGTGATATAGAGAATGCTGAGAATATAGGTTAGCCATATAAAATATGTAAGCGCTTTAGGAACAATTCTACCACCTGCATTTCGAGTTGCCATGAGCATCAGTTTCTGATTTTCTCTTGTTAGGAGCACCACTATGAAATGTTGCTTTGACACACAAAACCGGATGGATGACCAAAAACAATTTCCATAAAGTGATGTCACATATAGTGAAACACACCAATGCTTCAACAGAAAGTCCTCCCCTGCTTCTCCTCGTTAATCATGAAGACCATGTTACTGTAATGGAAACAATACAACCTGCCAAAGAAAATGAAATGATTTTGTTGACATTCCCACCTAATTGTTCTCATAGGCTTCAGCCATTAGACATTATTGTGTATGGTCACTTTAAGAAGCGTTACAACAGGGCTTTAAACGATTGGTTTCTTTCCAACCCTGGAAAAAATGTTACTTATCACCAAATTCCAAGTCTTGTGAACCAAGCTTTCATGGAAATACTTATACCAAAGAATATCATTTCTGGATCTGAAGCTACATGTAAACCTCTTAATAGGAACATATTAAGGAAGACTTCCTGTCATCGTTTGTTAGTGACTGACCTAAGCCCTCGCTGGAAAATCCTGATTCTTTGTTGCACGTCAATACTAGTTCAAATTCTTTGAATGTGAAATCATTATCAAATTCGTAAGATAAAAATAAATGTCAATTTCTTGAAGAAAAAAAACTGACTGCATGAAATTCATTTACACAGATAGAGTTAATAGTTCTTGGGTGGATTTCGATGACATAAAAATTATTTTGACTCCAGAATATAATTCCGATCTTGTATATCATTTTCTAATGGTCTGACACTGTATAATGTTAATTAATTTTCTTCACAATGTGCAATTATGTAGTTTTCAGGAAAAAATAATAAATGTGCAATTATATACCTGCATCAAAAATATTTTTCAAATGTCCCATTAGACCCCAGGTCTGGGGTCTAATGGGACAAAATTACCATGTTCAAAATATCACTATTTTTCATTTAATAATTAAAGCAAGCTTTAGATTTTTTATGTATTAATAGCTAACTAATTACACAATAATAGTGTAGAAAGAGATTTTGAAAAAAATGTTAATTATTCAATTTATACCATAAAATGTCAAAATTGTCCCATTAGCCCCCAGTCTCCCTATGTCAAAAGACTTTCTTCAGCCTTGTGCACATGAAAAACAAATATAGAAATCGATTGAATGTCGAACCAGACTTGCGAATATATGTTTTGAACATTGCACCAGACATTTCACATCTTGTAGAAAAACAAAACAGGAGCATCCTTCTCATGAGAAATGGTAGTATGTATATTTTAACTGTCTTAAAATAAAATGAGTGCCAGTTTTCTTATTAATGTAACTGATTTTTTAAACAAGTAAAAACGGAATATCTGAAATGAAAAATAAATAGGGTCTATAACATTAAAAAAAAATTTTTTTATCTTACATTTAAAAAAAATTGTGTGGGGTGTCCCCGAAATGCATATCATATCAAAGAAGGTCCGCGAGATCCTAAAGTTTAAGAAATACTGCTCTAAACCATTTTTTACCTCTTCAAATTGGCAAAATTCACCCTGCCCTCTTTAAAAGTAATTAAAAAGCCCTTAGTTGTATCAGAAGATTTCTTGTAAAAATTTGCCGTGTGCTTTTATTTATAAAATCGCATGCCTGAGATTTTATTAAAATTATAGAGGAAATTATTTAATCATGTAGTTTAAGTGTATTTTTTTTATTTATAATTTCATTGCATTAATCAAAATTAATGCTATTTTATTCATCATATATGAAATATATGAAATTATTAATATGAAATATATATATATTCATCATATATTTTTACCCCCTTTTAATCGTTATCTAAACATATTTTCTCTTGAAATTACACTCTTTTTCTGCTTCAGTAATGCATTTTTTAGTAACTTAGATACTATATAAAGTATGCAAAAATCACTAGAGGATTTCACAATATCTGGTATTTTGTTATCCTTGGATACCTTCCAGTTTTTTTTTTTTTTTTTTTTTTTTTTTGTGGGTGTGGTGACATCAGGTCAATTGCACTCTTTTTACATTGTGCGCTGTACATAAAGGAATGTTATTGAAGTCTGAAATTTCTTTAGCAATTCCCCCTTGCTAAGTCCAAAAATTAAGGCTGAACAAACTTCATATTCTTTTAATATAACGATTGCTATGAGAATTTAACATTTATATCAGAAAAAAGTAATGCTAAATCCTAACTTTAGAAAATCTTTTTTTTCAAAATTACTAAGAAACACTTGAAATAAGGAGAAGCACTGCTGATTAACTGCATGCACCTTGTAATATATCAAGGATGCCAAACAAGGGTACATAGCGCTTTATTTTAGTAGATTTTTGCCCCAATCAAAGCATCTATCTTCAAATATAAGAAAACCAGTCAGTGATGCTGCTAGACTTTTAAAATCCTGGATCTTTAAGACCCAGATATTTCCAAATTATTAGGTCCTTTTTTTAAAAAAGTGGGTCCTCATTTAAGAAATAAGGCATACTTATCCCCTTGAAGGGCGTTGATGCCATCACGGCATCACATAATTTTAATCCCTAATTGTCACATTGGCACCGGAATTTTATAATGAAAATTTCATTTTTATTAAATACGCAAAAATACACTTTTGCTTGTTTACAAATAAATTCTCTTGTAAATACAGGTGTCATTAAATTATTTCAACATTTTACGAATAAAAGTATCTTGCCCCTGAAAGGGTTCCTGTTGACATTTAATACAAACTTTTGCAATATTTCAAGGGAAAAATTATGCAGTCTGAAGGTACATCGCAATTTTTTTTATATATCCCTTTTCCAAATTTTTGCTTAAATGACACACTACAGCACATCCTCGGTATGACTGCAAGTGTTTGTTAACTCATTTTCGAACATTTTGTTAGTTATGAGAATTCTGAAATAAATATTCCTTTTGACATTTCTTCATACCTGACATCATCATACATGGCTGTGGTAAAATCTTCCAAGTAGGGCTCTACAAACAGGAAAAAAATCCTGTAGCAGCAAAAAATTTTAGTTACTAGTAAAAAAAAAATTCATGCATTATTAATCATGGATTATCAAAAAACACAATTTTTTAAAAAATTGATTGGGGATGAATAATTACTATTATTGTAAATTGGTTGCCGCACCTGGCAACCAGTTTGATTACCAATAAATGTATGCTAAGCATTGTATCATGTTACTTTTATTTATAATTTAATTTACTTGCTCAATCCTTCCAGTGGCGTATCTACATATTCAGCGCCCTGGAGCAAGTAAAGTTTGTGCGCCCTCTTGACACCCAAAAAAATTCTGCGCAATTTTATTTTGAAGTTCAAAATTTATATACTAAATTCGATTTAAAACCTTACTTTTATTTGAAAATTAAAGTATTTTAACAATGTATTAAATACAAATAATTAAAAATAAATAATGAAATGAATTATAATTATTTAAGTAAGGAGTACCGACCAATATTTTCTGCAAATATTGCAGGAATTTTGTTTTAAATGCGCCAATGGGCCTGTACAATCTGCTGTCCTTAATAGGTATTTTATCTTTCAAGGGTTTCGAAGCATTGGGGAATACTACTAATAAAAAAACAGTATTGCCAAGATTTTTTTTATTATTATTACTTTTCGCATATGGATGAAACACGTTTTTCTGTTTTTAGTGCCATGAAATTCTAAAATTCCATAAAATTCAAATTATAATAACCCGGTAAGTTTTGGTCGTACAAAAAAAGAAATTTTTATTATTTTGCATGTTAAAGTGAAGAAGATTTTCTTACAGATTTATAGAACACAGGGATCTAATAAAAATGTAAACCTCGCAACTTTTAAAAAATAACTATTTTGACATAAAATACTTTTAAGAGGATGAATAACAACCTTGAAAATTTTATACTATTGGAACTATATTTCTACAGTTAATGGTTTAGAAAATTAGCCGATAGACAACGATAAAAGTTCGCACCCGGTTTCTCACTATAGCTTTAGTCTAGTCCGAGCAATTTGGCTAATCGCTAAAGAAAAACTAGCCGAATTCAAATAATAGTAGTAATAGATTCGTTGCGAAATACAGAGAATATAAAAACTAGGGTGTAAAAAAAAAAAATCATGATTTTTTTTAATCAAAAAAATACTTTAATTAATAAAATTATAATTATTAGTTAGTAATTTCAAAAATTATAAAAACTGCAAATTAATAATTTCATTAGTTAATATCATACAATAATGTTATATACATTAATATTGTAATAATTATGTAAAACTTTATTAAATACTAATGATATTTAACATTTATTAAAATTATTAATAACTGCATTTAATGTTAAATAGTTTTAACACTACTTCAAATTAATAATTATTAAACAATTAACTCTCTAATTAGGAACATATACATTTTAAAATGTTATTAAATGAT
Source organism: Maratus speciosus (assembly GCA_963932465.1). Classification (NCBI taxonomy): domain Eukaryota; kingdom Metazoa; phylum Arthropoda; class Arachnida; order Araneae; family Salticidae; genus Maratus; species Maratus speciosus. The sequence goes on along the minus strand of OZ010794.1, from coordinate 279,994,438 downwards.
ATTTAATTATCTTGGGCACATGAATTTAGAAATACTGTTGAATGGGAAGTTTTTTACAAGAAATCTCTGGCTACAACTACAGGTGAATTTAACTATATATTTTTAAGGCAGGGTGCATTTTGCTAATTTCAAAAGGGACAGGGTGCGGTACCCTTAAAAAATGGTCTAGAAGAAACAGTAAGTAACTATGGAATTAATAAAAACTGCAAATAAGTAATTTCATTAGTTAGTAGAACAAATAACAAAACTAACAAATATTTGCAGCTCGTTTTGCATTTGTGCTTAGAAAAATTACTGTTAATCACCAAAATCTAAACTTGCACTCATATACGTGTATGCTAACCAAAAAAATTATGAAAACGAGTTAAACCTATTCATACACACATACAGAATAAATATAAGGATAGCCAGTAACATCTGAAATCGTCAAAATATTTATACAACAGAATTATTACCTCTCAGTTGGGGATTATTAGCTTTCAATGGTTGACATTTTTTTTTCTTTTTAAGAAAAGTTTTGCTGCCTCTTCAATCCCTAATTTCTTTTTTTATTTAGTATACATGAATTAGAAGGTTAAAAAAAAAAAAAAAAAAAAAAAAAAAAAAAAAAAAAAAAAAACATTTATTCAACTTATACCGAAGAAGCTCTTGCTGTGCTTAACATTTTTATACCAATTAGTTATTTTTCTCTTATGCATTCATTTACAATTTAGATGTTGAACAGATGTCACTCTTTCATTCTTCTTTGACTCAAGAATGCTATTAATTTATTATTACAAAAGTAGAATGAGAAACTAAGACGCTGACTATTTATTCTTTTATTTGCAGAAATTTAATACACTTGCTATGTTTATTTTATATAAAATAATGTATAAATTGATTAGCTAAAAGAAATGATGACATTGCAGATTATATTAGATTTAAATAAATATCTTTTTTGAATGAAACTGTTTTATGTTGGATAAAAACAATACTTTTTGCAAACTTAACTGTTATTAATTTTTTACAATACTCAGGAATTAAGCTTAGAAACGATTATTTAAAGCTCTGTTTTTGTTTATTCATAAGCAGGGTTGCAAAAAACCCGGGTTTTTTATAAAAAACCCAACCTGGCTGGGTTTTATTGGGTTTTTTAATGTTTTATTGGGCTTTTTGTTTTTTTAAGAAGTGGGGGCAGTGGGAGTCCCTTATTTTTTTTAAAGTATATGTATTAAATTAAGAAATCATATTATATTTTAATTGATTAACTTAATATACAAGTAATTTGAATTGAAATTAACTTAATATGCAAGTAATTTGAATTGAAATTAACTTAATATGCAAGTAATTTGAATTGAAATTAACTTAATATACAAGTAATTTGAATTAAAATTAACTTAATATACAAGTAATTTGAATTGAAATTAACTTAATATACAAGTAATTTGAATTGAAATTAACTTAATATACAAGTAATTTGAATTGAAATAACACAAATAAACAGTGTAAAAATCTGTAAAAAAGCTTTTATTTCTGGCATCATATAATGTTACATAATAACCACATAATTAAGAGTTACTTTAATAGATTACTTTTTATTTGTATTCCCCACTAAGAACACATTTCTGAAACAAATCTTTTATTATTTATTAATCAAATAATGCTTGATAATATTTTCAAGAATCTATGGTTCACTGTATAGAACAGTTTATTCTTTGAACATAGCTGTTACTAAAAATATTTAAATTACAAATGATTTCAATTACCTACATAAATGATTGTAATTATTTAACTTGAATATTTTGAAATGAAGTTATAATACTTATATAATATCCAACAAATTTATTTTTATCAACAAACATGCATCTGTATGCAATAGGAAATGATACATAAAAAAAAAAAAAAAAAAAAAAAAAAAAAAAAAACTGGTTTGTTTGGTTTTTTCGCAAAAAGTGCTTTTTGTTGGGGGGGGGGGGGGGGGCAACCCTGGCCAAAAGTGAATAAGTCAAATTTGTATCCAGTCTTTTTTTTTTTTTTTTTGGGGGCCAATCCTGGTCAAAAGTGAATAAATCAAATTTGTATCCAGTTGAGAACTTATAGTATGAAGTTGCATATTGTTAAATCATAATATAAAAGACCTTGTCATTTTTTATCTATGCGGAAATGTTATGATTAGCTATGTATATTGATTTTGCTTTTTTTTTTAAATAATATTAACAGGCTTTTAAAAGACTAAATCACTTATTTCATTTTGACTTTGTCACATTTGGATTTAGCAGTACACCCAAAATGTGTTTTAATAGGATAGTGTAACTCTTTAAATACAAAGGTTAAAAAACTAATATAAAAGTTACTGAGTATTAAATAAAAATATCATGGATTTTAAAAAACCCAATAAAACCCGCTTTGACGTGGGTTTTATTGGGTTTTTTAGAGTGGGTTTTACCCCAAAAAACCCACCCGGGTTTTTTTGGGTAGGTGGGTTTTTTGCAACCCTGTTCATAAGTCAAACTTTCAAATTATGTTCATCTTAGATTTTAAAACTTTTTTTGACATTTTAAACATCTAGATTTTTTTTTTTTTAATCAATAATTTAAAAAATAAATAAACCGGTTGATTAAAATCACGATTTAATAGCTGATTTAAATCAACTGATTAAAATCGTTGACACCCTAATCAAAACCGAAATAATGAGTTATATAGACAAAGTTTGATCGTACAATAACATCATTGAGAGTGTCGCCAAAAGAAAAAAATATGTCTCTTGCAATTTCGCTTTTCCAATCTTTAGTTTTCTCACCAAATGAGACATTTTGGCGCAGTGGCGATTGACAGGGAGAACCCTTATTGACACCCTTATATATCGTCGGTACCATGTCAAACTATCCAATATTAAAACAGTGTTGCCAGTGGGCTATTTTTTTTAAAATCCAGTTTTCTTGGTTGGCACCACTTTTCTGAAATGGTAAAATTTCCCTTGTTTTCGCCTTCATCAATATGTCATTAAATAAGGTTAAATAAGGCGAATTTTACTATTTCAAAAAAGTGGTACCAATCAAGAAATCTTAATTTAAAAAAAGTAGCCCACTGGCAACACCGTTTGCATATTGAATAGTTTGACATGGTACCGACGATATTACTCAATATTGCAGTTTTTACTTTCCATAAACATAGTACAATGAAAGGAATGAAACAGGAAAGCATTCTAATCATAATGAAAATAAATGGAAATAATGGTATATTTTTATATTTCCAAATTCTCTGAAACCGTTCTCACAATTTTTATAATGATTCACTATGTATGTGCGTATGCGTGTATGTTAGAATTTCATCGCATTTTCAGATTACCAGAGCACGATTTGGTGTTTTCTTTTATGATCTCGGCAGGTATGTTATACATCTGGTGCAAGAATTATATTAATTTTCGAAGAAATCAGCGAAGGGTTTGGTATTTAACGCGTTGAATGTCAAGTCTATTTTGTCTGATTTTCCGTTTGGACCACGAAATAAGATTCCCGTTAAACAATGTATAAGTGTCAGTCACCAATGACTGATGCGGTACTCAACGTGTTAAACTATTTTTCAACGGTTCTGTGACGATAACTGATGAACATTTTCTCTTATATCTCAATTAAATTATTTTCATTGTTCACGTTCATCTTATATCTATGCAACAACATTTCACCATGCAGACATTGGCGGCTCGACAAGGAGGTCACAATCACTTTACTACCAGTACTTTCATAAAAAAATTTTATCTTTGTCTAATCGTAGAAAGTCTCACGATTAAAACATATAAAATTTTATATACTAATATTCTGGTAGAAAAGTGATTGTGAACTGGATCCTACTTTAAAAATGTCCTTGGAAAAAAAATTGAATTTTTCGTTTTCTTGGTTTTTCGTTTGTAAAATGGCCAATAATTTTATTCAACGTGTCAAATTATTGTTTTTTTTTTTTTTTTTTTTTTTAAATCATAAAATAGCTAAATAGCTAAGGAGTTGCTGTTGCATCGTAACTATACACTGCTGGCCATCCAAAATGCAACACCATAAAGGGATCAACCAAACAGCGTAAAATTTACACCATGTATACACCTTGGTAGGATATACAAATGATTACAAATTCAGTGCTCGCGCACATCATGGAAGACTGCAACGCCCCTTACAATCTGTATATAAAGTGAAGAAAGATTGTCGTTTTGAAGAACGTGAATTGTTTTCTCGTGCGATTTTTTGTGTGTAATGATTCAGTATGCCTTGTAGAAAAACATGAGCACCATTGGAGCACGTTTCCGATTTTGATCGCGGAAGAATCCTTGCATACAGAGATTGCGGTTTATCCTTCCGAGAAACTGGTCATCGTATCAGACGTAGCCAAGCAACAGTCATGAGAACATGGAATCGGTGGATGCGGGAGGGAACAACAGACCGACAGGAGCGATTGCAACCGCCTCGTCACACAACTCCACTGGAAGACTGGGATATTGTGCGCATGGCACTGATGGAACGCACTACTACATCCGAACCATAACACAACAATGGGCACCCGCACGAACAGTTCGAAGTCGTTTGCAGTACAGTGGATTGTTCGATAGGCGTCCATTACTTCGTATACATTTGGCATTAAACCACAGGCATTTGCGTTTACAATGGCCTGCTGAACGGCAGAGATGGACATCCGAATGTCATAGCATTGTGTTTTCAGATGAATCATGCTTCTGCCTGCAGTATCACGATGGTCGAATTAGAGTTTGGAGACACCGTGGGGAGAGGCTGCTCAACTGCTGTATTATGCATGATCACACTGGTCCTGCATCCGGTGTTATGGTGTGAGGTGGTATTGAATTCATCTCCCGCACTCGTATGCATTAACGGTACACTTACCAGCCACAGCTATATCTCTGAGGTTTTTGCAGCCTGTTCTCCTCCCTTATCTTCAGGGCTTGCCTGCGGCCACATTTCAACAGGACAGTGCACGACCACATGTTCTACATAATATTTAAGCTTTCTTCTTAGCTCACCATATTCCATTGTTACCCTGTCCTGCCTGTTCTCCAGATCTATCACCCATCGAGCATGTCTAGCCAACCCCTCGCCCAGAATGCCGCACCCGCGAGTACACAAGATTAACTTTGGCTACATGTGGAGGCAGCGTGAGATGACAATCCCCAACAACACATCCAAAGCCTCTTTCACTCTATGCCACAGCGTGTAGGAGCGGTTATTGACAGACTTGGATGTAACAGTTCTTACTGATTTTTCCGTCTACCTCACTTCAAAGAAGGTTGTCTTTGGAATCAATTAACACTGATACTATGTGTAATCTCTAAAATAAATTTGGCTTTGATATCTCTTGTCTTTCTTGGTGCTGCATTTTGGATGGCCAGCAGTGTAGATTTCTCAGCAAGGACTTCCTTGGCTACAATTAATTCATGCAGTAATCATCATGATAAATTTCTAAAATATTTTCAATAGAAATGTACAAGGGAGATTATTGTTTGGCGAGAGTGGTTGTCGATAAAGTGACTGATGAGATAAACAAATAAGTTTTCATTACTTTTAGATTTGAAAATCTCCAACCGTCATCTACGGAAAAGCTACAGAGAAAAAAATCACACGCTGAAATGGTGTTAACCCCTTCCAAGAGCAGTGGTTACTTTTTGGACCACCTAATTTTAATCCCTAAATGCCACATTGGCACCAGAATATTGGAATCAAAAATTTCCTTAAGTACGTGAACAGAAGCTTTTGCTTATTTTGAAATAAATTTGCTTTTAAATTCTGGTATCATTCACTCATCTCAGAATTTTACGAATAGAAGTACCTTGCCCATGAAAGGGTTAAAGAGATTACTTGAGGCTGCAATATGATATGAATTAAAATTGAAATTTCGCGAAAAGAAGTAAAATTTCTTTTATATGTGTATAAAAACCTGTTTAAAATCGAAATAGTTGAGGTTAAGAGCCATTATTTTGAAAATCTGACAAGTGTGATAGTTGTATTTTTTGTTTTGCTTGATTATTTTTTTTTATGTTGACGTAGATCACATTTAATGAATAATGTGCAATTTTGAAGCCCTGAAAAAGTTTTCCCTTCCCTGCAGAAAATATCAAATTCAAGGTTGTGACCGTCATTTTTCATGAAAAGTGAAATGCGAGTATGTTTGCAGTGCTAAAGCTTGGGAAAGCAAGGACATCACAAAATTCTTTTGTGATGAAATATTAGTATAACACTACCTGCTTAGTAGACTGTATTCATTTCCATGGGGCATTGTTATTTTACATTGTTATGTTGCCTCAAAATGCAATGAAAATGATGTTTTTGTCCGTTTTCCGCACGTATTTTCTTATTTAAGCAATAGTACCCCAAACTTTTTCTTATAGAATATCAAAGTGTACTACTAGGAAAAGCTAAATAATATAAAACTTTACCAGAATATTGCTGCTGTTAGCAGGAATAGTCTGTTAAATATTCAAAAATTTCAAAATAGGCAGCATTTCAATTAGTCTTTTCTCAAAACAGCATCACGGCTCAATAAAACAAAATATATCACGTAGTAGTTGGAAGTATGTACAAACACACAGAAAAGAAAAAAAAGTGGGGCCTTGTCATATTTAAAAAAAAAAAAAAAAACGAAATTTACAAAAATTCACAGTCAAAGTATCCCGTTTAAATTTCCCTTTTTTCCATTTAGAACAAGGAAGGAGAAAGAAAAAGGGATATTACATTTTCTCATAGGGAAAAAACATAGCTAGCGGAAAGAGAAACGGGATGTTTCATTTTCTGATAGGGAAAAAGTATGATAAATGACAGTCTTTTTGTGACTTTTGACATTTTTTTTTTTATATAAAAATATGACGAGACCCCACTTTATTTTTTCTTTTCCATGTGTTTGTACATACTTCCAACAACTACGTGATATATTTTGTTTTATTGAACCGTGATGCTGTTTTGAGAAAAGACTAATTGAAATGCTGCCTATTTTGAAATTTTTGAATATTTAACAGACTATTCCTGCTAACAGCAGCGATATTCCAGTAAAGTTTTATATTATTTAGCTTGTCCTAGTAGTACACTTTGATATTCTATAAGAAAAAGTTTGGGATACTATTGCTTAAATAAGAAAATACATGTGGAAAACGGACAAAAACGTCATTTTCATTGCATTTTGAGGCAATATAACAATGTAAAATAACAATGCCCAATGGAAACGAATACAGTCTACTAAACAGGTAGTGTTATACTAATATTTCATCACAAAGGAATTTTGGAATGTCCTTGCTTTCCCAAGCTTTAGCACTGCAAACATACTTGCATTTCACTTTTCATGAAAAATGACGGTCACAACCTTGAACTTTGACATTTTCTACAGGGAAGGGAAAATTTTTTCAGGGCTTCAAAATTGCACATTATTCATTAAATGTGATCTACTTCAACATTAAAAAAAAAAAAATCAAGCAAAACAAAAAATACAACTATCACACTTGTCTGATTTTCAAAATAATGGCTCTTAAACACAGGGCAAAATATCATAGGAATCTGCTAATTGTAACAAGATTCATCTATATTACCTGATTAATAATGAAAAAATTATGCAAATATTTTTATAAATCTTTATTTCTCTCTTTCTAATTTTGCGCCCTTGGGATTTGTGCGCCTGGAGCAGCTTGCTCCAACTGCTCCATGGTAGCTACGCCCCTGAATCCTTCACCAAATCAGAAGATTCCGATACAGAAATCAAGAATTCAGTATTTTTATGTTAGCCAGGTGCAGGTGACAAATCGCCAAATATTGTTTCCATTGAATTTTTTTGTTCATTTAAAGTATAATTCTTTCACTCATTTTAATTAAAATACATAACTTTAATTTAAAACTGAACCATTTAAAATTCATGACCTTCACTTATTTCTTAAAAAAAAAAATAATAATAATAATAAATAAATAAATAGAAAAGAACAATAATAAATAATACACCATTAACGAAGACATTTAATTTCAACATCAAAGCATTGTTTTTCATTTACTATACAACAAAAAAAAAATAAAAAATGCTACTGATGAGTTAAAAAATACTATTGGCGAGATTTGTGCCCAGCTAACATCATAAAAGTACCAAGAACTTTTTGCGATCATGACAAATTTTATGTAGTTTTATATGAAAAAATAACTTTGATTAAAAATATCCGCCTGGCATATAAAAAGAGAAGTGGTCAGCCCGTAATTGTTTACGACAGTCACATGACTTGCACTATTATAATATAGAAGAATTATTTTAAATCTTCAACTGACTTAATGAATTAAAATTGAAACAATAATATTAACGCAGCTGCCAGTAGTTATCTGATGACCACTCTGTCAAGCTTTATCCCCAATCAAATCAATGTCCCTATTTGAAGAACCTTATGAGTGGAATGTGTATTGGAGATCACAAATGTATAAGAAGGAAGTGATCCTGTTCACACATGAAAATGTTTCATTGCTTTCATATTTTTCTCATGTGGATATTGATATTATTCATTTGCTAATCTGGCAGTACCTCGTTTTTCGAGACCACAATAAAACTACATAAAGAGATATATAGGGAGAGAGACAAACAAATATGGAACTATTTATAAAAAACATAAAATGTAGGGAAATAAATACTTTTTATTAACTCAAAAGTAAAGATGAATTTATTATAGTCTGTATTATTCATTTTAAGATAACTTAAACAGACCAAATTTATTGGTACTTCTCTATCATCCCGTCGATCATTTTCCATTAAAAAAAAAAAAAAAAAGTATCACCAAACATTTGAATTTTAATGCAATGCTTGCATGTGATGTATGCAGGGTTCGTAAATATCATGATATTTTCGAAAATATCAAAAATATCCGATATTTTGATATATATCCGATATTTTCGATATATATCCGATATTTTCAAAGCAGCCAACTTACCGCTGATAAATGTTTTCAAGCATAATATAGATTAGAAACTAAAATATATTGTACTTAACATGAAAACTTAATCAAAGAATATTCTAAAAATATTTTTCTTTTATTTATTTATTTTTTTTCTCTTTTCCACTCAGAACAAAATTGAAGATGAAATAGTTGAAAACAGTAACAATTTGATTTATACACTTATAAAAAAAACTAACTATAGGATTCAGTATCAAGATCAAGTATACAAAAATCAGATATTTAAAAAAAAAAAAAAAAAATTAATTGAAAAATTGTAACATAAATGTAAGTATAAAATGTCTTATTTCATATATCCTAACATGTTGTATAGTTTAAAACTCAAATGAACCAAAACTTGAGAAAAGAATCTTTTCTAATGAAGCTGTGTATATAATTGCTTATTTAACTTACTAGTCAGTTCATCTTTCAATGGTTGTTCTGAATTATGTTCCACATAATTATTAGTTCAACATTTAAAAATAAAAGCTTCAAATCTAAAGCTTGAAAAATATTTTTTTCTTTTTTGGCTAAAAACGTTACATCCAGAAGAGATAAAAGTTCTTTATCTACAGATTGACAGTCAATAACAGTTGAAAATTTATTTCATTTACAGTGAAATAATACGAATTACGACTGAAAATATAAAAAATATCCTGCGCACGTTCATTTTTCAAAAATAAAATATCAAGTGCAGAAAATATGAAACATCTTGATATATTGAAAATAAATATCAAGTAACATGAAAATATAAAAAATCTTGATATTTTGAAAATAAATATTGGATATACAGTCGGACCTCATTATCACATCACTCCGCTTATCACGTCAGTTTTTTTAAAGTCCTGATTTTTTGTATATGACTTTAATGTAAATAAACTCCAGATTTTACGTCGTTGAATAATTTTTTATTCCGGATATCCCGACGGTTTAGGAAAAGTGCCCATTTTTTATAATCTATCTTATATGCACGGAAATTAAGCGGTAAGAAATGCCTTGGCCAAACTTTTCACAAAAGTGCCTAAAATACCCATTGAGATAAATGAGAAATTTTACTTCAATCCTTTATCTGAATAAATAAATCCATACACTATGAATGACCCACTTAAGCACCAGATAGACGTATTAGTCTGCTTGCGGTCTTTTTGTTTTGGTCAGGTGGCGCTTTCTTGTGGTTAAACGGCGTTTTTCATCTGACTGAAACCAAAGCATTGCATTGCATTGAAACGATCAGAAATTATCTAACATCCATTTCTGAAACAATGAATATTGGTTACAATTCATTGTATAATATTGAAAAAATAATTGTTGGAAGCACATCTAGGGGTAAGCAAACCTTAATTCGTCAATATTTCATGTAACAATAAAAAACAAGTAATCATAAATCTGATTTTTAGTCTTAAAAAAAATTTTTTTTGTGTTTATTTTGTTTACTAATAATGTTTTATAGCTTAAAACTACAAGAAAAGTTATGAATTTAAAATTGTCTTAAATTAATTAAAAATACAGTTTTTTATAAACATTTTTTTCCAACTACGGTTACCGCGACACTCCGCTTATGACGATACTTTTTTCTGGTCATTAGAGTGTCGGGATAATGAGGTTCGACTGTATATTCATTGATATATATCAACGAGCCCTGGCTGTATATAAGTGATTATCAAAATTACATTCTATCTTTGTGATTATCAAAATTACATTTTATCTTTCAATGGCTGTTCTGAATTAACTGTCTAACATAATTATTAGTTCTACATTTAAAAATAAAAGTTTCAAACATAAAGCTTGGAAAAGATTTGTTTTCTCCTTTTGATAAAAATATCACTGCCCAGAGTCAAAAGTTCATTATCTACAGAATGACACAGTCAATAACAGGTGAAAATTTCATTTACACTTGATTTGAATGTGGAAAATATCAAAATTATCTTGCATGATGATAGTTTGAAAATAAATATCAAATATACAAAGTATCAAACATCTTTATATTTTGAAAATAAATATCAAGAATTTGAAAATATCGAAAATATCAAAAATCTTGATATTTTAAAAATAAATATCCGATATATATCAAGATATATATCATGATATATATCCATTGATATATATCAACGAACCCTGGATGTATGTATTTTATTTTTATTTATTTTGAGGATAAGTAAGTTTAGTCTAAGAAAGGATGTTAGTTAACTGCTATTTCTCCGCTTTTTCTCGCATTTTGAGAAAAAATTATAAAGATCTAGGATCTCTTACCTACAGCATTTGATGCAATAAGATATTTTCAAGATTATGGGAATTGAACAATACAAAAATGTGTGCATTAATGGGAATGGTACCAAGCTGTATATGCAAACAGATAAACAATGGTGATGCAATGTAAAAAATTAATTTATATATATATATATTTTTCCCCTCGTTCAAGACTTTTTCAAACTTCCATTATTATTGATGTTTATTACTTTCCTTGTGAAATTGAACTATAATAGCAGTATACAAAATCATAAACAAAGAATTTGATGTGTACTTTTTAAATGTGTGTGTAAATTTCTGTGATTATTTTGAATGGTTTGGCTGTTATGATTTTTTCCTTTTTTCAAAAGAAAAAAAAAATTCTTCCTGCTAAATATATGCACATCAAATTGATCTTTGCTCCATAAATACATCTCTAAAAACGTATTACTGAAATTATCCAAAAATTTATACATATAGGACCTATTCCAAAAAAAAAGAACCTTATGGAAACTTCCTTTTAATTTTTGAAACACTTTAACGAATTTCATTTACCACAATTCAGAAATAAACTTCAAGGATTTGAGTAGAGAAAATTATTAAATTTTCCAGACCCACCCCCCTTCCCCACCTTTATATGGTTCCAATATACTTTGCATTTTTGCATCAATCCAGAGAATGTCCAAAATTGCTTTTAAAAAGGTGTAATTCCTCCTTTAGGAGGAACTCCTTCATGCCTGGCCTGTTTAACAAATACACTCCAAAATTGCATATAAAATATAATTAAAATTAAACTAAGCTAAACTTTTAGAATAAAAAAAAAATTACAAATGAAAAAAGCAGATGAATAAATGTGAAAACAAACTTATTATTTCATTTGTATTATTAGTTAAGAAATATGAGCAGCAAATTACTAGAATGTGTGCCAAACACGTTACATGATTTTTACCATTTTTCATTTAGTTTGTTTGTGTATGTATGTGTATTATATATGTGTACGTAAATAAAAGTTCTATGTTTCAGTTTAATTTTTTTATATATACAATTTTATGAAATTTTAAAGTGATTGGAGATAGAGTTATTAAAGTAAAAGATTAAATATAAACAACGACCATATCAGATTTAGAAGGACACTAACTAATACTTCACAATAAATTTGTGAGCTTTTCCCGTTTAATATGCAATTATTCAAAAAGAGAAATTGGCATGTATAAGGTAAGGCATTAACATTTTTTTTATAAATAAGGAATAGATCAAAGTGGGATAAACATAGTGATACGATGGAACATACAGCAATATAACACTAAATTTCTTTAACAAACGAATCTAAATGAACAGCAGCAACAAAAACCTTATTAAACTAATTTTAAACCCTTAAAAATCATTCATTTTAAAATTATCTGATGCTTTTAGCAACTACATCAGAAGACATAATAAAATCTTAAAGATGTCTCAATTCTCAATAACAAATTTTAGTAGACTAATCTGAAATTAACAGGAATGTAATATCACAATATGAGGAAAACAAAATCACTGAATTAAATTGAAGTTAGTAACATCTATTACCTTATGTAACCTCAGTTACCTCATTTAATGTCTGTTTATCTGATTCATTTAATCTCTGTTATGAAGTAAATAATTTCTGAAAATTTTGTATATTAATTACTATTAATCAACCAATTGATATATTCTATAAGTGGCAAACAATACTTAAAAGTTATTTTTAGAATAGTGATCATTTTTACAATTTTTCGAAGAAGTTTAAAGTATAAAATATATGATTTGATAACAAAGATTACTTTGTCATAATTTTATTCATTCTTTTGGCTAAGGATATTTATTAAACCCAGTGATAAAGACTATTGTTTGGTTGCTTGTTCTTATAAATATGGTAAGTGCAACTTTTTGTCTGGTAACAGCGTGGTTATAAATTGTTACACCTACACCCGGACAGAAAATTCTACTACTGGGCACCTACATATCTTCCAACAGGTGTGAAAGCTTAGATAACATTAAGCTAAGCCTTCAGTTATTTTTTTGCGTCAAACCTTATACAGCTAAAAAATGCAATTATTGTGGGCAAAATGTAAAGAAAAGTAATCCCTTTACTAAAAGTGAAAATCTGTCAGTAAAATTAAAATGACGCATATCTATACTAATAAAAGATATGTTGCCAAGTATGTCAGGTTATTCAGGTGTCTGTAACAGTTAGGAAAATCCACTGCATATAATAAAAATTTAGATTACGACAGTTAAGACACATCCGAACGCACCTGTGGCTCATATTTGTCATTTTTTGTTAAATATCAAAGACATTAATTAAAAACCCTAATGAACATAGTGAAATAGCATGTGCTTGCCATTCGGAAGCTTTCTGAGTGCATTCTGAAAAATGAGAAGCTGAAAAGAACTGATGGATCCTTTTTTACTTACCCATCATATGTAGTATAGGGTAAATCTTGTAATCGTTTTAAAAATCGAAAAAAACAATTTTGACGGATTTACACGTTTCAGACACTAGAGATTCCGAAAAACATATTTTTACAAGAAAAAAAAATTGCTGTTCGTCTGGGTGTGTGTGTGTGTCTGTAAACACTCTATCTCCTCAACAAATTGAGATAGAGACTTGAAATTCGGTGTGTACTTAGGGAGTAATAATGGGAAGAAGCCTATTGAATATAAGTAACCTCGATTATCCGGAACTATTTTTTTCGGACTCTCAAAATATTCGCTCTGATAAAAGGTATACAAAAATTTTCAAAATTGTTTATTTGAAGGAGTGAATATAAAAGACAATCAAAAACATAAATTTTGCATCATGAATGAACTCGATCGGATAATTAGTTGCCGAGATATTTGTAATTCTATTTTTCACACTCTTTGATTTTTCATGACCCTGTATTTCATTCAAATTTCAATTCAAAGATATATTTTATTTTGATTGGAAATGAGACGCTTAATCCGATGCAGTAAACTGTCAGTTAATAGGATTATAATTTTTTGAGTTATAAGGATGTTTCTTTTACGCAATTCGGTACTACTCGATTATCCTGCCGACCAAACAACTATTGCCAAATTATAAGATTAAATGCCAATAATGGCTTATCGTAAATGTCAAGCATTTAATGCCTCTCCATACCTATAAGGGGGTTTACCATAGGGGAGACCCTGTTCTGTTGCCAAATACCGCTAAGTTTGTTGCCAACTTGGCTGTATACCGCCAAAAGTGATGCCAAATTAGCAGTATCTCTAATATTTTGCCAAATTCCCATAGACTTCCATTGTAAACCAACAGCATTTACACGCTTACAGAAAATCAACAAATTGAGATGTTTTAATGCAACAAAAAGTAATATTAGCTTAAGGAGTTATATTAATTACTAGTGTAAATACCCGTCCTAGGACGGTGGGTAAAAATTGTGTTTTTCACTTAAAATTTGAAAAACTGTTAAAAAAATATTTGACAATATGGAAGCGTTTAGATGAGCAAAGTTCGGCTAGTTTATGTTCTAATAAACACACAATTAGCTTTTACAATATTTCTGGGTAAACCAGGTTTTCCGGCTAATATACTATAACAAAATTAAGATTTCTTAATAAAAGAAAAATTTAATAAATATGCAATAAAAGTGCGTAATTAAAACAGTCTGCTGCAACTATTGAAATAATACTATTTTCTTTTAATAACACTTTGAAATTGTATTTTTATCGTTTACCACCCCCCACCTTCCTCCCCCCTCCATTTTTTTTAAAAATATGTATATTGGTTAATAAATAAGTATCGCGGGTTGAATCCCATCCGTATAATCCCCTAAGCTTCTGTCCTCCTGATGCAAAGCTATAAATCAAAAATTATTAATTTTACTTTTCGTATAAATATTAATTTTTTAATTTTAAAATATGGAATATGTTTGGGTTTTTTTTTTA
Source organism: Maratus speciosus (assembly GCA_963932465.1). NCBI lineage: Eukaryota > Metazoa > Arthropoda > Arachnida > Araneae > Salticidae > Maratus > Maratus speciosus. The sequence goes on along the minus strand of OZ010794.1, from coordinate 279,979,362 downwards.
TTTTTTTTTTTTTAAGTTTAAATTTACATACACCTGTATATAGAAAAAGAAAATATAAGTAATGTGTTAATTAAAAATAAGTTACAAAATGCCAGGATATTATTTCAGGGAGGGCGGGGGGTGACTAATCCCCTAAGCTTCTGTCCTCCTGATGCAAAGCTTAAACCAAAAATTATTAATTTTACTTTTCGTATAAATATTAATTTTTTACTTTTAAAATATGGAATATGTTTGATTCTTTTTTTTTTTTTTTTTTTTTTTTTTTTTTTTTTTTAAGTTTAAATTTACATACACCTGTATATAGAAAAGGAAAATATAAGTAATGTGTAATTTAAAAATAAGTTACAAAATAATAAGTCTAAAATATTTAAATTGATTACTTTTTTAAAAGAAAGTCAATTTTATCAATTTTTTGCAGGGAAAAAAAGGATATTTTTAAAAATACCATATCATTGTTTTCCATGATTAAAATTCCTTACATGTCGCAAAGAAAATTTAATATGATTGCAACTTAATACTTGAAATAATCTCAGTTAGGAAGAAGTGTCTACCACTGCTCAATTATCAGGATTTGTAACCTTGAGAAGTAATCGCAGGATTCTTGTTTCTTGTCAACCAATGGGAGAATGGAACATTTCACCCTTGAGTCTCTTCCTTGGAGACTGGTAAGATTGATCGATTCGCCCTGCCCTGCGTTACACTGCCTTTTATTATATAGAGATATTTAAGGGAGTCCAAATAAATTAAATTATGAATAAAAGTAACATGGTACAATGTTTAGCAAATATTACGTTTTATTTTCATATTTTATATTATCTATATCCATGATGGGTAAGTATTACAGTGGCCCCCAACAACTAGTTTTTCATGTCTTTCAAAGCCCACATCAGTTTAACAAGTATCCACAATAAGAAAAAAACGAAAGATCTTAAACCCCATCTAGGTATTTAAGCTTTCTAAAAGCACAATTTATTTTTTTAAAAGTGTAGGTAACCCTTTAAAAGAAAAAAAAAAATTGAGAATCTGTGAATTTGTGAGGGGGAGGTCAGCATTTTTTGAAGTGCACATCTGCCTGAACTAATCAAAATATAGGAAAACAAAACACAGTCACTTGACCAGCATACTTTTTCATTTAAAACAATGTCTTCGGTTTAACAAAAATAGTGGTGTTAAAAAAGATTCTTTCTCTTTAAAAAAATTCTTTTCCAAATCCATTTTGGGGTATTTACTTTTTTCTAGAATGTTTAAAAATCTGCATTCACACTTCTGATCAAAAGGGGAAAAAAAATTTATCAGATCATACCTACATTTGTTCTTTTTTTTCGAAATATGGAATGTGTTTTATAAAAACATTTCTTTCAAAAACCTTTGTTTCCAAAACTCATTTCTGCGATTTTAGATGTTTAAAAATCTGCTTTGGCTTCGGAAATCAAAACGTTAATAAATGAAAAATGCAAACCATACCTACACACATTTTTCTTAAAAACAGTGTAATATGTTTTTAAAAAAATATTACTATTAACAGTTTCAAGAACTTCCTTTCCGAAACTCACATTTACAAATTTAGCTTTTTCTGCAATTTTTAAAAATTGTCATCTATATTCTTGAGTGAAACACCTTTAAAACAATGTCTTTGGTTTTAAAAAATATTAAAATGCCTTTCAAGCAAATTCTTTTCTTAAACTCATTTTTCTCTTTCTCTCTTAGTGCCTTTGAAGATAAGTTTTTTGTTTAAATTCTTTAGCACATTTTCATTTCTCTGCAGGTGATGGGAAACCTACATTTTTAACAGAGAGGGACATCTTTCTGAGTTTAAAAGAGGGAGGGGTATGGGACATTTTATGTTATTTAGGTTTTCTCAGGAACTTTCGTTCAGAAATGAAAGTTTAATATATTTAAACATTAGGAATTAAATCGGCAATGACTATAATGAGGGCCCCTTAGTTCGTTCAGATAGATTTTCATTTAAAAATATAAAATCATGCAAATTCAAGGTGTACATAGCCAAAGGTAGTGTGGATCCCAACATTAAATTAATTTGAAAAGATTTTTGTTTAAATACTAGGGGGCTCTGCCCCCTACAAGCTACTCTCGTCAACCCCCGTTCAGACACCGCAGACTCTAACAGCACGCTAATTTAATCGGCTTTAAAAAGATTTCAGAAGACTGAATTATAATTTGAACCTGACAATTATAATCTCACGTAATTTTCACCAAACTTTTCTTTCTCTTTTTAATATTCCGTAAAGATACTTTTTCTAGAAATGAAATATTATGATCATCTTAAAATATCAAATAAATGTCTCGCGAAATTTTTAAATTTAAACTGCTTTGCAATATTATTTTTTGTTCATTTTACGTAATGTGTAATGTGACGTAAATTCTCTTATTTAAGACTTCTAACGCATGTTAATGAATTTATTATTTTAGAATATTCTTTCTCTTTTAAAATTCATGTGTAAATATAGTTTTTATTACGTAATTTTCAATGAGTTCCTGCTTTTTATATTTTCTGTTTATAATAGTCACGTGTAAAATAAATTTTTAATTTGAAGCAAACATTATTGTTTGTGCTGTTTATACAGTGGGCAACAGTTTAAATTAATACAATTTTTTTAAATATGTAAAGAAATATCTCCCGAAATGCTGAAAATTTGAATTTAAAATAGAAATAAAATCTCAAAAAATGAGTCAAATTAAAAAACTATATGATGTCTGCACATCGAGAAATTCTGTCGCATAAAATGATCTAAAAATGATTAAATTCCTATGCACAGTTTTTGCTCCTATAAAACTTTTTTAATGGAATGATTTTTTCCAACTTTAGCATTAAATATCTCTTAAAATAACTCTTCTATTTGAAAACTGCCTGCATCAGTGTGTTTATCAAACATTTCTCTATAATACTATCGATTTTCATATTTTTGTATGCAAGTTTTTTTTTAATATTAACGAAGAAAGGCCATGCTTAAGCATTCAAATTGGATGCCGATGCCGATCTGCCAGGAATATCTACGCAGATTTTCATTGGTCCATTTTCAAATCAAAACTTTTTTTTTATATATAGAAGGATATAAATTCATTGAACAATGATTTTAGATATATTTAAGGTTATTACCATGGGCTTGGTCAAATTTAAAAATATAAAATCAAAACAGACTAAAACATGTTTAGTACGCCCAGTATATGATGCTGAAGGCAGTGGAGGATTCCAACTCTAGGTTCATTTGGATAGATTTTCATTTAAAAATATAAAATCATACAATTTAAGGGTATACACTAGGATCGAACAAAAGACTTTCATTTAAATATATTAAAACACTCAACACTGAGTTATTCCATCTCAATTCAGGCAGGCAGTACTGATATGCGTCAATTCACCATCATAGATTTTTTTCAAAAAATTACATTAGTTACAACTAAACAATACATAAAATTTCCCAATAGGATTTTTCCCCAAAAAATTTTTTTCTGTGGTTACAGCACTTTAAAGTTTACGATAAAATTGACAATTTTCGGAAAAACAGAAAAACGCCTCATTTTGAAATGAACACAGTATAAAAAATATTTAACGTATCCAGTCAATTTATTTTTTACAAATAGTTATTAAGCTGAATTTTACTTTAGCATAGTTTTAAAAAATATAGTGACATTTAAAATTAATTTAAAAAAATTGTTTCTAAGTACAAAAAATGGAATTATTACTGATTTAATTTTTTTTTTTCAGAATGAAAAAAAATATTTTAAAGCTAAACATTGATGGTAATCCAAAGACCTTTAAAGGGGAGTTTCACAGTAAATTTTATTTTAAGCCTAAGATGCATGCAACTTTTGCAATTCAATTTCAAATTATGCAAAATTTCGCAAAATCGCTACTTTTGAGATGCAATTTCTCAAAAACACCATTTTTAAAAAATATGATAATATGCTCAATTGATACCTTATTAGTTTCTAATAAATACCTTATAAGCAAATCGTGTGTTTTTGCTTAGAAAATTTTATATGATTTTTTGAAAATAACATGTTGTGTATATTTTTCAAAAGACCAGAAAGTCAAGATTTTTCTTATTTCACTGAATTTATAATTGATTATGAAAGTAATTGGTGGATAGGACAAATCAGTAGCATATCATGAGAACTAAATGACATTACAGTATCATTCATGTACTCCCATGGTCCAGCAAAAGTATTCCAGTGGTCAGAAGAATCGGGAAAGAAATCTGGAATCGATGCCAGGGAGGAAAGAGCATCGATACATCTTTCAACCATCACGTTTGGCGAGTGGTGCCCATTAAATTTGGCAAGTTAGGACAATAAAGTTAATCGCCATGTTTTAAGTGTTACTCGATGCATTCATATTTTATCTTTCCAGATTCTTCTGGCCACAGGGATGCTTTTTCTGGACCATGGGGTATATGAATGATGCTGTAATGCCCCTCAGTTCTCGTCGTATGCTATTGATTTGTGCTATCCACTAATTATTTTCATAAATGCACCCAATGCAATCACCAATTTATAAATCGTGCATTGAATGTTTTGTCATCTGACTGGAGGTTTCAACTTTTGTCAATGCATTTTTAATTGTTCGTCCCATATAACCTTCATTATTTTTAATCATCCAATAATTTTTAGATCGTATACCAACAATACATTTTACATTAGCTTATTCTTTCTCATTATTAGCTCTATAGGCTTGAATAATGTTTCTGTCTAGATGGAGTAGAAGGATACTTTTTTAACAGAGAGAATAGTTAAGCAACAAATGAGACAGAATCTCGGATGGCTCTTATTGGCTCATTTTGGAGATTAAATTTCGTTACATAATGCTTACATAATTCCCCTACAGCATCACATGCATTTTTTTCATGGTCAGTAGCTGAAAAAATCCACTTCTTTAGTACAACTTCATTATTTTTGTGCAATCCATAAAAATAATACTTATTTTTAAAATGTGCTCTATCTCCATCTGATATATACACAATCGATTCCAGTGTTTGTAATTGGTACAACTTAGATAATTCTTTTTTTATATTTTCTATAGCACAAACAGCATGAGCTGTATCATGAGTTATATCAGCAGAAACTACAATAAAACTCTATTTCTTCTCTAAAATATGCTGTACACGTAAATAATGATATTTGAGTATTTTGCCAGTGAAAACTTTGTACTTCATCTGTCAGTATTACCGACCAATTTTTAGCAAAGTCAGAATGTATCACGAGCACAGATTTTTTTTTTTAGATAACTTTACCTCAGCAATTCTTTGTCTCTGATTTTTCCTTGAGTGATAATGAGGAATTGCTTTTCTCACCCAGTGCCTTACATCTTCTAGAATTTTTTTAATCCATACCAACTTTTTTATTAAGTTACCACATTCCCATATAACATATACAACCTCTTCCTCTTCACTCAAATCAAAAACTTCGGCTGTAAGAGTTTCGGTACCCCAGGGACTCACCACACTCTTCGAGCCAACAATTTTCATTGTTTATTTTTCTATATAAGCATTTCATCATCAGATCTTCTTCTCTAATTTGAATGCCTGTTAGATTTTTAAGAGCTACACATATTAATTTCTAATTACTGCAGTAAACAGAACAGCGTACTATTTGTATTGGCTGAATTTAGATAAATTTTGGACGTAATGAATAAAATTTTGATAGTCTTATTTTCATAGAGCAGGGGTGGCCAACTGTGGCATGCTCGACACCACTAAAATTTTATAGTAATCATTTCCTTATCTAATCATCGAATCTCTGCAATTCAAGAAGTCGACTTTTTCTCTAAAATTTTAGTATTATCCAGCGTGCCACAGTTGGCCACCTTTGTCATAGAAGGATTTTCTTTTTGATTAAGTTATGATTCTTTAACAGACTGTTTCATAATACGTTTTACTCTTTTAATTTTCGCACCATCATTTTCAATACAAATAACATCACTTTTGTTTGAACTATCTTTAGTTCAATCTTTGTTATCCTCTAAATAGCAGGACAATGCAACATTTAGTGCTTCTATTGATAAAGGATGTCCAATATAAGGATCAGATTACACATAAACTACTTTTTCTTTTTTAATTTTTCTGGATCTAACTACTAGATATTTTGATACACTTTTTATTAAAAATTATTACATATTATTCTTTTTATTAAAAAATTAATCATATTATAAATTCAGTGAAATAAGAAAAAGCTTGACTTTGTGGTCTTTTGAAAAATGTACATAACGTGTTATTTTCAAAAAATCATATAAAAATTTCTAAGCAAAAACACACGGTTTGCTTATAAGGTATTTATTAGAAACTAATAAGGTATCAATTGAGCCTATTATCAGATTTTTAAAAAATGGTGTTTTTGAGAAATTGCATCTCAAAAGTAGCGATTTTACGAAATTTTGGATAATTTAAAATTGAATTGCAAAAGTTGCATGCATCTTAGGCTTAAAATAAAATTTACTGTGAAACTCCCCTTTAAAGGTCTTTAGATTACCATCAATGTTTAGCTTTAAAATATTTTTTTTCATTCTGAAAAAAAAATCTTAAAATCAATAATAATTCCATTTTTTGTACTTAGAAACAATTTTTTAAAATTAATTTAAAATGTCACTATATTTTTTAAAACTATGCTAAAGTAAAATTCAGCTTAATAACTATTTGTAAAAAATAAATTGACTGGATACGTTTTATAAATATTTTTGATACTGTGTTCATTTCAAAATGAGGCGTTTTTCTGTTTTTCCGAAAATTGTCAATTTTATCGTAAACTTTAAAGTGCTGTAACCACAGAAAAATTTTTTTGGGGGAAAAATCCTATTGGGAAATTTTGTGTATTACTTAGTTGTAACTACTGTAATTTTTTGAAAAAAATCTATGATGATGAATTGACATGTCCTGCCTGAGTTGAAATGGAATTGCTCCACTGATTTTAGGTATATTTTATTTCCATGTGCACGAGCAAAGCCAGGTAGGTCAGCTAGTATATAATAGATATACCCTACATGCATAATAAAGATAAAAGTTAATGCCACAGAAAATAACAAATTAAAACATACACTTACCTAAAATACTTAAGTCAAAAGCTCTCGGATTAGACTCTAATTTATAGGAACAACTTCCATATTCCTAGAACAAAAAAAGGATTTTTAATAAAGTATTACATCGAACAGGTTAAAGAAACACGAATTCTTAAACTTTATACTAAGAATAATTTTCTCTAAAGAACGGATTCTTAAAACTGGGGTACACACAGAAATTTCTGACAGTCAGTGAACCAGTGTAAAAAAATCAACCCTTTTGTATTTATGTATGCATATATTCTTATATAAAATCCATGAGCCAGATAGAAGATATCGATAGAAGCTACGATATAAGACAAAATAAAAATAATCAGAGGAACAAAAAAAGTTATGAACCTTTGCTGAAAAGCAATTATAAAAAATTATCATGTATTATTATTCTTAGTCTAATATACAATAACTAGAAAGATAGCCCGTCAAAAATGATGGAAAATAAGATATAAGGATGCATATATACAACACATATGTAAGAATATGAGCAGTTTTTCTCGTTTGTTCCGCAGTGATAGATGAAAAAATGCATTTTAAAATGTGGAAATATGTTGCCAGAAAATATGCTGCGAAGTTCTTTTCTTTGGCAAGGCCTCCTATACTGGAAAATTACCGAGAATTTAATTTCCGTATCCGGCTATGTAAAGCACATTCAAACTGGGCAGTTAGGAGCTCAGATAGCACAGCGCCATCTAGTGGTGGTTATTTTATTAGTAGCATTGGGATGAAGATATAAAGACATTCATTTTCGTATATTACACTTTAAATTTTGACTCATAGATTTTGAAAAAAAAAAACTTCAATGCGTGGAGTTTAAATTAAATAACGGTGAGCTCGATTATGAAAGATTAAGGGGTTTTCATTGGGAATTTCACCAAATTAGATAGCTATCACCAAGTTGGCCTCATATATGGCAACTTATTTTTGTCACCAAATTTAGCGAAATATCAGCAAATTTGGTGATATTTTGACAAGTTGGTCAACATTTGGCACTATTTTGGCAACCCTGCCCTTAGTACTTTTCAACAATTACTCATTGTTGAAGTTGGTACCGATTTTACCATAGGAAGCCTAACCCTGACATGGCCATGATCAATGAGGCGGTCCAACCGGAATTGTGAGGGACACACAGACTTGGATTTTATATAAATAGATATGAATTATCAGGGGATCCATCTACACTTCAATTCCCGAACCGGTATGGTAAAAATTAACGATAACATGTAGTCAAATTGGCAAATGACAACAAAAATACTTAACTCATATGGAAAAAAAAATTATTTTGGTCATTTACAACAGCAGATAAAGTGGTTTATGGAGAAGGAAAATCTGAAAGAAGGATGTATGGTCATTCGAAAAGAGGACAATTCAATTCACCCTCTGTCCGTTAGGCTCTGTCCTTAAAGTAATACCTAATTCTGATAAAAAAGTCAGAATCTTAGAAATTAAAACAGCAACAGGTATAGGTACAAGCAAGGACTATTTCAAAAGTTTGCCCTCTTCCATTAAATGTTAGCTAATATACATAATCTTGAATGCTTCAAGTAATTGTTTTATTATTGTATGTACATATTTTTTATTTTGAAAGGTTTATTATGCATATTAAGTAGATTGTTGGTGCTTGCCTACCTTCGGAAAGTTTGTTTTTTTTTATTTGAAAAATTGCCTACTTATGTGCATTATATTATACAATATAACTTAAAATTATGAATAACAAATAAAAATATGTATATATTTAAATATTTTGTTTTTTAGGCTCAAAACTCAAAACATACATAAAAATTGCTATAAAATGGCTCTTTTGCAAAACATCAAAACTCAAATTTAAATGTAGATATTTTTATTCTGTAATTTTTATTATGATTAATGAAACTTTCTTGAGGTATTGAAATATTTTCATAACTATAAGTATGTTATTAAAAAACATATAGAAGTTAATGTTTTTAAGCAAAGAAAAATCAAGAAAATACATGACAATTCATAACTTGTATCAACTAAAATGTGAAAAAATAAATTAACTACAATCATAGTAGAGGCACAATACCTAAGTAAAGTCCTTTAGAATATTTTTGCAAAGTTTCATAACTTAACAATTATAATTATTTGAGCTGTGATGTTTTGCAATGAAGCAAAATGTTAAAAATCTCATTTTGAGAAAAAGCAGAAAAAAGAATCTTTTAAAAATAAAAACTCATCTAGATCACATTGAACCAGCAACCATCAGTATTCATATTATACTCGCACCATTTAACAGTTGTCAAACAAATTTTATTTTATAGTAGACTAGGGGGCTCTGCCCCCTACGAGCTACGCTCGTCAACCCCCGTTCAGACCAGGGCTGGCTATTTGCCGGCAAAAAAGGGTTTCTGTCTTGCCAGTGGCAGAAACTGGTTATAACCGGTTTTAACCGGCAGAAACTGGCAACAACTGGCATAAACACATTTCATGACATAATCTGAGACTTTTTTACTAGTATTAAATTCCTTAAGTACATTTTATTCCGTATAAATAACAAATGAAATATTGTGGTTAGTTTTAATTAAAAAATAAATAGATTTGTATTAGAAAAAATGAGTAATGTAACAGATAAAATTTTTGTTATAGTATGGTTATATAATTTTATATGTAAACAATTATTAGAGTATTTTAAAATTTCAGTTTAAAAATCAAATACAAAACTATATCCAATACTTATTTTAAATTAAACAATGAAAAGAAAAGAAAAATATTCAATACTTGCTCAAAATAATTTTCTGTAATTTAACGTAATAATTTAATAATAACACTATAAATTATCTCTCATAGAAATATTATAGTTATATGCGGATCTTGTAATTCCATGAATTTAAAAAACATTTCATTTAAATACAGTATTCAAAGGAACAAATCTGACTTTTTTTTTTTTTTTCAATTTAAGACTGTTATAAGCATAGATCGAATTTTGTGCGAATTTTAGTAAAAAAGCTAAAATCTTTAACAATGATTTTACGCACAAATAACGTATAGACATGACAAAAAACGATTATATGGGATATTTGTGTCGTGTCTGCATGTTATTTGTGCATAAAATCGTTGTTAAAGATTTTAGCTTTTTTATTAAGACTGTTAGTTGAAAATGTTCCAACCACATTTTGCCCTTACAAAACAAACCACTACAAAGGTTCAAAGCAGATTTGATACAGTATTAACCGACTACCATATGCTAACTTATTTACTTCCTCCTAAGTATATGGGATCAAAATTGACATATGAGCATAAAGAAAAGGCAAGGAAATTGCTTTCTGATATTAATCCCAATTTTGTGCCACATATAATATCCTTCGAAGCAAAATCGACTCCTGCCTCAGAACCATATTTCTCCAAGGAAGACCTAGAAAATGTCTTGCCCTTACCTTCTATGTGGTGGTCATCTTTAAAAACGAATACTGGTGAAAATGAGGATTTTTCAAATTTGCATCCTCAATAATGACATTGCCAGCAAGTAATGATAGTCTTGAAAGAATATTTTCAAACTTTTCTTTCATTCAAAACAAAGAAACAGTGTGCTCAGAAAGATTAGCAAAATTTTGTCCTATGCTATGGAATGTTCTGTGGAAAAAGTAATAATAGTATATTTGAGTGGCAATTTTGTTCTTTCAATATTGTAAAATAATTGTGCAAGATATTTCATTAAATTTTTTTTCTGTTATTTATTCTGCTTCAATTATTTACTTATATAATTTCACAAGAATCATAATCTTTAAGTTATTGCATTGCATTATTTATTTAAAAATACTCTGAAAAATACATTTGTTAAAATATCAGATTTTTTTGTAAATTTCTTTTTTTACTTTTAAATAAAAATTCAACTCTAAACAATAATATAAAATAGTTAAACTTGTACATCATCAGACTACCATTGAAAATTTCTGTTTTTCAAGTGAAAAAAAATTAGTACCTATTATTATATAAGCAAAGTATATTTATATGATAATTTTGAAACTTTTTTACAACTTTGAATAACATTCATAATCTTTAATTTTAATTTTTAACTTAATTGTTTACACATCAAATACATGTATGAATTAAGAATCATTGCACATTAAAGTTCTTATTAATATTATTTCTGAGTTTCTGCCAGTTTTTGCCACTTACTGGCAGAAACTAGTTTCTGCCATGCCGGTTTTAACCGGTTATAACCGCTGGTTTTAACCACTTTGGCAGAAACTTGCCAACCCTGGTTCAGACACTGCAGACTCTAACAGCACGCTAATTTGATCGGCTTTAAAAAGATTTCGGAAGATTGAATTATAATTTGAATCTGACAATTATAATCTGATGTAATTTTCACCAAATGTTTCTTTCTCTTTTTAATATTCACATAAAAATGCTTTTGTTAGAAATTAAATATTATGATCATCTTAAAACATCAAATAAATGTCTCGCACAATTTTTAAATTTAAACTGTTTTGCAATATTATTTTTTTCTTCATTTTACGTAATAAGTGTAATGTGACATAAATTCTCCTATTTAATACTTATAACGCATGTTAATGAATTTATTATTTTACAATATTCTTTCTCTTTTAAAATTCACGTGTAAGTATAGTTTTTATGACGTAATTTTCAATGAGTTCCTGCTTTTTATATTTTCTGTTTATAATAGTCACGAGTAAAATAAATTTTTAATTTGAAGCAAACATTATTGTTTGCGCTGTTTATAAAGTTGGCAACAGTTTAAATTAATACAATTTTCTAAATTTTGTAAAAAATATCTCTCGAAAGGCTGAAAATTTGAATTTAAAATAGAAATAAAACCTCAAACAAGTGGGTAAGTGTGATCGCAGATCGCATAGAGGGTTTCGCTTAGTATTTCTTTCAAAACACTATCCTTTTGCAAAATCTGTTAGCTCCACAATTCGGAACTAGGGAGTGCACTCTATTCTAAACAAACATCTGCCCGACAAAACTTCGTTTTAGAACCTATTCGCACTTATATTAGTCGAGGAAACTGACCCTATAAAACTTAAAATAGGAAAGCCCTCCTGGCCAAGTGGAAATAAAATATGAAAGGCTATTGTGCATAAAATGAAAGAGTGGCTGAAGGGTCGTCAAATGATATATCAGATGAGGGGTTTGGGGGAAAATTGACCCCCCCCCTCCCGGAGCCTTCAAGTGAAACTAGTTCACTGTAGCTTAATTAGCGGCTAAGTTAGAAAAAATGCTTAAAAAACACAAGTTAGAGCCCAGAGGAGTCAATAATATAAGACTTTTTGAAAAAATTATCATTTGTCGTGTGATCACAAGTGTTCAGCTATAAGTATGCAAAATTTCATATCCCCAGCTTAATTAGGGCTCAGTTAGAAATAATTGCTTATAATACAGAAGTTGAAGCCCAAAGGGTTAATTATAAGACTTTTTCAAAAATTCATATTTTGTCTTATGATCTGACGCGTTCAGCTATAAGTATGCAAAATTTCATGTCTCCAATTTAATTAGGGGCTCAGTTAGAAAGAATTGATTAAAAAACACAAGCTGGAGTCCAAAGGGTTAAATATAAAACTTTTTCGAAAAAAAAAATTATTTGTTGTGTGGTCTCAGGTGTTCTGCTATAAGTATGCAAAATTTCATGTCTCCAACTTAATTATGGGTCTCATTTAGAAAGAATTGCTTAAAATATATATGTGGGGGATCAAAGGATTAAATGTAAGACTTTTTCAAGATTTTATAATTTGTCGCCGGGCCTCAGGTGTTCTCCTATAAATATGCAAAATTTCAAATCTCCAATTTAAATATGGTCTCAGTTAGAAAGAATTGCTTAAAATACACAAGCTGGAGTTCAAAGGGTTAAATATAAAACGTTTTTCGAAGTTTATTATTTGTCGTGTGATCTGAAGTGTTCAGCTATAAGTATTCAAAATTTCATGTCTCCAACTTAATTATGGGGCTCATTTAGAAAGAATTGCTTAAAATATATATGTGGGAGCTCAAAGGGTTAAATGTAAGACTTTTTCAAGATTTTATGATATGTCGCCTGGCCTCAGGTGTTCTGCTATAAGTATGCGAAATTTCAAATCTCCAATTTAATTATGGTCTCAGTTAGAAAGAATTGCTTAAAATACACAAGCTGGAGTCCAAAGGGTTAAATATGAAATTTTTTTCGAAATTTATTATCTGTCGTGTGATCTGATGTTTTCAGCTATAAGTATGCAAAATTTCAAGTCTCCAATACAATTAGGGGCTCTGTTAAAAAGAATTGATTAAAACACACAAGCTGGAGTCCAAAGGGTTAAATATAAAACTTTTTCGAAATTTATTAGTTGGCGTGTGATCCGAGGCGTTCAGCTATAAGTATGCAAAATTTCAAGTTCCCAATTCACATAGGGACTCTGAGGTGTTTAGCTATCGGAATACAAAATTGCATGCCTCCAATTTGATTAGGAATTCTGTTATAAAGGATTGCTGAAAATACACAAATTGGAGCCCAAAGGGTTAAATATAACACTTTTTCAAAGTTTTATGGTTTGTTGTGTGGGCTCATGTGTTTAACTATAATAATTCAAAATTCCATGTCTCTAACTTAATTAAAGGCTATGTTAGAAAAAATTGCTTAAAATACACACGTTGGAGCCCAAAGGGTTAAATATAAAACTTTTTTCAAAATTTTATGATTTGTCTTGTTGTCTCAGGTATTCAGCTATAAGTATGCGGAATTTCATGGCTCCAACCTTATTAGAGACTGACTTAGAAAGAATTGTTTGAAATACACATGTGGGAGCCCAAAGGGTTAAATTTAAGACTTTTTCAAAATTTTAGGATTTGTCGTTTCATGTGAGGTGTTCAGCTATAAGTACTGAAAATTTCAAGTCTCCAACATGTATAGTTTCTGAGAACGGCCTCTGTGACGGACAGACAGACAAACAAAGGAGTGAGACGAATAGGGTTTCGTCAGATGAACGAAACCCTAAAAATGAGTCAAATTAAAATACTTAATGCAGTCTGCACACCGGGAAATTCTGACGCATAAAATGATCTAAAAATGATTAAATGCCTATGTACAGTTTTTGCTCCTATAAAACTTTTTTAATGGAACGATTTTGTCCAACTTTGGCATTAAATATCTCTTAAAATAATTCTTCGATTTAAAAACTGTCTGCATCAGCGTGTTTATCAAACATTTCTCTATAATTCTACCGATTTTCATATTTTTGTATGCAACAGTTTTTTTAATATTAACTAAGAAAGGCCATGATTAAGCATTCAAATTGGATGTCGATCTGCCAGGAATATCTATGCAGATTTTCATTGGTCCATTTCCAAATCAAAACTTTTTTTTATATATAGAAGGATTAATTTTTTTCGATTTCAAAAACTTGCAACTGACTAATATTAAAATGCCTATAACTCATGTTCTAAGATAGAAATAAAATTTAAACTGATTTAGAATGCTAAAGTGTCATGCTTTAATATTAAACCAAATATGAAAAATCGGATTTTTGGCCGAAAATTGCATTTTAAAAATAGGCAGGTACCTTAAAGGTTAGATAATATGTATAATGTTTGGAAAAGTTGAATATGTAGGAGGTTTTTGGAAGTTAGCCAACTACATAAGATTACTTAATATGCAAGTTTCTGTTGCAATTGTTTATAACATGCAGTTTTTTTTTCATCATCACTTACAATGGTATAAAGTTAATGCAATAAATAAATAAATGAGTAAAGAAAATTTGTTATTTATAAGTAACTTTCATACACAACCTTAAAAATTTCTTCTTTTACATGATGTTTTAAATTTGTATCAGTATGAGTAAGTAGTAATGACAAAAAAAAAAAAAAGATAAATTCATAAATCAAATCTGGGAAAACTAGAAACACTGCAGAACATAAGAACGTTTTTAAAACTAGATTAATACACATAATAAATTAGGAGGAAGAATGTTATTAAATATTAAATAGTTACACATTAATATATCATACCAAGCTAAACTTTATTTTTCAATTTCTCAATATTCTTAAAATGAATCTAGTTTTTATTAACATTATAATTAGTTCTCATTTCCCTAATGGTGCAGATTCCCAAAATCTGGAAAGAGCCAGTGGCTCCTAAACCCAAAAAATCCAGTGGCCACATTATCAAAGAAATGCATAGAAACAGTAGCGCTTACATGGGGGAAAAACTCAGGAATTCAAAGTGAAAAATAATTTATTTAATATATATACATGTACCCCAAACAGTCTAATTAAGTCAAATATGTATATTTAATTTTTAATCACACAATTCTTTTAATTTGGATATAAATTAAGTATAATATAAATCCTAAACTTTGTACAGTCAGATACAGTTAAAAAAAATATGTCATAAGTTAAGCAAACATGGTAGTCAGCAATATTAGGAAAACAATATTTCTTATTTTGATTTTGTCATACAAGGGTACATATGGAAAAAAGAAATTGTGAATGTGTGAGATAATTTTGCACTATAAAAATCTAAATACACTTCAAACATTTGTTTATCCATACGAAAAATTATCTTTAAAAAAAAATCTTATCACAGACTATTAGTAAAATTATAAAAACTCAAACATTTGCGAAGAATACTGCTACTCGAACATATTTAAAGCAATAGTTTGTACTGTTAAACAGTTCATTCTGTTTTATTTATTTTTTTAAATAACAATAAAGTTTGTTATATGTTTTGGTTTTAATCTTTCTTCCTTGGAGTATGTTTAAAAAAATATAGATACTGGTTTTGTAGACAGTTAAAACAGATTGTTCTTCAGAAAAATAACTATTATGCAAAATTATGCGTTGAATTAAAAATTCAATCCATTAAAATATTACCATTTATCAGTAGTATTTAATGATATAAAAAATTAAAAGCTACAAACAGTAAATTTTAAGTTAAAATTTAGACAAATCTTAAATACATTGGTTAACTTATTTTTTTCTACATTAAATTTGGGTGGCGAGATTTCATAGAATCTTCTCACATCATTGTACATAATTTGTAGGAATAAATGTTTCCAATGTAAGGCCTGAACATTTTAAGAATAAACGATTCTCTGTCCTTTTTTGCTCCACATATAAACTAGTATTATTCAGGGATGAAAATAGATTCTGAACATGGACATTTCCATTTAAAAAAAAGTCTATAAAAATCAAAATAAAAAATATATATGAAATAAATATGGAGAAGATTTTTTTTTTTTTTTTTTTTTTTTTTTAGGTTTATAAAATAAATTTAACAATTTCTGATATTCAGGGATGATTTTGAGTATGAGACGATGGAGAAAGATCGAACATTATATTGGCAAAGAGGACTTTTTAAAAGATTTTTTTTTTTTAATCCATGTGGAGACAATAAATTGCAATTTTTGTGACCGATTGCCGATTTTCATGTTTTATTATTCCGACTCCTTGATGAAATTCATAATTTTTTTTTTTTTTTGCAACTGTTTGACGAAAGTTAAGGCCTTTTTCTGCGACTAATTGACAAAATTCGTTATTTTTTCCATAACTCATTAATGAAATTCGCAAATTTTTTTCCATGACTGATAGACGAAATTCCTAATTTTTCTGGGATCAATGGATGAAATTCGCAGGAGTTATTTTTGCAATCACTTGATGAGATTTGCAGTTTTAAACCATGAACGACTGAAGAAATTGGTGACTTTATTTCGTTTGACCGATACACAGTATTTTTCCATGACCAATTTCACAAAATTTCGGATTTTTTTTTTTTTTTTTCCCATGACCAATTGACGAAATTCACAGGAATTGATAGACAAAATTTTCAGCTTTATTTTGTGTGTGATTGTTGAAATTTGTAGTTTTATTTGGAGAGAGATTGACGAACTTTATAGGTCTTTCCATGGTGGTTTTCACAAAGTTTGCGACGGACTGAGGAAATTCCCAAATTCTTTTCACAGCAGGATAAAAAATAAATAAATTAATAATAATAATTTGTGGAATTCTGCTGATTCATAAAAAAATAGCATGCCAATATCTAGTGCCTGCCAGAAAAAACATATCTGAATAATTCCAGAGCTAAAAATTTAATGAGTGAGACCCAAAATTATTATCTTCTCAGAACAAATTGTTCTGCATTTAGAGCTAATTGTGGTATGCCGCCGCTACTGAATTAATTTATGGTACACATCAACACAACTTTTTTTTTTCCTGATTCTGTAGACATTGCAAATTTTTTTTTTTTTTTTTAAATAAAAAAATGGAAAATTTACAGATCCATGCAAATGTGGGACCCATGTTTAATCAATTTTTTAAATTACAGATATTAAAAAAAAGAGGGTAAATATCGCTGAATTTTGGAGGAGAATCCACAGATTTTATTTTAAAAAATTGAAAAGTAGAAATCCATCGTTCAGCGGAAAATGGACATCCCTGTAAAACACATGGTGATATAGACACCGAAAATTAGTAAAGCAAAAAATTTAGCTGCCATGTGGCGACTGGCGACAGTGAATCTGCACCAATACCTTTCTTAATTTATTATCTGACTTTTCATCTTAAAACAGGCACTTAAAAAATATTTATACTTAATAAAAACATATTTTTAAAAATATATTAAACTCTTTAATTTTTATTTTCTTTTTTAAATGCTTAAAATGTATCATTGTTGCAGTTTCACAGCAAGTTGCCATATTAAATCTGTTGTTGTAACCTAAAAGCAGAGATGGGCAGTATCGAAAATACATGTATTTGAAACACATTTTCAAAATACATTTGTATTTTGTATTTTAAGCTGACTAAACAAAAGTATTTTGGCAATGTATTTTGAAATGATTTTTTCAAGTATTTTGTAAATACTCAAAATACATTTCTGTCGATTTCAATCTGCTTCCATAGAAATAAAAGAACCGTCGTTTAAACCGCGAATGTAAGATTCACAAAAGCAAAATAAGCGCCTGTCTGTTTTGTTTTGTCTTATAGGGTTCGTTTCTGGAAGTTAATGTAAACATACTCTTTCAGCTGCTGATACGATAAGGATTAGAATGAATCTTCAGTTTTAATTGAGCATTTATGCTGAATTGTTACAATCCTAACGTTTTAGCTTTTATAATTACAACGTTGCTATGAGAACGACAAAAACTACTCTGGGATAAACAGGAAGAATCATTCAGAGTTTTGCACTGTTAAAAATTTCGGTAAAAACACCGAAAAAAAGTGAGAATCTCTGTAAATTTACACTAGTTCTCGATTAAATGCATTTGATTGAGTTTCTCGATCACCATTTTACAGATATTTCCCTTATCTTATATCTAAATCCCTGTAGGGATTTCCATGTCTTTATTTAAAGATATTTTTCTCTCTGTTAAACTTATAATTCAAAGTACACATTTTAAAATTCTTTTGCAATTTTATTTGAAATATTAAAGAAGAAAATTTAGTTTAAAAATTGTTTTTTTTAAAACTTAGAATAACTTAGAAAGGGAAAAATCATTTTCTCGAAGTTGGTGGGGATTTTTAACGACAATCATTTTGCAGCTTGTTACCTTCAACATATGGCAGAAGCTTGGTAATATTAAAAGTAAATTGCATAGTATTATTTCAAATCTGTTATTATTACAATGCTATTATTATTAGTAGTATTTTATTGGTAAATGCGTTACAAAAAATATATTAATCTTCTAGAAACATATTACACAAAATTAATAAAATAATGAAAACGTAAAAAAAATCACTTTTAAATAATAAATTAAATTTATTCTGTTTATTTTTCTCTCATTTCATAAAAAAAAATTCTTTTAAAAAATATTAGCACATTAAAAAATAAACAGTGTGCGACAATTTAGAAAAATTCTCTAAAACATTGTTGTAAAAAATGAATTAGATTCAAATTTTTTCCATTGAATTTTTTTATTTATTACTTAAACTAGTTAAAAAATTAAAACTGATTAAAAATAATAATAGGTATTATGTATTGGTCTAAAATAATTTAAAATAAACTGTCTACGAATTTTCTAACGAATATATTTGAAGCTAAATCTGTGAAAAGCACAATAGATTTTTCCCCGCTGAATCATAGACATACTTTGAACTGAACATCAACAGCTCCTATAGCTCAGTCAGTAGGGTGTTCTTCTACTACCTGGAGGGCTTGGGTTCAAACCCCAGGACGGCTAGAAACAAATTGTGTAAATCTTAAATGATACAGCAGTTCAAATTTACTCGAAAAATTCAAACTCTTCGAAGCTCGCTAAAAATTGAGTGATTTAATAATTTTGAGAACTAAATTAAATTATTATCATTAACAATAAATTTACAGAGTCTTGTGTATTTTTAACGATGTTAATTTACAGAGTCTACTGTAAATTTACCGAATAACTTCTCTGTTATTTAACATAATCTCTGTTTTTCTAATCTCTGTAATTTTACATAAGACTTAAGATAATGGATTACCCGTAGATTCTCTGTAATTTCACCGAAAAATTTTTTAACATGTGTGCATAGTACTTTTTAAAGAACCATAGAAAGAAATATAATGTAGTGTAAGTTTAAGTAAGTTTAGTAGAAAGAAATGTAATGTATGTTTAAGTCTCCTGATAGAATGGCTGATATTTATCCAGTTCCGGATGATAATGTAGCAAGTGAATTAATGAATTGTGATAGTACACGTTGCGCAATTCATTAGATGGGAAATTTTTTTTAATAATTTCTGTTGATAATAACGGTAAAGTTAAGGCTGCATGCCAAATATGTAAAACAAGATCTACCGTTATAAGTGGAATTTTTGAAGCAACAACTAACTTTAAAACACATTTAAAGATAAGTTGGTTGGTTGGTTGTGTTTATGATGGCCAATTATCAACACGAGGGATATAGACCCTAGGGGGAGGAGTGCCCTTCGTGGGGGGTCTTTCTAAGGGAACCTAACCCGTATTAACGCTTGGAAATCCAAGGTTCGAAAAAAACCATGAAAACTTCGAACGATTAGGCCGACAGGCGCGAATGGGTTCGAACCCAGCACTTCCCGTCTACCAGCTTCGAGAGCAGAACCTCTCGGCCACTGGTGGGGCCATTTAAAGGTAAGATTTTTAGTTTTATACCGTTATACATTGATTGAAACATTTTTTCTAGTTCCTTTTGTATCTGTTTTATCAAAGTTTGGGTACATATTTTAAGCTACCATTATATTCATTTAATTGAGAGCTAATTTTATTACATAAATAGTTATATTTGTTGATATAGAATTCAGATTTTCATTAATTGTATTTATGATTGAGTATATTAAATGTTGGATTTTTAGTTATAGACCTGCCCTTACTGGTGGGGAGGTACATGTTTATATAGCGTGACTTTGTAATTATATATTTTTTTTACTCATTTCATGTTTTATTTTATAGTGTTTATAAAAAAAAAAAATAGCACAGTGAATAAACTGGTGTCCGACCGAAACGAAAGTTGCTGTCTGAAACTGCAGTTTGATTCTTTTTTGAGTTTAGATCGTAAACGAAAGTTTCTCAAATGAGAATTTTAATATCAATAAGAATATTACTTTGGTTAATTACAAAAACATTCGCCTTTAGAAGAATATTTATGATTTTGAA
Organism: Maratus speciosus; assembly: GCA_963932465.1. NCBI lineage: Eukaryota > Metazoa > Arthropoda > Arachnida > Araneae > Salticidae > Maratus > Maratus speciosus. The sequence goes on along the minus strand of OZ010794.1, from coordinate 279,958,752 downwards.
TGCGCTGGTATGTACATATATTTGTTTAGAATAAAATTTAAAAAAGATTAATGAAACATTATTTTGTACGGATTTACAGTCGGACCTCGTTATCCTGACACCCGGTTTTCACTTCACTCCGCTTATCAAGTCAATTTTGCAAAGTCTCGATTTTTAGTATATGATTTTAATGTAAATAAATTCCGGATTTTACGTCGTTGAATAATTTTCAACTCCGGATATCCCGACGGTTTAGGAAAATTGTCCATTTTTTATAATCCATCTTATAAGCCCTGAAATCGGTAGGTTGGTTGGTTGTATTTATGACGGCCAATTATCTGCACGAGGGATATAGGCCCAGGGGGTCTTTCTAAGGGAACCTAACCCGTATTAACGCTTGGAAATCCAAGGTTCGAAGAAAACCACGAAAACTCCGAACGATTAGGCCGAGGGGCGCAATTGGGTTCGAACCCAGCACCTCCCGTCTACCAGCTTCGAGAGCAGAACCTCTCAGCCACTGGTGGGGCCCGGAAATCGGAAATTAAGCACAAGAAATGTCTTAGCCAAATTTTCCTCAAAAGTATTTAAAATACCCATTGAGATAAATGAGAAATTATATTCTTTTCCTTTATCTGAATAAATAAACCCACAGACACTATGAATGATCTACTTAAACACCAGATAGACGTATCCGTCTACTAGTGGTCTTTCTGTTCTGGTTAGGCGGCACATTAATGTGGTTACACGGCGCTTTTCATCCGACTAAAACCGAAGCATTACATTTCATTGAAACTATCAGAAATTATCTAACATGCATTTCTGAAACATCGAATATTGATTACAATTCATTGTATAATATGGAAAAAAGAGCTGTAGGAAGCGCATCCAGGGATAAACAAACCTTAATTCATCAATATTTTATGTAACAATAAAAAAACAAGTCGTTATAAATCTGATTTTTATTCTTTTCAATTTGGTTTTGTGTTTATTTTATTTAATAATAATATTTTATTGCTTAAAATTTCAAAATTGCTTAAGAATTTAAAATTGTCCTAAATTAATTAAAAATACAGATTTTATAAACATATTTTCCCAACTCTGGTTACCGCGGCACTCCGCTTATGACGACACTTTTTCTGGACATTAGAGTGTCGAGAGAACGAGGTTCGACTGTATAAGCATAGAAATTTATACATTATTAATTGTGTAGTTATTTATGTATTCCAAGATTATTTATGTATTCCAAGATTATTTATGTATCAACCGAGATCAATGTTCATTGTACAGAGAGTTTCAAAATTTTTAACATTTGCTTGCAAATTAATATATATATATATATATATCAAGAAAGGATTTTTTAATAGAATAAGTAGTGTATTCATACCTACAGAAAATAAATAGCAATATTTAATTTGCAATCATTATTACAAGTATAGTATGCATATGTTTAAATGCAGTTTTACAATATAAATGATGGAGAGTACGTTATGAGCATTTAACACGTTGAGTGTCACGATGACTGACACTGTAGCTGAATAATTTGCAATGTTTTAAGTAATTTTTAAAAAAGTATAATCCTGTCTGTAATAAATAAAAGGTAAGTAAATTTTAAATAAATTTTCAGTAATTACTTAAAACAATATATATATTTTTAGTTTTATATCATATTTTAGACCGACAGACATCGATGAATGAAGCGTTTTAAACGGAAAGTTCAGTGTCAGTCCCCGGTGACTGATGTGGCGATTAACATGTTAAAGTAATTTTAATACAGTGACTTATTCAAGATTGGTGGAAGACATTTATTATTTATTAAGCACTAAAAAAAATTATTTGCTATCATGATACCCCAAACGTCGTATTTCTACACATTATGATATTCCCAGGATTTAAATGAAAACATTTAACATGTTGTTTATTTATTATTCCTTTTTAAATTATTTATTATTTATTACTCATGGGAAGCATACTCATATTTTCGTTGTAGTGATCGAGGCATTAACAAATTATATGTACTTTTTAACCAACTTCCAACGAAGGAGATTATACAATTCTTTTATATGTTGTTTATGTATACATCCAAGAATAACTATTGAACTAATGCTTCGATTTTCAATCTCTCACTCTTTTTACTTTCCCTTATCTTTACAAGAAGAAAGTATTGGAATTGTGAAAAAATTCGACTTCAGGTTTTCAACGGATTTATATTTTTGAAGGTCCTGAACACCATTTGACTGTTTTTAGGAAATGTCCTATCTGTGAGTTTGTATGTGACACAAATTTTGTGAGCGCTCTATCTCAAGAACTAATGCACAGAGTTTAATAAAACTTTAGATTCAGTTAGACGTTGACATAAGTTGTTGTATATTAGGTTTTAGTGTAAATCTTCGAAGAGGTGGCGCTGCTATGTTGTATTTTTCCCGATTTCCGCAAAAACTCTTATTTCAAGAACTAATGCACGGATTGTCATCAAACATCAGATTCAATTAGACGTTGACACAAGTTGTTGCTGATTAAGTTTTGGTGTAAATTGTGCAACAGGTGGTGCTGCTATACTATATTATTCACGATTTCTGCAAAGAAGCGCTGGAAAGAGCGGAATTCGACGAAAATTATTCATAATGCGTCACAGTTATCAATATTAACGAATGTAATATTTTGAAACTTCTTGGAAAAAACATCTATAACTGTAATCCTCTCCTGATAAAAGAAGGAGAAGTAAGCTTTGTGCGGGAATTCCATACCCAAATCTCTCGCGCATAATATGTTCCGTATAATAATACTCGTACTTACAAATCATAAGACTGCAAGTTTAATAAAAAAATAAAGTCTAATTATTTAGTTAATTTTAAAACTTCGTTTTAAAGAATGTGCTTTGTTTTTTTGCAAACATATATAAGAGGTCTACACGGTCCGAAATTATTGGGTCCAGTCCAAGCCGTAGAAAGATATTTTTAGCCCGGCCCATTCATATTAAAAAAATATATATATTAGCTAGGGATTGACTGAAGCAGCAATTTTGCCGAATACCGAAGCTTCGGTCGAAGTGTATACCGAAGCTTCGGTATTCGGCAACCGAATACTCGAAACTTTTTAATATGCATTTTTGCATATATTAGCTTTTTAAATAAGCTTTAATTGAAATTAAATTATCAATAATTTCATTCAGTTACATTTTTATTCTTAATATAAATCTAATTACACAAAAAAAAATTTAATGACTTCTTTCCACTCACAAATTCATTAGCCCATCACTTATTTTTTATTATTTTATCACTAGTCAATATCCAAAAATAACCTATGAAAGTATTAAACTATATAGGGTATTATTAAGGATAAGGATTGTCAGAAAAACAAAAGTTCATTCAAATACAAAGAAACAATGTTGTCATCAAGCTGATTTACTGATTGTCTAATTCTAATTATAAACATATTGAATAGAAATGTTCTCAAAATACAAAAGGTATCATATCAATTTGTACATTTAACTATTTTCTGTCAAATTATTGACAGAATATTTATATTTTGATTAATATTTTAACATTGTGTTGATGAAGAAAAATTTGAGCGATTTTGAAATAATGGTTATAAAAGCTACTGGATAGGCATAGGGGTATACTTATTTGATGTGTGTATTTTCTTTAATATACACCTTAGATATACAGATATGAACTCTGATATACTTATTTGATGTGTATATTAAAGAAAATACACATTAAATAAATTTAAATAAAAAAAAAAAAAAACTAATGTAGAAGTAAATAAAATTAAATGATAAGGGAAAGATGTGCATCTTCCTTACTTTTTTTCTCTGTTGTAGACAATTGTTTTGATTTCTCACTTATGTAGACTATTTTAGAAAGGAAAAAGTTTTTTTTTAAATTAAAAATGGCCTTTGATTTGTTTTTTGTAGTACAGCTGGCCTCTGAATTCATGCACATAATATTGAAACTCGTTGTTTAGCCTATTCTACTGCTAAGTAAAAGAGAATTCTTCTATTTCTAAGGAAATACTTATCTGAAATTATTCGGCCGAATACTTAAAAGTATTCGGCCGAAGCCGAATATTCGGTTTACATGCCGAACCACCGAATACCGAATCAACTATTCGGTATTCGGTCAATCCCTAATATTAGCCCGACCCGGCATAAAAGTTAAAGATTCGACACGTAGAAAAAACTTATTAACACAGTCCGGTATAAAAAGTAAAATCGCGGAATTAGACCGGCCCGATATAAAAGCTAAATGTTCGGCCTGGCCCTGCTCGTACAAAAACTCGATTAGCCCGGACCAACTCATTTCTAGAAAACATAAATTTTTGTGGCGATATGGATAAAAATCATCTTGTACGAGGAATTCTGACCAAAAATATTCATTTCAGCTTCTTTTCATGTTTATAGACTTCCTTTAAAAGCACCTTTGACTGCGATATTTATTTTTTAAATTAATCTTTATTTTTATCCAAATGTTTTAATTATAATTAATATCGTTAATCTCTATTGCATGCCTGGGAAACTTAAAAATCTGAAAAATGCTATACAGTATAATCTTCTAAGATGGATTTGCACAGGATAGGAGAAATAAATCCATTATAGATAGGTTCCCTTCTAGCAGGTACATAGTTTGTTCTAACAATGTTTGTTGAAACAATTGTTGGGTCGGACCAAATCTGACTGATTTTTGCATAAGCCAGGCCGGGACGGGGTTGGCCAGTGATTTTCATGAGGACTGGGTCGGGACCAATGCTAAAATTTTTGGCTTCTGCAAACGTTTAGGTCAAATCCAGTCCCGGTCCGGTAGGGGGACCCGGGATAAAATGGGTATATTTTATATATTTTTTTATTATTATTTTACCAGCCAAAGTTTCTAAAAATTTAAAGTATGAATGAAATGCTCACATGTCTGGCAATATTTACACTTGGTAAAAACAAACTTGCAATATATATACTGGGCTTGGCAGCCATTTTGTTTTTCAGAAGATAGAATAAAGTGTTTTTAGTGGATGATAAACTTCTTTCCAAAAAAATATACAGGAAGAATTAAAAAAATAAACTGTTTGGATTTTAAAGAAGAAGGATTTTTCTAATAGAAAACTCAAAAAATGAGTAAATTTATTTACTCAAAAAATTTTTATACCATTTTTTGTCACATGGGGTAAAATGAGTATAGGCCATCTTTTTTGTGCGAGTTGAGGTCAAGATATGAATGTATGAATATTTATCAAAATTGAAAGACCTTTGAGAGCAAATTTTTATTGATCCTATGTTTAAAACTGAAATTGTGCTTTGTTATATGAAATTAGGCTATAAATTAGTTGCGAACATCAGTTATCTGCACTACACGTTGGAATGTAAACATTAAAAATTGCTGTTAACAGACAATTTCTCAAAAATCACATTAAATCAAAGTATCGTATTTTCGGCCATAAATTAAATTAAAACACATGTGCTAACTATACTAAATTATTAAATTGGGTGGATTAAAAGAGGACAAAAAGTAAAAAGAGTCGAAGCAACCCATGGAAGTTGAACCAGAGTGACTGCAGTGAATCCAATGATTGGTGACTGAGTCCTTGTGAAATTCAGTGTTAAGAAGTCTGTTCAAGAATTCACAGGTCTTATTATTGTGATATCCCTGATGAAGATGAATTTACTGTGAAGTTTAAAACAAAGTCATCTGCCAAATTATTTTATGTCTTCCCTGAGAAAGACGACATTGCTGATGTGCAGGCACCCTGAATTGTCAAGAAGTCTATCTCAACCAAGCTGCACTATTCGTTGCCAGTATACATTTTGTACATAAATTTTCATTCAGTTATAGCTAGTTAACTTTATAAATTGCTTTTGATTAAAAATATTTTTCAGTTAACTTAATTTCTCATTTTTTCCTACAGATACTCACGCTGATATCTATCTGATTTTGAATTGCATTAAATTAAAAAGAACTTTTAAAATGAAACACTGTTAGAAACATGATTCAGAGCATGGACGTAAATTGATGTAGTGAAAAGATGTAGTGAATTGATGTAGTGTCAGGAGCAGTTTGGGGTGGGAGGAGTGTAGGATAGGATTTTTCGGTACTTGCATCTTATTTCTACTAGTTTCATAACAGGGTTTTTATTTGTCAAGAAAAAAATGTAAACAAACTGAAAGTGGTGGGTTTTTGCCCTCCCTCCAGTTTATATATTATATGACTCAGAGGATGAAGGTACAAAACTTTTAAATGGTTTACACATTAATTATAATGTAATTAAACTTTAACCAGCATATACCCATTTTACCCCGAACCACGGGGTAAAATGGGTATACACCGGGGTAAAATAGGTATATATAAAATACGATGTTACATTCTGATAAAATTTACTTAAAAAGGTGCTAAAATTACATAACAGGTTTTCACAACATGAAAACCGTCAAAGATCTTAAAAACACCCGAGCGCTTTCAACTGCACTGCAACAGTTGTCATCAGGGGAAAATCAGAGGAGTGAAAGTTCATGGAAAATTCTCTGCTTAAGTATCAGTGGACGAGTCTATTTCAAAGGAAGGAAGGAGGGGGGGGGGGGGGGGTAAAAATGAAAATGATTATGTTTCAAAATCGCTAGAAATATCTAGTATGCTATACCAGATCTTAGATATGTTGTAGGATAAAGTATCGTTGCAAGTATTCTTCCTTTGAGTTAAAATTTCTATTGATTCTCTGATTATTGATGTGTAGTAATTTGAAGTATGGGCTATGACTCTTGCTTTACTGAAATCAATGTGAATATCTTGTTTTTGGTTTAATCTGGATAGAGCAGTAGAGGGTTTGTTATACTTTATGTCTGTAATATGTTCTTTTCGTCTGTCTTTAAATTTTCTAGTGGTCATTCCTATGTATTTGAGTTCTTTCTGATTAACTTTGTCTGTGAAAGGTATTACATATATGCCAGAAGTTTCATCGTTAGGGATTGGGTCTATTTTCCGGTGTACAAGATCTTTTAATTTAGCAGATGGTTTTGCGATTACGTATATATTATATTTCTTTAGTGCATAACTAATCCTTTCAAATAACTTAGGTATATAATTAAAACTATAAAACTTGAGATTATTTTTAATGCTATTTCTGGTTGATTCTCTATGCTGAATATCAAAGATTAATTTATCGATACATTGGGGGGGGGGAAACCATTTTCTATTGCAATCTTCTTGATGGTGAGTAACTCTGGTTGTAGGTATTCTCTTGTACAATATTCAATGGCTCTATTTATATAAAATTTATAAGCTGCAGTTTTGTATTTAAGTGGGACATTACTATTGTAGGATATTGTACTATTTGAATTGCATGGTTTCCTGTAAATTTTCCTATCAATATTGTATGTTGTATTATTTCTTATTAATTCTACGTCTAAAAATGGTAAGGATCCTTTTTCTTCGACTTCCAATGTGAATTGTATATTTGAATCTAGGTTATTAGCTGTATTTAAAAAGTCATTCAAAGCGGGGATACCATGGTTCCAAATTAAAAATATGTCATCAACGTAACGCAGCCATAGTTGAGGTTTTAGATTTGATTTACATATAATATCTTTCTCAAGTGGTCTAAGTTTTAGCTCCGCTAATAATCCTGAAATGGGTGAGCCCATTGGGGCACCCTCAGTTTGTTTATAAAATTTCCTATTAAATTGAAAGACATTGTTATTTGTAATCAAGTTAATGCTTGAATTTAAAGTTGTTCTTATGTCATCGTTATATGCCGGGTTATTATCTATGAATTGCTTTATAAGGATTTCTATTTCTTTTACATTTATTGAAGGGTACAGGGATTTGATGTCCATACTTGCAAGTATACTGTTATCACATATATTTTCGTTCTTTATTTTCTCAATAAACTCTCTGGTTGAGTTGACTACAAGATTGGTTGGAGGTAACATTTCTTTAAGTAGCGGTACGAAAACTTTTTCTATGGTATATGTTGGTGCTAAACACTTGGAAACTATAGGTCTAAGAGGGTAGTTGTCCTTATGATCTTTTAAACGTCCAATTAACCTGGGAGTGACAGCAGTTTTATTGATTTTGAGTTTAACTTTCATTTGAGTAGGCCATGTGCCATGTTTAATTAAATCTTGCGCTTTACGGTCGATTGTGGGGTTAGGGTCCTTGTTCAATTCGCTGCAGTTCATTTCATCAATACATTCCTCCATTTTTGAGATATAATCATGAGTATTCATTATTGCTAATTTGTTAGATTTGTCAGTTTGGATTACTATAATTTCAGAGTTACTTTTGAGCTGCTTAATAACATTTAAATCTTTACTGTTATTTTGGGTTTGTTTCTTTAGGTATGAATTTACATTGTTATGTAGAATACTTCTTATTTCCTCCCTCTTTTCACTAGGTGCTGACTGTACAATAACCTCGCAATTAGTTATGACTGATTTTAAGTTTGTTGAATGTTTAAATATGTGTTTTGGACCAAGTTCCAAGACTTTATGAAGTTTGTGGTCAATAACTTTACCCGTGAGGTTTACGTAAGGGACTGGAGTCTTGCGTGGCAAATTATCCTTTAATTTGGCATCACGTAGCTGGTTTATCTTAGAGTAAATGGTCCTTTCCTTTGATATCCTCTGTCTAGATCTATAAAAGTTAATTATTCTCTGGAAATCGTCAAATTCACTGTCATCCATGACTCTTGCTAATTCGCAATATAGATGATACACTTTAAGAGGTAAAACGTCCAAATTTTAAAATTTTATCCTGATATAAGTTCTGAGGCTGTCAAATTCAAATTTATGCTTGATTGTTGGCAATTCTTCATCAATAAGCCGATTATTACATTTCAGAAAGTTTGGTATAACACCATGATGTTTACACAACTGTAAGAATCTAACATTAATAATTTCTCTGTCTAATTTCATTCTTTCACATCTGTACTTCCTCTTTAAAATATTGCGTTCCATTTTGATCCAGTATCGATAATTAATAATATAAAATATAGTTCAAACTATAATTGTTGAACGTCAAATTCACCTTGAAAAACATATAAAATACGATGTTACATTCTGATAAAATTTACTTAAAAAAGTGCTAAAATTACATAACAGGTTTCCACAACATGAAAACCGTCAAAGATCTTAAAAACACCCGAGCGCTTTCAACTGCACTGCAACAGTTGTCATCAGGGGAAAATCAGAGGAGTGAAAGTTCATGGAAAATTCTCTGCTTAAGTATCAGTGGACGAGTCTATTTCAAAGGAAGGGATGAGGGGGGGGGGGGGTAAAAATGAAAATGATTATGTTTCAAAATCGCTAGAAATATCTAGTATGCTATACCAGATCTTAGATATGTTGTAGGATAAAGTATCGTTGCAAGTATTCTTCCTTTGAGTTAAAATTTCTATTGATTCTCTGATTATTGATGTGTAGTAATTTGAAGTATGGGCTATGACTCTTGCTTTACTGAAATCAATGTGAATATCTTGTTTTTGGTTTAATCTGGATAGAGCAGTAGAGGGTTTGTTATACTTTATGTCTGTAATATGTTCTTTTCGTCTGTCTTTAAATTTTCTAGTGGTCATTCCTATGTATTTGAGTTCTTTCTGATTAACTTTGTCTGTGAAAGATATTACATATATGCCAGAAGTTTCATCGTTAGGGATTGGGTCTATTTTCCGGTGTACAAGATCTTTTAATTTAGCAGATGGTTTTGCGATTATGTATATATTATATTTCTTTAGTGCATAACTAATCCTTTCAAATAACTTAGGTATATAATTAAAACTATAAAACTTGAGATTATTTTTAATGCTATTTCTGGTTGATTCTCTATGCTGAATATCAAAGATTAATTTATCGATACATTGGGGGGGGGGGGGGAAACCATTTTCTATTGCAATCTTCTTGATGGTGAGTAACTCTGGTTGTAGGTATTCTCTTGTACAATATTCAATGGCTCTATTTATATAAAATTTATAAGCTGCAGTTTTGTATTTAAGTGGGACATTACTATTGTAGGATATTGTACTATTTGAATTGCATGGTTTCCTGTAAATTTTCCTATCAATATTGTATGTTGTATTATTTCTTATTAATTCTACGTCTAAAAATGGTAAGGATCCTTTTTCTTCGACTTCCAATGTGAATTGTATATTTGAATCTAGGTTATTAGCTGTATTTAAAAAGTCATTCAAAGCGGGGATACCATGGTTCCAAATTAAAAATATGTCATCGACGTAACGCAGCCATAGTTGAGGTTTTAGATTTGATTTACATATAATATCTTTCTCAAGTGGTCTAAGTTTTAGCTCCGCTAATAATCCTGAAATGGGTGAGCCCATTGGGGCACCCTCAGTTTGTTTATAAAATTTCCTATTAAATTGAAAGACATTGTTATTTGTAATCAAGTTAATGTTTGAATTTAAAGTTGTTCTTATGTCATCGTTATATGCCGGGTTATTATCTATGAATTGCTTTATAAGGATTTCTATTTCTTTTACATTTATTGAAGGGTACAGGGATTTGATGTCCATACTTGCAAGTATACTGTTATCACATATATTTTCGTTCTTTATTTTCTCAATAAACTCTCTGGTTGAGTTGACTACAAGATTGGTTGGAGGTAACCAACCAATCTTGTCCAACCAATCTTGTAGTCAACTCAACCAGAGAGTTTATTGAGAAAATAAAGAACGAAAATATATGTGATAACAGTATACTTGCAAGTATGGACATCAAATCCCTGTACCCTTCAATAAATGTAAAAGAAATAGAAATCCTTATAAAGCAATTCATAGATAATAACCCGGCATATAACGATGACATAAGAACAACTTTAAATTCAAGCATTAACTTGATTACAAATAACAATGTCTTTCAATTTAATAGGAAATTTTATAAACAAACTGAGGGTGCCCCAATGGGCTCACCCATTTCAGGATTATTAGCGGAGCTAAAACTTAGACCACTTGAGAAAGATATTATATGTAAATCAAATCTAAAACCTCAACTATGGCTGCGTTACGTCGATGACATATTTTTAATTTGGAACCATGGTATCCCCGCTTTGAATGACTTTTTAAATACAGCTAATAACCTAGATTCAAATATACAATTCACATTGGAAGTCGAAGAAAAAGGATCCTTACCATTTTTAGACGTAGAATTAATAAGAAATAATACAACATACAATATTGATAGGAAAATTTACAGGAAACCATGCAATTCAAATAGTACAATATCCTACAATAGTAATGTCCCACTTAAATACAAAACTGCAGCTTATAAATTTTATATAAATAGAGCCATTGAATATTGTACAAGAGAATACCTACAACCAGAGTTACTCACCATCAAGAAGATTGCAATAGAAAATGGTTTCCCCCCCCCAATGTATCGATAAATTAATCTTTGATATTCAGCATAGAGAATCAACCAAAAATAGCATTAAAAATAATCTCAAGTTTTATAGTTTTAATTATATACCTAAGTTATTTGAAAGGATTAGTTATGCACTAAAGAAATATAATATATACATAATCGCAAAACCATCTGCTAAATTAAAAGATCTTGTACACCGGAAAATAGACCCAATCCCTAACGATGAAACTTCTGGCATATATGTAATACCTTTCACAGACAAAGTTAATCAGAAAGAACTCAAATACATAGGAATGACCACTAGAAAATTTAAAGACAGACGAAAAGAACATATTACAGACATAAAGTATAACAAACCCTCTACTGCTCTACCCAGATTAAACCAAAAACAAGATATTCACATTGATTTCAGTAAAGCAAGAGTCATAGCCCATACTTCAAATTACTACACATCAATAATCAGAGAATCAATAGAAATTTTAACTCAAAGGAAGAATACTTGCAACGATACTTTATCCTACAACATATCTAAGATCTGGTATAGCATACTAGATATTTCTAGCGATTTTGAAACATAATCATTTTCATTTTTACCCCCCCCCCCTCCTCCCTTCCTTTGAAATAGACTCGTCCACTGATACTTAAGCAGAGAATTTTCCATGAACTTTCACTCCTCTGATTTTCCCCTGATGACAACTGTTGCAGTGCAGTTGAAAGCGCTCGGGTGTTTTTAAGATCTTTGACGGTTTTCATGTTGTGGAAACCTGTTATGTAATTTTAGCACCTTTTTAAGTAAATTTTATCAGAATGTAACATCGTATTTTATATGTTTTTCAAGGTGAATTTGACGTTCAACAATTATAGTTTGAACTATATTTTATATTATTAATTATCGATACTGGATCAAAATGGAACGCAATATTTTAAAGAGGAAGTACAGATGTGAAAGAATGAAATTAGACAGAGAAATTATTAATGTTAGATTCTTACAGTTGTGTAAACATCATGGTGTTATACCAAACTTTCTGAAATGTAATAATCGGTTTATTGATGAAGAATTGCCAACAATCAAGCATAAATTTGAATTTGACAGCCTCAGAACTTATATCAGGATAAAATTTAAAAATTTGGACGTTTTATCTCTTAAAGTGTATCATTTATATTGCGAATTAGCAAGAGTCATGGATGACAGTGAATTTGACGATTTCCAGAGAATAATTAACTTTTATAGATCTAGACAGAGGATATCAAAGGAAAGGACCATTTACTCTAAGATAAACCAGCTACGTGATGCCAAATTAAAGGATAATTTGCCACGCAAGACTCCAGTCCCTTACGTAAACCTCACCGGTAAAGTTATTGACCACAAACTTCATAAAGTCTTGGAACTTGGTCCAAAACATATATTTAAACATTCAACAAACTTAAAATCAGTCATAACTAATTGCGAGGTTATTGTACAGTCAGCACCTAGTGAAAAGAGGGAGGAAATAAGAAGTATTCTACATAACAATGTAAATTCATACCTAAAGAAACAAACCCAAAATAACAGTAAAGATTTAAATGTTATTAAGCAGCTCAAAAGTAACTCTGAAATTATAGTAATCCAAACTGACAAATCTAACAAATTAGCAATAATGAATACTCATGATTATACCTCAAAAATGGAGGAATGTATTGATGAAATGAACTGCAGCGAATTGAACAAGGACCCTAACCCCACAATCGACCGTAAAGCGCAAGATTTAATTAAACATGGCACATGGCCTACTCAAATGAAAGTTAAACTCAAAATCAATAAAACTGCTGTCACTCCCAGGTTAATTGGACGTTTAAAAGATCATAAGGACAACTACCCTCTTAGACCTATAGTTTCCAAGTGTTTAGCACCAACATATACCATAGAAAAAGTTTTCGTACCGCTACTTAAAGAAATGTTACCTCCAACCAATCTTGTAGTCAACTCAACCAGAGAGTTTATTGAGAAAATAAAGAACGAAAATATATGTGATAACAGTATACTTGCAAGTATGGACATCAAATCCCTGTACCCTTCAATAAATGTAAAAGAAATAGAAATCCTTATAAAGCAATTCATAGATAATAACCCGGTATATAACGATGACATAAGAACAACTTTAAATTCAAGCATTAACTTGATTACAAATAACAATGTCTTTCAATTTAATAGGAAATTTTATAAACAAACTGAGGGTGCCCCAATGGGCTCACCCATTTCAGGATTATTAGCGGAGCTAAAACTTAGACCACTTGAGAAAGATATTATATGTAAATCAAATCTAAAACCTCAACTATGGCTGCGTTACGTCGATGACATATTTTTAATTTGGAACCATGGTATCCCCGCTTTGAATGACTTTTTAAATACAGCTAATAACCTAGATTCAAATATACAATTCACATTGGAAGTCGAAGAAAAAGGATCCTTACCATTTTTAGACGTAGAATTAATAAGAAATAATACAACATACAATATTGATAGGAAAATTTACAGGAAACCATGCAATTCAAATAGTACAATATCCTACAATAGTAATGTCCCACTTAAATACAAAACTGCAGCTTATAAATTTTATATAAATAGAGCCATTGAATATTGTACAAGAGAATACCTACAACCAGAGTTACTCACCATCAAGAAGATTGCAATAGAAAATGGTTTCCCCCCCCCAATGTATCGATAAATTAATCTTTGATATTCAGCATAGAGAATCAACCAGAAATAGCATTAAAAATAATCTCAAGTTTTATAGTTTTAATTATATACCTAAGTTATTTGAAAGGATTAGTTATGCACTAAAGAAATATAATATATACGTAAACGCAAAACCATCTGCTAAATTAAAAGATCTTGTACACCGGAAAATAGACCCAATCCCTAACGATGAAACTTCTGGCATATATGTAATACCTTTCACAGACAAAGTTAATCAGAAAGAACTCAAATACATAGGAATGACCACTAGAAAATTTAAAGACAGACGAAAAGAACATATTACAGACATAAAGTATAACAAACCCTCTACTGCTCTATCCAGATTAAACCAAAAACAAGATATTCACATTGATTTCAGTAAAGCAAGAGTCATAGCCCATACTTCAAATTACTACACATCAATAATCAGAGAATCAATAGAAATTTTAACTCAAAGGAAGAATACTTGCAACGATACTTTATCCTACAACATATCTAAGATCTGGTATAGCATACTAGATATTTCTAGCGATTTTGAAACATAATCATTTTCATTTTTACCCCCCCCCCCCCCCCCCTCCTCCCTTCCTTTGAAATAGACTCGTCCACTGATACTTAAGCAGAGAATTTTCCATGAACTTTCACTCCTCTGATTTTCTCCTGATGACAACTGTTGCAGTGCAGTTGAAAGCGCTCGGGTGTTTTTAAGATCTTTGGCAGTTTTCATGTTGTGAAAACCTGTTATGTAATTTTAGCACTTTTTTAAATAAATTTTATCAGAATGTAACATCGTATTTTATATGTTTTTCAAGGTGAATTTGACGTTCAACAATTATAGTTTGAACTATATTTTATAAAATAGGTATAGTCTTTTACACAAAAATTAAAACAAAAAGGAAACAAAAATTATGTTTAATTTAGACCTAAGATACATAATGTAAAAAATATTGAACAAAAACATGATTATATTTCATTAATGTTTCTGCTATGAAACATTAAAATTAAAAAAGCTGTTTTTTATACCTATTTTACCCCGGGTGACCCTATGGAAGAAATAAGTGAGGCTCAGCACGAGTCTGCAGAAAAAGTAAAGCCCGGAACCCGAAAGAGTGATGACGGGGCCCATCAGAGCCTATCCTTCAAAAAAATAAATAAATAAATAAACCCAATACCCAGGCCGGACCATACCGGAACGACTGAAGAGCAGGTCCGGCCCGGCCCGAATGTCGTGAATAAAAATTGGCCCTAAACCAGACAGCTGACGGTGCTGGGCACTCTCTGTGCAAACTCTAATCTTATACACAAACTTTTTTAAAATTTCAGATGTATTTTGTATTTTAAATGTATTTTGAAAATACATGTATTTTGTATTTGGAATTTTTGTAATTCGAAAAGTATTTTGTATTTTAGGTTCAAAAACTAATGTATTTTGTATCGAAAATGATTTTTCAATGTATTTTGCCCAACTCTACCTAAAAGAATATTTGGTGATTTACTACTTGTGCCCAGCTAACAGAAAAATGTCTCAAAATTAATTTAAAATTAAGTTTAAAATTATTAAAATGCTATATTATCATCAGAAACACACCTGTGTACCTAATTTTTAGAATTTATTATTAATAATTTGAATGAAGAATTGATTACAAAATTCCATCTTTAGATACATGAACCAAGTTAATTTAAATAAGAGTAAAAAAACAGATGCTATTATAGAAACAAAGGATATGATTCACTGAAATCAATTTAATCATTTAATTATCAGACCCCACCACTCTCTTCCTTTCCCCATTATTTTCTGATTTTCTAATTAAAATGACTAGGGATTTAAGCAAAAAAAAAAATCTTTTAGTTAGTTTCCTATGCACCTTAAACTTATAGCAAATATGCAGGATTATAATTTAACAACAATTTAAATTTAATAACAATTTAACTTAATATTTAAACTTACCTGCAACTGATCTAACACAGAAACTAGGGGTTTTATGCCTTGCTTGTCACAAGCTGCAACATAGGCTGTAGTAAGTGTGTTGAGAGTATTTCCATAAACTAGAAAAGACAGATGAAAGTTTCACTAATAGAAAAGAAAACATACATGCTTTGCACTAATAAAAATCACATATGACAAGAGTATTAAAAGATTCAAACGTTTATTACAATACATTCATTGAAATTCAAATTTTAAAAGCCAGCTTGACTTACTAAACATAAAAATGTGGGTCAGTACATAAGAAAAATCACAAATTATTAAATTGTATGTTTATTAGAACATTGGCATATAATATGGAAATAATATATAAATATTATTAGTGATACTATTTTCCCTAGCAGCTACTATAAATAATTATTTTAAAGAAAACTAAAATACAGTAGACTCCCTCAAATCCGCAACCCTAAAATCCAAAATTCATCACAGATGTAAACAATGAAACTTTCAGTTCAGATGTACGGTCAAAATTACAGACTTTTTTTATCTATCTTCAATAGAAGAAAGTATTGTAATTGAATTTTTTTTTTACTTTCGGTTTTCGACAGTTTTACACGTTTTAGGAGTCAGAGATCCCAAAAAACATGTTTATAGAAAATGTTTGTCTGTCTGTCGCCATTGTACCATCAAAAAGTGTATGAAGTTATGCATAGAATAGAAAGGGATTTTTGAATGAAAGGGAAAGAATTGAAGGGGTGGAAAATCAAAAATATATTTCTGTAGCAGGTTTGGAGCAGTAAATGTCAGTTTTGGAGCGGGTTCATTGCATTTTGTAGCAACTCCAAATTAAAAATAAATATGCTTTGTTAATGAACTTCTCTTTACCATGTGCATATACCGGGTGATTCAAAAGTCTGGTTAGAAAGTAAAACATGATAAAAAAAGATCTATGGATCGCAGAGACATACGATTTGCAGATAAAGATCCAGCATGGTACGGGATTTTGTATAGCACCAACAAAAAAATTAGTTCAATATCTCGATAATAGAGGGCGCTATTACAGATAATTCCACATTGCTCACAAAACGCAAGGTTTGGATACAAAAAAGTGTACATGCAGTATTCACTAATGTTTTTGTATCCAAATCTTGCATTGTGTAAGCAATATGGAATTATTCCATGCAATTATCTGTAATAGTGCTATCTAGTATCGATATTTTGAACTTATATCTTTGTTGGTGCCATACAAAATCCCGTACCAAGCTGAATCTGTATCTGCAAAGTGCCTGTCTCTCCGATTCATAGATCTTTTTTTATCGCGTTTTACTTTCGCACCAGACTTTTGAACCACCCGGTATACAATTTCAACAGTGTTAAATGTTAAAACAGGAAAAAAAGTTAATATACTTATTTGAGAATTTCAAAATTTGTAGTAGTAACAGATGAACTGACTTTCTGCATTCCAGTAAATGCATAATAAACATATCATGTACTGACAAGAAATGTTTTACAACTTTAGAATTTAAAAAATGTGGTTTATTTATAAATTTGAACACTTTAGAAAAAAGGCTGCATGGATTTAAGTTAAAAGCAGAATGTAATAAGTTAAATATAAGTTTATTTACAGTAGTTATTGTATATTTTTTGGCAAATGACAATAAAAATTTGTTCGTAAATTTAAATAACGAAAGCAATATCTATAACTGTCAGTAATCACTAGATTGCACAGCGGATTTTCTTTTTAAAAAGTAGTATAAGTCAATAATGGCATTTAAAAATCAGGGTCAAAAACATTTAACTCCATGGCCAAATGCATTGTGGACTTTGTGAAGAGCGATTACTTCTATATCAACAGTATTATTGTTGATTTCATGCAATTTGTTTTTTACACTCTTCTTGACATTAATCCATCGCTAAAGAAACCAATCTTTTGGCTAATTGGATAAAGCTCATTTTATAGTAATCAACAAATCTTCTGATTTAGTATTTGTGCAGCAGGATAAACTACAGTTCTGTATCACCATTTAATGGTTTTGTAGTAGGACAAAACTTATGTTTTAGCATTGAAATAAAATAGTATTTTCTATTTTTCAATAAAAACCAAGGATATTTTCTATAATGTTATCAAAGTGGGTATTTTTAACTTAATTTTAGGACGCTACAGTCCTGAAGAAGTCTTTATGCCTCAAAAATCATTAACTCAAGATGTGACATTTATCAAAAAATGCGGTTTAATTCCAAACAGTTTCAGTAATCGGCCTTACCAATTTCATGCTTTTACATCTATAAAAAAAAAAGTTTGTGGATGTGTCAGAAAGTTCTGCATTGTTGAGGAAGCTAAAAGTATTGTTTGAGAACAGCCTTAATGCTGAATATATTTTCAATAATGCTTATTTTTCAGACATGGTGCATCAGATGTGGAGTAATCATCCATTTTGGATTAAGATATGCAATATTATAAAAGCTGAAATTTAAGACAATGAATCTGTAGCATAATTCATTATTCAGTTAAGATATAAATTTTAAACTTTCATGATGATGTATATCTTAGCTACATGTCTCGTTGTCAAGCCTATACAAAGTTCATATATGAAGTTTTTTTGTTTTATTTTTAATTCTAATTTTTTTAGATTACGAAATTTTCATTTTTGGAGCAGAATGTAGCAGGAACTCAAAATTGGAGCAACTGGAGCAGATTTTCCATCCCTGAATTGAACAGATTTTTTTTTTTTTTAAGTTTTTGGCTATAGCAAGCAGATTCTTCCTTCATTTGGAAAAAATTCGCCAGAAGGGGGTGCTGTAATAGCAATTTCGAATATTGTACCATCAAAAAGTTTATGAAGTTATGCATAGAATTGAACTAAATTTTTTGTATATGTTTTTGGTCATGGCACGAAGATCCTCCCTGAATTTGGACAAATTCTGCCAGAAGGGGGCGCTGTAATAGCAATTTTGATTATTGTACCACCGAAAAGTGTATGAAATTATGAATAGAATTGAACCAAAAAACAGGTTTGGTCTATTGCCCCAAACAAATGTACATAAATTACTTCCCACCCCTCTCCCAGTATTACGAATATTGACCTGTTTTTTTTATTTAAAAATTGCCAGCAGCATTCCTCATCGTTAGACGACAATAGCTTGGTACTAGGCGACACTAGTATCTCCTTCTTTCCATGTTATTTTATGCTCTGCTATAAACAGTTACTGTTTGAAAGGCATTGTTATATGTTTTTTTAAGTATTGGACATACCTACCTCAAGGACAATTTGACAGGGTGCCCAGCTCCTTTTTGACTACTTTATGTACCTGGTAGCCATTTTTAAAAATTTAAGTGCACAGTGGTCATTACTGCTCTTTTTGATGTACCCTTTCTTGTGAAAAACGTTAATTGCCATAAGAAAAAAACTGTGATTTCCATGAATTGGCCGAGGGAAAAAGGGGTCTCTAAAAAAAATCTCTAAATTTGTCAATCAGTCGTGTGAAAATATCGTGAAATTCATAGATTAGTTGAGGGAATGTTTGAAAATTCGCCAGTCGTTCTGGAAAATATCACAAAATTCTACTGACAAAAGGGCACTCTAAACAAACCAATTCAAAATATGTTTTTAAAACAGGACACAAGAGTGCCCTTTTTGAGAACAATGTGCCTTTTTTTATTAAATTCCTGTCCAGCGGTCCATTTGAATCTAGAGTCAACACTAGAAAATTTTATTTTTGATTCAAAATACTGAAATGGACTTTTTTGCACAGACAATACTGCTGTTGTATATGTAATTTCACAGGTATCTGTAAAAAATGAGTATAATGTATTGATCAGTTCAATTCATTTCCTTTGGTGACAAAAATTGGCAAATTTTACGATTATTTTAATCAGAAGGACTATTGATACATTTATTCATTATTTTAAATACAAAGACATGGCAATATGAAATTGAAAGATTTCTTTTTTTAAACCCTTTTTTTTCCTATTCAGAACATCACATGGTATTTAACATTTATCAATTTGAATTGGCAAGCATACCTTTAAATTTATTGAAGAGTTTGCACTATAATAAAATAATTACCTTTTATAATCATAATATAATATGAGATTGTTATTTGTTACATAAAGCTATTGTTTAAAAGGTGTTTAGCAGACTTAGATAAAATGTAAAACTGTCTGCAAACTCAAATAATTTCTTAAAAATTTTCTGCAGAAAAATGCCACGCCCCTCCCAAGTCCTGTATCGTCGATAACCGCAAAAGTAAAAAAGTCCTCTTTCCAATCCCTCACGTTACGTTACATGCTCTCAACCCCCCCCCCCCCCCCCCCCACTCCAGTTTTCTGAATTAGACTTTATTGAAAAGAGGATAATGTTTACTAAGATATTAAAACCGAATTCCCTTTACGAATGTAAAAAAGTCACTGCAAATCGCAGAGAAATGCTAAACAAGCGCATAAACATTTGCTAAAATTTCCAACCAAATAAACTTTATTTAAAAGAGATCAACATTTAACATTTACTTTTCAACACAAAATTTATTTTTAATCTGTTAAATTAATCTGCAAAGCCTAAAATAATCTGCAGCACCTGCTTCGGTGCTGCACTGTTTCTGCTACCGGCCCTCGCAAAAAAAAAAAAGCATTGTACCTCCCGTTCCGGCATAAGCCCCGCACTTCCAATATTTTTAAGTTTTAAAAATATATATGCCACGGCTCTTCTTCCATGGTACATGGCAAATAATTTCTAGATAGCTTTTTTTATCTGCAGACCTTCTCACAAGTCTGTGACGGGCCTCGCACAGATTCTCCGCCTGGGGTCTTAATAATTTTTTTTTATGAAAAATTTGTAAAAAAAAAAAAAAAACATCAGAACTGTCTGCAAACTTTGAAAATTTTCTGTGAACGGCATTCGCATGTTTGTCTATATTATCTGACTCTGGTGTTTAGGGGAGAGTAGTAATGAATGGGCCATTAACAAAATATGAAAAAGTATTTGAATAAAATTATTTTAGATGCCACCAATAGATGAGGCTATTTGTTCTACAAAACTCATCAAATTTTCCATTGTTTGGGAGAAGCCATTTTCCCACTAGAGTAGGATGGTCAAGAATCTGATTGAAAAGTAATTTTTTTCCCTTTTCAGTAAAATAAATAAGCTAAAAAGTATCTACTATTTCATTGCAGATATGTGTATTAGAAAGTCTCTGCATATCTGTAAACTAATTTTAGGATGTATTTAGATGTTATTTGAATTTAATGTATTAAAAAAACCTGAATATATTCCAGAAGTATAGATGGGGCTGAATGAGCCACTATTTCATGGTCATGAATGGGTCACCTTTGCCCTGATCATGAAAATATGGTTTTTCTTTCTTTTTTTCTGATTTTCTCTTTAATATGAAACATAACTGATTGTAATAGATTTAGATTAAATTACTGTCTAGTTAGAATAGGTTTATAGCGATGTCTAAAAAATAATTTGCACATTTTCATCCCAAGAAATATCGGTCATTTATTAGAAACATAAGTTAAATTGTATAAATGATTAAGGTGAACTGCCCAGTTGTTGACCACACCTACCAGTATTTTTCCATTTGATATAAAACTAGAATAATTATTTATATTCTGAATCTGATGGGTAGAATAAATAATACCAGAAATTTAAACTAAATAGTCAATTAATACTAATAGGCAGTTCCAACCCTGTCGTTTAATATTAATTTTGAAAAATATAAATTTTGTTAAATCATAATGTGTATTATCTATTATTTTTATGTATATTTTACATTCTTTCTTTCTTATAATATCATTATTTGGTCATTTTTCTGCTACAATTATGCTATTTAATAATATCACTTTTGATGTTCATAAATTTTGATAAGCATTGTGTATTAGTTGATCATATCATGTCAAGTACCATTCATTTTATCATATTTGGTGCATAATAGATTAATTCCACATTTTTTCATGGAATTCATTTAGTGGCCCATTCATTACCTTCAATGGCCCATTCAGCCCCATGGGTGGGGATGAATGGGCCAAATTTCTATATTTTTATTTTCTATTATCATTCATTATAGACATTTTCTAATCCAATTTTTATGACTTTTTTATATAATCAAATAAGTAAAGTAACTGAAGAGCCAAAAAAAAATTATTAGAAAAAATTACAAAAATTAAAAACTAAAAATTGGCCCATTCATTACCGCTCTCCCCTACTTGTTTTTGCACATTAGAGAAAGGTCCACAATACATATGTGTACACAAACAAATGTGCCATTCCATGCATTCAGACATAAAAAATGCACAAAAACATAGATTTATAATTTTAAAATACTTAAACTGAACCAAATACTTCCTTTAAAAGTTACCTGTACACAAGTATCAGAAAATTTAAAAAATACTAACAGTGGTTTTAAATATGAAAGAAAAAATAATAACTAAACGTGTCAAACATGAGTGTCACACATTATGAAACTTGAAATTTAAAATTGAATTCGCTGGCTTATATTGGAATTTTGAAAACCACTTTTACATAAACGAACAACGGCAAAGAATTTTAAATATTATGATATTAAGTAACAAACTGCTGGGTTTTTTATTGGTATTGGACATAAATATGCAAAATACTTAACAGTATTAGAAGTAAATACACAATTTGTTTAAACAATATAAGCTAAGCTATATACTCTTATTTTTCTACTTCTGCACAGCTTACTTTATAACCTTTAAAATAATTTTTTTAAAGGAAAAATTAAAATAAATTTTATCACTTGTATCTTCATTTGTGTAGAACTGACCTAATATAAATTATGACTCATTTCAATTACAGCTAAAATATTAAATAGAATGCTTTATCTGATGAGGAAAAGCATAAAATTGAAAAACTGCTAGTTTACATTCAAAATATGCACTGAATCTAATTTGACAAATTTTTCTTTTTCTTTTTTGATTAGCTAAAGTGCTGCTACTGGCAACTAGCCAGAGGGAACACTGACAGCAACATCCTAGACTGAAGTACAAAAAAAATAATAATTAATCACCTCTGGAAAAGGTTAAATTAAAATGCTAGTCACATTTAAAATGATTCAATTTCAGCATCTGTGACCCATATCTTCTTTTACAAATTCTAAGAAATAATTTGTAGAGTAATTTACAAATGAAAAGATGTTTGTAATTTAAAAATACATTTTATTTTTAAATGAGAAAGAAAAACATATCAAGATATAATTTTTAATTCATATTGCAAATACACTATACGTAATAAAAAAGATTTTAGTTCTTTTTTTTTAATAAAAAATGTTTTTAAATCAATTTTATGAAAATGATTGCAATCTTTGCAAAATATTTTGAAATAAAGTCAAAACAATGAACTAGAATGTTAAAAGGACTTTGGGGAAGTGTAATATTTCTTATAGTCAAAAGAAAGCCTATTGTTTTTATTAATTGATTTGCTTCATCTATTAGTACTGATACTTTTCAGTATGAAATTAAATATATTTATAAGTCTAGATCACTGTACTACAGGGATAAGGACGACAAATTTATTGATTTAGAAATCTATGAACAGCTTTGTTATAAACTCGATAACATTTTACGTAACGCAAAAGAGGAAAACGCCGTTAAAATTGAATATTTTTCTTAAATACGGTAGACCTGAACGGAAGAAGATTTAATTTTGCTCATTGACTAATCATAACAAAAATAAGGTTTTAATTACAGGGATAAGGTCACTTAGAAAATCACAAATTTAAATTTTCGAAAGATCTCTTTAATTTAATTAAAATTCTGGCACATTGATAGTAAATATATGTTACCTTTGGACCACGGATCAGGTGGCTCCAAATAACAAGTTACCAAAGATTCATCATCAGGGAAATGAACTCTATTATGTGGTTTTCGTTTCTTTTTTGAAGAAACATTAGTTTGTTTTATTTGTTCAGTCGGAGTTGATGGGGCTGATAATGACGCAGAACTCATTTTTCACAATATCAACATTGATTAAATTCACAGCAAGCTTAAATCTTTAGAAAATAATTATGTCAGATAAATAGATAAATTACAGAAATTCATAAATAATACAATGTTTGTTGACACCATAACTTATACAAGAGTAAATAACATTGTGATCAGTATACACACGATGAGTCAACACGGAATGAGTTTTAACAAATTCCAAAATTAGGCAAAAAGACAGTGATGAATTTCACAGTGATAATCACATGATAATATATGCTTTAGAAGCAAGACTATTTCGTAAACTTGAATTGAAATATCGCAAAATGGTTAAATATTGCCATATTAAAAAGAAAATTCAAAATTTTAGGTCCTTGGGGGCAAAAATATATCTGTGATCTTAGATAATACTTTTTTTTTTTTAATTTTGTCACCAAGAAAGGCCATGGCCTTTCCTGGAGGCCTTCCATGACGTCAAACTTGTGTTCTGAGTGCACTCGACGTCACTTAGAAGAAGCTAGGCTGACGAAAAAGGCAGTCTGCCGGATCACTTGAGTCACGTGATGTTTTTTCGCTACGCAGGTGCTGGAAAAGTACCAGTATTCAGGCGCATGAAGAGAGCATTAGACGCGCCACACACCAGGGAGACAGGCGACGAAAAAACGTGAGGCATGCGACAATTTCACCCTGTTAACAAAGAAAAAACCGGTTTGAACAGCAGAATTTGCCTGCTGTCTCACAATTATCGTCGCTTGTCTCTCTGGTGTCTGGCACGTCTTACGTGACTGTAGCGTCTAAAGGGAAAGAGCGCGAAATTTGCGCTCTTGGAAAAGCTGAGGAAAAATCTTTTTTCCTCAGCCTTTTGTTAAAAGACTATGATTTGTGTACGAAAATATCATCGCGTGACTGCACAGACAATCACCTCATCGAGTTCACGGCTGAAATTCCAGGATTAGTTAAAACTCGATTAGCATATTAAAATGCAACTGTTCTGCTAAGTCATATCTTGGTGGAAAACACCTGCAAATACGATTTTAGTGGTTGACTGGTAGGGTTAGCATTGTGTTTTCCTGCTCCCAGTTCTCCATGTTTTCATACTGTAATGGAATAAATGTATACGAAACATTATAAACCTTTACTAGATAACTTAGGCTTTAATCAGCATAGAACAGAGCATACAAAAACATACAGCCTGGCTGCCAAATCGCTATTCGCAAAAGTAGTGTTGCCACTGCAATAACATATATATATATAAAAGGCTAAAAACCCTTTAAAATTCCAAATTAAAATTCAAAAATTTAAATTAAAATCCGAAGTCTCTTTCTTTTAACTTTAAACTATTTTTAAAACCAGTTTCTCCCCTTGTAACTTTGTTTCCCAGCAATACATCTTATTACTTTCAGAGATCATTTTAGGACGATTCTTAAAAGTGAAACTGCTAATCTAAGCGCTTTTTGCAGGCATCTGTGGGTAGGGCTGATACGTCACAGTTCCTGGCAATTGTGCGGGTCTTGACCACAGATCAATCAAAACTTAATGAACCAATTAAATTAGATGTTCCTCCCAAATTAATACCCACACAGCACACTTGGTTACAGCAATGTCTCAAAGACATCGCAACATCCCTTTATTGTCACGTCTCAGTGCGATGTAACTAGAGCATCTCCGAGATGACAAGAAAGACTGTCGCTGAGATCATCTCTTGCGACATAATGGAGACACAAGCTGCCGTTTTCGCCCATGCGCAAATACCTCCAAGTTACTGGCGCATGCGTGAACTTAATGGCGTCAAAGATAATTTGTAGTGAAGGATGTGCGCGTGCAATGTGATTGCTCCCTGTTTGGATTTGATATTGTGTATTGTTTTTACTATTTCTAAAGTGGTGCTTGGATCATTTGGGACAACAGCCTGCCGCTATCACTGAGCTCGACAGTAGAACGGAGGGCTAACTCCCTATTCTGATACATTGAATCCAGCGGTCCGCCCATGAATACAATGCCAAAGATTTTCGAATGAAAATTTTTTGGCAAAACATAGATTTTCTTCAGTTTGGAAATTTTTAATTAACTATCTGGAAGAAGTATAGTGTTTTGTTGTTTGTGTGTGTGCGGGGGGGTGGGAGAAGATAATAAAATTATAAGAGCCTCCTGACATTTATATTTTTACAATAAAGTTTATGAATATATTATTTATCTGTGTCATAAATATTGATTTTTTTTATTGTTTTGATGAAGGGCAATCCTAAGAATATACTTAGAATAAACACTAATACATCATTTCGTCTCATACTATTATATAAATAGGGGCTCATCATATGAGTTTTCTTTTTTTTCTGTTATTTGATTGAATTGATATAATAGAAATATTTATTCAACAATAGGTATTAAAGTTTATCATTTACTGCTTTAAAAGTATATATATATAAATATATATATATTTTTTTTTTAAGCTAAAGGATATATTTAAATTTTTAGAGGGGGGGGGGGATTCAATATATTACTTAATAAGTTTTCTTAACAATACTAAAGAAATTATAATGTGTACATTCTACTATAAAAATAAGCTTGCAAATATTGTAATGTAAAAAAATTAGCATTTTATGGAGGTCTACTTTTAAATGATTAACAGTTGATCTTCATCAAGTATAAAATGCTTGCATTCATAAATATGAGTTTTTTTTAACTAATTAAGTTTGAATCAATACAATTAATAGAGTGAAATAATGAAATATATATGATGTAAAACAAGCAACTCAGGAGAAATTGATTGAAAAAAAAATGTCGTTTTATAGTTTGTTTAAAATGGATGAGAAAAAAAATCTAAACAAACTTAGAATAAACCCTAATACATCTCTTTGTCTCATACTATTATATAAATAGTATTGCTCATCATAAAACATGTATTGTATGAGTTTTCTTTTTGCTGTTATTTGGTTGAATTGATATAACAGAAATATTTATTAAACAATAGTTATTAAAGTTTATCATTTGCTGCTTTAAAAGTATATATTTGATTTTTTTTTTTTTTTTTTTTTAGCTAAAGGATATATTTAAATTTTTATTTGTTTATTTTTTGTAAATCTGCCCCTATACAGATTAAAGAAAATACACAATGCAAAAAAGCTGACTGAAATTACTACATAATTTGAGAGTACATCATATTGAAACTTATTTAGTTTAGTATTGTTGTTTATGTGTGGGTGGGATAATAGAATTATAAGTGTCTCCAGACATTTATATTTTTGAAATAAAGTTTACATTTTTTTTTCTCCTGTGTCTGGGTCAAAAATATTGAATTTTTTTGCTTTTATGAAGAGCAATTATCAAATTTCTTATTAAATGTAATTAAATATGAGGGTGGGGGTTATGGCTTTTATAGAGCTAAATTTTTTGAATCGGTAAACTGTTGTTTGCTAAGATAATAAAATTGTATTTGTCATTGATATTTTTGGATAATAAATACTTATGAAAATATTGTGATTATATACATATATCAGGCTTTATTTATCATTTAAAAATTCTGTGTATAAAATAAGCAGGAATATTTTAATTTCAACCTGTTGGTATAATAAGGTTTGTTTTTGTTTATATTCAAAAGCTTATGTTTAATTTATAAAAAAATAAATTATAAAAAAAAATATGTATATTCATAGTTGCCAACTTTTACGCCTTTTTGCTACCACTAAAATTTAATAAAGATTTTCGCCTTCATTAATCGTGATATTTTGACTATTAAATACGACAATATTTTCTATAAAATTTTAGTGGTAGGAAGAAAGCGTAAAAGTTGGCAGCTATGTATATTAAAAGTTACAAAATATTTAACATCTGCATGAGGAATAATAAATTAATAATTATTTGCTAGAAACATATTGTTTTTATCTATACGATAAATTTCTTTAATTCTAATAGAGCACGTTGATTTATAATTACTGAAGATAATTGTTAAACTTTGCAAATTCGAAGTAGATAAAAAAAATTCCATAGTAATTAACATCGGGTTATTTGTAAATAATTGCAATAAAAATAGTTATTACAAATAATGAAATTATCTATATTAGAGTACGTAAAACTTGTGTATATATGCAAAAAGATTTATCAATATCATGTTTATGATTCGGATAAACAAATTTTGAAACTTATTTAGCCGAATTATTTTAATCTGTAGCTATGTGGAGTTTTATCATTAATCAAGTATTTATTTATTTATAACATAATATCATAGTACAACAAGCTGGGAAATTTAACCCTTTTCACTCCAAAGACTCTGTCGGGGAAAAAAAGCGGGGGGAATATATTGCTTAATAAGTTTCCTTAATAATACTTAAGAAATTAATGTGTAAATTTGGATTATAAAAATAAGTTTGCAAATATTGTAATGTATAAAAATTAGTATTTTATGGCGATCTACTTTAAAGGATGTTTAACAATTTATCTCCATCAGATATAAAATGCTTGCATTCATAAATATGAGTTTTTTTAAATAATTAAGTTTGAATCAATGCAATTCATAGATTGAAATAGTGAAATATATATGATGTAAAACAAGCAGCTCGGGAGCATTTGACCGAAAAAAAAATTCTGTTTAAAATTGATGAGCAGAATTGTAAACAAACATAGAATAAACACAAAGCACCTCTTCATTTGATGCTATTATTTAATAGTATTGCTCATCATAAATCATGTATTGTATAAGTTTTCTTTTCTTTTTTTCTGTTTGGTTGAATTGATATAATAGAAATATTTACTCAACAATAGTTATTAAAGTTTATCATTTGCTGCTTTAAGAAAACATATTTTAATTTTTTTTAGCTAAAGAATATATTTAAATAAAATCATATGACGAAATGCAATATTTCACCTTGATTCAATCACAAAATATTCAATATGAACTTTAAAATGCTCACTGTTTTACTTAAAACGCAGCAAAAAAATAATAATAATATAGATGTTACAATTTAACAAATTACAAATGTACAGATTTTACAAATTTAAAATAAATTGTACATTTTTTAACTTGTAACATCTATATTATTATTTTTTTTGTTCGTCTTTTAAGTAAAACAGTGAATTTTGTAAAGTTTATATTGTATATTTTGGTATATATTTAAATTTTTATTTATTTATTTTTTCTTTTTTTGTAAATCTACACCTATAGAGAATAAGGAAAACTCATACTACAAAAAAAAAAAAAAAAAAAAAAAAAAAAAAAAAAAAAAGCTGGATGAAATTCTACATAATCTGAGAGACATAATACTGAAACTTATTTCTGTGTGGAGAAGATAACAGAATTATAAGTGTCTCCAGACATTTATGTATTACAGTAAAATTTATATTTTTTGTAAACAAACATAGAATAAACACCAATTCGTTTCATACTACCGTATGAATATAAACCATATTATTGATATAATATATTATACAATAGTATAGCTCATCATAGAGGTTTCTAGAGAAAGTTATCGCAATCATAATACAATAAAATAATTGAATTTCTATGCAAGAATAAGTGGATTTCATTGCAAGATTTTATTAAATACAAGAAAATTTAAAAATCAGATAAAAAATATTTAACATTTACTTGGGCTAGCTTCAGTTAAGTGCGGCCCTAAAGGAAAAAAAAACAACTGTAGAGCAAAATACAGCAACAAAAGGGTGATGGGAAGGGGGGGGGGGTGAGCTTGCATGTCAGTAGACCAATTTTCACCACTATTTCTGTTGAGTAATCTCCTCCTTGTTTAATGAAAGAAATTCTGTTATTAAATAAGGTATGTTAAGAGAAAGAAGGGCAGTATCACATCCAGACTGCTATTCAGGAATAGTGGCAATAATTAGCATGTGAGTTTGCCAATATTGTATATCATCATTGTCTGAGAGTAAGGGAGGAGTAGACTCAAACTGTATCTTTATCCTGGACTCTCACTTATGGGTGGTCGGTATGCATATCATAATCCATACAACTCTTCATCTCATATTATTATACCATCACACTGTTCATTTTAAATTTCTTTATGAGTTTTTTATTATAAAAAATGTATTAGGAAAGATTCGGGAAACATTTACTAGCATATTACCTATACAATATTTTTTTTAAAAACTGATCAGGCTTTGTTGATATATATCAATGGATATATTTCTCGATGGATTTTGATGTATATTTATTTTTAAAATATCAAGATTTTTGGTATTTTCGTAAACTTGATGTTTATTTTCAAAATATCAAGATGTTTGATGTTTTGTATATTTGATATTTATTTTCAAAATATCACTGAGCAAGATGATTTTAACATTTTCAATTAAAACAAGTGTAAATGAAATTTTTAATTGTTATTAACTGTATCATTCTACAGATAAAAAACTTTGTCTCTGGCTCTGGCAGTGACTTTTTTATAAAAAGAAAACAAATATTTTTCCCGAGTTTTATGTTTGAAGCTTTTATTTTTAAATGTAGAACTAATAATTAGGCGAGATAATTAATTCAAAACAGCCATTGAAAGATATACTGTCTAATTTAGATAATCAGTTATATACAGCTTCATTAGAAAATAATCTTTTCCTATATTGGTTCAGTTTAGTATAAACTATAGGTAATACATGTTAGGAAATAAAAAATAAGACAAGCTTACATTTATATTAAAATTATTTAATTTAAAAACTATTTTGTATTTAAAATTTTGTTTTACAAATTTCTGATTTCTTGATATTTGACACTGAATACTATAATATATATATATATATATATATATATATTAATAACTGCGTAAATAAAATTTTATCTGTTTTCAGTTAGGTAATCTTCAATTTTGTTCTAAGTAGAAAAAAGAAAGAAAGAAGGAAAAGAAAAGCAATGCATTTTTAGAATATTGTTTAAGTAAATTTTCATGTTAAGTGCAATATGTTTTAGTTTCTAATTTATATTATGCTTGAAAAAATTACTGTCAGCAGTGAGTTAACTATTTTGAAATATCGGATATTTTTGATATTTTCGAAAATACCATGATATTTATGAAACCTGAAACCGATTATATCAATTATAAATTTTACTGTTTGAACACTATTCTAATAATTTAAGTACTACTCAGAATACTGATGATAATATTGTGAAATATGGTTCTCCAACATAATCCCCGAGTATCCAAAACAAGAGAAAAAAAAAATCCTAATGGAGAAGATCTGGGTCGAGCTACGATGACGTCGTAAGGTCTTCGACCTAAACCCCAGATATCCAGGACTCTGAGAGAAAAAGAAAAAAAACAAGAACTGCGTAATAGACTCTTTCTCTCGTCAGATCATCTCGTGTTTTTATCTGTGTATTACGTGTTTTAGGTAGCTTTCTTTACAAAAAAGCTACCTATTGCAGCCGTTCGGAGGAAAGCGATTTCAAAAAATTTTGGTATATTTTCATCGATCATGACCCCCAGACCCCGAAACCACCCTTCGTTCAAAATTGATATATATATATATATATCTGACCTATGTCACACTGTAACTCCCGTAATTATGAACCGATTTCGATGTAATTCGGTGTATACATAGTACATACCAATGTCTCGACCGAGTTCGTTGGCCAGCTTCATCCGCCGTTTTGTTTCAAAATGGCGGCCATTTAAAATTTTTAAAAAAATTTAAAACTTGAAATGTGGTACCAAAAAATTAAAAATGGAAAAATATTTTTTTCTTATGTATTTGACCTTTATACAAAGATTCCGGAGCAGTTTTTGTTTCGTCTATATCTTAAAAAATGGCTGAGTTATAGCATTTTGAATTTCTAGCGTGGCTGACATTTTGAAACGTCCTGAATTTTGTCACGCGATAAAAGGCGTATTTATGAACCGATTTGGATGTAATTCGGTGTGTACATAGTACATACCAATCTCTCGACCGAGTTCGTTGGCCAGCTTCATCCGCCATTTTGTTTCAAAATGGCGGCCATTTAAAATGTTTTTAAAAATTTTAAATTTGAAATGTGGTACCAAAAAATTGAAAATGGAAAAATATTTTTGTCTTATGTATTTTACCTTTATACAAAGATTTCGGAGCAGTTTTTGTTTCGTCTATATCTTAAAAAATGGCTGAGTTATAGCATTTTGAATTTCTAGCGTGGCTGACATTTTGAAACGTCCTGAATTTTGTCACGCGATAAAAGGCGTATTTATGAACCGATTTGGATGTAACTTCGTTTATACGTAGTACATACCAATGTCTCGACCGGGTTCGTTGGCCAGCTTCACCCGCCATCTTGTTTAAAAATGGCGGCCATTTAAATTTTTAAGAAAAATTTAAATTTGAAATGTGGTACCAAAAATTGAAAATTAAAAAAAATATTTTCTTCTTATGCGTTTGACCTTGATAAAAAGATTCGGGAGCAGTTTTTGTTTCGTCTATATCTTAAGAAATGGCTGAGTTATAGCATTTTGAATTTCTAGCGTGGCTGATATTTTGAAACGTCCTGATTTTTCTCACGTAATAACAGGCGTATTTATGAACCGACTTGGATGTACCTTGGTGTGTACATAGTACATACAAATGTCTCGACCGAGTTCGTTGGCCAGCTTCATCCGCCATCTTGTTTCAAAATGACGGCCATTTAAAAAAATTAAAAAATAAAAAAATTTAAATGAGATACCAAAAAATTGGAAAATGAAAAAGATTTTTTTTGTATGTGTTTGACCTTAATACAAAGATTCCGGAACAGTTTTTCTTTCGTCTATATCTAAAAAAAAATGGTTGAGTAATAGCATTTTGAATTTCTCTTGTGGCTGACATTTTAAAACGACCTGATTTTTGTCACGCGATAACAGGCGTATTTATGAACCTATTTGGATGTAACTTGGTCTGTACATAGTACATACCAATGTCTCGACCGAGTTCGTTGGCCAGCTTCATTCGCCATCTTGTTCCAAAAGGGTTGCCACTTAAAAAAATTAAATTTAAAATTTAAAATGAGGTATTAAAAAATTGGAAAATGAAAAAGATTTTTTTTATGTGTTAGGCCTTGATACAAAGATTCCGGAGCAGTTTTTGTTTCTGAAAATTTGTTCTTTTGTTGATATCTTAAAAAATGGTTGATTTATAGCACTTTGAATTTCTAGCATGGCTAACATTTTGAAACGATCTTGTATTTGTCACGCGATAACACACGTATTCGCCCATTTCGATGTAAGAAGGCATGTGGATAGTATACATCAACACCTCGACCAAGTTCGCTGGCCAGATTCATCAGCCATCTTGTTTCAAAATGGCGGCCATTAAATTAAAAAAAATATATATATTTAAAGTGAGGTGCAAAAAAATTAGAAATTGAAAAAGGTTTCTTTCTTAAGTATTTGATCTTGATATAAGGATTCAGGAGCATTTTTTGTTTGTGTTTACCTTAAAAAATGGCTCAGATATAGCAGTTTCAATTTCTATTGTGGGTGACATTTTGAAAAATCTGATTTTTTGCATGCGACAGCACTCCTATATATTAACCGATTCCGATGTGAGTGAGCATGTGCACAGCAATTACTAAGGTCTCGACCAAGTTCACTGCTTAGCCTCATCCACCATGTTGTCTTAAAATGACAGGCACTTTAAGAAATTGCCGAATTTGGCAGCCAAATATAAGTTACTTTAAAGAAAAGCAGCTTGGATAAAGCTGACTAATTTCGCGAAATTCTCATTCATTATATTGATAAAAATTAGTATTGAATCTCCTATATTCGGTTTCCACTAAATTGAGCTTCGTGTGTTTGCATGATATAAGTTGTTTTTTTTTTAAATAAGGATTATGAAAGCTACCTCTTCCTCCCGGCACTGGCCGGAAGGACTTTTTAACTCGCTCCTAAAGCGACATTCTTATTTTGTAACCTGTGAATCCTATATATATGATTTAATTAAACAGGATTCAAATAGAGAAACCGTCCCTTCTTACTGATTTTTGTGTGCTTGACACCCAATTAAAATCATCTACCTTTTATTCCCAAACAGCAGCAGAAAGAACGAAAACTACGGTGGATCGACTGTGAAAAATTACAGGTTTGTTATTTAACGAAATTGACCTGCAAATTAAAAGAGAAGAGGTAAGCCTTTTGCCTTATCATTGTATAATTGAAACTAAATACATACAACTGTATAGAAGAGCATAAATAATTACATAGATAGAAAATGCTCAGTAAATTATTTAAGTAGAAATGTTGTAGTCATTACCTAAATGATAAAGATTCGACAATGTCTATTTAATATTACTAACAAAATAAGATTTCGAGACTGATTTTGTGCTCGATAACAATAACAAATACAAAAAGTAAAATATTGTAGGTCAAAAAAAAAAAAAAGAAAAAAAAAGAAAAAATATTTATTATGACATCGTATAAAGATAATCAATTTATTGAAAAACTGAATGCATCGAACTACGCCAACTGGCGCTTCAAGATTCAGATGCTGCTAACCAAAGATGATCTCATAGAAGCAGTTACAGAAACTGCTCCTGCCATGACCGATGCTAAATGGGCAGATTGGAACAAAAGGGATAAAAAAGCGCGTGCTCTTATAAATTTGAGCATTGAAGACGCGCAAATAATACACATAAAACATTTAGAAATTGCTCGCGAAACTTGGGATAAACTAAAAGAAATTCATGAAAGAGAATCACTTTCTAGTAAATTATTTCTACTAAGAAAATTGTACAATACTAAACTAAGTGAAAACGGTGACATGCAACAACATATTACTAACATACTCGAACTGATTGACAAATTAGCCGCAATTGGTGAACGCATAAGCGATTCACATATATCAGCGATAATGCTATGTTCATTGCCCAGGTCATACGACGTTTTGATCACCGCTCTTGAATCACGTCCAGAAACTGACCTGACGCCTAATTTTCTGAGAACAAAATTAATAGATGAATACCAGCGAAGAATAGAAAATACTGACATGTCACAAAATGCATCCAAAGCATACAAAATTACGAAAAATTCGGCATACGCCAGTAATAGAAAAGAAAACAAATACTGCACTCATTGCAAAATGCGGAACCATAATACCGCCCAATGCTGGTTCATCAAGAAACAAAAACAAAATCTATACACTCAGCAGCATGGCAACCATCCTCATCCAAACAGATATAATTATCAAAAACAAAACTCAACACAACTTTGCTTTGAGAAAACTAACACAAATGATAGGAATGAAGCATACAATTTCAAAATGAAAAACGTAACGACGTGGCATTCCTAGTGGAAAAAAGTGATACAAACACTTGGGTAATTGATAGTGATAGTTCAAACCACATAACAAATGATAAAACATTGTTTTCAAGATTTAACGAAAATGCCGAAACTGAAATAACTGTTGCTAACGGTAAAAAATTAAAGGCATACGGTTCTGGCGACATAAAAATTCAAACGGAAGATAACAGTGAACAAATCACGCTCAAAAATGTGCTGTAAAATATACATACCTAAAATAGAAACTAATCTACTTTCAGTCAGTAAAGCGACTCAAAACGGTTGTGAAGTAACTTTCGAAAAGGAAAAATGTAGCATAATAAACGATGGCAAAACAATATTAGAAGGAAAATTGAGAAATAACCTGTATGAAATAAATTTCGCTAGTGATACGAAAAATCAAAATTACGTAAACATGGCATACACCTGTCAAAATCCCAACTGCATTGACCTATGGCACCGCAGAATGGGACACCGCAGTTATCAAGCAATTAAAGAAATGCAAAATAATCAACTGGTCACCGGTGTGACAATAAATAACTGCAAACATGAAAATACATGTGAAATATGTATTAAAGCAAAAACAACAGAAGCTCCGTACCCCAAACAAGCAAAATACAGGGCTACACGAAAAACCGAGTTAATTCACTCTGATGTATGTGGGCCGATACAGACCCCTACAATAGGCGGCAAAACATACTTCGTAACATTCATAGATGATAAAACCAGATTCTGCATAATATACTTAATGTCTAGGAAATGTGAAGTATTCGAAAAGTTTAAAGATTACGTATCTCTAGTATACAACAAATTCGGCAGATACCCAAACATAATCAGATCGGACAATGGTGGCGAATACACCAGTGCCGAAATGGAACAGTATCTTAAGGATAAGGGTATAGAACATCAACTGACAGTTCCACATTCTCCCAGCCAAAACGGAGTTGCGGAACGCAAGAATAGATATTTACTTGAGATGACCCGCAGTATGTTAATTGAAGCTAATTTACCGCACAAACTATGGGGAGAAGCGATAACTACAGCCAACCACATTCAAAATCGCTTACCTACAAAATCTAACGACATCACGCCTTACGAGGGATGGATAAACAGAAAACCTAATCTCCACTACCTAAGAGTATTTGGCTGCCCGGCCTATACTCACATTAACAAATCAAAACGCGGAAAACTAGACGAAACTGCACAGCTAGGAAAATTTGTCGGATACGACAATAGAAGCAAAGGTTACCGAGTGTATACTAATGATGGTAAAGTAATATTAACCAGATCAATAAAATTCCTCGAAAGTAAACTCCCATACATACAAAACGACAATAATCCAGAAGTAACCAAATCAAAAAATTCAGAAAACGAACAACTAATGGAAGACAACCCACACGAAATACTAGTAAAAATCACACCTGCAGAATGCGAACCATCAGTGCCCAAACAATCAACTAACGAACCGCGAAGATCGGAACGATCCAATAGAGGAGTACCGCCCGATCGCTTCGCGTACACCGTTAAGACAAACACAATTTATGAGCCCAAAGATTGGGATGACATGATAAGCATTCAAAATCCAATTGAGAGGCAGAATTGGCTAAAAGCCGCTCAAGAAGAAATAAATTCGCTAAAGGAAAACAACACTTGGAACTAGTGGAACCTCCACAAGGAAAGAAAGTCATCGGCAGCAAATGGACTTTCAAAGTCAAATACGATGACCAGGGAAACGTTAAAAGGTACAAAGCACGCCTCGTCGCGAAAGGCTTCCTGCAAAAATATGGTGAGAATTACGATGAGACATTTGCCCCAGTGGTGTCTCACACGACAATCCGAACCTTTCTAGCCGCAGCCACATACCACGGATTTGACGTACACCATCTTGACATTAAGACCGCTTTTCTACACGGCGAACTTGACGAAGACATCTACATGACACAACCCGAAGGTCATGAAATATCAAATCAAAACAACAAAGTATGCAAATTGTCAAAGGCTATATATGGCTTAAAACAGGCAGCAAGAGCCTGGAACATCAAAATTAGCGACACTCTAAAACAAATGAATTTTATTCAAAGTACAGTAGACACTTGTTTGTTTACACGAAAGAATGAAAACAAAGAAGATACCATTTACATAATAGTTTACGTTGACGACCTTTTGATTGCAGGAAATAGAGAAAACATTGAAAAATTCATAGAAAGATTGAAAAGTCAATTCAAACTTAGCGACTTAGGTGAAGTAAGCAACTATCTAGGAATAAACATAAAGAAGATAACAAACGGATATGCTCTAAATCAGACAACAAAAATTAACGAAATAACAAGCAAATTTAACTTAACCGAAAGCAAGCCATATAGTACTCCCATGGATGCCGCATACCTGAGAATAAACGATAACAGCAATTTACTCCCAAACAATCATAAATACCGGCAAGGAATCGGTGCACTATTGTACATAGCGACCGTAACAAGACCCGACATCCTGACCGCAGTCAATATACTCAGTCGAAAAAACGAAAATCCGACAGAGACCGACTGGAAAGCTTTAAAGCGCGTCATTCGATACTTAAACGCAACAAAAAATCTACACTTAATAATAGACACAGAATTGGCCCCAGTCCTTGAGGCATATTCAGACGCGAACTGGGCACAAGATCCAGAGACAAGGAAATCAACATCGGGAAACATATTTTTAATTGGAAAGAACCCCATTCATTGGCTGTCTAAACGCCAATCATGTATTGACCAATCGTCCGCTGAGGCGGAATATGTTGCAGCTGCAACTGCTGCAGATGAAATCGTCTGGCTAACAAGACTTTTAGAAAATCTAGATCTTCCACAAAAACATCCAATAACTCTCTTCGAGGACAATCTTTCAACAATAAAAATGACAGAGTCAGAAAAGCACTCCAACAGGACCAAACACATCGACGTAAAGTTCCACCTCATAAAGAACTTAGTGGAAACAGGCATCATAGAACTTCAATACTGTGCCAGCAAAGCCATGGTTGCGGACGTGCTAACTAAGCCCGCACCCAAACCTGACTTCCTAAAAAACCGCGAAAGACTCAAACTATTAGATTTTCCTCCACTCAGGGATTAAGGGGGGTATATTGTGAAATATGGTTCTCCAACATAATCCCCGAGTATCCAAAACAAGAGAAAAGAAAAAAAATCCTAATGGAGAAGATCTGGGTCGAGCTACGATGACGTCGTAAGGTCATCGACCTAAACCCCAGATATCCAGGACTCTGAGAGAAAAAGAAAAAAACAAGAACTGCGTAATAGACTCTTTCTCTCGTCAGATCATCTCGTGTTTTTATCTGTGTATTACGTGTTTTTAACTCGCTCCTAAAGCGACATTCTTATTTTGTAACCTGTGAATCCTATATATCTGATTTAATTAAACAGGATTCAAATAGAGAAACCGTCCCTTCTTACTGATTTTTGTGTGCTTGACACCCAATTAAAATCGTCTACCTTTTATTCCCAAACAGCAGCAGAAAGAACGAAAACTACGGTGGATCGACTGTGAAAAATTACAGGTTTGTTATTTAACGAAATTGACCTGCAAATTAAAAGAGAAGAGGTAAGCCTTATCATTGTATAATTGAAACTAAATACATACAACTGTATAGAAGAGCATAAATAATTACATAGATAGAAAATGCTCAGTAAATTATTTAAGTAGAAATGTTGTAATCATTACCTAAATGATAAAGATTCGACAATGTCTATTTAATATTACTAACAGATAAAAGTCCACGAAAACTGATTTTCAGAATAGACAAAGATTTAGGATGGTAGAGTCTTGCAATTAAATACGATAGTAAAGCCACTTAGTCTGTGGATTATATTTAGAAAGAATATGCTACTGCATTAAGTACATTTTCAGCAAATATTCAGCCTTAGATCACATTTTTCTGTATGCCTCAGATTTTATGGAAATCGCACTGACTTCCAATACCATAAAAAAACATTGTATTTCTGTAAATGCAAGAAAATTTAGGGTTGGCCTGAATGGTTAAAACCAAGTATATTTTTTTACGTAAAGTACAGCAATTAAAGTGTTATAGGGCAAGGGTTGTGAGTCTGGATATCAGTAGGTCGATTGTTACCACTATTTCTGTATAATAATCTTTGACATAAATTCTGCTTTTAAAAAGATAAAGATAGCTTTTTGGAAGTAGTGGTGACAATTGGTGTTTGAGTTTGCCAATATCGTGTGTCACCACTGTCCTAGAAGGCCTCTAATTCAACTTAATTATTATCCTGGACTCACACATATGGATGATCGGCCTGAATACCATAACCCATACTCTTTGTCTGATACTTTTATATAATTATGCGTAATAAACTTCTTCATGAATTATTTAGTAGCGATGTATTCTACGCATACAATACATTTTTTAAAGTAATTATCGATTAAAAATTTTAGTATTCAAACACAATTCCACTAATTTGAATACCTGGAATATAAAGTGATACAAGTCCATAAAAACTGATTTTTAGAAATTTAGAGTAGGATAAAATATTTGCGATAAAGTAAAGGAAAAATACAGTACTCTATTAAGAAGCTACTCCGTCAGGCGAAAACACCCGTTCGCTAATGTTAATCCAATGGAAGAAATTTTGTAAGATATCTCGTCTGAATTTCAGTATTTTTAAATCTTTTTATTATTTTAGCATTGGATAGCTGAGATCGATCTCTACATCTGCCGTTTCTTACTTTTTCGATTTTATTTCAGGTATTTTTTACCGGGACACTTTCACTTTCGGAACCGGTTTCGAAAGGGCAAGCATACTCATAAAAGAAATTTTTCAACAAAATCGAAAAAGTAAAAAACGGCCATTGTACAGACCAACCTCAACTATCCAATGCAAAAAAAAAAAAAAAAAAAAAAAAAAAAAAAAAAAAAAAAATCATTTAAAAATATTGAAATGCAAACAAGATATCTTTAAAAATTTCTTCCATAGGATTAGCATTAGCTAGCGGGTCTTTTCGCGTGACTGAAGTATTTTTTTAAGAGTTCTATCACGTGTATTATGCATGCTAAAAAATCATGCATACTAAATTTGCATTTCTATTTTATTAGAGGATACAAGAAGATTTAAGATTCGAGAAGAAAATTTTTGATGTACTACATAGATGTCACTAATACTATATTTCTATTATTTTCTAATTCAAAATATCCTGAATGAAAAATAATAGAAATATGAAATTGAGTTATTCTGTGATGCATTTGAAGGGCACACTGGGGCAGCTACAGATTAGCCCCCCACTTGTAAGTGGGGACATGAACGATAATTTGTTTTAATTATAGCAAAATAACAGTAACAAAAATGTCATAGGGTGAACCTGCATGTCAGCAGGCCAATTATCACCAGTGTTTCCGAATAGTAATCTTTGCCTTATTTAATGCCAGAAATTTATCAAATTAGGTGAATATTGCTATTCAGAAGTAGTGGTGACAATTGGCATCTAGGTTTGCTTACTATAGTCCACTCATTACAGAACAGTACTAGCAAAGCAAGATCGCATAGTTGTCACAATGTGATATCACATACATGTGTTGTGCGATGCACTGAAGACGTTGCAACGCAGCGTCACATAGATGTCACAATGAGCTATCTCGTAGATGCTACAGAGCGACGTCGCATAGATGTTGCAGTGCGATGTGCTATAGACGTTACAACGCGACGTCGCTGGTCACGGACATTTTGCGGTTGCCAGAACATCTGTGAGACGATCAGTGCGACATCGCAATGTCGCAGTGCGACGCGCCTGCGACGTTTCAGAGATGTAAGTGTGCTGTGTGGGCAACTCTGCCCTCTGCTGGAAAATATTAGAATCTTCACCATATTATCCAGAACACGCACGAAAAACGAGGGATTTTGGCAATTTGAGATGCTAGCTAAACTTACGCCAATGTAACCTCCCAAAATCTAAGCTGTTGGCTCCGGGACCGGCGATCGGCTCGCGAATCCGATGTATGATGAGAAGCCTAATAAAGGAGTTCGATTCGCATAAAGGGTCCCGAGTCAATTTCTTAACCATCCTCTAGGACAATCCCACTGGAATCATTACGTTATTATTACATATATACCCCAACCAAATTCCCCCAAAACCCCAACCATATTCA
Organism: Maratus speciosus; assembly: GCA_963932465.1. Lineage (NCBI taxonomy): Eukaryota > Metazoa > Arthropoda > Arachnida > Araneae > Salticidae > Maratus > Maratus speciosus. The sequence goes on along the minus strand of OZ010794.1, from coordinate 279,917,480 downwards.
CCCCAACCAAAAGGTTAGTTTACAACATAATCCAACAGATAGACAGGTTTACGTTTCAGTCTACAGGGACGCAGCTGTTCATCATCAGTCCTCAGTTCAGATAGAACACTCTCATCAGGTAATGTACATTCTTCAGGATTCCTTTCGGTCCTCTCCAAAATCTCTGTTGATTGTTTTGAATAACCATCAAGCTCTGATCATCTGTTCTGGTTAACAAATAACTCCATTTCACATTACTCTCATAGGTAGGTTCGATGATTTCCCCTCTTGGAGCTAAATGTCGTATAGACACACTAGTCTCACGTCCATCTGCTAATTTTACGTAAGCATATTTTGGATTAGCTTCCAGAAGTTCAACTTCTTGTACAAGGGGCTCATACTTATTAGTACATGAATGGTTTTTCATCAACACTGGCCCTGCCTGAGTAAGCCAAGTAGGTATTGAACTTCCATTATGAGACCTTCTAGGGTGAGAGAACATACGTTCATGTGGTGTTTCATTGGTTGCTGTGCATAAGAGAGAACGAACAGAATGTAGTGTTGATTGTAGGACCTCTTTCCACAGCTCAATTTTCCTGCTCTTAGTTTTCAAAGCCAATTGATTGTTTTCCAAATGATACCATTGTAGCGTTCGACCTGTCCGTTTCCTCGTGGATTATAGGCAGTGGTACGACTAGTTGCTATACCAAGCGATGTAAGAAACATTTTTAATTCTCTAAACATGAGAGACGGCCCCCTGTCTGTATGGATGTATGCTAGCATACCAAATATTGAGAAGATGTTACTTAAATTCTTAATCACAGTAGCTGAGGAGACATCAGTGCAGGGAATAGCAAAAGGAAACCTTGAGTACTCATCAACCACAGTGAGGAGGAAGCGATTTCTAGAATTTGATGGCAAGGGACCTTTAAAATCATGTTCAGTCTTTCAAATGAAGATGTTGCTTTGATTAATTTCCCTTGATTTTTTAATGAATCTGGGTTTTACTTCACAGCAGACAGGACAGGCCTTTATGAGCCTTTTCACTTCTTCCAGGGAAAAGGGTAAGTTTTTGGATGTAATCCAGTGATGCATTTTTAGTGTCCCGCCCCTAACAATACCAGGATGACATAAATCTTTATGTAGCTGTTTTAAATTCACTTCTGGATTAATTGTAGCAGTTATTCTTGAGAATGCATCTGCATTAGTATTTTTACTACCAGTGCGGTAAATTATATCAAACTTGAACCAAGCCAAGTCAAGTTTCCAGCGCAATATCTTTTCATTCTTGATTTTGCTAGAATGACGTTTGTCAAACATGAATGAGACATACCTTTAATCAGTAAACACTTCAAAAGGTCTACCAATCAGGTAATGACGCCAGTAACGTAAAGATTCCACGATGGCTTATGCTTCTTTTTCAATAGCTGAATGATTAAATTCAGACTTGTTCAGCATTCTAGAGAAAAATGCTATGGGTCGTCCCTGCTTGGGTAAGAGTTGCTGCTATAGTAAACTTTGGCGCATCAGTCTCTACTCTGAATGGAATATTGACATCGATTGCGGTTAATGAGGCTTTGGCTATGTCTAGCTTCAAATTGTTAAATGCATTTACAGCATCTTCTGCAAGAGGGAATTCATGGTTTGATAGTAATGGGCGCAATTTCTGTGAGAATGATGGTATCCAACGGCAATAGTGGGCAAACATACCTAATGCTCTTCGGAAAGATGCTGTATTGTTAGGTACAGGTAGGTTCATCAAAGGAGCAAGTCTATCCGGGTCAAGCTTGATTGTCTTGTTTTTTATAGTGTAACCTGATATATTTACAGATCTAGTAGAAAACTGACACTTCTTTTCGTTTAGAGTTAAGTTGTACGTCTTAGCAACTGTTAAGAATCTTTTTAAATTTCGATCATGCACATCAGAATTTTTGCCGCAGATAGTTACGCCATCCAGATAAGGATAAGTGCCCTCTAACTCTTCATCTTGAATGATCTTGTCAATGGATCTCCGGAAACATGCAACGCCATTAGTGACCCCGACAGGTACACGGAAGAAATGATATAATTTACCATCAGCTTCAAAGGCAGTATAATGCTTTTCAGCATCGTTAATAGGAAGTTGATGGTATGCACTTGTCAGATCAATAGTGCTGACTATTTCATATCTCGATATTTTTTAGATTAATTCCTCAATTTTTGGAAGAGGATAGGCATCAAGCATTGTGAAACGATTAATCGTTTGAGAATAATCAACCACCATACGTGGTTTGAGATGCTCTCCTTTCACAGCGAATGCTTGAGCACGCCAAGGAGAGTTACTGGGTTCAATAACTCCCTCTTCCAGCAACTTCTTTACTCCCGCAGCAATAAATTTTTGGTCTTCCAGAGATTGGTGCCTAGATTTGGTAGCCACTGGTTTACAATCAGTGGTTAAGTTAGCAAACAGTGAGACTGGTGGCATTTGAGCAACAGCCAGAGGGCAGATTTGAGAGGTGGTCACTCACCATTGAACTGGATTTCAATAAGAGAATGGTCCTTCAGAATATCATGACCAATAAGAAAGTCCGCACAGAGATTTTTCATGATTAGTACTGTTACATTATTGTACACATGTTCATCTAATTTCATAGTAACTTCACCGCAACCCTTAATGTCTGAGCTTAGAGAGGAATTAGCCATCGTTATTTTGCTTAAGTATGGTTTAACTTTTATCTTACATCTCTTAATGTAGCATTCATTTATGAAACTAAGTGAACTACCAGTGCAATAAGTGCATTCAATTCTACCCCATTAATTTGCACTTTAGTAATGGATTTTTGAAGGCATTTAGGTAAGATTGGTGCTGAAGCTAAGGTGTGAACTGATGCAGCAGTGTTATGCGAGACACGCTGTGGTTTCGATTGGCATACTCTTTGATAGTGCCCCCCTTTTCCACACTTTATACACAGTATTTCTTTTGCAGGACATAGATTTCTTGAATGCCGGTCATTTCCGCAAAAGAAGCACTTTCCCGATTGAAGCCGCGTAGCTGCAGAAGAAATATTATCCTCAGTAATATTACCAGAAAGATCTGTGGCAGCCACAAGCATAGGATGTAAAATTTTCATATACGAAGTTGAGTGAGATTCAGCTAGTTCCAACGCCCTAGCTTGATCAAAAGCATTTTCAAAGGTAATAGTGGAGTTTTCCAACAAACGCTCTCTGATGCGAGGATTCCTTAAACCTCGGATGAACGAGTCTTGATGTACACACTCTTGTATCGATCGTCCTTCACAGCTTTAAAATTACAGTCCTTGCTCAGTTGCATAAGTGTTTGTAAGAATTCAGTAACAGACTCACCACTTTCTTGTATTCTAGAGGCTAGACAATGTCTGGCAAAAATTTCATTTCGTTGGGTAACATAGATAGAGTCCAAAATAGGAATAGCAGTATCGTAGTTCTCGGCATCATTAATGTGTAGGAAAACATAGGCAGAAGCATAGTTGCATAGAAGCGGTAACTTGTTTGTTTCAGTTATATTTTGAATTTTACTTAAAAATTTTGAAAAGGTTCGTTTCCAGTGTTTCCATTTAGCTTCCGCGCCAATACTCGTAGGATCGACGTCAAACTTTTCAGGTTTCAAAAGTTGATCCATCGTACGGTATTTAGGAATAGTAAATATCTATGCTGATTAAATTGTAATGGAATAAAAGTATACGAAACATTATAAACCTTTACTAGATAACTTAGGCTTTAATCAGCATAGAACAGAGCATACAAAAACATACAGTCTGGTTGCCAAATCGCTATTCGTAAAAGTAGTGTTGCCACTGCAATAACACACACACACACATATATATATATATATATCACATACCTTTGGGTGCAGGAAAACGCAATGATAAACCTACCAATCAACCATTAAAATCGGGCCTGCAGGTGATTTCCACCAAGATATGACTTGGCAGACCAGTTGCATTGTATTAGGGTAATCGAGACCTGTCTAATCCTGAAATTTTAGCCGCCAACTCGATGAGGTGGTGGTCTGTGAAGCCACCTCCCGGTCTAAAACGCTCAATAAAAGCCGCCTACGACACCCGCCATTTTTGTGTCAGCGCTCAGGCCTAGTATTCAGGAGGCAGTGAATTTGACCAACACTGACGTCAGCTGCCATTTCCTCAAGGATAACGAGAAAGACAGGCTACCGCGGTGCATCCCACGTGTCTTTTTTTACAGACTGCTTGAGTGACGTAATGCTCTTTTCATACACCTTCATTTAAGGCCCCTATAATACGGGCTGATTCATGCCGCCATTTAATTGCCGATAGGAAGAACGATTGGCCACGCCGCGTTTTCAACAATCGCTCATTGGTCAAAGTGGGGAACAAAATGCTTGACGATTCAGCCTGTATTATAGGAGCCCTACCTTCATTGGTACATTGCAGCATAACGTGACTCCAGCGGTCTATAAAAAAAGATACGTGGAATGCACCGCTGTAGCCTGTCTTTTTCCTTAGCCTCGCCCTTTCCTTATATAAGCATTATCTTTGCGTATCACGTCAGCGGTACACATTCATTTCTACAGTTTACTTTTGTCATAATAACTAGGGTAGATTTGTTTACTAATAAATTTCTTCACAAATCTGGTTTTCTCAAGTGAAGTGTAAGATATCGTGACCATTAACCCTCTCGCTACGTAGCTGTTTTATCAAAATAGCTTCAAAATTTAACTCCTTTTCGACGAGCGTCTTTTAAGAATTATTATTCTTTTGCCACCGGTTTTTCAAAACAAAAATTTTCGTCTGATTCAATTGGGAAATTTCTCCGATTAGATAAGGCAAAATTTAGAATAAAAAAATAACTGTTGGGAATGATCGAGGCGAGTTAATTAGACAGAAAAATGCATGCCCAATGAAATCTCGGGTTGCGCAAATTTTGCTACTTTTACGTTGCCCGAGAAACTCTGGGGTTGCGCAGCGAGAGGGTTAAAGAAAGAGCTTGATTTGCATTACTTCACTGAGAATAGACTAATACTGGAACGACGTCTCCACTAATGCTCGTATTCACGAATAACTTCGACCGAGGGTTAAACGGCGGGTCCAGTGACCTCAAGTTAACCCCGGTTGAATGATACGTGCTTATTGGTTGACAAAATCAAATGTCTTGTTCGGTTTTGCGACGAGGCCTCGTTTTTTTTTATTTTGGAAGAAAAGCACCGAATAAAAAAAGAAAAGAAAAGAAAGATTCAATGTAGCATGGATTTTTGTTTTTCCTCAAACAAAATGTATGGACAAAACAAAAACCTGTAATCACTAAATATGGATCTACTACACTCTAATAAATAAATAATTAAAAGCTAAAAACTATAAATTAAAATACAAAATAAACTGTAAACTGTATTAAACGGTTGTCAAAACATTTCTTGAAAGTTTTAAAAATTTTTCAAACAATTCATTCAAATTTGTTTTGTTCTTTTCTTTTTTAAATGATAAATGAGTTAGGTCAATGATATGAAACGTGTTAGCTGCTAAAATAAATGCTAGAAGTTTCCTTTTCAAATAAAGTTTCGCATAGTTGCAAAAACATGGAACTTGATTTGAATGAAAACTAAAATTTTATTTCAGCAGCAATTCTGTTGATTTCCATTATTAATAGCTCTAATTAGTAATTAATTAAGCAATTTCTGATAAGGAAAATATTAAAATGGAGAAAAAAGGAAAAAATCCTGAAAGTAGCCTATTGTACTTTATATATTCTATTTCTTTTATTGGTATAGATTGTATCCAGATGTATTAATTTTATTGTTTGGATTTTGAGCAATCTAATTAAAATGCGAAATTCGAATTGAATTAGTAATTAACATTCCAGGTTGACTGGAAAAAATGAGTGAAATAATATAAACAGAACTGCAGAAAAAGTGGCGCGGGTGATTCTGGCTGTGCCCCGGCACCAGGCACCAAGTCGCAAAGGTGCTCCATGGACGCATCCAGTTATCACTTCCGATCTATTTCTAAACATTTTTCATTTAACTAGTCGCTAAATAAAACTCCACACTTGCTTTAAGTTTAAACTGTGTGCAGTGAAGATATTTTATAAGATGTTATTTTAAGGAACACAAACATTTTAAACCTTTTAAGAATATTGGTGTATGAATTTCCATCCAACCCATAGAATCGAATAAGGCCTTTTCTAAATCATGGTAAAGGAATTCTGAATACTATCTGGACATAAAAATGTGAAATATTACAGAAAGCTGAATTTTTATTGGCAGCTTTCAGCCCCCCCCCCCCCCCACACACACACACCATCCAGCCCTTTGTATGAGAATTTCCATCATCAGATTTCCAAGATCAAAGCTATTCACTTGATTCTCTTTGAATATTTTTTTGATAAATTAGCCTAGTAATTACTAAATATTAAATTCACACAGACACCTGTTTTTGGATGCAGTGTTCCATTTGAAATAATGTATTTATTTAGAAAATGATATTTCATTTTCTATATTCTTTCTAGCTTCTTAATTTTTTATTTTTTATTCATTTCACTCATTTCTCTCATTTTACTCATATCACTTCATTAGATGTAATAAGAATTTTATTTAGAATTTAAAAAAAAGTGAGATTTTATTTATTTTTTAATGATTGATTAATGATAGATTTCTAGTTTAGATAGACAGAATAATGATAGTTAGTAATCTAACAAAACAGCTTGAATTCATTATTGATAATTTCATATAATTTTACATTATCTAACAAATAAAATAGTTTTTTTTTTTTTTGTGAATCAGTGGAGAAGAACAAATTCCCATTTGCACCACCCTACCCATTTCCTCTCTATATTTTTTTTCAGTGTCATATGTTAATTAACCCTTTGGATTCATGCGTCTCTTGCACAAATTTTATTCGGTCGGCACCACTTTTTTAAAAGAAGTTTCCTTCAAGTACACAGTTTCAAAAATGCTCTGATTAAATAACGCAAATTTTATTTTCCTTTATTACTGGTGCCCAAAACAAATTTTACAAAGAAAGATGATGTCGCCGCAGCGGCGACAACAGAGTGCAAAAGCTGAACCCTTTCCGGCACAGTGTGCTCGGGTCGGGATACCTAATTTTAATTCTAAACTTACGAACGGCACCAAGAATATTTTAGTAAAATTTTCGTTTTACAATGAATAGCTAAAGCAACATGTTTTTAATTGCTAAAAAAGTCGTTTTTTAATTCCGGTGTCAGTCAATCATTTCATCATTTTCATTCAAAAATTGCCCGTGCCGGAAAGGTTAAAGTAAATTAAAACGTTACTGAAAATGCTGAGTGAGATATAGAAATAAAAAGAAAGTTTAAAAATAGAAGAAGGTATGTAATCTCACATATATGTGTTATATGAAATTTTTACTTCGCGATATTCATCTGGATTTTTCTAGTTTTCCGGCATATTCGCTATTTCCCTATTTCTTAATAACATCTATTATTTATTCCTAATTTCCTTAAATTTAAGACGCGTATATTAATAATTATCTTATTCGTAATCTTAATATAAAACTTAATTCTTTCGTAATTTTATCAATACCCAAGCTATAATATTCTGGGAGAAGCTAGTTTATTTTCGAATGTTTTTAAAAGCCATTTTGCTATCTTTATTTCTATTATTATTTGACGAATTCAGCTTCCCGCGCATTTACCGACGCCAGACTTTTTACACCGAAAACCTTATGTTTGAATCATTACCTATCATGGATATCATTGAATTAATGACGTATGATAGGATATAATAGAATGAAGAAAACTTTTATTAATATCTTTTCAAGTTTTATTCGATTTTCATAAAATTTGAAATGACTCGACAAAATTCTGCAACGATTATATATATTAAATTTCAAACCATTCGGTTGGGTAGCTTTTACGCTATTAGATGCAGACAGACGGACAGGAAGACGAACGCACCAGACGACGACTATAGGTGCTACGTATTTATATAATTACGAACGCACCTAAAAAGAAACATTATTTAAACTACTTTTTAGGATTTCTAAATTTGATTTCGCAGCATATAATTGAAAATTAATGTTAAACTTATCAATATTAATAACAGTAATAATATTAATATTAAATAGATAAAACATATATTTTTTAAATATTACACTCTTTATTTTTTATTTGTAATTTATTTTCTACTTTCTAGTTTTAAAAATGTTTCATTGATGCAGTTTCACTGCCATTTGGCCTATTTAGGCGAGCGTGTATCGTTGCTTCATTAAATCCATTTCTGTTTCAAGTTGTGTACCATTGTACGCGTCACAGAGAATATTTGGCGCGTTGACGGAAAAATACTTTAAAATTATATATTAATTTATAAGTAAGTAGTTTTAAATACAGTAAAATGTTGATTGTCTTCGAAACACACCCGTGAGCGTAATTTTTATAATTCTAGAATGCCAGGAAGTGGTTGAAAAATCGATTAAAAAATTCCATTTTTACATGCCAAAAAATCTCTTCCGGCTCGGCCTACAAGTGGATTTTGATTTTGAAGTTAAGTACTAATTTCATCAACAAAAACCAAATGAAGATTAGAGATAAAATCAGTTTAACAATTTTATCTGGCCGCTTTTGTCGAGTTTCTAATTTCATTTTTCCTTAAGAGCTGGTTTTGTCAGAATCATGTTAATACGATAATTTTTTCTTCTTTGAATTTACATTCTTTACGTTTATCATATAGATCAGTTATTGTTTTGTTTTCTTTTATTGTAATTTTAAGATCTAAAAAATTAATTGTATTGTTAGATAAGAGGTTTTCCGTTAATTCTAAAGTAGTAGGGTAATCTACTGGAAATTGAGAAATATTAGTTTGATCAGTGGCAAATAAAATTATGTCATTAATACAACGATATAAATGTAGATTATTATTAGTACTAGTACGTTCATAGTGATATAAGTATAAGTCTGATAATAAACTGGATATACATATATATATATAACCATTAAATAAACATTACCGACCATCAGGGTTCTCGCTGCCGTTCGCCATTGCGCCAAATCGCGACAAAATGCTCCATTTGGTGAGTAAACGAATAATGAGACGCGCGAAATTGCGAGTGTTCAATTTCTGCTCTTTTTGTGTATGTGTGTGTGTATTTTTGCCAATACAGTTGAGATCCTTATCCGCTTTGCTAAACGACTGATGTCACTTTAAATATTCAATCGCATCGTGCCATTTAGAATGCTCTGTTTATAGACATACTGGCTCAACACAAATTCAGTTTAGCAATAGTCAAAGACACAGAAAGGATTATGCGATAGGCATCAGTTGTCAGTTAACCACTATCTAGTGGACTATTGTCAGTTAATCGCTATCTATGCGCCGGCGTTGTGTTGGTAAAACACAAACAAAAGTACTCGCATCATGCGCCAAATAGAGAAAATTTTGGCTAGAATGCGGTGTTGAAATTAACCATTTATCATATTATTTGTTAGCTGTATGCAAAGTATCATTGGCTGGTCAATTTTTTCTATCGGTTAGAGTCAAAATCTCATAGCAATTTTTAGAGTATATTTTCAAAATCGTAAATCAAAGATAGCTGTTTTCAATTTTTATTTAGACTGTTAAAAGAATGTCTGAAACATTTACACATTTAAGAGCCATTTAGAATTAATAGGTTCTGTAGTGGATAGTCGAATTTCTACTTTATAAGCAATTAGAAAAAAAGAATAGGTTATTTTAGAACATAAAAAAAAAAAAAGGATACAATGAGGAGTTCGGTAGAGTTTTCAGTGTTTCACGTCGAATCTATTTTGCTAACTTTTTTTTTTTATTTAGTTACTGTTTTTTATCTCTTATTAGCCAAATCACAAATGTTTGTAAAAAGCCAGCGAGAACCGTGCCGACCACCAACAAAAATTGTGAAATTATGAATAAAATGACATTAACAAATTGACAAAAATACAGTTCCCCCCAACACACTTAACATATATTCCAAAAAACATAGTTAAAAAACAGCAGAAATTGAATAACAGAAATGGAATAATGGAAATTTGTAGAACTTAGACAGAATCGTCGGGTCCCAAATGCCTAAAGTTCCACAAATAAAATGTATGGCTTCATCTTCATTAGCCATAATTTAGCTAAAGAGTATGAATTTGGGTTTTGGGACAACCACACACATAAAACAGAGAAATAAACCATTGAACACCAATTAAGTTCAAAATAAAACAAGATTAAAAAGGATAGAGGAAAAATAAAAAACAAATTACCAAATTGAAATCCATAATATATATATATATATAAAGTTTTGAATTGGGGGGCGGTTTGGGGGTCTAGGGGTCATGATCGGCGTAGATCTGCAAAAAAATTTCAGAAATTCCAACATAGGGGAAGATGTAATAGGTGGTATTTCATACGAAATCTATCTAAAACCAGGTTGAGTGTAAAAATACCCCCCCTTGGAAGTCTGCACTAACGGGAATTCATTGTAATCGTATGTATTATTAAATTGTTGACATTATTTAACAAGAACGAAAAATTATGCGCCCAACATAGATTATGAAACACTTTCCAACACATTCATAATACTGTAACAAAATTTCACAGTTTATTAATGAGAAAGATGATGTCTAAATAAACAATTTGGAAAAAGCATAATGCATTTGAAAACACAATTTCTGCTGTTACCACCAAAAGTCGAAAAAGAAACGATTTTTTTTTTTTTTTTTTTTTTTTTTTTTTTTTTTTTTTGTGTGTGTGTGTGTGTGTGTGTGTGGCCCCGTATGTAATGTATAGATTTTTATGTATGCTACATAGTATGCTAAAAGTTACTTCAGTTAAACGAATAACACATTTGAAAATTTCCATTCAGCAATTTCTTGAATAAATGGAAATGTACTTGAGAACTTCTGTGCAGTCCTGTATATGGTCTATAGAATTTATGCACACCAAGTAATAATTATACATGAAAGAAGTTCAATTTAAAAACGCGTACCGCAAGTGAAAACACACTTCCAGCAATAATTGTTCATAAGGGGGGTGGGGAGATCAATTTTTGTTCAATTTCTTCTCTGGCGAATTCTTTTGCCTGTCCCTGTAAATGAACGATGAAATCTATGCCAGGGATGGCGAACCTATGGCACGCGTGCCGAACTTGACACATAAGTAAACTTATTGGCACGCGAAAAAAGTTATAGATTATATTCAGTTTATGGAGAACAATCCATTTTATGATGTTATTTATTTATTTATTTTACAAAAAGTATAGTTTTGTGTAACAGGTATATAACTTACTTTAAAACAATCCGCTATTTTTTATGATCTAAGATATTATAAATTTCAATGAGAGATCCCTATGTAGCGTCATTTTTTCGCCAAACCTTTCAACATACAGAGTTTTACAAATCATTTTGCTTCCTTATCAAATTTCAAAGGTTTTATTTTTCAAATAGAATATTAAGAGATAGTTTGCATATTAATGTACCTACTGACACGTTTTCTACTTCAGATTAGGTTTTATTTTACTTAGGTTTAGGGTTTTAAGCTATTTTAGGTTTTATTATAATTGGGTTTTAATTTTGAAAATTGAATTTTAATTGTGAATGTAAATATCATATTCCCGTATCTATTGAAGCAACATCCCTAAATAAGCAACGTGTTATACACTTTAGTAATACATAGATAAATTTCAGTATATTTAAAATAATGTAATATCATTAAAATACACCGTAAACGATTCCCCCCCCCCCGATTTTTCCCCGTGACCGGAATTCTTTTGTCTGCCCCTGTAAATGAACCGTAAATGCTAAACACTTTATTTTCAATATCGAACCTGCCATAGTGATACCCGATAACATATATCAATTTCATGGCAATCGGACTACATTTACGCGAGTTAGAGCACGGACAGACATAAAGACAGACAGACAAACCGAATTTATAAACACTTTTCACGTATGTTGGGAACAGGGCCGAAACTAAGGGGGGGGGGGGCTGGGGAGCATGTGCCCAGGGCGCCAGATGAAGGATTATACCTTTGGAATGGATCATTTTCTTCTGATGGACTGATGTCTTCTATTATTATGAAACAGCCATTATAAATGAAGTGTTAGGTGAAGATAAAAGAGCAGTCGTAAAAAGTTAGAACTCTGATTTTCTGGTCAGAATAGGAAGAAAAAAAATGGCTATAATTTTTTTTTTTTTTTTTGGGGGGGGGGGGGGGGCAAAAAAAATTATGGCCATTTTTTTTTCTTTCCATTCTGACCAGAAAAATCAGAGTTCTAACTTTTTACGGCTGCTCTTTCACCTTCACCTAACACTTCATTTATAATGGCTGTTTCATAATAATAGAAGACATCAGTCCATCAGAAGAAAATAACTCGGTGAAAGCGGAAACTCGGTTAAGCAGGACTAGGATAATTGGGAGTCTAACTGTATATTTCATTTTAAAAGTGATCTTTAGAATATTTTTGTTGGTGTTCAGAGGGGAGTCTTGACCCCCGTGACCTCCCCCTTGGATCCGCCATTGTAGATTACGTAGTTCAGTATTACATATTTTAAGATTGCATATTTAAAATTTTTAAAATGAGTCGGCTATTAGAAAATTAGTAAAATTCTCTTTGTAAATATACTTTGAGGAAGAGGGGGGGGGGGGGGGCGCCAAAAATCCATGGCAGTCAAAAAAGGCCCCGTGTGCAAAAAAGGCTAGTTTTGGCCCTGGTTGGGAAAGAGTTAAAAGTATAAATTGCTATATATTAGTCATTTATTCATTATAATATATAAACACATGTCTTACATAAGTTCGTCACTCGAGCTAATTTCTCCAGGCTCTTTAAGTAATTTTAATCAGAAGTACTGGCTTAATATAATACTATATACGCATTACAGAATACTTTATTATGACAAAATGTTTATTTTATAATGTGTGATTTAACTGTAAAACTAAAAATCTCAAAGGATAAAATCTTTATTTATAGAATATTCTCAATTTAATATTTTATAAGTGAGGACTATTTCTTAGAATTACGTACTTCTGTTGTCTCCACGTAATATTCTCCATTATACTGCAACCCGGATATAGTATAATACCTTTCTGGAACAGTTTATTAAATTGAGATTATAAATTTTGACGCTTTCGACGGCAAAGATTTTATTTATTCATTCTCTCAGCCATGCATCATCACTTGCATTCTAGAATCTCCGCAATAATGAGTAAGTATTACATTTGTTATACGCAAGAATATTTTATAATTCAAAAGGATCGCACGCTCCTTGGAATTTCCAAGGAGTCTCCCGCCGTTATTTAAGATAAGAAATTTTCGATTTAATAACGGCGAAATTTCAGAATTCGTAACCGACGCGTTTATTCACATAGACTGGGAGACCACCGCACAGATTATCACTTCATCGAGTTGAGAACTGAAATTCCAGGATTAGTTAAAACTCGATTCGCATATTAAAATGCAATTGGTTTGCCAAGTTCAATCTTGGTGGAAAACACCAATAAACACGATTTTAGAGGTTGACTGGTACAGGTTTACCATTGGGTTTTCCTGCTCTCGGTCCGCGATGTTTTCAATCTTTGGGTGCAGGAAAACACAATGATAAACCTACCGATTACCCACTAAAATCGGATCTGTAAATAGTTTCCCCAAGATATCACTTGGCAGACCAGTTGCATTTTAATATGCTAATCGAGTTCTGCATAATCCTGCAATTTCAACCTTCAACTCGGTGAGGTGATGGTCTGCCGGTCTAACAGAAATTCTAATATTTTTCTGCAGTTAAATAAGGCGAAAAATTCTATTGCTATTGTGCGAACTCTGTAATTCTTTGATATTATGCTTACTTAATTAAATTTATAGTTTGAAGAATTTTTTCTTTTACCGTACAAAAGTGGTGGTTAAATATACTAAGTGATGTAATTATATCTTATTAATGAAGCATTTGCAAAAAAAATATTAATGCTTATTTAGAAAACAGTGTATTTTAAAGGAATCTTTTTAGACCCCGGTGCGGTATGCTATTTTTTTCTCACAGCTTATGTTGTGTCATCTCCAAAAATAACGTTACCTTACAGAAGTCAGTCGTAAAACAAAGCAGCACGATTAAATACTCTATAGCAATTTTTTAAATTTCTAAGCATCGTATATTTTCAATTTTTATACTGTCGTATTGGGAAAAAAAGTGCTTTTAAAATGCAATTTGTTAGAAAACTGCATCTCAATTTATTTTTGGAATATTAATTTTTTTGTAGTTTTTGGAGCCATTTTCTTAATATTGGCAACGGAAGTACTCCATTTCTGTAGAAAGTAAAGGAAAAATAGTTGTAAAATAGTAATTATATATTTTTGTTGCCATTTTTTCATAACAACCGAAAGAAAATGTTATTAAAATACGTGCTGTTTTGAAAAAATATAAACGAATGATTTCTGTTAAAACATGGAGTTATTATAAACTATACTTAATTTTAAATATTTATATTAATGTTACAAACAAATGAAGGCCTATGAATCATGAGACAGCCTTTTTTTTTTAATGACGACATTTTTTTGCTGCAGTTGTGTATTATTTCGCGATAGTGACGTCCTATGCATACTTTACTGTAGATGTTTAAGAGTGGATCGTAAATGTGGAATTCTTAAGCAGATGCGAATGACGTCATTTTACATAAAATAAAAGCGTGTGCTGTAAGTCTTAAAATTTAAATATGTTTTGTACTATTTATATACACATATATATATATTTTTTTTTCATCGGGGGCGACACTAATTTCTGAAAAAGCAGAATTCCTGTTTTCTAGTATTTGCTTTTATTTGTCAGTTCGGGAGGGAATGCGTCATTCTACGGAAAACGGTCCATTTTGAGTGTAAAAAGTTCATAAAAAAATTTTTAAACCAAAAAAAAAAGTTATGTTAACCTTTTTGCTCTGAGATGAAATAATTCAACCTAGCAGGACAGCTTAACAAAATCAAATAGTGACATTATAGAAAATATTTTATTTGCTTTTCATAAAATAATAATTCTTTTAAACCCTTTCCGGCGCGGAGTAATTCTGTATAAAAACTGACAAAATAATGGACTGGCACCAGAATTTATAAACGAAGTTGTTAGAAAAGCCGAACTTGCTTATTTTCACGTACATTCTAAAAGGAAAATTTTAATTAGATGTTCTGGGTCGTTTGTCAGTTTTGGAATTGAAATTAGGTGTCCTTTTTTTAACCCCTTAACATTTGCAAAAACCATCAAAAAATTACCTATTTTTTATTACAGAAATTGAATAATTATAAGGTCTCTATATAAAATATGCAATTAGTTTTTTTTAAGGCGAAAAAAAAAATGTTATAGAACAAATTCACATTTGTGGAAAAGCCATCATGCGAGAATTCTGTGTTTTAATGTTTGTTTTACACCATACAAATTAATGCGAATAAGACCTTTATTTTTCACATCTTAGATCTTTATCATCATCAAACAAATTTTTACAAATAATATTTGAAATAATATAATATTTATTAAATTTTGATTATTAATAATTTTTTTTTGAGTGTGGTATATTTCGTTACCTGCAGTACAAAGTCCAACATCAAATCAGCGCCAATAACGAAACCCAAACGATAATATTAAAAGACTTCACACCGGAATGCCAGTTAAATTTTTCTTGTTTCTGAAGTTTTTTCCAGTAATAAATCTCCAGCCCGGAAATATGACGGGCACGAGAAATAACGAACACCTCAGCCCGTGATATTGACGGGAGCGAGAATTAAGTGGTTAAGGACACCGCCCTCGAAAGGTTTAAATCCTGACGGTACTTTTAAGTACCATTAAAGAAAATTGAATGCAAAATTTATTTAATTCGCCTACTAATAAAAGTAGATTGCGCTTTACATACAAAATAATTTACTCAATCCTATTTAGAAAGCAGAGCGAAATAGTCGATGCTAAGTGTTTTTTAACCTGGTTATTTTATCAACCATTTACCTAGGTGTAGCGTTTATCCTATTAAAAAATGTTATACGGGAAAATTTGCAACTACAAAACACGTTACACAGATAGGATCACACTACATTTATCTACACTGTTCTTATAAGAATTGTGAGATTTCCATAAAAGTATTTTTTGGTTAATTAATCTAATTATTCTTGTAAATATTTTGCAAAAATAGCTCTAATTACCGATTTATTAAAAGGGTTTTAATTAAAACTAGTATGTTGTGGCCATCACAAAACTTTCTTCGATAAAAATCATGTCAATTAAATCATTTAAATAGTAAATGAAAATACATCAAATTTATTTACAGAATATATTTTAAACAGAAAATATAAAAAGCAGGAACTCATTGAAAATTACGCCATAAAAACTACATTTACACGTGAATTTTAAAAGAGAAAGAATATTGTAAAATAATAAATTCATTAACATGCTTTAGAAGTCTTAAATAGGATAAATTAAGTCACATTTACGTCACATTACACTTATTACGTAAAATGAACAAAAAATAATATTGCAAAACAGTTTAAATTTAAAAATTGCGCGAGACATTTATTTCATATTTTGAGATGATCTTTTCGACTATTTTTGTTAGGACAGCGCAAATAATATTTCATTTCTAACAAAAGTACTTTCACGTGAATATTAAAAAGAGAAAAAAAACTTTGGTGAAAATTACGTCAGATGAAAAACGATACATTTAAAATGTCTTATTTAAAAAAAAAACTTTCTTTTCGCTTTGTTAAAAAATACCGGCAGACACAGACTCTGTTTACTTAATTCATTTATATTAGCTTATTTTGAAACGTTTAACTGATTTTATTTAATCAAAGACGGAAACAGCTGTTGTATCTTTTAATAGCAGCTGATTTGGCCTTAAAATTCCCCAATCAAAGAGAAATGAATAGAAACCCGTTTATAGGGAGATCGCCACTGTTTTTTAAATAATAATTTAGCCTTCCGAAATCTTTTTAAAGCCGGTCAAATTAGCATGCTTTTAGAGTCTGCGGTGTCTGAACGGGGGTTGGCGAGCGTAGCTCGTAGGGGGCAGAGATCCCTAGTTATTAAAACAGTAGTAATATGTAGAGAAGCTGCCCCACACGTGATATGGAATGGCCCTTTAGTATAAAATCTCCACAATTTTTACCATAGATCTATGTAGCTTGATCGTTTTAATACTCTTAAAATTCTACACATTTTAAATCCTAGATCTAAGTAATCTACCCGTTATCAAGGCCATTCTATGAAAAATAAGAAAAACGACCTGCGCGTGACACTTACATAAATACCAATATCTACTAACCTGTAAGTTGTTAAAATATAAACTGTACATTAAAAATAACACCCCCTCCCGAGATTTTCAGTTTAGCATATTTGTTTTAATTTGAGGGTATAATACCATGCATTGTTAAAAAAAAAAAAAAAAAAAAAAAAAAAAACAGTAATATGTAGAAAAGCTGTCCCACACGCAATATGGAATGACCCTATAAGAACTACCTGGAAACGCTTTCGAAAATCAGTGGCAGCAAAAGAAACTTTGTGTTTATAAATGTTTCGTTAAATCTTACAAGTATAGTTTCTGAGATTTCTAATGATAAAGAACGCTTTTTGGAATCACAGATAACTCGGAAGAGGTTAATACATAGGTTATTGTATGTTTTAATTTGTGATTATATTATAATTTTGTAAATTAAGTACTTTTTTTATTTTTATTTATTTTTTATTACGGAGAGTACAAATATACAATGATTTGTTTCATAATGCTATGTTTATTTTGGGTGGGATATGAAATTTGAAATAAATATTTAAAAAAAAAACTTTATGATTATGAATAAAAAAAGTATTTCTTTTAAATAAATTACGGGTTCTCAAAAAAAAAAAATCATAACAGAGGATATTTAAAATTCAGAACCCTTTTATAATTCAGTGAGAATCCTTCAAAATTAATGACTAACTACAGCATGCACATTCAGAGATAACAACTAAATTATAAGTGGATGTCTCCTGCTAATAAATATCTTTATTAGGTGATTAATGCTGCTACAGTGTAGAAATTATTGCATGGAATTGTATTGTAACAGAAGGTGCAAGAAAGGTTCACGACAGTAATTCGAAACATAAGTTTCAAACAATTATTTTTTTCCCTCAATAAAATTTAATTTTATAGTATTTAACCCTTTATATACATGAATTCATGAAAATTTTATCTTGTAAAACATTTTTTTTTGTGAATTGTTTAAACAGCATTAGAAGATTTACGCAATCATTTAATAAATTTTGAAGGATTTTAAAAGGATTAAAGGATTTAGAAGGATTAATTAAATTTTAATTTACAGGGATTTTGTGCAATATTTATAACCCCACTCAAATCTTTTATTTTAAATATTTTTCTTAGTATTTTGTAGAATTAGGAAATGTACAAACATAATGTTCTTAAAATAGAAATATTTCCGAATTGAAAAATCCCCCCCCCCCCCCCCAACGCTAAGAAATGTTGAAAAGATTCAAAGGCAAAAGAAATCATCCTTTTAAAAATATTTTTGTTTGTGTATAACCAATAATGCTTTTGGAATAAGATAAAGTAATGTATCTATAACTCATTCTAAACTGTATGACAACTAATCGATGTATTAAATGAATTTTATAACAAGTTATTTTAATGGTACTTATAAGTACCGTCATTAGATAAAGGGTTAATTTAATAGCTTTTAATTTAATAGGATACGAGTATTCTATTTGTTCATAAATAAATAAATAAATGAAATAAAATAATTCATAAATCATAATTCATTATCAAATATCTTTTTAATGCGTTATGTTATGTAAAACACCTAAAACATAAAAAAGAACTTGTCTATCAAAAGATAACTACTAAAAACTCAAAACAGTAACACTTTATGTAAGAATAATCTTAATATAATTCTTCCACAAACTGTATCCGCTATTATGTTAGCCTATTTTTTCGTCCTATTTTCATTTCAAAGGTCAAATATTTTTTAAATATCAAAACTTCGCGAATGTTTTAAAACTGTCATTTGAAAAATTGCTTGACCCATTTGTAAAACATTTTAATGGAATATTAAAACATCCCCATGCTTTTAAATTTTGCTTTTAATAAAATTAAATATATTTATTTAGGTTATAAATATGGGTTTATAACCTAATATTATAATATTAGGTTATCTTTTTTGTATTTAACGTAAGTTACACTCACATATTGCAGCCATTTTTTTTCTTTTTTACATTTGTACAATTAATATTTAATTAAAATAACCTATTATCGAAATAAGAGTTAGTAATATATCCAGTAATAAAAATAAATGCACACGAGGAAAAATGTAACGAAAGGAAAAAGTTTAAAGAAAAATTGAAAAACGAATTTTTATTGCTGAAAAACACTAACGACTCATAAAATTCAAAAAGTATTACAGTTTTTTGCAAAGTAAAAGAAGGAAATTTCTTAAACGTCCTTCTTGGACGCATAGAGAAATATTTTCATAAATACAAATTATAGGAAAAGTAGCGGAATACAAAATTAAATTAAATTTTGTATTTCATTATTTTTAAACGATTTTTTTGCACTGAATAGCTGAGGTCGAACTCTACAAAGGTCGTTTTATGCTTTTTCGATTTTCTTTGCAGGGTTTTCTTTTTCTTTTTTTTTTTCTTTTTTTTTTTTTTTAGTGAGGGTACTTTCACTTTTACTTTTTTTCCCCAAAAGTAAAAACCACCTAATTAAAGAAGCTGTTAACAAAATCGAAAAAGTAAACAACTGCCTTTGTAGAGACCAATCTCAGCTAGGCAATGCAAAAATAATAATAATAATAATAATAATAAAAATAAATAAATAAATAAATAAATAAATAAAATAAAATAAAATAATAATAATAATAAAAATAATAATAAATAAATAAATAAATAAAATAATAATAATAATAATAAATAAATAAATAAATAAAAATTTATTTTAAAATTTTGAAATGCAACGAGATATTAAAAAAAAGGTTCTTCCATAGGATTAACATTAGCGAGCGGGTGTTTCCGTGTGAGTGAAGTAGCCTCTTAAGGTTAATGTTAACCCTTTCGCGACGAGAGCCCTTTGCTTAATTTTTAATTTTTAACCAACGGTTTTTCAAAACAGAAAATTTTTTGTTCTTGAATGGCGAAAAAGCTCTGATATAAATAAGGTAAACTTTAAAATAAAAAATAACTGGTGGGAATAATGAAAGATTCTGAGTACCTTAAGTGGCACGTATAGCGGTCGCTCGTCCCCAAGGGGTTAATGCTATTAATTAATTTTAATGTTAATGTTGTTAATCTATCCTGCTTGTTAATTCTGAAAATATTTAATTGCGAATTAATAACATCCGAAAACACGATATTTTTCGGGTTGAGAAAACTGATTATTGCACTTGAAAAACAATCCGGAAACGTTTCCGAAAATTACGGACAGCAAAAGAAACTTTCGTTTCAGAAATGCTTCTTTAAATCTCGAAAACCTATTGGTTTCTGAGGTTTCTGAATATAAAGGAATGCTTTTCGGAATCCCTGGTATTTCGAAAAAGGTTATATTCTATTTTCGTAAACCTTAAGGAAAATAAAAGCCGGATTAAAAAACATTTGTCTTTTTTTACAATGAATAAAAGCATATAACATTTACATTGATTTGTATGCTTTTTGTAATGGGAAGTGCGTTTCTATCACCAGGCAGTTTAAGAGATAATCGCCATAACCTGTATTTTAAATCACCCAGTATTCTTAATTTTTTTTATTGCCCTAAAAGGGAAAAATAAGTATTTAACTAAATATTTTTTAAGCAAGTTAAAGTATTCGAATAAAACTGAAAGCGACGGTATATTTATAACTTATGCAATTGGTTTTTAAATAAAATAAAACCTCTTAACAAAGGACATCTCGGGAGCACGGAATTTGTCCGCTATTTGGAGGTGTTCACTTTTCAGATGTAAAAATATACAAATATGTAGATGTTGATAGAAAAACTGCCCGCTAAATAGAGGTATCCGCTATTCGGATATGTCCGTTATGGAGGTTTTACTGTATAATAATAATAAAGATAAAAGTTTATCTATGTATCTGTGTGTATTTGTGTGTGTGTGTTTGTCGGCAGTGTTTTAAAAAGACCGCTGCACGTAGAGCTACAAAATTCGTCAAGGAGGTACCTCTGTATATTTAGTTATGCAGCTCGAATCCCGATTTTGGATTTTTTTTCTTGAGATTTTTTTAATTCAATTTTTGATGCGATTTGTAAGGCTTTTTCTCGTTTAGCGGCGATCTTTCCACATTAGTAAAAGGAATCCTATTTCAATCTTTTAGCCCAATGTAGTAAATTCTACCCTACTTAGAATAAAGTTTATTTGGAATTCGTAGAGCGATTTTTGAATGTTTTGCGAATTTTTGTGTGATCTTTTGAGTTTTTTTTGTTATGCGGCGATTTTTTGGCATTCGTAAAATGAATTGGATTTCAAACTTAATATAATATAGTAAATATTGTATTCTGCAATTTTTCAACTTTTAGCGATTATTATGGGCTATGTTTAGCTATTTCTATGGGATTTTTAGCGATTTTCTGCATTTTTTCGCGTTTTGCGGCAATTTTTTCACATTCGGAAAGGAATTCAGTTTCAAACTTTCAGCTTAACATAGTAAGTTTTGTCCTCGCGATTTTTGAATTTTTAGTTATTTTTAGTGCGATATTGTGTGTCTCGCGGCAATTTTCGGACATTCATAATACGAATTCTCTTTGAAACTTTCTATTAGTTTTTCAAACATTCATTTCTATAGGAAATATTGTCTACAGAAATTTTTGAATATTTTGCAATTTTTGTGCTATTTTTGCGGATTTATAGAATTTTTTGCGTTTTGCACGATTTTTTGACGGGAACGAACAACGTCGGGAGATGTCAACTACTAATAAACACAGAAAACTTGATCTGCTAATAATTCTTAAAGTAATAATTGAAGTGAGTTTCAGTGTCATATAAAATAGATCATGAATAACATGATGAAAAATTAATTTTCAGAAAGAAAAGAACATTCGAAAGTTAAAAAAAAAATCCTTCTGTTATAACTAATTTATTTAAAACTTATTTCAAAGTCAAATAAAAATTGTGAATTAAAAAAATTACAAGACAAAGCGAAATAAATGAAAGTCGCGAATTTTTTCATCTAACCATATTTATATATCCTACGTTTTACCACAGATATTTCTTAATAAAATATTTGTGTTGCTAAGCTGATAAAACGATCTAAACTTTCGGCATCAAGAACCTGAGAAATAGTAAAAGATAGTATAAAATTCATTATATTTTTTATAAATCTATGAGCTATGCAAACCAGTTTCTGAAATTTCATGAAATTCAAGCTGTTTTCCATGCGCAGGTGTATAATATCGAAATATTTATCACTATAAAGAAAATAATACCTTTAGAAATTCATCTTTATTTTAAGTTTTCTTTTTATTTCTTTTTTAAATATTTTGTTCTTCCCTTTTATCAGACTTCAAACGCTGGACTTTGAGCTGATGTATTACGATATGATAGTCACATTTTTCACGATAACGACTGGATATTATCCATAACAGTGTTTTACAAATTTATTAAATGCCTTATTTTTACGAAAGAAGAATTATCCGACATCTCCTATACTAACATTGTTTACACCAAAAGAAAAAGAAGAAAAGAAGGGCTGCAAATTTATTTCTTTTGTATTCATATTTAATGTTTATTTACTATTTATCATCTACCTAAAAAAGGGAGACTTGTGTATGTGTCTGTCTGTTTGCGATGACTAGAAACTGTTATGATACTTTGAAATTTATGAAATTTCGCAGCTTTCTAACACTATACTGTATACTCCTTTTCGCTAACAGAGGCGCATGCCTTTCATTGGCCTTTACGAGTTGAGACCATGTTTCTGCGATAACGCAGAGTAGAAGAGTGGCTATCAGTGGTGCAGTCGTAAAAAGACCAGAGGGTATACGCTCGAGGCAGAGGGTACAGTATATACTCGTGTATAAGTCGAAGAATTTTAGACAAAATTTGGAAGTTGAAAATAGGGGGTCGACTTATACACGAGTAAGCTAAAAAAAAAAACAATATATTTTTCGAAGGTAATCGGCGGATAGGCAAGTCTTTTAAGTAATCACATATGGGTCTAGGTTATAGCGAGATAAAAGCGGACAATGGTCATTCCCCAGTAACTGACAGAAAAAAAACCCCTCAAGAATAATGTTTCTGTAATTGTTCTGCACCCATTTTCTCTTGGGATAGAATTCCCTTCAATACAGGGGAATTCTTTTCAACATTTTAATCCCCTTTTTAAAAAGAGTTCAACTTGAGAATGCTTCCAGATAGCTCTTTTAAAAGCCCTACAATACAAAGACATACTATATTTTAGCTGTCTAAGAAGTTGTTTACCCTTAAATAAGATTTGGATAGATTTTTAAAAGAATTTTTTCTTTTTAAGTATCATTAAATTCATGTGAATACGTTTCAAAATAGTTTAAGCTTCTTAGTTTGTACATAATTATACGGTTTTAAAACGTTGAATTTTTTAAAAAATAGTCTGGTTAGAAACATAGAAAAAAATGTTTACTAATTTAACGAAAATTTATTATTGTTTTTTATCCTCGATTACAAATCATTTTTCAACATATTACCAGAAATGTGGTTCGACTTATACACGAAAATTCAATTTTTTTCAAAATTTTGCTCAAGAATTGGGAGGGGGGGGGGTCGACTTATACACGAGTATATAAGGTATACCCTATAGAGAATTAGCTTTTTGAGAAACAGAGGGTATACGGTGTTCCTTAAAAAAATCCAGAAGGTATACGGCGTATACCACCGTATACCCTCCACTACATCCCTGGATACCATATGCGATTTTCATGTCAATTGACAAAGGTGAGTGTGAAGGTCATGCGCCGTTGTTAGTGAAAAGAAGTATAAATAGGGAACAATCCTAACTGTCAGTTCTGAATTTTGATGATGGTACCGTTTGAAACCTCTTTCCACGAGTATCAAGACATGTATAGGAACTATACTCCCGAATCTAATAATTTACGATGTTTCCAACACCAGACACAAACGAAGAAGGATATTGTAGTTTAAAGATCGACCGAAACATGTTTTTAAGCCCGAAATAGAAACTGAAACCGAATTTCGGCAATCTTCCTATTTTCAGCTGAAAACGAAAACGAAAATGTCCAGTTTTTTAAAAATAATTAATACATACAATAAATATGCATAATTATCAATTAATTATACGTGTAATTATACATGTGGCCTAAGAAAATTATAGTTAAACTGACACTGAGTATTCCGTTGATAGCGATGCAGCCTCGTTAATTGCTAAATCAGTAGTTCTAGTTTACCAAGCTTCCAAAAAAATACGTCTTCCGTAATTGCTGCAGTTAGATCTGATTATAAAAGAATTCTCAAAATTCGGGAAATGATCTGTTTTTAACGCATGGCCAATAATCTTAGAATTTAAATTCCTATTTTTAAAAGCATGTTTGTGCTCATTAAGTCTCATTTCAAGTGTACGGATGATTTCTCCTATATAAACTGCTTTGCACTGAATTCCATAAACAACATCTTTAAACTGTGAGCTGGGATATCTATAAATTCACTATCATTCCGTATTAACCCTTTATGTTCTGAATTCGTGAAAATTTTATCTTCTAAAGCATTTTTCGTGAATTGTTTAAACAACATTAGAAGATTTGAATGGAAGGATTAATTAAATTTGAATTTATAGGGATTTTGTGCAATATTTATAGCCCTACTCAAATCTTTTATTTTAAATATTTTTCTTAGTATTTTGTAGAATTAGGAAATGTACAAATATAATGTTCTTACAATAGAAATATAGAAATATTTCTGAATTGAAAAATCCCCCCCAACGCCAAGAAAGCTGAAAAATGCAAAGGCAAAAGAAATCATCCATTTAAAAATATTTTTGTTTTGTGCAACCCATAATGCTTTTGGAACAAGATAAAGTAATGTAGCTATAACTCATTCTAAACTGTATTACAACTAATCGATGTATTAAATGAATTTTATAACAAGTTATTTTAATGGTACTTATAAGTACCGTCAGTAGATAAAGGGTTAAAAAGGAATATCAGAGAAGATTACGCATTTTTTAAAACCAATTGGCATCCACACTTCTTTCATCTTACACCACCACAGAAACCACTTAAGAATTTTTTAGGCAGCTATAAACACAAATACAGTCGAGCCCCGATTTAACGAATTGCGATTTAACAAATTTCTCGATTTAGCGAATTTTTTTATGGTCCCGACGAAAATGGAACAGAAATACTTCGATTTAACGAATTTATAATCGCGATTTAACGAATAATTTTCTATGCAAAAAAAAAAAAAAATAAAATAAAATAAAATAAAATTTGAAGAATTTTTCTAATATTTATAAAAGATTTTCAATGTCCCTGATTGTAATTTTTTCTGAATCTGTATCTTCTGATTCAGAAATATTTACATGCGTTCATTACAGCGAGGTTATTAATATCAGTAGTAGTGGATCAGCTGAAGACGATGAAACAGAGATGAAGCATCATTCAAAGAAGCAATCACCAGTTTTGATACTTTGAAACGGTATTTAATGGCCCATAATGTTGAGGATATTTTTTTTCACAGCTTCGGGAAAAAATTGACAAAGAAGTTTGGAATACAAAATCGAAAGAAAGCAAACAAACATCTACAAAATATATCTTATAATTTATCTATAATATTTGAATAAATGAATTTTTTCTTAATTACGATGCTTGTGATTTATAGTAATAATAAAAAATTTATTTTTATAGTGTATTTTCTTAAAGTAACAAATGTTTAAAATCATTATTAAGCAAGTGAGCGTTGCTTTTTTATTTATGCGATTTTTTAACGTGCTCTGTTGTATAATAAAAATTCCTTTGATTATCGCGATTTAACGAATGATCTCGATTTAACGAACAAAGTTGGTAGTCCCGAATGATTCGTTAAATCGGGGTTAGACTTATCCTTTTGTTTATATCAAACAAATTACCGAAAACATGTTTTCAAAAAACACCGACTTTTGAAATTTTAGTAGGTGCGAGTGTGGAGTTCACGGGTCAGATATTGACCCGTGAACTCCACACTATCTATATCTTGTCGATTTTATCTTTTAAAACTTTCATTTATTTTATTATTTTATTTAGTTGAAAAACTCTGCGTACTGTTTTGCTTTACAATCCTGTTGGACATAACTTATGGGCAAGAAAATTGGACTTTGTGCAAGCCTGTTACAATAGACTGTGTTTGTAGAACCGGGGAAAACACGAAGAATGTACAATTGAAGCTAGAAGCGTAAGTTCATGGAGAAAAGATTCTTATACTTCAAGTACTTGATTCTTCTTCTAATAAGTATAAATCATCTGATATAGAGATCTCTGTAAAAAAAATTAAAATATATACAGAGTGAAGAGAAGTCGAAATGTTTCAAATCTGACTATTAAGGCTGCTAGTCACTCAGCTTCCGAATTCCCCTCGGTAATGTTAAATTTATGCGCATTTGATGCATTCTTGTTTTCAAAATATCTCCTCGGGAAATTAATATTTGTAACTTCTTTTTTCAGTGTTCTCTTCTTAAATGATTTCACCTTTTTTCTTAGTTTTCAAAATATTTCAAAAATCTACGCTTGATTTTATATGAAGTGTTAAAATTTTACTCCCAGTTCGTCAGTTTTTAAAACCTAAAATATTAAATTAAACGTAGACTTCAGAAATATTTTGACAACTAAGAAAAAAAGGGACATCCTTTAAGAAGAGAACACTGAAAACAGAAGTTAAAAATATTAATTTTTCGAGGAGATATTTTAAATATAAGAATATATCAAACGCCCATAGACTAACACTACCGTGGGGAATTCGGAAGATGAGTGACTAGCAGCCTTAAGATTTGAACAAGAAGAAGGGTTACGAAAGTTTTAATTTTATCTTTTTCAAATTAATACTTACAGTGCGTCTCAAAAGTATATGGGCAGGCGATTTTTTGAAATAACACTTTAAAAAAATGAACTAATAATCACGAAAATAATAATTAGCATATGGAAACATAACATATGTTTATTGCAATATAGAACTATCATATTTAGATGTAAATTTCCAACTGGGCGAAAAATGTCCGGACTTGGATTCGAACCCGGGACCTCCTGGCTGAAGCCGCCAGTACTCTGCCATCTGAGCTATCCCGGACGATTCTGGTCGAACTTTTTCACCCAGCTAACCTTGATGATTGTCCGGACATTTTTCACCCAGTTGGAAATTTACATCTAAATATGATTTGTTTACCAATTAGAATAATTGTGTTAATATTAATATAGAACTATCAGTCTTATATCACAGCCTGTTTGTAAAAAAATAAAATTAAAAATAAGCTGTCCCAAAAATATAGGGACAATGAAAAAAAAAGTTTTTATTACCACCGTATCAAAAACTGTTGCATATTCTGCCTGTTCACATCTTAGATCGTCGCTGTGTCTGAGATCTGAAAAAATTCAAAATATGCGCATGCGCATAAAGTAAAACCGGCCGCAACAATAAATCAGTTAAAGTGAAGCTTTATAGACAATCAGAGTGAGTGAGTGGCAGCGTTGTAGTCGTAAAAAAACCAGAGGGTATACGCTATAGGTAGAGGGTATCCACTAAAGCCATGAACTTCATGCCTACGGTAATTACGCTACAGTTTTATTTGAGAAACAAGAGGGTATACGGAGTTTCTTTAAAAAATCCAGAAGGTATACGGCGTATACCTCCATATACCCTCCACTACACCCCTGGTGAGTGGTAGTGCCTGTAACCTAACCGAAGAAAGTTGAAACTCACTGAGAGAGTTTTTGGGACTCCCTCAGAGAATTCGGCGATCTAAAATATCTTAAATATCCGATCTGAACAGGGTATTATAGACTGACCAGCCAGAATATTTCCAAATTCAAGGAGGACCTACTTACCGTAGCCAAAAACATATACAGGGTGTCCGAAAAGTCTGGAAACGGTCGAATAACTCGAGAAATACAAAGTAGATTGAAAAATGAAAATATACGTGTTAAATATTTTTAAAAAATCTACTCAGTGATACCAAATTTGATCCCCGCAACCGACCCCCCGGGGATCAGAGGGGGTCCAACTTTGAAGTTTTGAATGATAACCCCCATTTTTTATTTCAGATTCGGGTTCTACGGACAAAAATACGAAAATTTTGTATTTAACATTTTTTTCTAATCCTCGTTGATCACGGTGTAATTGAGCAAATAAAACAGACACATATTTTGGTTTTCCCAACCAGGTTTTGACATCTCGAAATCTGATTGGCCAGAACTTTTAACGTCAAAGTTGCCGTCTTTTGCGGAAATAGTGTTTCTCAAAAACAATCAGTGGAGATTGTTTTCATGGCGCTTTATATGCTTTTTCCATAAAAATGAATAGAAATATATTAAATTAGTTTTCTATTTGCATGTCTTTTTATCAAGTCTATCATTTTTAAATAATAAACTGCGTATTTTGATATTTTAACGAGTAAATAAGCACCTCCACTCCCGAACAGAAAAATCATAGTATTCATTATTTGGGGGCGGAGTGTGTTGTTATTTTGTGTTTTGATGTCTCCGGCTGTCAAAAAAATCGCTTAATTCGGGGTCGGATGGGAGTGTATAATTTTTTTTTTTAATTATTACTATAGAATAACATAAAGGAGCATTAAAAAAAAAAAAAACATATAAAATCTTTTTGTGCTGGCTGATTAAAGGAGGGGAAGTAGCGTAAATTTTAGGTGGAGTAAGGTGGGATTATAGGTTTTGATGATTGATTAGTTAGTGCGACTACTGACTAGCAAGTAGGGCAGAAAACATTAAAAAATTCTAGCAAATGTAATACTTTTTTGTAAATTAATATTTTTTTCCATTTTAACATTTTTTTCCTAATTTTAAATTTATTATTGGGTTGTTCGGGAAGTCGTGTCCGTTTAGGAAAATCAATCCGCACCGGAAAATCCTGCCCGGTTATTATTAGACATTAGATGTAGGAATCAATGTCTAATTATTAAATGATAGAATTTTCCGGTTCGAATTGATTTTTCCAAACGGACACGGCTCTCCGAACGACCCAATAATTTTAAACAATTGAAAATTTTTGATCTTTTAAACTTTTGAATTTAAAATATAATTTAACTCTTTAAGCACTGTTGATTAATACCTGGGGGAGAAGACGTTTTAATTTTCATGGGGGAAGTATAATGTAGAAAAGTGTTTAATTATTTATTAATTATTACAATAATATAACAAATGTGAAAAAATATAGAAACAAAAACGTTATTTGCAGAACAAATTAAAAACAAATCAGTTTTTTCCTACATTTTTTAAGCCCGAGAAGGGACATTTACTCATATATTTCATTCAGTTACTTCGATGTTTAATGTTAAAGTTTTGTAACAAATAAGTTAGAGTTTTTGCGGACAGTGTCCTTAAAAAAGGACTCATAATTTTTATTTTACTGGCCCCCAAAATATTTAATTAAAATTTTCCATTTATAACGTACTTGAAAATAAGAAAGTTTGTATTCTCCAATAAACTCGTTTATAAATGCTGATGTAAATCTATCATTTCATCAGTTTATAAACAGAATTACTAGGCGCTGGTAAGGGTTAAACCAAATGAACATTAAAAAACAAAAACAAAATTTAAACAACATGATTATGTAAATACCCTAAAAATCCCTAAAATTCCCCTTCAAATTAAATCGAAATAAATCTTAGACTTTTAAATATTTTTTTTTTATTTTACATGTGCCTTATCATTTTGTACACACTCATCATAAGCATAATACAAAATCTGCAATACAAATATTTGCAACTTAAAAAGGAAAAAAGTTTAAAATTTATTTAGATTTCTTTTTAACGGGACCTAAGTTTTTAATGGGTTTTATGTATCATATTGTTTGACTTTTTTTAAAATTGTTCAATTGATTTAACTTATTTGTTATAAAAATTTAAGAACGTTGAACTAGTTATATGAAATATATTAATAAATGCCCCTTCTAGGGCTTAAAAAATGAAGAAAATAAACTGATCTGTTTTTAATTTGTTCTGCCAATTATGTTTTAGATTATATTTTTTGTCACATAAGTTATTTTATTGTAATAATAAACAAACAATTTTCTACATTATCCTTCTGTTATGAAAATTAACACGTCGTTTACCTCAGCAAATAATCATTACACTTTAACCCTTTCGAGACCACATCGCGTACACAAATTTTATTTGGAATACAATGTGTTTTTTCAACTGTCGCCTTTACTTGTGAAATACCAAAAAATCCTTTAATTAAAAAATTAAATGATTTTATTCATTTATTAATGGTGCCCAAAACAAATTCCACATGCACCTTTTGACGATGAATATATGTGCCTCCCAAATCCCGACAGTGTTAAAGAGTTAAATTATTTTTTTAATTAAAAATTTTCTATTGTTAATTAGGAAAAAAATGTTAAATTGAAAAAATATATTAATTTACAAAAACATTATTACATTTATTAGAATTATGGAAAATATTTTTGCCCTACTTGTTATTTTCTGGTTGCAGTAACTAATCAATGATCTAAATCTCCAATCCGACCGCCACCTGAATTTTACACAACTTCCCCGTTCTTTGCTTCGCCCGCACACACACAAAAAAATATATGTACTTCTTTTTATTTTGTCCTATATGTTACTCTATAGTAATTGTAAAAAAAATCCCATACACCCACCTCCTGACCACGATTTAGAGTATAAAAGAAAAAAAAAAACAGCAGAAGCCATCGAAATACCAAATATCCACGCCTACCTCTACCAAATAACGAAGATTATCTTTTTTTTCTGTTCGGAAGAGGAGAGGCATGTTTACACATAAAAAAAAAAAAAAAAAAAAAACGCAGGTTAATTGATTAGAATGGACTGAATGGATAAAATAAAAACACAAAAGAAATCTAATTCAATATATTTATGTTAATTTGCATGGTAAAAGCATATAAAGCACTTTTGCCATCGAAACAACCTCCATTGATAGTTTTCGACAAACACAATTCCAGCTAAGGCGACCCACTTTGGCAACGAAAGCTTTGGCCCATCACATTTCGTGATTACAAAACATGGTTGAGAAAACAAAATATGTATCTGACACATTTTGCTGGATTACATCGTCATCTACAAAGATTCGAAAGAAAAATGTTAAAAGCAAAAGTTGCGCATTTCCCCCCGTAGAATCCGAATCTGAAATAAAATATGGGGAGGATTATCATTTACAATTTCAAAGTTGGAACGCCTCTGACCCCCCCGTGGTCGGGGTGGGGTGTCAACTTTGGTATCACGGAATAGCTTTTAAAAAAATATTTAACATGTATTTTTTTTGTTTTTCAATCTTATATGAATTTCTTGAGTTATTCGACCGTTTCCAAACATTTCGGACACCCTGTATTTT
This sequence comes from Maratus speciosus, assembly GCA_963932465.1. Classification (NCBI taxonomy): domain Eukaryota; kingdom Metazoa; phylum Arthropoda; class Arachnida; order Araneae; family Salticidae; genus Maratus; species Maratus speciosus. The sequence goes on along the minus strand of OZ010794.1, from coordinate 279,886,038 downwards.
GTCGCATTCGATATTTTATTGTTATAATTTATATATAATTAAACAATTTTCTACATCATCCTTCCCCTATGAAAATTAAAACGTCGTCTTCCCTAGAAATAATCAAGAGAGCTTAAAGAGTTTAGTTATTTTTTAAATGAAAAAGTTTAAAAGATAAAAAATTTTCAATTGTTTAAAATTATTAATTTTAAAATTATGAAAAAAAATGTTAAATTGAAAAATATTTTAAATTGCAATAAAACGTTTATAAGAATTATTGAAGAAGTGTCTGCCCGACATGATATTTTGGAGATACAGTAACTAATCAATCATCAAAATATGTAACTCCACCCCCACTGAAATTTACGCTACTTCCCCATCCTTGGCTCAGACAGTATAAAAAGTTTTTATATCTTTTTTTTTAAATACTTTGTCCTATATTTTGTTCTATAGTAATAATTTAAAAAAAACTGTACACCAGCATCAGCCTCCTGAATTAGATGATATTAAAAAAAAAAAAAAAAAAGAAGAAGAAGAAGAAGAAGAAGCCATCAAAACGCAGAATATCTGCACACTCCGCCCCAAAATAATTAAGATTATCCTTTTTCTGTCCGGGAGGGAAGGTGTATATTTGCACGTTTAAAAAAATCAAAATACGCAGGTTATTATTTTGAAATGATTGACTGGATAAAAAAATATGCAAATACAGTACTAATTTAATATATTTCTATTAATTTTTATGGAAAAAGCATATAAAGCGTCATCGAACAACCACCACTGATGGTTTTCAAGAAACACTATTCCCGCAAAAGACGGCTACTTTGACGATGAAAGTTCTGTCCAATCAGATTTCGAGATGTCAAAACCTGGTTGGGAAAACCAAAATATGTATCTGTTTTATTTGCTCGATTACACCGTGATCAACGAATATTAGAAAAACATGTTAAATACAAAAGTTACGTATTTTTGTCCGTAGAATCCGAATCTGCAATAAAAAATGGGGGTTATCATTCAAGATTTCAAAGTTGGACACCCTCTGACCCACGGGGGGGGGGGTCGGTTGCGAGGGTCAAATTTGGTATCAGTAAGTAGCTTTTTAAAAAATATTTAATACGTATATTTTCGTTTTTCAATCTGCTTTGTATTTCTCGAGTTATTCGACCGTTTCCAGACTTTTCGGACACCCTGTATATGAAATTTGGTTCAATTCTATGCATTTCACGCACTTTTCGATGGTAAAATAATGAAAATAGCACAAAAAATCGCTATTACAGCACCCCCTTCCGGCGGAATACTTCCAAATTCAAGGAGGACCTACTTACCATATCCAAAAACATATGTATGGAATTTGGTTCAATTTTATTAATAACTTCATACACTTTTCAATGTTTAATAGCGATACACGAATACATAGACAGACAGACATTTCGCATAAACATGTTTTTCGGAGTCTCTGACCCCCTAAAACGTGTAAGTCAGTCGAAAACCGGAAGTCGAGAAAAATTTCGATTACAATATTTTCTTCTGTTATAGATAAAGAAAGTAATGAATAATAAAAATAAATAAGTAAATAAAGGTTTGTATTTTCGTATTATATTGCATGGACCTTGTCTAACATCATGTCCATATTCTCCCAGATCGTGAGAAATATTTTATTAAAACTGAATTTTTTTATCACGTAGACTCTATTTTTGTAAACATGATGTCGATAGAAAGGACATTTTTTGATAACTTATTTGTAGCACACTAAATATTAGATTAAACTGAATGATACTGAATTACGTTTCTTGTAATTAATATTACATGTTATTCTATTTAATTTTACTATTTTGTAATTGTTAGATCCCCCCCCCCCTCCCCCATTATCTGTTCTTACATTTTTCGGCTTTTCGCCAAATTTATTACTAACTAAGGCAACAAATTCCTTAAGTTTTTTATAAACCTCTGATTTCTTTGATAATAAATACAGAATGGTAAATCTAGAGTAATCATCTACAAATGTTAAGAAGTATGTTTTTCCTCCTATGGTTTGTGTCGGGAAAGGCCCACATACGACAGAGTGTATCAACGCCAATCGTTTAGTGGCTCTATAATCTGCTAATTTTGGATAAGGTGCATCTGTTAGCTTTGTTTTGATGCAAGTTTCACAAGTTGTGTCATGTTTACATTTATTTATTTGTATTCCTTTCGCTAGGTGTTTTTCTTCGATTTGTTTGATAGATGCAAAATTTTTATGGCCAAACCTTCTGTGCCATAGTTCTATGCAATTATTATTGTTACAATTGTAAGTTTTATTTACATAGTTTACATTTGCGCTTTCATTAGCTAATTGAATTTAATATAAGTTATTTTTCTTTACCGCTTCCAGGCGGGTTATTCCGTTAAACGTTAAGTTACATTTATCATTTTTGAATAAAATCTCGCATCCATTTTCTGTAGCTTTACTAACGGAAAATAGGTTTGATTCAATACCTGGAACAAATAACACATCTTTAAGTGTTATGTTATGTGTTTCACGGTCTGAAGTTATTGTTTTTATTAGTGTATTTCCTGATCCACAAGAAACTAATTTGTTTCCATTTGCAATAACAACATTAGTTTTTTCATTTGATTTAATTTCTGTAAATAAATGTTGATCATTTGTTATGTGACTGGAACTGCCACTGTCAACTATCCACGCTTTGTTATTGCGCGGTTTTATTATAAACGCACAATGTTTATTACCTTGATGACTTTCATATTCATTGCAATCGGCATTTTTATCCGAATTTGATACATAATTATTTCTAACAGTTTTACCATCCTTTTGGAAAACAAGCGAAGAATCAAATTTTTTTTGTAGTTTTGTTTGTAATTTGTATTATGTGAAGGATTGTTTTGTTTATTTTTATAGTTGTTATTATGCCAGCATTCTTTAGTGTTATGGTTTTTTAATTTACAATTTGAACAGTATTTTTGTTCCTTTTTATATCCCGCATTATTAAATTTTTTCTTCGTAGTTTTGAATGCTCTAGCGGTATTATCAGATGATTCAGAACTATCGCTTCTGCGATTATATTCATCAATCAATTTACTTTTAATAAAAGTAGGTGTCAATTCTTCTTCATTTTGAGATTCAAATGCCGTTATAAGTGTGTCGTACGAAGCTGGCAAGCTACACAGAAAAAGTGCTGAAATATGATTATCTTTTATGGTTTCTCCGATTGCAGATAATTTATCTATCAACTCAAGTATGTTTGTGATATGCTTTACCATATCACCACCTTCAGGTAATTTTGTGCTATACAACTTGCGTAAAAGGTATAGATTGCTTGACAAATTACTTCTTTCATGAATTGCCTTTAAAGTGTTCCATGTATCTCTAGTATTTTGAGTATTTTTTACGTGGTCGATCTGGCTATCCTCAATGCTGAAGTTAATTATAGCCCTTGCCTTTCAGTCCTTTTTGGACCAATCGGTTGTAATTGGGTTTGGTGGTTCATCATTAATGATCTCAAAAAGATCTTCTTTTATGAGAAGCATCTCGATTTTAAATTTCCAAACATTATAATTATTCGAGTTGAGCTTCTCTACTATCTGTGCATCTTTTGCTGAATGCATTTTAAATTCTGTTACCACCTTTTAATTTTCAAATAAACCCTTTTATTAAATTATCATATACTTATATTTAATATTTAAGGAAGGCAACGCGTCAGTCTCATAATCATTGTTAGATAAAAAATGAGACTTAACGTGTAATAATAATAATCACATTAAATCACGAAATAAAGATAAGGTAAATCTGCTTACCTTTTGGTTCATGATCGTCCACGATAAAACCGGAACTTTCTTCATCTTATCCAATGAGAAAAAGGTTGGTTAAATCCAAGATTAAAACTGAAATATTCAGTGATGTTTCACCTATAAGAACTTGTGAATTTATTTTATTAAAAGATTGTGTATCCTTTTTGTGATATATATTTCAGGAACATTTTGACTGTTCTGGTTTTAAACTATAATATTTATATCTTTCTTAAAATACAAAACTAGAGCATACATCTTTGCTCCTTTCTGATTACATATCTATATACACACTAAAAAAATTATAACATCCAAAAACATTATTGATATTTGATTAAACAATATAAATAAAAATTCTTGATTACTTATATTAACAAAACACTAAATAACATTTAAAGTCTTAGATTATTAATATAGTTCTTTCAGCTGTCAAAAATTGCATTCTTTTAATCTAAATGTTTATCAGTTTTTGATTGACACATTACACAAACAAGGAAGTCATTTTCTATTTTCCTGACATGATCGTTGAAAGAGTAATCAAGTCTTGTTTATGACAGACATAAAATGTTTTTGAAAAACAGTTTATCTTGATTAATAATGAGTTTATCTAATTCCGAAAGAGATTAGTATTCCCAACAGTAATTTTGTTTCTGTTTTATTTTTTTTCTGTATCTGAGAGTATGATCTTTACGTTATTTTTTTTTTTTTTTTTACAGTCATTAGAAATATATATGCATGTTATAAAATTAATAAGATGCTCTATAACTTTTATTCTAACTGTTCCTGAAACAATATGTTTTTCCCTTAGTCACTAAATCAATGTCTAGATCATCACCTGTCTGAGTCCGGTTGAGAATCTTAAGTGCAGACATGTGTTCTACATCTCAGTACTCAATAATAATTTCTCGTTTACTTCAATTTCTAATTAAAACCTCAAGTAGCGTACAACATACGATCATATTTATAACTTTTAAGTCTAGGAAAGCATAGACACTTAACATATACTGAAATTGAAGCCAATTATCCAAGATTTATTCCCGAGCATATGTCTAACATAAAAACCCTATAAGGATATAAATTGCAATAAAGTGTGCTTCTTGTAGCAAACTATAAGACTTACAGATAGTCTTCTACCAGCTGTCCTTATGAAAAGACCCGGGTGTCAGGACTGCTGGCAATTATCCCGGAATACCGTCTTGTATGACTGCAGTCTCTGCTTTAGAATGTTCCTATACGCACAATAAAGTAATAACACGTACGAATGGTGTGTATTTAAAGTAGAATTACACCAGTCACGACTCCAAATAATAGTTTTAACGTGTATGTATTACACAGATGCAACGTATTGATACGATTACAGTGAGTAACAAGCTTCTCTATCACACTATTTTGTTTTGCTGCCATCTGTTAAGCAATTTAGAATTAATTTTCTGCTCACTGACATGAAACAAATTTTTGTGACAGTAGTTATATATCAAATAAAACTATAAATACACAAAATTCACTTTTAAAACTGAAACTGAGATTAGATTTCAAAACGCGCTGAATTAAAAATAAATAATGTATCACGAAAAACGAGTTCTAAATCAATTTTATAGACCCAGTAAGTGGTATAAATTTAGGATTGTCACAATTCACAGATATTATATGACAGACTCTCTGTAAACACATTAATTTTTATAAAAATTATTTTTTAACCCTTTGCGCTCGCGTCTCTTACACAAATTTTATTCGATCGGCACCATTTTTTTAAAAGAAGTTTCGTTCAAGTACACAATTTCAAAAATGCCCTGATTAAATAAGGTACATTTTATTTTCCTTTGTTACTGGTGCCAAAAACAAATTTTGCAAAGAAAGATTATGTCTCCGCAGCGGAGCCCTCGAGTGCAAAGGGTTAAATTTTAATTAATTACACATGCATCATACGTTTATGCTACACCGCATTTCTGATATAACAAATTTTCAATTGTAATTACTTTTTTAATAAATATTCTGTGACATTGTTTTGTACGTTTCTAGGAGAATGACCTCTGTGCTACTTAAGACAAATGGTAAGGTATTTGTATTTGTTGCGATCTCAAATATAAACTATTACGATTACAGTGATAATTTTCCACTGAGAAAATACTCGTTAAACTTTTGACAATAAAACCTCTTTTTAACCTCTTGTAAGAACTAAGAAAAGGCGAGAAGATTAAATAGGTTATTAAAGAAAAAGTCTAAAATACTTTTAAGAAAATGTGATATTGAGAATACATGATGTATAATATATTTTGTTCTAAATTGCGCAAAAACCTACATTTCGGATCAGCAAAATCTGGGTTACCTACATTTTTTTTAACTTTAAAGTTAAAAAATCCATATACAGTGAAACCTCTCTAAGGAGACCATCCATTGGACCTTAAAAAATCGGTCTTTCACAGAGGTGGTCTCAGAATAAGAGGTAATGAATAAAGCAAAGTTTCACGCAATACATATTACAAAATGGATACATCTTATTGAATTAGTTTATTATATTTCATGCCTATGCAACTTAGAAGGAATCAATCGAAGTTTGCTTTAATTTTAATAATTATTTATTTTAAACATTACTTTATTTTTTTTTTAGGAAAATTATTTATTTTATTATCATCTCTAACAGGTATCGAATTTCCTATCAATCTGTTGATTTTAATGGCTGAATTTTGGATGTTGAATTAGGAGGGAGAAATTAAAGTTTCACACTTTTCAGCTATGCTTCATATAGTGGCATGGAGCCAAAATAAGGATAATAAAATCCAAAATAAGGATAATGTTTCTTCCCTTTCTAATTTTTGTTTTGTGATTTTTTGTCAAAGTCATGTAAGCAATTTTCAAAAATTCGATGTCATCAATGCTAGCTGAACATGTTTTCCGGATAATCTGAGAATCCTCCTTGTAAAGGGACCTACGTAATCGTACATTTCGACTGAAAAAGTTGAAAAGTGGTCTTTCATGGAGGGAGACAGGAAATGGTGGTCCTTTAATAGAGGGAAAATTAGCATTGAACCTATAGCCACAAATTATAGACCTGAAATAAACGGTCTTTATGAGAGGTGGTCTTCTTGTAGAGGTGGTCTTTTACAGAGAGTTCACTGTATTTACAATTCAAACGTTGTATAATGAACAATAAATAACTATAAAGCCTTTTATTAATAATGTTATCAACAGTATTATTAAGTATGAAATATTATCAGAATTATGTAAAGTATTACAGTGTAGTCAGATGTCTTATCTTTCTCTTACGGAAAGGTGTAAGAACAATGCAGTTCATCTCAAAAGTTTAGACACACATAAAAATAAGATAATAAAATTAAAAAGATAAATACAGTGAAACTTCTTTTAAAGGTCGCCCCTATTCAAGGGCCACCTCTATTAAGGCCCAATATTTTTAGGAACGAAAAATTTTCTTATAGACATGTTAAATTTACTCTTATTAGGGGCCGCACCTACACTTCATAAAGGCCATTTTTTTACATGTGCTTTAAATCCTAAACAGGTGAATTGAATTCCTGAACCAAAAGATAAGAGTTCAGCAAACAACTGCACTTGCAACAAAGAAGGCGGGGGAGATGGAGAGATTTAGTAACACAATGAAGGACCACAAACTTTTCCACAAGTGAGACAAACAGGTATTCCTCACACTTTGCTTAACCTTTCAACCTGTAGGGGTTAGGTTGGAGGAGAAACTCGACCCCTTGTTGTGGGCACAGAAAGGATAACAGGTTATCTAGAAAAACTGATTCCACATTTACTAAAACTGTGAATGCATATTGAAGCACAATTTTTACACTAGAAATTTTATGCTCAGGCTTATGTAAAATTTAAAATTATGGCACCTAAATAAAGCCAAAGAGTACATTTGGATTTGAATGACAAAATCAAAGTTCTTAATTGTCATGATCAAGGAACATCTGCAAGCAAATTGGCTTCACAGTTTAATTGCAGAAGAATCAAATAAACAGTATTGTTGAAAACAAAGAGAACTTAATGAAAGAATATGCAGATTTTAAAAATCGCGGGAAAAAAAGAAAGAGAAATGAAAAATTTGGTCACCCCTATTCAAGGGCTAATTTTCAATGGAACATGAGGTGGCCCTTACAGAGAGGTTTCATTGTATTTGAATAAATTTACAGAATCTAATAAGTAAATAATATGCTTTTGATGAATTTTGAATTGTTGTTTAATAAACAACATTTTCAGGTTATGTCTAAACTTTTGAGGCAGAGTGTAGAAGAATAACAGAAGAATAACAGACATATGTACTAGATTCAGTTGATTCATTGACACTGTCATTAGCATATCAGATATCCAGAAGGTCTCTATGAACACGGCAATTTTTTGTGATACAAAATTATGCGGCACGATGTTCTGTGTGATATTTTAAAAAGCGTTACTTTAATATTGCTGTAGAAGCTGCTCGAATAGCGTTCTTCAACTGTTGGGTTTCTTGGGAATTCCTTGTAAAAACACAGCTACTACAAAATGGACACGATTAATAATTTGATCACACACATTTTCAACAATATTGCAGGCTGTGATAAGACATTTAGACCACCCTGTACTTTATGTCCTATATTAATTAAAATGTGGGTAGTTAGCTTTCATGTTCGTGCAAATATAGATAAAGAATAGAATAAAAGCATCAATATCAACAGATTACATTTTTTAAAAATAAGACGGTTGTAGGAACCTAGATTAATTTCTAAGAGCTCTCCACGTTCAATCTTAAGCAGAATCCACGTTTACAGACCGTCTTTCTTACACCTGCATTTTATCAAACTTCTGCCACATATAATTTTTTCTTCAAATAATATTTGTTTCTTTAATTTCAAGGAATGTAACTGAACATCTGGAAAATGGTGAAGTGAAATGTTCTGGATATCCTGATCCTCATCGAGCTTGTGCTAATATTTCATGCTATTTTGTTGAAAATAGTAAGTAAATTTGAAAATACATTAATAATTCAATACATAATTTTTTCAATGCTTGTTATATTAATTAGCTATCCCTATGGTCATATTGAAGCTATCTCATGCTCATGAAAACGGGATTAAATTAATTGTTTCGAAAAAATAATTGTATTTTTCCAGGACTTTTCCCCCAGTAGATAAGTAATTTTTTTTTTACTGTTTTTGCCTCTACGATGCTGGTGTCAACTGAGGCATTAGATCAATGTGGTATCAAACTTTGAATGAATTAAGGTGTCTCAAGACTCTTAAAATGGGAAAAAAAATGAGACCATTTTCAGCATTTAATATCTTAAAATGTATATGATTTTAAAACAAATTTTTTATTGGGGATGAAAGATATAAGTATGTTCTTTCATATTATGTATTTAAAAAGTTACAAGATGCAGAATTAGCATTTATAGGGGGCTCCAAAATGTCTGACTTTTGACGAGCAGAAAGTGGGTATAACAGTTTACGCGCAGGATTACAAAATAAATTTTGCAACTAGAATGAAAATTTTGGTGCCTACTTAAACTTCAGTAATATAATTAACCTCAATTAGTCAGTACTATAATTAACCTGAACCAAAATAAATTTGTATTTAAAGAATTTTTATATTTTTAATACAAAGTTGTATTAAATGTCTAATACAAAATTTTGAAAAATTCAACAGTATAATCACCTAAAAAAATAATTTTTTGAACAATAAAAAGGAAATTTTAGGTTCAGTTTATACAGACTAACATGAAACATGTGTTTTGAAAATTTTATGAAAACATATTCAGAAGTTTTTAAGGTATCCTGCGCGTTATGCCTAAAAATGTCATTAGGAAAAAAATGACTTCAAAGTTTCGGGAACGCCACTTCAGCTATTGAGGGAGTATAATTCTAAAAGCCATAACTTCTGTTCTTACGGGAATTTCAAGGAAACAATCATATCAAAATGTTCAGAAAAGATAGGAGTTTAACATAAAAAAAAAAATAAAATATCGATAATTTTGAAGCTTTAAACGTTACAAAAAAAAAAAAAAAAAAAAATGTAGGGATAAAAAAATGGAAGAAAAGCTATTACTAGCATATGTTTACTATGGTATATATTCATAACTTATTAAGCAGGAAGCCACAACAGGAAAACTTATTAATACACTCTAAAACTGTACTCAGAAACGTTCAGGAAAATTACAGGCAGCAAAATAAATTTTTGTTTCAGTATATCTTATGATTCTGAATCCTAATTGAAAGGAAAGTTTATTTATAGTTTTAAAGGAAAATTTTTATTTTACAGCTCAAAGCTCATATGAATGTTAAAATTTTTTGCGATGTTACAGTGAATTTTTATTTTATTTTATTTATGTTTTTTTTCAGACGTCGGACCAGTCATGAATGAAAACAGCTTCATTTCTAATTTCTATCCCCAACTAGTCACATTTTTGGCGGGAGGTAAATAGCTTCTTATTTATTTTCTAACTTCGTTTTAACAAATATTTATGCTGTTTTTATACATATTGTACTTTAGGTGCCGGTAAGGAGGGAGGAGCAGTGGAGGAACACTGCCGTTCCCTGGATTTAAAAATTTAATTAGCTAAATTTTCTTTATTTCTGATGGTTTTGAAAAAATAAAAAATGAAGGGAAAAAGTTATCCTTATCAAAAGTGACAAAATAATTAATCATTAGTCAAAGAGGAACAGACTGTTAGTTTTTAATCAAATCGATGTTATAAGTTTTTTTTTCCTAAATGTATTATAATGTTGTATTCCCAACCCTACCCCCAAGAAATCTGAATATTTCATGCAATGGAACTGCAACACATCGGGTTGCCTAGGAGCTAGATTTTTAATAATTCATGCAATACAATAATTCATTGCAATTCATGCAATTTAATAATCATTCAATACAATTCAATTTATAATTCTTACACTAATAAAGCTATTTTCACTTACCTATCATGCGTAGTATAGGATAAGTCTCGTAATCGTTGTAAAAATCGAAAAAAAACATGACGGATTTACACGTTTCAGACACTGGAGATTCCGAAAAACATATTTTTAGAAAAAAAATTTTCCCGTCCGTCTGTCTGTGTGTCTGTAAACGCTCTATCGCCCGAATAAATTGAGACAGAGACTTGAAATTTGATGTGTACTTAGTATGTAATAATGGAAGAAGCCTACTGAATATCAGTAACTTCGATTATCCGGAACTTTTTTTTTTGGATTGTCGAAATATTCGTTCTGATAAAAGGTATATAAAAAAAAATTCGAAATTGTTTATTTTAAGGAGTGACTATAAAATACAATAAAAAACCATCAATTTTGCATAAAGAATGACGTCGATCGAATAATGAGTTGCCGAAATATTTGTAATCATATTTTCCACACTCTTCGATTTTTCATGACCCTGTATTTCATTCAAATTTCAATTCAAAGAGATAATTTAATTAGAAATGAGACGCTTAATCCGAAGCAGTAAACTGTTAGTTAATATGATTATCATTTTTGGAGTTATAAGGATGTTTCTTTTACGCAATTCGGTACTACTTGATTATCCCTTAGACCAAAAGACTATCGCCAAACTATAAGATTAAATGCCAATGATGGCTTATCGTAAATGTCATGTTCCTTGACTTTAAACAAGTTACACGTGTTTGTTACGTCATCAAGTGATTTTTAATTCGACGTTTTACTTGCATTTGTATAAATCTTTTGCTAATTTATTTGTCCTTTCGTTATTTAAAATAAAAATTATGCAATTTGTATAATTTTTCTAATAGTTTGGCGATTTACATAATTTATTGAAATGGGTCGACGGGGTAATCAAGTAGTAAGTACCCTCGATTCAGTAATAGAGCATTACTATGTATTAAAAATATTTAAATACAGGGTGCAAAGGAAAGTCCCTTTAACCTGAAAATACTTGCGAACGGAGAGAGCTACAGGTATGAAAGTGAGGTAACGGTATAGTAAAGCGACTACGCCCTACCTAATGCAAACGACAGCAGCGTCCCTAGCGGCGAAATTTGGAAGGTAGCCATTGCAAATCGAAAACGAAAAGAGATAGAGCAAAATTTCCAATTAGAAAGTTTTAGAGCATCAATCAATCTGTACAAAACGACATTTGGTTCACACGGATAAGATAAATCGTCACCTGTATACGCAAAAATATCCGAAATCGATGAGCGACGATTCTACTTTGCATATTCACATTCCGGAAATGTAGCGGTACACAATTGCAGATTGTGACGTTGTATTGTGCTGTAATATCTGTAAAAATTTAATTTCCAATGCATTTAAAATTTTAGATTAACCCTTTCAGAGACAGAAGAATTCTGTTCATAAACTGACGAAATGATTGACTGACACCAGAATATTCAAACGAATTTCTTAGAAAACAAAAACCCGCTAATTTGCATTTTCATTACAAAAGCAAGATTTTATTAAAATATTCTTGGTGGAATTTGTCAGTTTTGGAATTAAAATTAGGTAGCTATTAGGTAGCTTTCAATAGACGTTCCATGCCGAGAAATGTGCATACAGAATTACTCTCATGAATACAAATACAAACGTGTATCGTGAGCAACGGCGAACTTTTCGAACATACTGAATATTAAATTTTTATCACTGTGAGACAGTTTGTCTTTTTTTTTGTGTTTGTGATGTTATCAAAATGTATTATAAGTACGTATTTATACCATAAATTGTGGGTGTTTTTTCATACTTATGGCTATTCCATTCAAACGTTTACACAAAATGGAGTGCATCGATTTCGGACATTTTTTAGTATACAGGCGACGATTTATCTTATCCATTTAAACCAAATGTCGTTTCGTACTAATAAATTGATGCTCTAAAACATTCTAATTTGAAATTTTGCTCTTTTCGTTTTCGATTTGCAATGGCTATCTTCCAAATGTCGCCACTAGGGGCGCTGTTGTCGTTTGCAACAAATCGGGCGTAGTCGCTTTACTATACCGTTAGCGTTACCTCACTTGCATAGCTGTAGCTCTCTCCGTTCACAAGTATTTTCAGGTTAAAGGGACTTTCCTTTGCACCCTGTATACCTTTAAATTGCATTTTAGAATTTCAATGCATTTTATAAATAGTTTACACATGTTTTATTTTCATATTTTATATTATGCATATTCATGATGGGTAAGTATTACGGTGGAACCCAACGACCAGGTTTCTTTGCACTTTTATGAAAAGTATTACCTTATTTACGATAAAATATTCGTGTGAAATGAAAATTTTAATCAAAACATTATTGCGGCAGATAATGAGTTAAGAAAAATCTATATTATCAAGTCGAGTAACCACTTTTGTATTAAAATTTACTTACAACTATAGCACGTTTAAATTGAAAACACACCCTATATTCATAATAAAAAAAGACATCAAAATCAAAAGAGATTCTCACAAGTCAGGTTACAGGTAGAAAAACAAATGACCATGAATCTAGAGTTTGGTTGAAAAGGGAAGAAAACGATCAACTTTGACAGGAATGGTGATATCATTTCCACATTCATCGCGGCTTTCGCTGAAATTGAATAATAAATCAGAGAAGAACTAAAAAAGGCAAAATAGAAAGTAATATGAACTGGAAGGAAATAGTAATGCTAATAAGTCAAACCTTTAGATAGTATAGAAGCATTCTGTAGTAACCGTATTAAGGGGGTATTTGCTTTTTTTTCAATTGAAAAAAAATCGTTTTTTTTTTTTTTTTTTAATTTTTTTTTTAAACTATTTGGAAAAATGGTTATTGTTCTCGTCAGGATGGGAAATTAAAAGCATTTCTGAAGGTTTTCATTGGTTTAATCCGCATTTTATTCGTTTTATGATTGGTCTATACACATACAGTATTCTGTATTTCCCTTTAATTTCAACAACGATGGATACCTTCTGTTGCCACTATGACAAAAAAGTAATAAAAACTACAAAAAAAAAATTAATAACTCAGAAACAAATTGAGATACAGCTTTCAAACAAATTGCATTTAAAAGTACATTTTTTTCTCTATAAGACGGTGTAAAAAGTAATATTGTCGGATGTTTAGAAGTTTAAGAATGAAATTTCATTTAAAATTGGCCGTCAGATTTCTTGGAAATCTAACGATGGAAAAGCCTTTTTCCCGAACAGCCAATGAAATGCTTGGATATTTACGTAAGTTTCAGGTGGATAATACTTAAGTTTCATGAAATCTGACGGGTCGCAGGCGATATTTTTGGCTTGCAATTTTTACGTGTCATAACACTATTAATGTTTAATTCATGGCGTACGTAATGTATGATCAACTCCGTGCGATTTTTTATGTCTTAAATTTTAGTCTTCAAAAAAATCGTTTTCCAAATGGTCGTTGTAATTTGACAAATTGCTATTTTTTTTTTTTTTACAGTTTTTTATTCCTTGTTGTCTGCAGATTATCCCAGTGAAACGACCAGGGCCCTCGCTAAGGGCGGGAAAGGGGAGCCCCCCCCCCCCCAAACATTCGTGAATTTCTGTTACACTTGACAAATTTACAAGATTAGTAGGCAAACTTACTTAAAACTTTAATAAAAACTATAATACTCTTTCTATTTCTGATAGACTTGGAAAAAGTTACAAATAAAGTAGCCTTCCTCTTAACCGGCCTTATCTTAATCGGTCTCTTCTTAACCGGAACTCCGTTTTAACCGGCCGACATTCCCCCCCCCCCCCCCCCCCAACATCAGGCAAAATTCAGAAAGGAAATTTTCGGTTCTCATTTCTTTATGGTTAATTAACTCAAATTTACATAATGTAGAATAATTTCAACTTCTTATAAAGGTATGTGACAAGATTTTCAACAATTTACTTTGTAATAAATATTGTTCATTATTTGTTATTAGTGATAATTTTTCTTTCAATTCAGTTAATTACAACTGGTATTCATTTCACAAAATATAGGAAATATGTACTTTCATAAAACTACGCAGATTAAAAAACTAAATGCATCCTACGTATTTAATTAATTAAATATGCAGTTAGTTTCTATCATGAATGATTTTGAAAATGTCGCCGTTTGTGCGATGAAACTTTCGTTAATCTAAATAAAGATATTTTGTCACTTTTTATAGCAGTATTTAGCTTAATGCAGTTACTTATTTAATTTTTTTTTTACTTCTAAGGTTTAACCGGTTTCTCATTTAACCGGCTAATCCTCGGTCCCGTTTAGGTCGATTAACCCTTTATCTACTGACGGTACTTATAAGTACCATTGAAATAACTTGTTATAAAATTCCTTTAATACATCGATTAGTAGTAATACAGTTTACAATGAGTTATAGAAGCATTACTTTATCTTGTTCCGAAAGCATTATTGATTACACGAAACAAAAATATTTTTAAAAGGATGACTTCTTTTGCCTTTGCATCTTTTCAGCTTTCTTGGCGTTGCGGGGCGGGGGATTTTTCAATTCGGAAATATTTATATATTTCTATTGTAAGAACATTATATTTGTACATTTTCTAATTCTACAAAATACTGAGAAAAATATTTAAAATAAAAGATTTGAGTGGGGTTATAAATACTGCACACAATCCCTATAAATTTAAATTTAATTAATCCTTCTGAATCCTTCAATCCTTCTAAAGTCCTTCTAAAATTTATTAAATAATTCCGTAAATATTCTAATCCTGTTTCCAAAATTCACGAAAAATGCTTTAGAAGATAAAATCTTCATGAATTCATAATTCAGTACATAAAGGTTTAAGCGGGAGGCTACTGTATAATTGGGAATATTATGAAGCTTTTTACTAATAAGATCTATATTACATTTTCTAATTGTGGTTACTTGTTAAAATTATAAAACTAACTGGCAAACGCCAAGAACTATTTATTTTTGCTTCTCAATAAGTTGGCAAATACTGGCATTTGACTCGGCAATCCCCCTCCCTTCGCCCCCCCCCCCCGAATAAAAAGTCTTAGCGATGACCCTGGAATAGAGGTCTGCACGGGCCGGAATTTCCAGGCCCGGGCCCGGCCCGGCCCGTACAAAAATCAGTGAAAACAGGCCCGGCCCGACACAATTCCTACAAAAAAAAAAAAAAAAAAAAAAATCCGTTTTTTCTCAACATACAATTAAGATTCTTTTAATGAATATTACATACATATTTATGGGAACATTTTACAGTATATTTTACATTACTATGATGTTCGCAAAACAGAGAGCACACAATAGTAAACATTAACGGGAAAACGACGTTACGGCGCGCCATTGTTTTTTGACAAGCATTCTTATATCCCCTAATCCCTTCTTAAACTGGTGTAAAACGTATGGGTTGCTGGACTCTTGCTACGACTAAGAGAAACTATAACTTGACGACCGTTATTGGCGATCTTCAAACTTTTTATGTTGGCAAAGAAATTAGGAGCATACATTAGGAGTTATAATATTACACAGAATTTCGGTAAATCGGAATATGTGTTAAGTAAATAAAAAAAAATAATAATAATTAGATATCGATCAAAATTCCACTCCAATGCATCCTACTTATTTATGCATTATAAACCGCCTAAGAAAGTAGAAAATAAATAAAATCATATGATAAACTTTATCATTAAATATGTAAAGTTGTAGGTTCAAAACTAATAACTAGCCTTCATTGTCGTGATTTATCTTAGAGTTTGTTTATTAAAGTTCATTTGAATCGCCTAGATGTTTTTGGATTTAAAAAAAATCGTTAGAAAATATGCACTGTTCGTCTGTACATTATAGTAAGAAGAAACCAAAAGAAATTATGTGTTTTTTCGTGTGTCAGTAGTTAGTAATATAGTGTGAGTTTGTATTAAATATGGGATTATAATAAGGAGGCATCAGGACCTTTAAACTTTCAAAAAATTAGTTTTCGGTTTTTGTTTCATTCTGAATTTTTTAAAATTTTTCAACAATATGCACAAAACCCCATTCAAAAATCTGCATTATTTCTAGAGTTATAATCATTTATAGATAATGAGTATAGCGGTCTGCACGGGCCGTCATTTCCAGGCCCGGGCCCGGCCCGGCCCGGTTAAAAAGTTAAAAGTTCGGCCCGAGCCCGGCCCGGCCCGAGTTCCGTGAGTGAAAATAGGCCCGAGCCCGGCCCGTGCAGATCTCTAAATAAGTATAATTGAAGGTCTGTGGATATTGAAACTTTAAATCGCGCGTTTGTGCGCACAATTATTTTCAAACTCTGTCTAAGCTACAACTTTAAAACAATAACCAAATATGCGTTTCTTTATATTCTACTTGGTAAAACCAAAAAAATCTCATATTTTGGTTATTTATTTCTTTGCACTTGGAAAACTTCAAATTTTTGATTTTTTTTTTTTAAACTTTGTGTTAAAATAAAATTTTAAACAAAACATTCGTGTATATTTTGGTTTTAATTTAGAAGTACGTCTGTTATGATTCGATTTTGTTCAAAAATTGTTTTCTATAGGTATAATTTAGAGTTTTTTCATGCGCGCAGAACTAAATGATTTTAATTCGCGCATTAGTGCGATAAATTTTTAAATTTAAAATTTAAATACTCATTTTATATATACAACATTTACTTTTTATATAATATAGTTAAGAATATATACTTCAAGCATAAAGGGGAAAAAATATTTTAATTCCATATTATTTGTGTTTTGGTACTTTGAAAAAGGCGGTGTTTTTGATCATTTCGACAAACTGAAAGGTCCTGTGCCCCTGTAAGAAAATAAGCAACAACAACAATATATATATATATATATTATAAATAGAACAATTGGATTCTCGAAAGGGGAAAAAAAGGAGGAGGCCTTAAAAAATAAAACTAGCCTTAACAGAATATTTGCATTTTCTTTTTTTTAAAACGAGAAAGAATAAACAGAAAACATAAACCTATGCCTGTGTTATGACCAGTTATCTAATAATATATGTGATATGCTAATTGAGAATTTAGGTTCGACCCAAACCTGAAAATACCATTTCTAAGAACAAGGGACCTTCAAATTCGTTTCTTTCTTTCTTTCTTTCTTTTTTCTTTTTTTTTTTTTAAAATTTCATTTTAAATACTATTCAAGGGTGTTTATATGCATTATAAGGAATATACGCATTATGACGTATATTTATCACACAAGAAATATACATATTTTTGGAGGAGCGGAGGGGAATAAGGAATTTTTTAAATATTTTAAGCGTTATGAAGAGCTTTTTAAAATGCTCCCTGCGCATTCCATATCAATTAGAATCCCCAGTATTTTTTATGGAAGTTTTTTTTTATATATACTGGGGGCTCTGCCCCCTACGAGCTATGCTCGCCAACCCCCGTTCAGACGCCACAAACCCTAAAAGCACGCTAATTTGATCGGCTTTAAAAAAAATTTTCGGGAGGCTGAAATATAATTAAAAAAACAGTTGCGCTCTCCCTTTTAACGGGCTATTTTCGTCTTTGATTATATCAGATCAGTGAAAATTTTGAAAATAAGCTATTGTAAAATTAAGTAAGCAGAGTCTTTGTCTCTCGGTATTTTTTAATAACGCTATAAGAAAGTTCTTTTAAACAAGACATTTTAAATGATTTGTTTTAAATCTGACGTAATTTTCCTCAAAGTTCTCGTTTTCTTTTTAATATTCATGTGAAAATACTTTTGTTGTTAGAAAGGAAATATTACTTGTGCTGTCTTAGAATTCACAACAATAGTTTAAAAGAATATCTTAAAATATGAAATGTCTCGCGCATATATATTTTTAAATTTAAATTGTTTGACAATATTATTGTTTGGCCATTTTAAATATCACGAAATTTCCCCTCATTTACGACTTTTAACACATATTAATGAATTTATTATTTTACTATTTTCTTTCTCTTTTAAAATTCACATGTAAATATAGTTTTTATGACTTAATTTTCTATATTTTCCTGCTTTTAAATCGTAAGCATTTGATTATAATTTGAAAGTTTTTTCTGTTTATAATAGTCACGTGTAAATAAATTTTTAACTTGAAGGAAATGTTATTCGTTGTGCTTTTTAAAAAATTGGCAATAATTTAAAATAATGCCCTTTTCTAAAAGATGTAAAAAAATATTTCTCAAAATGCGGAAATTTTGAATATAAAATGTAAATAAATCCTCAAAAAAAAAAAAAAAAAAAAAAAAAAAAAAAAAAAAAAAAAAATCAAAAAAAAAATAAATGCAGTCTGCACACCGCGAACTTCTAATGTATAAAATGATTAAATTCATATGTATAGTTTTGCTTCCATAAAACTTTTTTAATGGAACGATTTTGATTAATTTTAACGTTAAATATCTCTTAAAATAATTATTCGATTTAAAAATTGTCTATATCAGCGTATTTATCAAACATTTCTTTACAACACCACCGGTTATCATATTTTTGTATGCAGTAGTCATCTTAATATTAATGAAAAAAGACCCCCAGTCACAAAAAATTCAAAACAGCGGCGGTGACAGCGTTAGTTACCTTTTTTTTTAGAGAGATACAAATAAAACTGTGCATCGAATTTCATATACGATGCACATTTTTTTTTAACCTCGTATAAAGGTAAAAAAAATCTAACTTTTCAGCATTTTTGCATGATATCTTTGCAAATTACAAACTTTAAGTTTTCCATTTATAATTAGTTTTAAAAAACAACGCAGAGTTGTATGATGTATATAATGACAAAATAAAAATTACCTATAATGACTTCTTTTCGGGATTTTAATTGATTTGGAAAGCGCATATGGAGCATTTTGAAAGCTTCTTCACAACACTTAAAATATTCAGGAAAATTCCTTATTTTTGCCCCAATTTTTTTTTTCTTGTCTGATAAGTACATGCCATAAAGTATATAGTATGGCTCTTGAATGTAAAGCGAAAAAATAAAAATAAAAAATATGAGTCTGAAAGTTCCTTGTTCCCTTAACGTCAAACCAAACCCGACACACGCACACAACACCAACAACAACAAATCCATCAAACCGTAGCCTGATCCGAACACAAGAATCTAATTTCTGTGGACACGTAACCCAATCCGAACCTGAAAAATCCCTTTGAAGTCAATACGAAATCCGAACCAAACGTGGAAAAAAAAATCCATCGAGCCGCAACCCGATCTGAATACGATAAAATAATTTCCATCGACACGGAACCCGACTCGAACCTGAAAATTCGATCTGAAGTCAACCCGGAACCCGACAAAATAATTCCATTGAACCGTAACCCGATCCGAACAGGACAATCCACAGAAAAAAAAAATAGTCACACGAACAGCAAAAAAGAAAATTAAGGACAACCCGAACCAATGCAGAGTTGTCACAATTCAGAGATTTTATTGTATTTCAATATTAAAGAATATAGATATGTTCATTTTTCGATACACACTGGTGTCCAAAATTAAGGACCAGTCACAAAATGCTAATTTTTAAGTAAGCGAATACTCAAAAGGAAATAATATAATTCAAATAATTACTATCCCTACAGCACACCTAGTCCATATAGCATCTCATTCATGTCACACATGGTCACAAGTGTCACAGTCACTACGGTGAAAAAAAAAATAGGAAATTACACACGTCTCATTATGAGTCTCAAATGATCACTATATGTGACTTCACTGAGACGTCAATGTGACTGCTGCTTTGTGACGAGTCACCAGGTGTCTTTACAATGTATGTACACTGTGACTCTCATGTGACTGTCATTTTTAGACTCAATTTCAAAGTCATCAAGAACGTTGCATTATCATAAGTCACCAAATAATATCACATTCTAGTCACAGGGTGATTTTTCACAAAAGAGCGCAATGGTGACTTCAAAGTAGTCTCTCTGTCACCTGAAAGTCATCATGTGACTGTAATGTGACATTATTTGGTAACTTATCACAATGCAGCGTTCACGATGTCTTTGAAATTTAGTTTGCAGATGACAGTCACATGAGAGTCACAATGTAACTACATTGTAAAGTCACATTTTGATTCGTCACAAATCAGCAGTCACAGTGATGTCTCAGTGGAGTCATATATAGTGATCATTTGAGACTCATAATGTGATGTATGGAATTTCCTATTTTTTTGCTTCACCGCAGTGACTGTGACACTTGTGACCATGTGTGACATGAATGAGATGTTATATGGACTAGCTGTGCTGTAGAGATAGTAATAATTCGAATTATATTATTTCCTTTTGTGTATTCGCGTACTTGAAAATTAGCATTTTGTGACTGGACCTTAATTTTGGACATCAGTGTATAAGATAAAATTGGTATTAGTGATATAATTGTAGACAACTTTTCGTAAGTGCATTAAAAGATGAATTAATTTCCTTTCATTTTAGTGTTCAGGGTTCAAGCATTTTCGGGTTGTGGTTGAAATATGTCAGATTCAAGTCGGGCTGCATACCGACGGAAATTATTTTGTCGCGTTCGGATCAGGAGTCGGTTTCATAGATTTTTTTTTTTTTTTTTCCTGTTTTCGGATTTACTTCAAAAGGAAATTTTTAAGTTCGGATCCGGTTCAATGGATTTTTTTTTTCCCCCGTTCGGGCCGTGTTGCGTGTTGACTTCCCAGGTTCGGTGGAAATTATTTTGTTGTAGTAAGATCGGGCTACGGTTCGACGAAACTTTCCTTTGTCGGATTCGGGTTGAATTCAAATGGAATTTTCATGTTCGTGTAGGACACAAACAGTATTTGGACAAAGAATTCATCATTTCCTAATTAGACTAAAACTGCATAGTTTCTTTGCAAAAAGCCTAAAAGATATCAACCTGATAGAGAAATAAATGGCTATATTCCAATTAGCCTAACGCTCTCTAGACTCTTTGCAATAAGCCTGAAATATATTAGGCTGATTGGAAAAAGGAAGATTATTCTCCAATTATCCCGGCTCTTTGCAAACGTCCTAAGGCGCCTTGCAAAGAGCCGGATTTCTCAATTAACAACGACATATACGTAAAGCTTTTATAGCTAAAATCCAAACTTTATGCTTTCTTATACAGTCACAAAATCATTTGTATTCTTAAAATGCACCAAATTTACAGATATACTTATTCGTATGGTAAGATATTGAAAAAAAAATTCTCTATCTTTTTTTTTTTTTTTTAATGCGAAAAATCTTTTAGACAATAATATAAACGATAGTGTTTAAAATAGTTTTTTAAAATACGATAATCTTAAAAAGGTCGAAAAAAAAAAACAATTGCGCGATTCAAGATGTTATACAGTTTTCGAAAAATGAAAAATTCTATTCAATACCAAACCTTATTAACGTCCATCCTTGCAATTTTTATTCTTTTGAAAATGAAAATTGTTCTATGAATTTGTAAAAAAAAAAAAAAAAAAAAAAAATTGTTGAGTAGAGATTTTTTTTTTTTTTTTTTTTTAAGAACAACCTTCAAAAAACTCCACAAGGAAGCCTGTACCATCTTCAGACCAGGGCTCGTAAATACATATTTTCGAAAATATAAGCAATTATCTGGTATTTTGTTATGTATCTGATATTTTCAAAAACAGCTAATTTACTGTTGATTATATTTTCAGAACTAATATAAATTAAGAACTAAAATGGCATTTAGCATGAAAATTAAATAATTTTTTTCCATTCTGTTTTTTTTTTCTTAACTTACAACTAAAACGAAAATCAACTAATTGAAAACATAAGCAATTTTCTGAAAAGTTAAACAATTTACTAGTATCGTGTATCAAGAAAATGTTATGTTTTATACAAAAAAATTTCAAATAAAAATTATTTTTTATTGAAAATTTTAAGCGTAAATGTAATCTTGTCTACTTTTTCATTCCTTAGTCAGTTTTGCAGCTTAAACTAAACTAAGCTATAACCAGAAAAGATTCTTTCTAACGATTCTGTAAATAACTGGTTATCTACAATCCAACAGCTTACCTTTTAAATGACTGATCTAAGTTAACATTGCTATGACAAAAGTATTGGTTCTTAAAAAAAAAAGAAAAAAAAATCCCTGCCAGCTTGGACTACAGGCACAGGTAGATTTCAAAGTTAAGTACTAATTTCATCAACGAAAAGTAAATCAAGCTTAGACATAAACCCAGTTAAACAATTTTATCTGGCCGCTTTTGACGAGTTTTTAATTTAATTTTTCTGTAAGGGCTGTTTTATTATAATCATGTTAATAGGATAATTATTTCTGCAACCCCCTATTTTTTTTTTTTTTTTTTTTTTTTTTTCTGTAAGAGTTGGTCCTATCAAAAATTTGTCAATACAAAAGTTGTAGATAATATTAACAAGATTTATAATAAATTCAAGCGGATTGGATATCTTGTGAATTAAAAGTTTTGATTTTTTTTCTCTCCCCCCCCCCCATTTTTTTATATTTTTTGCTGTAAAAGTTGGTCCTATCAAAAATTTGTCAATATAAAAGTTGTAGATAAGATTTAGAAGATTTATAATAAATTTAAATAGATTTGATATCTCGTTAATTTTTTCTTCTTAAAACCCTATTATTTTCACCCTTTGAACCCACTTTTAATGATATAAAAAATCTGTCATACATAAATTTTTGGCCCTTATCCTAGAAGTAACAATAACTTAAAACGGATTTGATATGTATTATAATTAAGAAGTTGCGGTTTTTTTTCTGTTTTCACAAAAACTCTTCCTATTTCCAACCCCATGGTCCGATTTTGCCCATTAACGAACTTGACCGAGATTTTCTGCCTGTTGATTTTATGTATTAATTTGGGAAAGATTTGTCGTGCCCATAAAAAAGTGATATATAGATTTATAAACTGAGGGTGGTTTTCGGGTTCAAAGGATTATGATCGGCGTAGATCTGCAAAACGTTTTCATAAATTCCAACATGGAGGGGGATGCATTAGGTAGTATTTCTTATACCAAATCTACCTAAAAATTCAGCTTCAAACATATGTTTTTTTCTTTTGGCTAAAAAGGTTATTGCCAGAAGCAAAAGTTCTTCGTCTACAGATCAACACAGTCAACAACAGTTGAAAAAAAAATTGTTATACACGTGTTTTTACTGAAAATATCAAAATTATCAATCTTTAAATTTCGTGGAAATTTTTTAAGGTCATTTGCTTTCTCAGAAATTTGAAAAAAGGCTTTTCGAATCCTTCGTAAGTTATAAAAAATATATATGTATAAAAAATGAACATATTTGCGAATGAAACTTACTTCGTAAATGTATCAGAATTTAGCGATTTCGATTTTCAGATCAAATTAAGAACAGTATCTGACAAGTACAGTTTTGTTTCAAATATTAAGATATCCAATTGTATCTAAATTTTAAAGTTCCATAAATAATGTTAAATGTCAATTTTCAACTTATGCTGGGACTGAAACAGAGCCAGTTTATAGCAAAAATTTTGAAAAATTCTTTTGTTTGCAGATGAGATGCGAATCACGCTCCATTTTGTAAAGAAAAAGCTGCTTAAAAAATCTGAAAATTTCCAGCATTTGACAGCCATTCCAATATAATAATTAATATTTTTCCCTGTTTAAAAGAAATCAGTTTTCTAATGCACTAAGCACGATTTCTAAGTTTTCTTTCTACAAATTCGTAGAATTTTCATACTAGTTTTTGATGCGTGCATAAAATATATTTAAATTTAAAATTAAGTTTTCTCAAATTTACAAAGAATTCAGAAAATCGTCTTGTTTACTTGTATGTAAAATGCTACAAATATATAAAATGCTACAAAAACATGCTTACAAAATATAGCTTTTATTTCTTTATGAGTAGGTTTTCTTTAATCAGAAAGTTACTTCACACCTTTTTTTAAGAAAAAGTCGCCAAATAGTGTGATAAGTTAGCAAATATGTAGTTAAGATTTTTCATATCTTTACCCTTCACATATTATCTATTTTTACTTGTCAATACTGAAGAGGGTACCTATTCAGCATAAAAAAAGGGGTGTATCCAGGCGCCGTAACGTCATACCACCAACATTAACGATTACTTACAGTGTTTTAGTCATCGTGTCTACAGACATTTCAAAATGGAAATAAGGATTCATTAAAAGATTAATGTAGTTCAGAATAAAGGATTAAAAACATGATAATTTTTGAAGCTGTATAATAAAAAGTAGATTTGTGAAAATATTTCTCTCATTTCTAAGGCTTTTTCTCAAATCCAAAGGAACTACATTTCGACACATTTATGAATTCTTTTCTTTTCGGAAACGCGTAAGATTGGCAGGTATTCTTATTCAGAAGCTATGTAAATGTATTTTTTTTTCATAGATAAAAGCAATATATCTTTCTGAAAATACTGTCAAAGTTAGCGTTTTGAATTGAATTTCCGGAAGCGATAGCACAGGAAAGGGGAAAAACGTACAGTCACGTGATAGGAATCTCTGTAGGTAATTTATCAAATATGGAAAAAACTATTCGTTTCCAAATGCCTTCAATGGGCAGGTCTGTCAATTTTATGCCATTATAGTTAAAAATTTTGTCAGAAAATGTGTCTGAAGGCTTCGCATTGTTGAGCAGTGAATACGAGAACCACCTTAAGGTATATTTCCAAAGATACTGTTAAGAGAAGTTCATTATCACTATTAATACTACAAAACACAATGACTGTTCTACACATCCTGAGATCGATTAAGACCAATTCCGTCCCGGCACGAGTCTTCTGAAAAAAAAAAATTAAACTCGGAATCAGACATCTTGTAACTGTACGATGTCGATCTCTACGATAGACATGTTACATTTCTGTAATGATGTTGTTAAACTCGCATCGGCTCGTGACGCACATTTATACTTCTCGAGAAAATCATATTAATTGAAAATGGCTCGTATTTTATCTGCTTCGCTTAAATTCTTATATCGGGCCGACAGGTCCGATTAATTTTTTGCCGGCCCGGCCCGTTGAAAAAATTGTCCTAATTCTGCCGGCCCGGTCCGGCCCGTTTGAAAATTCGCCTTCATTCCGCCGGCCCGGCCCGTGCAGACCTCTACCCTGGAAACGATTTGGCCGAATTCGAATTTCTTTCGCATAGTTATTTAGTGTTTTAAGCACAACGCGTTACGCTGTTTTGGAGCACTATAAACGCATTTTGGCGCAAAATGACTTTTTGAAAACTGGGCGGGATTAGTGCAAAAACTATTAAACCGAACTTGCGATATATTTTTTTTTTAATTAAAGGTAATATAATTTATTTGAGCTTGGACCACTTTCGACCATTTTTATAAAAAATAAATATATTTAGAAGAATGCCAAAGTATGAAAAAAAGGGTCAGAAGTAGACCGTTTCTTTCAAATGGCTGCCACTCTATTGATTTTCAACTTTTTTACCTTAAAATGCTTAAAGCTTTAGAGAATATTATCTACTTTCATACTCATTAACGAAAATTGATTGCAGTGCACGCTAGGACATTCACCCAGGCAACTCGAGTCACATCATTAATTTTTTATTTAAAAAAAATTTAAATGTTCTTCCGATGATAATAAATAATATGCAAAAAATCAGAAGCTAAAATCTTTTTTCTTATTCCAGGAAGAAAAAAAAAAAAATGCTTAAACACGCTTTTTTCGGCCTTCTAGGGGTAAATATCACAAAATACGGAAATTGCAGTCCGCACAATAAAATTTCTATTTAATGTTATATAATGCAATTTTCGTTTTTGCATTCTAATAAAAAATATTCTTAGAAGTATTTTCAAGAGATATTATATTCATAATAACAGAAAAATAAAGCAATTAAAAGACTTAAAATTTCAGATTGTCATTTTCCTGGCATGTCACACGGTGATGTGTGCAAAGTAAAAGGCTTTCTGCTATCATGTACTAATATCTTTTTCTAGTTTTTTTTTAAATTTCTAATTAAAAATTATACCTTATATAACACATATATGTGGAAAGTAATAAGTTCTGTATTTTACAAATAATTTTCCATTACTAAAATATGATTGTGGCTTGAAATGAACGTCATTGTCAGAGAACCTGCTCATTTTAGTTCTTTATGACGCATAAAGATGGTGCTGCAGAGCAATTCTTTTTGTGCTTGACATAGTTCATGTCAGAAGTAGTAAAATCATTCCTACCAGCAAGATCTTCCAGATATTTCTTTGAAAATAATGTGTTTAAAGGCTTTGTAAAAGTTGAGTAGTCTTTTATTATGTCATTTTCCTGGCTTCTATAAATTACAAATAAAAGTGAACATTACACTGATTTTGAGGTACTACAGAGGAAACATGTTCGTTTAAACAAAATTAAAATGTTAGATCTAAAAATAAAAAAAACAAGAATGTGAAAAATGTTTTAGAATGAAATTGTCATCATCCTGGCATACATATGCCAAGAAAATGACACATAATTATAATTACGTAAAAATGAACTTAAGCTCTTCAAACTTTAACAATTTTACACATAAATTCCTTTATTCAACTGTTCAACCAATTAAAAAAAAAAAAAAAAAAAAAAAAAAAAAAAAAAGAAAAAGAAATTAGAAACTTTGAAGCGATTTACATTTTCAAAATTTTTGTTTTCAAAATCTCACATTTTGTGATATTCACCCCTAGAGTCAAATTTCCCCTTAATAGAACTCTCCAAATTAATAAAACAGGAAAATCGAGGGTGCAAAAAATACGTTTATTATTATTATTTTATTTTTAAGAACATCAGGGGATATAACCTGAGATTTCCGAGTTGCAGGACATACTGCCCAATATACAGTCGTGAAAAAAAAAAAATAAGCACCCCCTACTAACTCTGCAACAAGTTATAGTATAAGAAAGTTACTCAGATCAAACGACTGGAAATAAAGTCTATTTTTAAACGATGTCTATAACATTTGCTTAGGGGTGCAATCAATGAGTCAAAACCAGACCAAACTTTTTTTTTTTTCAAAAGCAACATCCAATTTTGACAATATATTATAAATCTTTGGTTCAAACAATGCCTAAATACGAAATTTCAAGTAATTTGGATCATAAGTTTTTGAATTATAGACATTCAAAATTTATAACTTCTAATGTTAAATTACATTTTCACATTTTTATTAATATCGCCTGAAATTATAATCCTAATGTAATAAGTTTTTGTATGATTATAATACTAAAAACCCCAAACATGAATACATTAAATTTGTGATTTTAAAATTTTTATATGAATTTATGAAATTAATATTCGAAAAAAAATGAATTGCAACCTACCATTTTTTCTATAGATTTATATTTATTATGCCCTGCTTTATGCGAATTCAAAATTTCAAATTTTTCTTCCAAGTAGTTTTCAAATTATGCTTTAAAAATGTCAAAAGGATGGTTTAAGGGGTCGTCTATAATGTGCAGAAAAGCATAATTTGAAAAAAAAAATACATATATTTTACTCATTTTATTGAAACATCTGGGCTGGCAATAGTCGAAACATATGGCCATATTGGGGAAAAATAATACATCAATAGAAGCGACTTAGTAATTCTGTAGTACGAGGGTGAGTTGGAAAATAAGTTTCCCCTGGCAACTGTGGACAGAGGTGTGTATGAAAGACAAAAAATGTAATGAAACATTAAAGATAAGACGTAACTTTATTGTTCTACATAAGTTCCAAGTGAGTTGAGACATTTGTCATACCTCTTTATAAGCTTCAAAAAGCGCCCCTTGAAAAAAATCAGGGCTCTGTATCATTCTGTTCCCGGTAGATATGGAGAGAAAGTGCGTTGTGAATTCGTGGTCAAAGGAGGAATTGAGAGAGGTTGTCCGCTATGAATGGGTACGTAGAGTTTCGGGAGCAGAAATCCAAAACCGCCACGTGGGAGTCTATAGGCCAGATGTGATGTCGAAACAAATGGTGCTGCCAATTTCGTGAGGGGCGTCAGCAAGTGTTGGACAGACCGACACCTGGAAGGACGTGCCCGGCCACTACAGCTAAAGCAATGCTTGACTACTTCTTTGTAAGAAATGCTGAAAGCACACAAACCGTTCAACGCTTCTTTTGTATGGAGAGCCCTACTGGTTTTTTGGAGGGCTTTATGAAGCTTATAAGGGGTATGACAAATGTCTTAACTCACTTGGCATTTAAGTAGAAAAATAAAGTTACGTCTTATCTTCAATGTTTCATTACATTTTTTGTCTTTCATACACACCTCTGTCCACAGTTGCCAGGGGAAACTTATTTTCCGACTCACCCTCGTATTTCAACAAACGTGTACTGAACTTCAACATGGATGCAGCCCCTACAATAGGCTCATTTTAAAATAATTAATTTCTCTGAAACTAATCGTACCAATTTCATGAAAATTTCTATTTAGGCTAATTGAAGGTTGTAGAATTTATTTATAGTGTCAAACGTGGGTATTACTGTAGGGAAAAAAAACAAAACAATGTTTGGGTTTGTTTTAATATGTAGATTGTATTAAATTAAATTATAATAAGATATAATATAATATAATAAATAATATAATAAGATAAAATTTTCCCCAAAGCAAATTTTATTTACACCATTTAAAAGTAGACTTTCTTTGCAATCGTATGGTACCAGTAACTATTAAAGGGCTATTAAAAGAAAAAAAAGTACAACCTTGTTGTTCATCAGAAATAAAAAATAACAGTTGCGAGTTTACGAAGATGGCGATAGATAGCCGAATAACCGAGGACCTTGCTCTTCATCAGTGGCCTCCTCGCAGCCCTGTCATCACTCCATGTCATTTTTTTTTGTGGTTCCTCATCAAAGATCAGTTGTTTGTTCCATCGCTACCAACTGATGTTGACGAACTTAGGACATGCATATCTGCAGCCACTCAAAGGGTCACACCGGACATGCTGAAAAAAGGTGTAGGATGAGTTATCGTATCGCCTCGATATCGTTCGTGTTTATCTGGAGGAGCTCCCATTGAACACGTATAACTATGTTGAATTTAAACTTTCAACTGTTATTTTTGATTTCCGATGAACAACAAGGTTGTACTTTTTTTGAAGTGAAAACTTCTTTAGGCGCGTTGAGCTTTTTTTGAGATGGAGAAAAAACACTGATTTGGAGACACTGTTACGTAACCGACATGCTAGCATTTTGGCACATAGACACTAGCGCGCCAAGCGGTGAATGACAGGAACTTTTCCCTCTTCAGCTCAATCCGCAAAAGAAGAACGAAGCTAAAACTCACTTTTTCTCCCGGCGTTCACACAGAAACACACACACACACACACATTATCAGTTTTCGAAAACTTCTTTAGGCGCGTTGAGCTTTTTTTGAGATGGAGAAAAACCACAGATTTGGAGACACTGTTACGTAACTGACATGCTAGCATTTTGGCACATAGACACTAGCGCACCAAGCGTAATATAATTGTGGTATTGTATTCATTAATAAAAATACTTTTGGATAGTATTGAATTGGAGTATGGATTTCAATATTTGGATAGTATTGAATTGTAATGGTTGCCGTTTATATTTCACCAGATAAATCTTTAAATGCAATACCAGAATTTTTGTACGAAAATTTGTTTATTTATATGTACATGTATAATTTAATAATATAATTTAATATAATAATATATAAAAACATGCATAATAATCACTTATAAACAAATTAAGTTAAATAATGCTATAAAAAGTGATAGAAATATCTTTATTAAGACTTACGATCGTTTCATCGCACAATCGGCGACATTTTCAACAGGCGTAGTCTTTCATATTTGAAACGCGAAAATATTTTCTTATCAAACTCTTCAAACATATTCATTCCAGCATCGAAGAAATGTTATAAAAACATGTATAATAATCACTTATAAACAAATTAAGTTAAATAATGCTATAAAAAGTGATAGAAATATCTTTATTAAGACTTACGATCGTTTCATCGCACAATCGGCGACATTTTCAACAGGCGTAGTCTTTCATATTTGAAACGCGAAAATATTTTCTTATCAAACTCTTCAAACATATTCATTCCAGCATCGAAGAAATATATCATAGAAATATATCATATCGAAGAAATATATATCATAATAATATATATTACAAATTATTAATGTTTATTTATATGTAATTTATAGTTAAATTATATTACTATGAAAATTGTAATATAATTTTGGTACTAATAGTTTATAATAATGAATAAAAAAACACTACATTTAAAGTATTTCCTGCACAATAAAACATTTCCTGGCGATTAAAAAAACACACACGTAGTTGTTGAAGTTTTCACTTCTATTGGCACTCCCGGAGTGCCACTTTTTTTTTTTTTTTTTTTTTTTCTTTTATTATCCCTGTAAAGTTGGGATATTCATTTATGAACACCCTGTATTTAAGAAGAAAAAGAATTGAAACAAATATTCATGTATACATTGAAACAGATATTCATTAAATTAAAACTAAATCCCATCATTATTACCATCATAGCGCAGAGATGTGTCCATTTCAGTTATTTCATTTTTATTCGGAAATTCCGAACGAAGAATCGTCATTTTATTTAGTCTGTCATAAAAAAAAACCCAGAAATTACAATTCAGAATTTCTGGTCGGAATTTTTGAATATAAATAAAAAAATCCTGAAATGCACGTTAATGAAGCAAAATGGGTTAAAAGATTGAAAATCAAAATTTTTATAATATTGAAAAATAACCCAACTAAGAACAGAATATTATTTAGATTTCCTTTAACATATATTTAAAATATACATATATATACCGGGTGTCCCAAAAAGGACTGACTGATTTTAAAATTCAATAACTTCCAAACGGTGACAGATATTTAAAAAATTCTTGCAGTAGGGTTATGCATAAAGTCAAAAGTTTTTTTACAGTGATTTTCGATTTCAGTTCGAATTACAAACAATAGATGGCGCTGCGATCAATAGCGGCTAAATTCAGGCTCGATTTTTGGTACTTCGTGGCCCGGATAATACATTTCCATCTCCTTTTTCTCCATGGAACAACAGAAAGAACCAAAAATCGAGCCTGTATTTAGCGACTATTGCTTACAGCGCCATCTATTGTTTGTAATTCGAACTAAAATCGAAAATCACTGTAATAAAACTTTTGACTTTATGCATAACCCTCCTGCAAGAATTTTTTTAATATCTGTCACCGTTTGGAAGTTATTGAATTTTAAAATCAGTCAGTCCTTTTTGGGACACCCGGTATATAAATATATAACAACAATAAACAGCTATTTTTTCTTTTTGAAACGTATATCGCGATTTTTAATAACCTGAAACAACTCGTACCCGCTTTTCAGAAAATTATTCGAAATGAAAGGCATGGAAGTGATACTTCCGTTTAGAGGCATTCATCAATCACGTGATGATGATGATTTATGCGGGTATATTTCTTGACTATATTAATTCTCTCTATTTTTATCTCGTATCAATGCATTTGAAACTAGTTCCGTTTTATCTTTAGTAACTAGTGGCTGATAACTGGAATAATTTTCAGGGGCGCAATCTAGTAAGCCGTGTTAAGGGCTGTACATATACACTGTAAAAAAATAATTGTTGATTTTACAGCATAATACTGGCAGCTGGGTTGCCAGTATTATACTGTAAAATTAACAGTAATAAACCGTAAATAAGCAGTAGTATACCGTTTTAGAAATTAAAATTTAAAAAGATTGTATTACTACTTAGCGGTATATTACTGTTTATTTTAAGGTTTATTATTGTTATTTAACGGTATAACTGTTGATTTTACAGTATTATACTGGCACTCCAGCTGCCAGTATAATACTGTAAAACCAACATAGAACCTCGATTTAGAGGTCAGCACGGGCCGACATTTCCAGGCCCGGGCCCGGTCCGACTCATAGAGAAAAAAATCGGCCCGGCCCGATAAAAAAATTAAAAGCTCGGCCCGAGCCCGGCCCGGAAAAAAGTTAAAATCTCGGCCCGGTCCCGGCCCGGCCCGAGTGAACTTCTACAAGACATTGATTTTTACGTCGAATTGGTTAAAAATTTGTCTCGTACGAGGAGTTCTGAGTTCTGACCAAAAATATTTATCTTATTTTTTTTTTCATGTTTATAATCGTTATTGTTATAGAAGTGCAGCAGGCTGCGATACTTATTTTTTTAGTGAATC
Organism: Maratus speciosus; assembly: GCA_963932465.1. Classification (NCBI taxonomy): domain Eukaryota; kingdom Metazoa; phylum Arthropoda; class Arachnida; order Araneae; family Salticidae; genus Maratus; species Maratus speciosus. The sequence continues at coordinate 279,853,344 of OZ010794.1, read as the reverse complement.
ACTCTTTCTTGTATATAAATGTTTCAGTTATCTATACTCCTATTATAAAGAGGAAAAAATTGTTTATTTGTCGGAGATAAGCTCTGGAACTACCGAACCGATTCCAAAAGTAATGGTATCAAAATGATGGTGTTAGTCCAGCTTAGAACATAGGCTATATCTTATGTCGGTGCCACTACCCCAAAGGGAGTGTAGGAGCAAAAAACGTTCTAAAAATGCGATTTTAGTGTTACTGAAGGGCTTAGAAATATGAAATTTTGAATATTAGTTACTTATAAGATATAAATGATGTCTAAGAACAGTTCTTAAACAATTCGAAATTTAAAAGGGGTGAAAATGCACAAAAAGTGTTCTAAAAAACATTCTAAATGGTAGTTTCTACACAATCTCAGGAAATACCAAACCGATTTAAAAAGTATTGGTGTCAAAATGACGGTGACAACGCTTGCTCCAAGATAGGCTATGTTTTATGTCGATGCCACTACCCCAAAGGGGGTGTAGGAGCAAAAAACGTTCTAAAAATGCGATTTTAGTGTTACTGAAGGGCCTAGAAATATGAAATTTTGAATATTAGTTACTTATAAGATATAAATGATATCTAAGAACACTTCTTAAACAATTCGAAATTTAAAAGGGGTGAAAATGCACAAAAAGCGTTCGAAATGGTAGTTTCTACACAATCTCAGGAAATATAAACCGATTTAAAAAGTATTGATGTCAAAATGATGGTGACAACGCTTGTTCCAAGATAGGCTATGTTTTATGTCGATGTCACTACCCCAAAGGGGATGCTGGAGCAAAAAACGTTCTAAAAATGCGATTTATGTGTTACTGAAAGCCTAGAAATATGAAATTTGAAATATTAGCTACTTATTAGATATAAATGATTTCTAAAAACAGTTCCTAAACAATTCGAAATTTAAAAGGAGTGAAAATGCGCGAAAAGCGTTCTAAAAAACGTTCTAATGGTGGTTTCTACACAATCTCAGGAAATATTAAACCAATCTAAAAAATAATGGGGTCAAAATGATGGTGAAAAGCCTTGCTCCAACATAGGCGATGTTTTATGTCGGTGCCACTACCCCAAAGGGAGTGCAGGAGCAAAAAACGTTCTAAATTGCGGCGTTTGCGTTACGGAAGGGCCAAGAATCGTGAAATTTGGAATGGTAGTTAGTTATAAGATATCAATTATTTCTAAGGACATTTCCTAAAAAAATCGAAATTTAAAAGGGGGTCAACAATGCGCAAAGAGCGCTACAAAAAACTTTCTAAATTGCGATTTCTATGCAATCTCAGGAAGTACTGAACCGATTTCAAATATAATGGTGTAAAAATGATTGTGATAGATATTGCTCCAAGATAGGCTATATTTTATATCTGTTTCCACTACCCCAGATGAGATGCAGGAGCAAAATGCGCGAAAAGCGTTCTAAAAACGTTCTAGATGCCGATTTGTCGGCAATATCTCAGGAAGAATGAATCTGATTTCAAACATAATGGTAGGAAATTGATGCTGACAGCCTCTGCTCTAACATAGACGCTATTTTATGTCGGTATCACTATCACCAAGACGTTGCAGGAGCAAAAAAGCGTTCTAAATTTCGATTTTTTTATCGGTAGGGGCTAGCAACTTAAAATTAGGCAAGGTACATATTTATTAGCTATAAATGACCTTTAAGAACAGTTTCGAAAAAATTGGAAATTTAAAAAGCGGTGAAAATGCGCGAAAAGCGTCCTAAAAACGTTCTAAATTGCGATTTCTACTCAATCTAAGGAAATACCAAAGCTATTTCAAAAGTAATGGTTTCAAATCAATGGTGACAGTCCCTGCTATAACATAGGTTATATTTTATGTTGCTGTCACTACCATCTGAGGGTTGCAAAAGCAAAACATGTTCTAATTTGCATTTTTTGCACAACTGAGGGGTCTAACTCTTTGAAGTATGGCATGGTATTTACTTACAAGATGCAATATCTTTCTAAGAACAGTCGAAAGAAAATTCCAAATTTAAGAAAAAATGAAGTGAGTGAAAAGCGTTATAAATTACAATTTTTAAGCAAACTTATAAATTACCAAACCGATTAAAAAAATAATGATGACAAATTTTGGTGATAGAACCTGCTCAAACATAAGCTATATTTTATGTCTGTTCCACTGCCACCAGAGGGTTGCAGGAGCTAAAAACTTTCTAAATTGCGATTTCTGTGATACTGAAAAGGCTAGAAACTTTAAATATGACATGGTAGTTACTTATAAAATATAAATGCCCTCGAAGGAACGTCGAAAATAAATTCGAATTAAAAAGGGGTGAAGCGAAGGGGAGGTGCGAAAAGCATTCTAAAAAAGTTCTAAATTACGATTCTATGCAATTTCCGGGAATATAAGCCGATTATAAAAGTAATAGTTGCGAATCAGTGGTAACAGTCTCTGGTCCTACACAGGCTACATTTTACGCCGGTGATCCTACCACCTGTGGTTCACAGGAACAACAAACGTTCTAAAAAAGGGCTTTAAGAGTTTTTTAAATTACGTTTCTGTGGAACATTAGGAAATAACAAACCGATTTCAAAATTAATGTTGGCAAATTAATGGTGACAGCTCCTGTTTCAACATAGCCCTTAATGTTGAGAGAGATGGTAGGACTTGGAATTCGACATGATGGTTAATTTTAAGATGTAAGAAGATGGTTTCTAAAAAATACAAAACTTCAAATGAATACAGAAATGAGCGTATTAATTGAGCATACAAGTTTCAAAATATTTTGTAAATTATCATTTATTTAGTTTTATTACATTTTATTTATTTAAGTCTCATTTCTGCCTAATACAGTGTAATAATGATGTTTAGTTAAACTGTGTTTTAAATAGCAATTTTTGAATTATTCCTAAAAGTAATAAGTACCTTTTAATATTTTCGTTACTGAAGGGCCTAGAAATATGAAATTTGGAATATTAGTTACTTATAAGATATAAATGATGTCTAAGAACAGTTCTTAAACAATACGAAATTTAAATGGGGTGAGAATGCACAAAAAGCGTTCTAAAAAACGTTCTAAATGGTAGTTTCTACATAATCTCAGGAAATACCGAACCGATTCCAAAAGTGATGGTGTTAGTCCAACATAGAACATAGGCTATATTTTATGTCAGTGCCACTACACCAAATGGGGTGCAGGAACAAAAAACGTTCTAAAAATCCAATTTTTGCGTTACTGAAGGGCCTAGAAATATGAAATTTGGAATATTAGTCACTTATCAGATATAAATGATGCCTAAGAACAGTTCTTAAACAATTCGAAATTTAAAAGGGGTGAAAATGCACAAAAAGCGTTCTAAAAAACGTTCTAAATGGTAATTTCTACATGATCTCAGGAAATACCACACCGATTTAAAAAATATTGGTATCAAAATGATAGTGACAACGTTTGCTCCAAGATACGTTATGTTTTATGTCGGTGCCACTACCCCAAAGGGAGTGTAGGAGCAAAAAACGTACTAAAAATGCGATTTATGTGTTACTGAAAGCCTAGAAATATGAAATTTGAAATATTAGCTACTTATTAGATATAAATGATTTCTAAAAACAGTTCTTAAACAATTCGAAATTTAAAAGGAGTGAAAATGCGCGAAAAGCGTTCTAAAAAACGTTCTAATGGTGGTTTCTACACAATCTCAGGAAATATTAAACCAATCTAAAAAATAATGGGGTCAAAATGATGGTGAAAAGCCTTGCTCCAACATAGGCGATGTTTTATGTCGGTGCCACTACCCCAAAGGGAGTGCAGGAGCAAGAAACGTTCTAAATTGCGGCGTTTGCGTTACGGAAGGGCCTAGAATCGTGAAATTTGGAATGGTAGTTAGTTATAAGATATCAATTATTTCTAAGTACATTTCCTAAAAAAATCGAAATTTAAAAGGGGGTCAACAATGCGCAAAGAGCGCTATAAAAAACTTTCTAAATTGCGATTTCTATGCAATCTCAGGAAGTACTGAACCGATTTCAAATATAATGGTGTAAAAATGATGGTGACAGATCTTGCTCCAAGATAGGCTATATTTTATATCTGTTTCCACTACCCCAGATGAGATGCAGGAGCAAAATGTGCGAAAAGCGTTCTAAAAACGTTCTAGATGCCGATTTGTCGGCAATATCTCAGGAAGAATGAATCTGATTTCAAACATAATGGTAGGAAATTGATGCTGACAGCCTCTGCTCTAACATAGACGCTATTTTATGTCGGTATCACTATCACCAAGACGTTGCAGGAGCAAAAAAGCGTTCTAAATTTCGATTTTTTTATCGGTAGGGGCTAGCAACTTAAAATTAGGCAAGGTACATATTTATTGTTAAATTTAATTCCCCAGATGTTCTTCGGCAACTGCTAAAAGTGATTTAAAAAAGGAAAGATAGAACTTGTTACTAAACACAGATCATTTTAACAAGCCAATTTACGAACTACTTCTTTTACTTCCGCATTTGATAATGAGTGCTATTACAGCCCACTTGAGTAACTCTCTAAAGCATATGTTCTAATAACTAAGATTTCACCACTGATATGTAACTAAAAGGAACATCTAAACATTTTGACTTTTGCCAGACGCCTTTAATTATTATGTATTTTTTCTACGCTGCGAATATGTTTTTTAGGAGCTTTATGTATTCTCACTCTTAATCATGTAGCCTCTCTGTTAACACGGAGTTTCTTATACTCCAGTAATATGTTTAATTATAAGTATTTAAAGCTAAAAGTTGAATCTTTCTTTATCGTAAAAACACACAATACTAATTCAAATTACATTATATCTTCCCATGGATTTAGCGGATTTATATTAAGCTCTCAAAGGATCCTTAAAGGATAAATAATGCTTCACAAAATAAAATAAAAAATAATTTCTTCAAGAAGCTTTTGGATAATCCCTGGCCACGCCACACCGATGAAGTTATACGTCATCGCGATATTGATGAATCCCAGGTAAGCGCATTTTACCTATTTCCATTTCAAAAGCAGCATAGCCACAAGAGATTTTTTCTAATTGTTTAAATATGAGACAGCGAATTCCTGCTATCGAGAATGGAGTGCTTTTGGCTTAATAGGCCACTTAAACTCCAACAAAAAGATTAATGAGACAGATAAAGTGCTCATGTTTAGCGAAAAAGAAGAAAAATTTTATATAATGGCTTAGATTATAAATATTAAAAATATTCATGTTCTGAATAAAAAAAATAAAAAGATGCTGCATTGAATAAAATAATGAATGTTATTGTACCAGAAATATAAAGGTGAATGAAAAAGAAATATTTATATATTTATGTTTTATGTAATGAACATTTAAATAATTAGTGAATGAACAATTTGTTGGTTGTGAGTAATAATAAAAATAAAAAAAAAAAGAAATCGTTCATTTTACAGTAAATAAATAAATAAAAAGGAAATAGGTTCGTCGCATATATAAATAAGAGTAAACATGGCAGGGATCAAAGACGTCCAAATTGTCGAAAAATTAAATTCGCATAACTATGCAAATTGGAAATTTCGCGCAGAAATGATTTTAATAAAAGAAGAATTGTTTGATGTAATAACACAAAATCCCCCAGATCCAATTAACACGGACTGGACGAAGAGGGACCGTAAAGCACGTGCAATTATCAACTTGAGTATTGAAGACTCACAAATCGTGCATGTAAAGCACTTAAACACTGCCAGAGAAACCTGGCAAGCTTTAAAAACAATTCATGAAAGGGCCAATCTCTCAAGCAAGTTATATTTGCTGAGAAAATTATACGGCGCAAAACTCCCAGAAAACGGCAATCTAATAAAACACATTACACATATTTTAGAACTTGTTGATAAACTTTCAGCCGTAGGCGAAACTATTAATGACTCGCACATTTCAGCTCTGTTACTTTGTTCATTACCACCTAGCTACAACACCTTAATTATAGCCCTCGAGGCCCGTCCAGAAAATGAACTTAATTCAGAGTTTATAAAAGGAAAACTCACTGATGAATATACAAGACGTTTAGAAAACACAGATCAGACCGAGAATTCCTCAAAAGCGTTTAAAACGCATAAAAAGTTTCCGGCTGAACACTATAATAAAAAGGACAAACAGTGCACATACTGTAAATTAAAAAACCATACATACAGAGAGTGCTGGCATCTTAAGAACAGAAACACTTACTCACCGTCACAAAAACAACAGCCGCACAAATCCAAGTATTACACATCATCGTTATGTTATGAAGACGCAAACTATTATAGAGAAAACAAAAACCGTGAAACAGAACCAATTCGGATTAACAAAACACAGGGCAATTCAGGAAAAGGCAGCGACGCAGCTTTTTTAGTCCAGAAACCAGGAAAACAAACCTGGATAATCGACTCAGGTTCATCGACACACATTCTAAACAGTAAAGATGCATTCACTAAGTTTAACGACACTGAAAAGACGACAGTCATCATTGCCAATGGCAAAACGCTGAATTCACACGGTACAGGTGAAACGACATTTAAAACAAAAACATCCGATGGAGGGATAAACACAATCACATTAAAAGAAGTATTATACGTACCAGAATTAGAATCGAACCTCATATCGGTAAGCAAAGCAACACAGAATGGCTATAAATTAATTTTCGATAAAGAAAAATGCACGTTATCCCGAAACGGGAATATTTATCTTGAAGCAAGAATGAAAAATAATTTATATCAAGTCGAATTATTAGAAATCGCTGAAACTAATAAAGTAAACATTGCACATGAATGTAAAAATAAAAATTGCATAGAAGTTTGGCACAAACGGCTTGGCCATCGTAACTATAATGCGATAAAAGAATTAATAAATAAAAACTTAGCAGACGGTATAAAAATAAATAACTGTAATCATAATGCATTGTGTGAAATATGTATCCAAACAAAAATAAGTGATGCCCCATATCCGAAATCAACAAACTGTCCCAAAACAGGCAAAGTGCTCGATCTGATACACACGGACGTGTGCACATCTATCGGTACACCTACTATCGGGGGAAAAACAATGTTCGTCACTTTTATAGACGACTATTCAAGGTTCACAGTAATTTACTTACTTTCGCATAAAAATGAAGTTCACGAAAAGTTAAAAGATTATGTAGCCATGGTGAAAACCCAATTCGGCAGATTCCCTAAAGCTATTAGATCCGATAATGGAGGGGAATATTTAGGTAAACAAACGGAAGAATACCTAAGGGCAAGAGGTATCCAACACCAGTTTACGGTACCATTTTGTCCGAGCCAAAACGGCGTAGCGGAAAGAAAGAATAGGTCATTATTAGATATGACTAGGAGTCTACTCTCCGAAGCAGGCTTACCTCAAAAATTCTGGGGAGAAGCCATAAATACCGCCAATCACCTGCAGAATAGGCTACCAACCAAAATAACAAACAAAACACCGTTCGAAATTTGGTTCAACCGAAAACCCACCTTACACTACCTGCGTACATTCGGCTGTAAAGCTTATGCCTATATACAGAAACATCAGCGAAACAAATTAGATGATAGAGCGCAGGAAGGAATACTTGTGGGGTATGACAACAAATCAAAAGGTTACCGTATATTCACAAAAGAAAACAAAATAATAATAGCGAGAACAGTTAAATTTATAGAAAATAGTGAAAACAACTTAAAAGAAAGCGAAGAGGTAGAAAACTCAGACAATGACAACAACTACATTCAAACAGAGTTACGTAATTCGGACGAAGAACCAACCGCGTCCAAACAACCCGACGTAGAACCGAGAAGGTCTCAGAGGTCAAATAGAGGAGTACCACCCGACAGATACGTATGTCACGTAAAAACAAATGACACATTCGAACCATCCGATTTTTATGACATAACAAACATGAACAACCCAGTAGAAAAAGAAAATTGGCTCAAAGCCACTCAACAAGAAATCAACTCATTAAAGAAAAATAAAACTTGGGACTTAGTGGATCCCCCACCAAATAAGAAAATTATTGGTTGTAAGTGGATTTTTAAGAGAAAGTTAGATAATTTAGGAAATGTACAAAAATACAAGACCCGTTTAGTAGCGAAAGCATATAATCAGAAGTACGGCGAAGATTATGATGAAACCTTCGCATCCGTAGTTTCACACACAACAATCCGCACATTTTTAGCCTCAGCGGCGTACAAAAATCTTTCTGTTCAACACATTGACATCGACACTGCATTTCTTCACGGCGAAATAGAAGAAGAAATTTTCATGAAACAACCAGAAGGTTTTATAGAAAAAAATTGTGAAAACAAAGTGTGTAAACTGAATAAAACAATCTACGGCTTAAAGCAGGCAGCTAGAGCCTGGCATAAAAAGATAGCAGAATCATTAAAAAACATGAATTTTGTGCAAAGCACTGCTGACTCATGTTTGTTTATCAGAAAAGAAAAGGAAAATTTCACTTATATCATCGTCTACGTTGACGATATTTTAATCGCGAGTAAAAGTGAAATAATTAAAGATGTAATAAAACAATTGCAAAATGAGTACAGAGTAAAAGACTTAGGCGAAATAAGTCAGTACCTAGGAACCAACATAATCAAAACGAATGATGGTTACAAATTAAACCAAAAGTCAAAAATAGAAGATTTGGTTAGAGAGTTAAATTTAACAGATGCAAGACCTATTGGTACACCGATGGAAGTAGGTTTCTATAAATTAGAAGATAGCGACAATTTACTTCCGAACAATACAAAGTTTAGGCAAGCGATCGGTTCGCTCTTGTATATTGCAACAGTCACTCGACCCGACATTATGGCACCAGTAAATATACTTAGTAGGAGAAGTGCGACGCCACGCGAGAAGGATTGGAAAGCGGCAAAAAGAATTATTATTTACCTCAATTGCACAAAAAACCTATGCCTAACAATAAGCAAAAATAAACCACCAATACTCATCGCGTATGCTGATGCTGATTGGGCTGGGGACACTAAAAATAGAAAATCAACCACCGGCAATATTTTTTTTCTGGGTGATAATCCCATTCAATGGACTACAAAATTACAGTCAAGCATTGCATATTCTTCGGCTGAAGCGGAATATTTTGCTGCAGAAACGGCAGGGCAAGAAATTTTATGGCTATTAAAACTGCTAGAAGATCTTAACTTGTATCAAGTAAAACCTATTTTACTTTACCATGACAACCAAAGCAGTATAAAGATGATTGAAAATGAAAAATTTTCGAAGCGGACAAAACACATTGATATCCGCATTCACGCCATAAGACAATTAAAGGAGGATAAAATTATCGAATTAAAATATTGTCCCACGCAATACATGATTGCTGACTGCTTGACAAAGCCCACACCCAAACCTCAACTTTTGTGTGACATCAAGACTATGAACTTGTTACCTTATCCATCTGAGGAGATTAAGGAGGGGTGTTAAATTTAATTCCCCAGATGTTCTTCGGCAACTGCTAAAAGTGATTAAAAAAAAGAAAAGATAGAACTTGTTACTAAACACAGATCATTTTAACAAGCCAATTTACGAACTACTTCTTTTACTTCCGCATTTGATAATGAGTGCTATTACAGCCCACTTGAGTAACTCTCTAAAGCATATGTTCTAATAACTAATATTTCACCACTGATATGTAACTAAAAGGAACATCTGAACATTTTGACTTTTGCCAGACACCTTTAATTATTATATATTTTTTCTACGCTGCGAATATGTTTTTTAGCAGCTTTATGTATTCTCACTCTTAATCATGTAGCCTCTCTGTTAACACGGAGTTTCTTATACTCCAGTAATATGTTTAATTATAAGTATTTAAAGCTAAAAGTTGAATCTTTCTTTATCGTAAAAACACACAATACTAATTCAAATTACATTATATCTTCCCATGGATTTAGCGGATTTATATTAAGCTCTCAAAGGATCCTTAAAGGATAAATAATGCTTCACAAAATAAAATAAAAAATAATTTCTTCAAGAAGCTTTTGGATAATCCCTGGCCACGCCACACCGATGAAGTTATACGTCATCGCGATATTGATGAATCACAGGTAAGCGCATTTTACCTATTTCCATTTCAAAAGCAGCATAGCCACAAGAGATTTTTTCTAATTGTTGAGACAGCGAATTCCTGCTATCGAGAATGGAGTGCTTTTGGCTTAATAGGCCACTTAAACTCCAACATTTATTAGCTATAAATGATCTTTAAGAACAGTTTCGAAAAAATTGGAAATTTAAAAAGCGATGAAAATGCGCGAAAAGCGTCCTAAAAACGTTCTAAATTGCGATTTCTACTCAATCTAAGGAAATACCAAAGCTATTTCAAAAGTAATGGTTGCAAATCAATGGTGACAGTCCCTGCTATAACATAGGTTATATTTTATGTTGCTGTCACTACCATCTGAGGGTTGCAAAAGCAAAACATGTTCTAATTTGCATTTTTTGCACAACTGAGGGGTCTAACACTTTGAAGTATGGCATGGTATTTACTTACAAGATGCAACTGCTTTCTAAGAACAGTCGAAAGAAAATTCCAAATTAAAAAAAAAATGAAGTGAGTGAAAAGCGTTATAAATTACAATTTTTAAGCAAATTTATAAATTACCAAACCGATTAAAAAAATAATGATGACAAATTTTGGTGATAGAACCTGCTCAAACATAAGCTATATTTTATGTCTGTTCCACTGCCACCAGAGGGTTGCAGGAGCTAAAAACTTTCTAAATTGCGATTTCTGTGATACTGAAAAGGCTAGAAACTTTAAATATGACATGGTAGTTACTTATAAAATATAAATGCCCTCGAAGGAACGTCGAAAATAAATTCGAATTAAAAAGGGGTGAAGCGAAGGGGAGGTGCGAAAAGCATTCTAAAAAAGTTCTAAATTACGATTCTATGCAATTTCCGGGAATATAAGCCGATTATAAAAGTAATAGTTGCGAATCAGTGGTAACAGTCTCTGGTCCTACACAGGCTACATTTTATGCCGGTGATTCTACCACCTGTGGTTCACAGGAACAACAAACGTTCTAAAAAAGGGCTTTAAAAGCTTTTTAAATTACGTTTCTGTGGAACATTAGGAAATAACAAACCGATTTCAAAATTAATGTTGGCAAATTAATGGTGACAGCTCCTGTTTCAACATAGCCCTTTATGTTGAGAGAGATGGTAGGACTTGAATTCGACATGATGGTTAATTTTAAGATGTAAGAAGATCGTTTCTAAAAAATACAAAACTTCAAATGAATACAGAAATGAGGGTATTAATTGAGCATAAAAGTTTCAAAATATTTTCTAAATTATCATTTAATTAGTTTTATTACATTTTATTAATTTAAGTCTCATTTCTGCCTAATACAGTGTAATAATGATGTTTAGTTAAACTGTGTTTTAAATAGTAATTTTTGAATTATTCCTAAAAGTAATAAGTACCTTTTAATATTTTCGTTACTGAAGGGCCTAGAAATATGAAATTTGGAATATTAGTTACTTATAAGATATAAATGATGTCTAAGAACAGTTCTTAAACAATACGAAATTTAAATGGGGTGAGAATGCACAAAAAGCGTTCTGAAAAACGTTCTAAATGGTAGTTTCAACATAATCTCAGGAAATACCGAACCGATTCCAAAAATAATGGTATCAAAATGATGGTGTTAGTCCAACATAGAACATAGGCTATATTTTATGTCAGTGCCACTACACCAAATGGGGTGCAGGAACAAAAAACGTTCTAAAAATGCAATTTTTGCGTTACTGAAGGGCCTAGAAATATGAAATTTGGAATATTAGTTACTTATAAGATATAAATGATGTCTAAGAACAGTTCTTAAACAATTCGAAATTTAAAAGGGGTGAAAATGCACAAAAAGCGTTCTAAAAACGTTCTAAATGGTAATTTCTACATGATCTCAGGAAATACCACACCGATTTAAAAAATATTGGTATCAAAATGATAGTGACAACGTTTGCTCCAAGATATGTTATGTTTTATGTCGGTGCCACTACCCCAAAGGGAGTGTAGGAGCAAAAAAGTACTAAAAATGCGATTTATGTGTTACTGAAGGGCCTAGAAATATGAAATTTGAAGTATCAGCTACTTATTAGATATAAAGGATTTCTAAGAACAGTTCTTAAACAATTCGAAATTTAATGGGGGTGAAAATGCGCGAAAAGCGTTCTAGAAAACGTTCTAAATGGTAGTTTCTACACAATCTCAGGAAATACCTAACCGATTTAAGAAATAATGACGTCAAAATGATGGTGAAAATCCTTACTCCAACATAGGCTTTTTTTTTATGTCGGTGCCACTACCACAAAGGGGGTGCAGGAGAAAAACGTTCTAAATTGCGGTTTTTGCGTGACGGAAGGGCCTTGAATCGTGAAATTTAGAATGGTAGTTAGTTATAAGATATCAATGATCTCTAAGGACATTTCCTAAATAAAAATCGTAATTTAAAAGGGGTGTCAAAATGCGCAAAAAGCGTTGTAAAAAACGTTCTAAATTGCAATTTCTATGCAATCTCAGGAAATACTGAACCGATTTCAAATATAATGGTGTTAAAATAATGGTGACAGATCTTGCTCCAAGATAGGCTATATTTTATATATGTTTCCACTAACCCAGAGGAGATGCAGGAGCAAAATGAGGGAAAAGCTTTCTAAAAACGTTCTAAATGCCGATTTGTCACCAATATCTCAGGAAGAATCAAACTGATTTCAAAAGTAATGTTAAGAAATTGATGCTGACAGTCTCTGCTCTAACATAGACGTTATTTTAAGTCGGTATCACTATCACCTAGACGTTGCAGGAGCAAAAAAGCGTTCCAAATTTCGATTTTTGTGATCGGTAGAGGCTAACAACTTAAAATTAGGCAAGGTACATATGTATTACATATAAATGATCTTTAAGAACAGTTTCGAAAAAAATGGAAATTTAAAAAGTGGTGAAAATGCGCGAAAAGCGTTCTAGAAACGTTCTAAATTGCGATTTCTACTCAATCTCAGGAAATAAAAAAAATATTTCAAAAGTAATGGTTGCAAATCAATGGTGACAGTCCCTGCTATAACATAGGTTATATTTTATGTTGCTGTCACTACCATCTGAGGGTTGCAAAAGCAAAACATGTTCTAATTTGCGTTTTTTGCATAACTGAAGGGTCTAACACTTTGAAGTATGGCATGTTATTTACTTACAAGATGCAACTGCTTTCTATGAACTGTCGAAAGAAAATTTCAAATTTAAAAAGATGAAGTGAGCGAAAAGCGTTATAAATTACAATTTTTATGTAATCTTTTCAAATACGAAACCGATTAAAAAAATAATGATAACAAATTATTGGTTATAGAACCTGCTCAAACATAAGCTATATTTTATGTCTGTGCCACTACCACCAGAGGGTTGCAGTAGCTAAAAACTTTCTAAATTGCGATTTCTATGATACTGAAAAGGCTAGAAACTTTAAATTTGGCAGGGTAGTTACTTATAAAATATGAATGTCCTAGAAGGACTGTCGAAAATAAATTCGAATTAAAAAGGGGTGAAGTGAAGGGGAGGTGCGAAAAGCATTCTAAAAAAGTCCTAAATTACGATTTTTACGCTATTTCAGGAAATATAAACCAAATATAAAACTAATAGTTGCAAATCAATGGTAACACTCTCTGATCCTACACAGGCTATATTTTATGCCGATGATTCTACTACCTGGGATTCACAGGAACAACAAACGCTCTAAAAAAGGCCTTTAAAAGCTTTCTAAATTACGTTTCTGTGGAATATTAGGAAATAACAAACCAGTTTCAAAATTAATGTTGGCAAATTAATGGTGACAGTTCCTATTTCACCATATCCCTTTATGTTCAGAGAGGTGGTAGGACTTGGAATTTGACATGATGGTTAATTTTAAGATGTAAGAAGATGGTTTCTAAAAAATTCAAATCTTCAAATAAATACTGAATTGAGCATGAAAATTTCAAAATAGTTTCTAAATTATTATTTATTTAGTTTTATTTCGTTTTATTAATTTAAGTCTCATTTCTGCCTTATGCAGTGTAACAATGATGTTTAATCAAACTGTGTTTTAAATAGTAATTTTTTAAAATTATTCCTAAAAGTAATAAGTACCTTTTAATAAAATAAAATATTACCTTTTAATAAAATAAAAATTTAGTTAGTACATTTTAATAAAAATTAGACATATAAATATCACTTGGCATATTTCAAATATTACGCGAGCAAAGCCGCGGGGTTTGCTAGTCATTAATATTGTTAATCCATATTCCATGTATAGAAGTGTTAAAAATCGGAAATATGCTATACAGTAAAATTTTCTAAGATGGAATTGCATAGAAAAGAAAAAAAAATGCGTTATAGACAAGTTCCCTTCTCAGCAAGTGTAAATGTGTTATATATACTTTTCTTACTTATTAGTATATTAATTTTGCATGGATCAACACGTTTTTCAGTTTAAAACAGGGTTCCGTCATAGGCAGGTTCCTTTTCACACATTTTACTGTATTTTAATTTAGCTATATTTTAATATGCGTAGAGATCTACTATTCTTTAAAAATAATAAATTCTAATGTTTAAGTGGAGAATAATGGCGATTCAAAAATGTATGCATTTTTTGCAAAAACTTTTGGGCCAGGCTTAATTTAACTGACCTTTAAATGGACCAAGCCACGCTGAGACAATGATTTTCATACGGGCTGGCTCAAAACTAGGACTGAAAATTTTGGGCCGTGAAGACTAGGAATGAAACCAGGCCCGGTTCTGTACAGAAAAATTAAGTTAGGCCCGGTCCGAGTGCTGTGAATGAAAATCGGCCCGTGCAGATCTCTACCTCGATTATCCGAAGTAACTGGGACCGATCCTCTTTCGGAAAATCGAAATTTCCGGATAATCGAGAATACTTCAATTTTTAGATTAAGGGCAAATATATGTGTTATTTCTTATTACGGTAACAAGTGCTTAATAAAAATAAAGCAATAGCAAAATAGAAACAGGAATAAATTACCTAAATTTTAATTTTGAAATTAAGTACCTTTTACATATTTCACAAGTGTTTGGAAAAAAGTTTCGCTTGTCGCAGTTTCGATTGCCTTTGCTTTGTAGCTCTATCAGGAAGTTTTTTTTTAATACTATTAGTTCACCAGTATCACAGTTTTTCTGCTGTTCCAGCCATGTCAAACCTTTTGCAAGACATTCAAAAGCTTCAGAATTCTTAATTTGTTCGTTTTCTTCGCCCACATCGTTGTCCTCTTCTTCACTTTGATCAATGTGATAGTAAAAAAAAAAAGCTTTAAAAATGGGTTTTGCATACAAGGAATGTGATAGTAAAAAATAAAAAATAAATAAAAACAAAATAAATAAATTAAAAGGTTAAAAAAAATGCAAGCTTAAAAAAAAAATTACGGTTAACCGAGAGTTTCGGTTAAAAGACTTTCGGATAAACAATGTTCTACTGTACTTTCCATTTAATCCAAAGCACTACTACTTCTGCTACTTTCCAGTTACCCATTTAAAACGAAGTGACGTATGTGAACAAAGTGAGGTATTAAAATGAATGGGCGCCAGTTAAATGTTTTCATCTGTACAGGTTTAATCAGAAGCATTACTACTTCCACTATTTTCCAGCTGCGCATTTTAAACTAAGTGGTGTATATGAACAAAGTGACGTATTAAAAATGAATGGAACGGCAAAAAAATTTTTCCTCTACGCAAGTTTAATGTGAAGCACTACTACTTCTGTTTCCAGCTACCCTAAGAATTGTAGACTTGCCCATTTCAAACGAAGTGACGTATTTGAGTGAATGGAACGGTAATTAATGAAAATATTCACTGACGATGGCTGCGGGATTACAAACTGAAAGTACTAGGAAATTTAAATCAAATGTATGTTTTTAAACTTGTAACATCTGTGTTATTATTATTTGTCAATTTTAAGTAAACGGTGAAAATTTTAAAGTTCGCATTATGTAGTTTGTGATGTTCTATACCTTTAATTTACCTTTTCTTTTCCTTTTTAAATTTTGTAGAGTGAATAAAATATATATACCTCCTTCATCTAGAATGAATAGTTATCATTTTCTAAATCTCTAAACTAGAAATGTAGATTTCCGAGTCATGCGATAAAACAACGCTAAACATGCGATAAACAAATAAACTGAATAGACGAAATGATCGAGAATTTCTATTCCAGGGACGGCGAACCTATGGCACGCGTGCCACTTTTGGCACGCGAAAGAATAAATTTGGCACGGCATTGCTTGAAGCTCTAAATCAAAATGAAGTGAGATTACATAAAATTGCGATTGATCTTTTCTAAATTCTATTAAATGGAAATAGAAAAATTTTAATTGCTGCATATTATATTCCAATCTGATTAATTATGGTCTCAAAAAATTTTCAAACAAAGACGATATTTAAAAACTATCGACAAGAATTGGTCATTAGACAATACTAATTTCTAATGATAAAGTTATCGCAACTTTGAATTTATTTCAGAGCTATTCAAAGAAACTAGTGCTTGCCATTTTAACAGTTTTTCTACCTATCTATGCTTTCAAGCCACTGTTTTCACAAATGAATAATATCAAAACTCATTCTGAAAGTAATATAAATCCGGCGTTTAGTTTGCGTTAAAATTAACCTGATATTAAGATGCAGCAACAGAAATCAAATTACATAGCATTAATTTTTTTAAAATTAATTTCTAAAATATATTTGTTGCCATGATTATTATAGTGTAATACCTACATGTATGTTCCTTATATTTTTTAAATCTCAATAGAAAATTTTAAGCAGTTTAAACAATTTTAAAATCCATTATTTTTCCACCTACTAAATTTGTTTTCTAGTTTGCACGTCATGGTCACGTAAAATATTTCTTGCTCAAATTTGGCACACGGCAACAAAAAGGTTCGCCGACCCTGTTCTAGTCTATAGTTTTATAGGTGATGAAACGATACATTATATTAGGAATCGTTTGAATTGCGAGAAATTATCACTTGATTTCTAGAATTAATTCATATAATAAGAATTATATTTACTGCAACTCACTTCTTGTGTTTCGAATTTATTTGCAGAGATTTTTAAATAAGTTTGACATAGTTACTATAGGAAAACGCCCTTGAATCTTAATAGGGATAACTAGAACTCTCCAGCAAAGATAACTAGAATTTATAAGGATGACATGGAACTATTTTTCAAGAGGCACAATTTATTTTCTAGATGCCAGTGACAGAATTTTTTTTAATGTACTGAAAGTGCGTTTCTGAAAGAATGACTCTGCATCATTTGATGAAAAACAAATTTGCACTTGTTACATTATTCAACAAGTGGGCTCATTTAAGGTCATATGGCATCTGTACATATAAATAACATAAGAAGTCTGTCTGTGATTTTCAGAAAAATACCTATTTTTAAGTTCATTCGACTATTTAGACCACGTACAGTCAAAAATAACATTTTTCTTCTTTTACCTGCCTGTTTGCCCTGAATAGGCTTCGAAACGGCTGCATAACAAACACTAAACTGATAGGAGACAGATAGAGAAGGTTTCTAAGTTACAATCTGCAGTTTGTCGCATTATAATATCCAAAATACACTGGCCTCCAAAAGTTAAGGAACAGGCACTGGATGCTTTCGATTGTACACGGTTTGTCGAATATCTACTAAAATTATTGGCGAATTCTTCTTGAACTTCTGGGATGTAAAGAACATATTTGATTTCATATTTCTCGGTGAAGATTTAGCTGGGAGGACAATTAGGCGGCTAATAATAAATTTAATAATGAAATAATATTTGCAATCACCTATGTAACAGAAGATGCTGAAAGTGGTTTGTCACTGTGTTAAATGACTATTTCGGTCCTGTTCAACGTTTGTGTGCCTTTGTGTAAGCATAGCATATTCATGAAGATGTTATTGTGTCTTTGAAAAATTCAAAAGTTTTTTATATCTGGCATGTAGAGTTTTCAATCAAATTTAACACAACTTTTCAAAAACCTGACAAAGAACAATTAGCAACAGTATACTGCAATTAAAACGCGAATACATTGAATATTTGATGAAGTATGGGCATTTGTATGAAATAATTTTTAACTGCGCATGCGTGGAAGATTTCAAAATTTTTATTTCATAATTTGGTAGTGAGCTATTTTGGGCAACTTCTATAAAAAAGTTCAGTGAAGTATTGTGAAAACTCAGAAAGATATAGTGAGCTGATTGAAAAGTTGTGGAAAATCCCTTATAATAAAGCAATTTTTAGAAAGCAACTCACTATATCGCCCCTATCTTTGTGAATTTTAGCGATATTTGACTGTACTTTTTAGATAAGTTGCCCTAAATAGATGACTACCAAATTATAAAATAAAAATTTTAGAATCTTCCATGCATACGCAGTTAAAAATTATTTCATACAAATGCCCGTATCTCATCAAATATTTAATATATTCACGTTTTAATTGCAGTATACTGTTGCTACTATTCTTTGTCAGATTTTCGGAAAGTTGTGTTAAATTTGGTTGAAAACTCTGTATGCTATTAACAAAAAACTTTTGAATTTTTCACAGACACATCTTCACGAATATGAGTGCTATGCTTACACAAATGCACACTAACGTTGAACTGGACCCAAATAAACATTTAACACAGTGACAAACCATTTTCAACATTTTCTGTTACATAGGTGATCGCAAATATTATTTTATTATTACATTTAATATTAGCCACTTAATTGTCCTCCCGACAAAATCTTCACCGGGAAATATGAAATCAAACATGTTCTTTACATCCCAGAAGTTCAAGAACAATTCGACAATAATTTTGGTAGATATTCGACAAACCGTGTACAATCGAATGCATCCAGTCCCTGTTCCTTAACTTTTGGAAGCCAGTGTAGTTTTTGAGACAACAGGAAATAACTGGGATAATTAATCCATAAATCAATCTTTCAATGTTCAACCAATTGACCAATTTTAAGGAATTTTGCGGCGATTGACTGGTATAATTAAGGTTTATAAATGATAATAATTAAATTTTTCAGCTAATGACTAATAAATTTTAAGTTTAGAACTGAAGTGGTAAGTATTTCCACCAAGAAATTCATTTTTTTTTTAATGCAAATGCAACACAATGGGTTACTATGCAGCTAATTGTCAGTGAATTGCTGACAAATAGTATATTTATGCCCCCATCTCAGGATTTATTTATTTTAAATTAAAATTATAATATTCTGATATGAATATGATACAATCTTCTCTTTCAGACACTGATGGACATCGTTTTAGAAGAGCAGATGATCCATGTCAGGTGACCCCTCTCAAGTACGCTAATATAAAGTGCGAGAAGTGGCCAAATTGGATGTGAGTTATGATGTTATTATCTTTTTTTGAAAAGCGAAACGTACAATAGACAGCAGGGCTCGAAATGAAAAAACACACGAAACGGACTGCTATTTCAAAATCATGACTAAAAACTTTTTTGAATTATAGACAGATTTATATCTAACCATACAAAAACAATTTAAAAAATAGACTCAAGATTCTAGATAATAAAAAAAAAGTTACAGAGAGCACAATAAGCTATATACAGAGTGTTTCAGCAGATCAGTTACAAAGTTTCAGAAGAGATAGAGTGTACCTAGATGATGGAAAATTACATAGCAATGCATGGTCGGAAACGCTTTCCAGGCGCGGTAGTGATGGATGACATAAAACACAAGAAAGCTAACAGGCTGATTATTATTCTTAGTACCGCAAAAATGGTGGGGCAATGATGAACAGTGCTAAGAAACTTGTTGCACGCATCGTGGCAGCTGCTGGAGAAGTCCGGGACACGTCGGGTATTTTCGAGAGCATTAGATCTTCCATGCGCCCGAGATGTGAGGCCTGCATCCCGGTCGGGGTTGTAATTTTAAACACCTTCTTTGATGACGATCGTTGTCTCTCTTTTTGTTCTTATTTCATATTTTTTTGCTGTACTAAGAATCAATTAAAAAACCCTTAAAGGGTTAAAAGTTTGTGACGCAACACTTTATCTTATTGCTATAAGAATTTTAAATATGGAACTTAAAAATAATGATATCAAATTTTAAGTGACGCTATATTATTTATTTCCTCATTTTATTTTTGTTTTATTTATAATTGCATGCGTAAGAATTATGTTAAATTTAAAAGGATGTATAAAAATTTATTCATTGATGCATTATCATTCACATCTTTCATAAATTCAAACTATGAATTTTAAAAGATATGATATCAAAATTTAAGTGACGCCTTGGTGTAGCCTTAAACAATTTGTTTTAAAATTCAATTTTAATTGTTTTCGATTTGGCGAAATATATTTACACATCTAACCAAAACGTTTAATTTTCCAATACACTGTTAAAAATATCACTTTCACTGAACCTATACAATGCACTGTAATGTATTTATATGAATAAATTGATTTATCTTTTGTGCCACGCGATCCAAAATCAAAAGTAAAATTTATGTAAATCAGTTCTTTGCGTCGTAATATCCAGTTGCATACATTTCGCTTAGTTTGGATACAATGACACAAAGAAATGATTTACATAAATTTTACTTTCGATTGCAAAATTTAGAAAAAAAAATGGGATAAAATTTAATAAAGGTTAAATTTAATCTTCTGCTGTTACCACCGTTAAAATGACGTCAGCGTTACACACAGAATCGTTTGTCCTTTATAATATAGATATGTACAAAAGCAGTTTTGATTCTATTCTGTCAGTTTGTGAAAAAAATGTCAGCTTTATATGATGAATAGTTAGGTTTTAAAGCGAGTCATCAACGTTAGCAAGGGCCTGATCAACTCTAGAACCTGGAGCACAGGGCCGAAACTCGCCTTTTTTTGTGTCTGAGGCAAACATGGATTTTGGCATCCCTTCCCCCTCTCACGCACAATAAAAGTTATCGACCGCAGGTACCCCATGCAAAAAAAGAAAAAAAAATCCTTAAAAAATAAAATAATTTAATAATAATTGAAATGCTAGCAAAAAATATGTAGACAAAGCTCCCATAGGATTAACATCAGCTTGAGCGTTAAGAGCCTACAGTAGTCACGCGAAAAGAAACTGGATAGCTAATGTTAAACCTATGGGAGCTGTTTTTTACTTTTCTTTTTTAATTTATCACTTGCGTATTAATAGTTTTAAATGATTTTTTTCCTTGCGGAGAATAACTGAGATTGAATTCTAACCGGGTTAGTGTTTACTTTTTCGATTTTGGCTATGCCGCTTTTATATATATATATATATATATATATATATATATATATAACGTTACTTTCATTTTCGCAAATTTGAAAATAACGCTCCCATAGGTTTAACTAGTGATGGGCGATTCTCGAGAATTCGACAATCGAGAAAAATCGTCATCGTAAAAAATCACAATCGATACAGCCGTCGATTAATTCATAGAATCTACAATCGAGATGTTTTACAATCGATTATAACGAGAAAAGCTAAAAACAGTTATTGGAAAACTTAGCTATTATTCTGGCCGACAATTTCATAGTAGTGATAGGGCTTAGTGATGGGCAATTCTCGAAAATTTACCAATCGAAAAAAATCATTATCGTAAAATACACAATCAATACAGTCATCGATTACTTTCGAGAATCTACAAAGGAGATGTTCTAGAATCGATTATTGAAATCATTGTTTTTACATATATATAAGGCAGATTTTATTAAATATAGGGTAACTGAAAACAGATGGAATAAAAAAACAACAAACCAAAGGGAAACTATAAAGGAGCCATAAGACTGAAAAAGTCTTGTAAGGGTGCCCCCTGGTTGATAAAAGCTGAAAAAACGCGAGTAGCTATGAAGCGGTAAGGGAAGTTTAAGTATCAAAAATTAGAATTTTTCGGCAATTAGTACCAAAATGGCCAAAGAAATAAGAATCAAAAGCACCCCCTAGTGGCAAAAATATGAACTAAAGGATGATAAAAGGGATCAAAATTTTTTATTGATTTTTCTACGTCATTTGAGATTGGATCTTTAATTTCCCCATTTTTATAAAGTCTTCGACTGGAACACATTAAACGAACTCCCGCGGGGAGCAAAGTAGGAGGGAGGGGCAAGGAAAGTGCATAATATGAATAAGTGGTCACAGGACTTTCCAACGATATGGCACATGAAGGGTGTCGGCTAAATTTAGTAAAGTGCCCCCGCTCGGGAGCAAAGTAAGGGGAGGGGCGCGGGCGATATATAAAATGAAATAGTAGTCACAGAGCTTTCCAATGATATATCACATGAGGGGTGTCAGCAAAAGATAGAAAAGAGTCCCAACTCCCAGGATTCCAATTATCGTGCCCCCCCCCCCCCCCCGAAATATACCCTGCCCATCCTTCTCTTTGAAATTTTCATATATTAAAAATTATTTATCGGAGGGCTCCGTAAAAAAATCCGATCTAAAATGTTTAAAAACGCTACGATTTCAAAAAAGTTCGAAAAGTGCCTCTCTCGGGGCGCCAAACTAAGGAAGGAAGAAGAAAGGTTCATAATATGAAAGAGTAACTTTGCGATGATAACCGAAAACTTTCCGATGATAGATCAAATGACTGGTCCAAAAAAAGTTTGAAATCTACCAATCCCACGTGGGTTCCCTCTTTTATCCCAGAATATACCCGGAAATCACGCAGCCCCACTTTTAAAATTTTATATTTAATAAATAATACTTATCGGAGAGCTCCATTAAAAAACCTCATTTAATGATATTTATTGTAGAAATCTCTACAATTAAAAAAAAAAGTCACCCCCG
This sequence comes from Maratus speciosus, assembly GCA_963932465.1. Classification (NCBI taxonomy): domain Eukaryota; kingdom Metazoa; phylum Arthropoda; class Arachnida; order Araneae; family Salticidae; genus Maratus; species Maratus speciosus. The sequence goes on along the minus strand of OZ010794.1, from coordinate 279,830,560 downwards.
CACCGCTCCCCCCCCCCCCCGAACCCCTTCCGGAATTCAACTCTGGGAGGAGAAAGGTTCATAATATGAAAGGGTGGTGAAAGGACTTTCCGATGATATGTCAAAGAGAGGTTTGGTAAAAGTTTGAAATTACGCGCCCTCCCCCCTTCCCTTTGTGCACTCTCGCGCACCCCAGAATTCACTCACCTTCCTCTTTGAACTTTTTATATTTAATAAATAGTATTTATCTGAGTCTCCAGGTATGGGGCAGCTTGGCAGAGCTAAAATAAGAGAAACATTGAAAATTCGTGGCAAAATGACACTAAATTTAACAGTAAAGTTTGAAACTAGGACTATACAGAACTGAATACATAAACCACTATGCTTCATAACCCACATCTGTTAATAGCAATAAAATGATAAGTGCCAGTTAAACTGATGGCATTGAGCTCACAGGTTATTAACACTAACTGTATATTATACTCTTATTTCAAAGAATAATGTCCCTCAAAAAATAAATGAAGGGAAATATCCCCCGTTTGCCCCTTTTATACTTAACCAATGAACCTCCAAATCTAATCAGGGAAACTCCTTAACTATAATAAATCAGTATATCAAATTTGAAGCAAATCAGATAATTCTGCATGAAAAAAAGGAACATATCGCTAAATTAAGGGTGGTCTAACCCCTTTAACCCTTTTATACTTAACTAATGAACCTCCAAATCTAATCAGGAAAGCTCCTTATCAGAACAAACGTAGAAAAAAAAATTAAAGTAAATTGAATAATTCTCCATGGAAATCCATTTATCTAAATTAAGGGGACTTGCCCCCTTTTCGCCCTTGTATACTTAACCAATGAACCTCCAAATCTAATGAAGGAAGCGCCATATCGGAATAAATCGGTATATTAAATTTGAAGCAAATCCAATAATTCTGCAGGAAAAACCCTTTTATCTAAATTAAGGGGAGACTAGCCCCTCCCCTTTATACTTAACCCACAAACCTCCAAATCTGATCAAGGCAGCTTCTTAACATAATAAACCGGTATCCCAAATTTGGAGCAAATCGAATAATTCTGCATGAAAAACCCATTTATCTAAATTAAGGAGGGGGTCTACCCCCCTTTCTCCCCTTTATACTTAACTAATGAACCCCCAAGTTTAATCAGGGAAGCTCCTTAACATAATAAACCGGTATACCAAATTTGGAACAAATCGAGTAATTCTGCATGAAAAACCCATTTATCTAAATTAAGTGGGGGGCAGCCCCCCTTCTCCCCCTATATCCTTAACCAATGAACTTCTAAGTTTAATCAGTTAGCTCCTTAACATAATAAACCGGTATACCAAATTTGGAGCAAATCAAATAATTCTGCATGAAAAGCCCATTTATCTAAATTAAGGGGGGACCAGCCCCCCTTCTCCCCCTTTATACTTAACCCGTAAACCTCCAAATCTAATCAAGGCAACTTCTTAACGTAATAAACCGGTATACCAAATTTGGAACAAATCGAATAATTCTGCATGAAAAACCCATTTATCTAAATTAAGGGGGGGGACCAGCCCCCCTTCTCCCCCTTTATCCTTAACCAATGAACTTCCAAGTTTAATCAGGGAAGCTCCTTAACATAATAAACCGGTATACCAAATTATGAGCAAATCAAATAATTCTGCATGAAAAGCCCATTTATCTAAATTAAGGGGGGTCTAGCCCCCTTCTCCCCCTTTATACTTAACCCGTAAACCTCCAAATCTAATCAAGGCAACTTCTTAACATAATGAACCGGTATACCAAATTTGGAGCAAATCGAATAATTCTGCATGAAAAACCCATTTATCTAAATTAAGGAGGGGGTCTATCCCCCTTTCCCCCCTTCATACTTAACTAATGAACCTCCAAGTTTAATCAGGGAAGCTCCTTAACATAATAAACCGGTATACGAAATTTGGAGCAAATCGAAGAATTCTGCATGAAAAACCTATTTATCTAAATTAAGGAGGGGGGGGGGGCAGCCCCCTTCTCTCCCTTTATCCTTAACCAATGAACTGTCAAAACTAAACAGCGGAACGCCTTATCAGAATGAACATAAAAAAAATTGAAGCAAATCGTACATTTTAATCAAGAGTTATCGCGTTACGTACATACATACGTACGTACGTACAGTACATGCATACACACAGAACCGACGGGTACATTAGCTGAGCTCTCAGGCTTAGATAGCCTGTGAGCTAAAAAGAGATTGGATAAGCAGATGGACTCCTTTGAGAAATTATCACTTAAACCAGAAATGCGGTAAGTTTGACTCTGAAAGCTTCATTTCCATCTCGCATTTCGGCAAATCTCATCTCGATGATTTTTCCAGCATCTCGACGCTTCCAGATGACAAGCTGCTCGATGGTTGGTTCTCTCGCGGTTTTAAACCTTTCGGGATGGGAAGTCTCTCGAGAGTTTCCTCTCGCCCTTTTCAACCTTTCCCGATGGGAAGCCTCTCGCTTGTTACTCTCGTCCTTTTCGAAATCTCCCAATGAAAAACCTTTCGAGGATTTCTCTCGCGCTTTTCAACATTTCGCTATGAGAAGCTTTTCGAGGATTTCTCTCGTCCTCGGCAGAGAAGAAAAGTAAGAAAATTTATCGAGAGTACCAAGGGACCAGATAGAGAAAAAGGCATGACAATGAGCTGTGAAATGAAGCTTTAATTTTCAAAGTTTCTCTTATTTTAGCCCTACCAAGATGTCACATACCTGGAACCCTCCGATAAAAATTATTTATTAAATATAAAATTTTCAAAGAGGAAGGTGGGTCGGGTGATTTCGAGGGAGGAGGACGTGAGAGTGGACTCATGGGGTGCAATTTTAAAAATTTTACCGAACCCTTCCTGTGGCATATAATCGAAAAGCCCTTTGACCACTCTTTCATACTATGAACCTTTCTTCGCTCAAAGGGGGGTGGGGAAGGGGCGAACAAATTTTTAAAACCGTAGCCGATTTCTATAATAAATTTAAATATCACTTTAAATATGGGTTTTTTATGCAGTCTTCCGGTAAATATTATTTATTGAACATAAAAATTTTAAAGTGGCGGCTGTGTGAATTCCGGGGTGAAAGAGTGGGCCCACGGGGGGAGAGAGGGGGAGCAATTTTCAAACTTTTTTTGGACCAGTCATGTGATATGTCATCGGTAAGTTCTCGGATGACTCTTTCATATTATGAGACTTTCTTCCTCCCCTCCCCAATTTGGCCTCCACTGCGAGGGTAGTTTTTTCCGCTTTTATCATTTTAGATCGGATTTTTTTATGGAGCCCTCCGCTAAATATTATTTATAATATATGAAATTTCAGGACACTTTTCCAAATTTAGCCAAGACCCCTCATGTTACATATCGTTAGAAAGGTTTGTGACTACTTATTAGTGCTATGCACTTCCGGTGGCCGCCCCCCTCCACTTTGCCCCCCCCCCGGAGGACACTTTTCCAAATTTAGTCAGTACCCCTCTTATGAGATATCGTTGAAAAGGTCTGTGACTACTTATTGATGTTATGCACTTCCGGTGACAGTCCCCCCCACTCTTTGCCCCCTGGGGGACACTTTTTCAAATTTAGTCAAGACCCCTCGTGTGAGATATCATTGGAAAGGTCTGTGACTACTTATTGATGTTATGTATCTACGGTGTCCCCACCACCACTTTGCCCCCCCCCCCCGGGGCACTTTTCCAAATTTAGCCAACACCCCTCATGTGAGATATCGTTGGAAAGGTCTGTGACTATTTATTGATGTTATGCACCTCCGGTGACAGTCTCTCCCAATTTGCCCCTCCCGGGGGACACTTTTTCAAATTTAGCCAAGACCCCTCATGTGAGATATCGTTGGAAAGTCTGTGACCACTTATTGATGTTATGCTCCTCCGGTGTCCATCCCCCCATTTTGAACACCCCCCCGGGGGACACTTTTCCAAATTTAGCCAAGACCCCACATGTGAGATATCGTTGGAAAGGTCTGCGACTACTTATTGATGTAATGCACCTCCGGTGACCGCCCCCCCCCCCACTTTTCCCCTACGGGGGTGTTTTTCTAAATTTAGCCGAGACCCCTCATGTGACATATTGTTGGAAAGGCTTATGACCACTTACTCATGTTATCCACCCCCCGCACCCCTCCCCCCCACGGGGAGGGCATTTTTATAAATTCAGATCCAGACTTCTCATGTGACATATGGTTAAAAAGGCCTAAAGACCTGTGACGACTTAATCATATTATGCAGCTGCTGTGCCCCTCCGCTCGCTTTGACCCCTCCTCCAAGAGATCTGGTCCGACGTTCATTCGTTTCGATATTATATTTTTTACAAGATTTTGTAGTGCGTGCATACCACACCCGCCTGCTATCATATATCAGTGCCGTATATAGCGGGTAACCTGTTCGTGATTTCATATTACAAGATTATGTATAAATTAGGGGCCCCGATTAAAGGAGGGGCCCGCTAGCGGTCGAAGTCACCTAGTCTTTATTAACATCGACTCATTTCAGTTCACCCGCAGACGATTCTTGATAAATGTATGACGTATATAATACATAATATATGATTTATAAAAGAAATTTGCAAACTGTAGTCATCGAGAAAAAATTTATACAATCGAAAAATATCGAGATGTCCATACAATCGAGAAAATCGAGAAAAACATCTCGTTATCGCCCATCACTAGGTTTAACATTACCTTGCGAGTTTCTTTGTGTTTCATATATATATACATTTTTGTGTGAAACGACGAACAGAATCTTCATTTGGCACCTCCCCTTCGCCTTTAGTTCTGGCGCCCGGGGCACATGCCTCCTCTAAACCCCTTAGTTTCGGCTGTGTCGGGGTCCCCCTTTCTCAAGAAACTTACAAGCATTAATAAAATGACAGTCAGCTATATGTGCAGTTCAAAATTTAAAACATAGCATTATATTTATAAATAAAAAAAAAATGTTATAGACACATGTAAAAATGTTTAAAAAAATTATAGGAAGGTAAAATTTAATGCCTTATAAGCTATTTAGGGGGAGTAAAACGCTAAACCTAACAGACTGAATGAAACATATTTGGTGTAATATACGTTCTTCTTTGAATTGCGGAATTTAGATTGCATTTTATTGCCGTTAGTGAAGAACACCCCGGTAGTTCAGTTTGTATGAATGGTAAAATATATTTTTTTCTGTGAACTATAAACAAAAATTTGCATTAATTTTTATTTTCAGGAGGTGGAGAAATATATTTTGGGGGCCGCCTGAAAATTTGGGCACGGCAATCATGCCCTGTGAGCCCCTGTGATTAGCGGCGAAGTGTCAGGGGAGAGGGGGGGGGAGATCATTTTACTACCAGCACTATTATATTCAAAATTTGGCTTTATTTAATCATTGGACGTTATACAATTAAAAAGAAAAGAAAAAGAAAAATTAGCATGCAATAGCACTGTTAATAAAATGATCGCTCCTACTCCTTACGATATGCCACTGCCCGTGATAATCTGACCCTGAGCAAATAAGAAATAATGGGAAAGCGAAAGTGTTCTCATTAACAGGAGATACGTCTTAATCAGAGACGCATTAACGAGAGTCCGTTCTATATATGTTGCTCCAGCTTTGGATTTGAATATCTCATAGAATCGCTGTGCGTTTTGTTAATCTAATAAAATCACTACCGGCTCGGCCTACAGGCGCAGGTAGATTTCGAATTTAAGTACTAATTTCAGCAACAAAAACTAAATTATGATTAGAGATAAGCCCACTTTCACAATTTTATCTGGCCGCTTTTGACGAGTTTTTAATTTCATTTTTATATAAGAGCTCGTTTTATATGAACCATGTTAAGGCAGTATTCAAAAAATAATTTTCCATGTTCAACAACTCGAAATTTTCTGACACATTTTCAGATTCATTTTTAAAAGGAAAAACATGAAACTTACTCACGTGATTTTAAAAGAGATTTATAAGTGACCGATGTTTTTTTTCGTTCATTTAATTAAAACTTGATTTAAAAGCAATTATTTTCTCAGTAGGACAATATTTTTCGTTCCAACACAATTGCTTCGAGAAATTCGGTTCAAAATGCCCACTTTGACATCATTTTTTGAAATATATTCAGCCTCTATAAAAAAAATCGACTATTACGGCACATTATATAGTTTTTGAGTAAGAGAAACTACCAGTTGGAAGCGTTTGAAAGCAAAAATGAATTTAAAAATGAGTCAGAAAATAAGCAGTTTGGATTTGAGTAATACGATATTTTTTCTTCAACCCCTATGTATTTTTAATTTGGTTTTGCTGTATGAATTGGTCCTATCCAAAACTTGTCTATATAGATGTTTTAGACAATATTAAGAAGATATATGATAAATTCATGGGGATTTTATATCTTTTGAATTGACGAAGTTATGGATTTTTTTCTTCTGCAACACTCCTTTGTGTTTTCGTTTTTAATTTTTTTTTCTTTTTTTGCAGTAAGAATTTGTCCTATCAAAAACTTGTCAATATAAAAGTTGTAGACAATATTAAGACAATTTATAATAAATTTAATTGGATTTGATATCTTGACAATTGACGATGTTATGATTTTTTTTTCTCCCCAAAACCCTATTTTTTGCGCTCCTTGAGCGCATTTTTAATTTTATCAAAAATCTGTTATACATAAATTTTTGGCCCTTCTTTTAGAAGTAATAAAAACTTTAAACTGAATCTATACGTATTATAATTAAGAAGTTATGGGGTTTTTTCGTTTTTCACAAAACCCCTCCCTATTCCCACCCTCTTGGTCCGATTTTGCTTGTTAACGAACTTGACCGAGCTTTTATGCCCCTTGATTTTATGTATCAGTTTGGAAAAGAATTGTGCAGAATTATGAAAGTTATCGTGTCCATAAAAAAAGTGATATAGATAGGTAGATACATAAAGTTTTTTACTGGGGGTGGTTTTGGTTCTACGGGTCATGATCGGTGTAGATCGGCAATTTTTTTTTTTCCAAAATTCCAACAGGGGAGAATGTAATAGGTAATATTTCTTACGAAATCTACCTAAAAGTGATGACTGTAACTCTATGTTTAGTTTTTAAAAAATGCTTTATGTTCATATTTCTAATTTTTAATGTGTAATTTCACTATTTTCATTTGTTTTATAATTGAATGTGATTTTGGGTAATCTTTCAACATTCATTCTTTTAACATGACCATACCAAATTAATTGCTTTTTTTTATGTCATCTAATATGGTTGGAAGAACTGGGTGGATGATATTGCAAAGGCAATGAGGGATAGAGGTCCGAAGGAGGAATGGACCCTTGACAGAAAAAAATGGAAAAGGACTGTTGTAGATTCTTCGGATGGCGGCATCTGACGCCACAAACCGAGTTTATATATATATATATATATATATATATATATATAATTTCACTATTTAAATTAATTATTAGAATGATAGAGAGAAAAGTTTTCTGGTGGTCGCAGGATTAGTTTTAAAAAGTAGCTAATAATAGCAATATTATTTTTACTTTCAGAAAATGCGACGTCAAGTGTATGCACGGATACGCATTACAGTCAGGAGAAAAATTCGTGACGTCGAAGAGCATTAACTGTAGAAGGAATGAAGACTGGGAGCCTATGGGTTTTGTTGAATGCCAACGTGAGTACATTTTTCTTGTTTTAGAAATTTATTGCTTGATAGCTACACAACATATTTATTTTTATTTTTTAAATCACATTTTTTAAAATATAAAACATAAAATTTTGTCAACTACAAGTTCTACTAAAGAAGATTTCAAATCTTAATTTTTCCTAATTCCAAAAATATAATCCTAAGCAAACTTTGCGTCAAATACAGGGTTTTTCAAGAAAAAAAGAAAAAAAAAAAAAAAAGACAGAAAGAAAAAGAAAAAAACCTGCCGTCTCGACCTAGAGACACAGGTAGATTTTGAAGTTAAGTACTAATTTCAGCAACAAAAACTAAATAAAGATTAGAGATTAACGGAGTTGGGATTTTTTTCCTTCTACAACCTCACATCCCTCTTTTATTATTATTATTATTATTTATTTATTTACTTATTTATTTATTTATTTAATTTTGCTGTAAGAGTGTGGCCTATCAAAAACTTGTCAATATAAAAGTTGTAAAGATAATATTAAGAAGATTTATAATAAATTTAAGCGGATTCAATATCTTGTGACAAAGTTATGAGTTTTTTCTTCTTTAATCCCTTCCCTCTTTTCTGTTTTTATTTGTTTATTTTACTTTAAGTCTTGTTCTTATGAAAAACTTGCCTCTATAAAAGTTGTAGATAATATTAAAATATTAATAATAAATTTAAATGGATTTGATATCTTGTGAATTGGCGAAGTTATGAATCTTTCTTTTCTTAAAACCCTATTTTTTTCGCCTCTTGGGGCCATTTTTAATGATATCAAAAATCTGTCATACATAAATTTTTGACCCTTTTCGTAGAAATAATAATACCTTTAAACTGATTCGATATGTATCATAATTAAGAAGTTATGTTTTTTTTTTCCACAAAAACCCTCCCCATTCCCATACCCTTCGTCCGATTTTGCCCATAAAGGAACTTGACCGAGATTTTCTGCTCCTTGATTTTATGTATCAGTTTGGAAGAGATTTGTGCAGAATTATGAAAGTTACCGTGTCCATAAAAAAATAATATATATCTATATACATATATATAGAGAGAGATAGATGGATAGACATATAGATAAAGTTTTTAACAAAGGTTGGTTTGGGGTCCAAGGGGTTTCTGATCGGCGTAGATCTACGAAATATTTTCAGAAAATCCAACATAGTGGAGAATGTAATAGGTAGTATTTCTTGCGAAATCTACCCAAAAGGGAGAAAATTCTAAAATAAGGCACATGGTAAGATACAATTGTTTTTTTTTTTTTTTTTTTTTTTTTTTTTTTTTTTTTTTAACTATGAACAAAATAATACAAATTTTGATTCGAGTGAGATACTCTGTATATTTGATTGATTAAACGGATTGAGTCACGTATTTCTTATTCAAAAACTATGTGTTGTACTGTGCTCAAACACTATTTAGAGTTAGCTTCATATATATATATATATATTAATTTTTGGAAAAAAATTCCTACCATTTATGAAAAGAAAAAAAAACCCTGCCAGATATTCTGATTCTAAATGACTTTATTGTGTATTTTAAAAAATTAAATTAGACACTTAACGCATCTTTAATTACAGAAAGAGATAACGACAAATTTGTCTGTAAAAGATAATATCCGCTGTCTTAGAAGAGATTTTTCATAAAAACTAATGTTTCTGCAAAGCTATAATGATAATTCGTTTTCTTGTAAACTTACCTGTAATCATAATTTTATTTGATGTTACCTTTTGACCATGTGGATGTATATCCAAAGTTTGGTATTTATATAACTTTAATACATTCATGTTGGAGATTATTGAGCTGTATAAGATGGCTATAAAACACCATTATTGAAATTTGAGCTCTTATCAACCACTGTAATATTTGCATATTTGTTAAAATTTCATTAACCAGAAATTTTACTTAAAGAAATGAAATTAAATAAGTAACATACCGAAGTAAGGTAAATTTTATTAAAGGATTTTTCTTGTTCAAAATATGCTTATTTGGTTTGGGGAGAAAAAAGAAAGGGCGGAAGGGTGACAGCTTTGCATTTCAAATTTTAGAACGCGTTTTTTTTTCAGGGATTTGTAGGTTATTCACATACAATCTCTGATGTAGTCTTCTTAAACTGTGTTCATTTTTTTAATCCTCCTGTACTTGAAAAATACTTGAATTTCATACCACTTAACTTGGAAATACTAGAAATACTTTCAATGCTCCAAAAATGTCATTGCAGCGTACTTGAATTGCAACGTTCAGCTAGTGAAGCCAGGCGATCTGAAATGTAAGCAGCCACTCCATGGACCAGCTTATTGTGACATATCTTGCAATGCTTATGAGCATTACGAAGCTATTGCACACCAAAGGTACGAATGCACCGATGAGAGCTTTTACCGGATTCTACCACACTGTGCTTCCTTGTATGAGATGGGTACGTATACACTGGTAACTTGTTACATTATGATATTTGTATATAGGACGGTTGAGTGGGTAGATGTTAGAGTACGGAGGAGGGTGGCGTTGTCTGGATAATACGCAATGGTTAATTTTTTTTAATGGGGCATTTGATTTATAACTACGTTGCTAATACACATTTTATAATGAATGTTGATTCGATACTTTTCTATGTATAAAGGTGTAGTTATATTTGTATATTTATCAATTCATATTAAATTTATTCATATTCATTAATATTTAATAAAGTTAACGATTAACTTGTATTTAAATTTTAGCCTACTCAGGACAATATCATATTAATTTCTAATAGTATACTATCTTAAATGAGAATAAAATGCATAATGAGTGTATTTGTTATACCTAATGCTATGACAGTATGGAAATTAATTTGGTAATTTTTTTTTCCTCTATCCTATTTAATCTTGTTTCATTTTGAACTTAATTGGGGTTCAATGGTTTATTTCTCGGTTTTATGTGTGCGGTAGTCCCAAATTCATATTCTTTAGCTAATTTATGGCTAATATGAAGATGAAACCACACATTTTATTTGTGGAACTTAAGGCATTTGGGACCTGATGATTACGTCTGAGTTTTACAAATTTCCATCATTCCATTTCTGTTATTCAATATCTGTTGTTTTTTACTATGTTTTTGGAATCTATGTTAAGTGTGTTGGGGGAACTGTATTTGTATATATTATTTTATTCATAATTACACAGTTTTTGTTGGTGGTCGGTAATGTTTATTTAATGGTTATATATATATATATATATATATTCACCTTAATTTTATCATGCTTTTGGATTCCATGTGCGGGAAGATATTTTGAAAATCAAGTGGGAATTTATTCGGTATGTTGTGCAAGATTTCTATTGCTATATAAATTAAATATTTAATGGGTTGTAGTGATTTTTCCATTTCATGCCATTTGATAATGTTCTGTTTTCATCTTGAAACTATTCTTTTTGTTATATTGGTTGTTTGGGTACAGGAGAAATTTTTTTTTCAGCTATTAGCTTTTTTTCTCACAGAAAACAACCGATTTGCTTATATCATTGAATTCTGTACTCTTGAAAACGTAATTCAATATATAAGTTTTTCAATTTTTTCGGAATACATCTTCTTTTTTTCTTCTATATTAATTCTTGTAATTAAGTATAAGGCACTTTATTTTATACATACAATTCTATATTATAAGTTTGTGGCATCCATTTTCATTGTCAATTCATTCACAATATTGCGGTTTTTAGCGATTGTCGGTAATGTTTAATTAATGGTTATTATATATATAAACATAATAAACATTTACTATAGGATGGTTGGGTGTGGTAGATGTTAGAGTACGGAGGAGGGTGGAGTTGTCTGGATAATACGCAATGGTTAATTTAAAAAATAATTTAAAATTTAAAAAAATAAAATGATGGGGCTTTTGTATTATAACTACATTTCTATTACGCATTTTATATGGATTTGATGTTGATTTGATGTTTTATATGTAAATGGTGACATTTCTTTTTTTTATTTCAATTCATATTAAATTTAGCTTATTTAATCAAATTCAATTAACTTGTTTTTAATTTTTAGTCTACTCAGGACAATGTCATATTAATTAATAATAGTATACCATCTTTATAGTGATTAATATGCATATAAGTTTATTTGATATAACTAATGTTATACTGTATGTATTAAAATTGGGTAATTGGTTTTTATTATTATTCCTCTATACTTTTATATGTCATCATACATGAAATATTACAACACAATTTATCCTTATGGACTTAATAGTGAAATATTTAATAGACCTGTCAAAGTCTTCACATCTATAAATAACACTATTGATTATTCTCCAATTTATCCTTCTCTTAATCATAATTTAAATTGTAAAACAACACGAAACAAACGTGGAAAGGGTTCATCATCAGTTGTAGTTTCCAAAAAGTATATCACTAAACAAATTAATGATCTTCAAAGTAAATATTTAAAGCATTATAACTGGTTTTAATTCGAAAATACATATTTTCTATTAAAAAGAAACAGATTGTACAACATTTAAATGTATTTCTAAGTAAATCTTTCTCTAAACATTTCTCTGATATTTATTTTGATCTCATTATGACTAGGGTTAATCTTTTAAATATTAATTTACAAAAAAAAAAAAAAAAAAAAAAAAAAAAAACCCCATAAAATTCAAAACACGAATACTCAAATGATAATACCTTTTTCAAATCATATATTTAATAAAATTAATATCAATTCTATAATTAATGATAAAAACTGTTATTTTCCTATTAATAATCTTCATATATCAAAATCCTTTAAATATCCGAATACAATTGGTAGAAAGATTTTTAACTACAATACATTTTCAAAAAATACATCTGCTGCAAGTAATTTTCCGTGTAAATGCAATGACCCCAATCTAAAAAAATATATCCCTTTAAGACCCAACCCGCACGGTCGTGCTGGTTAGACATTCATTTAATTATTTGCTTCTTAGTCGTTTATAATAAAAATTTTAATAGAACGATCGTTCTGGTTTGCAGATAGAGTAAACAGTAAAGTATCATTTTTTATCAACAGGTAGCGGTTGCGGTCCATGTTTTACTTTCTATAGGCATGACTAGCTTTGTTTACAAATACACCGGGTCTTAAAGGGTTATAAACAATGATCATGGACATATAATCACTGGAAATCTTAATATTGTTAATGATTTTAAATTTAAAAAACTAATGGGTTATGGTACTAAATGTAGACTTCCATCTAAATTTAATGTTAAATCTATTATCAAACAGTTTACATATGATATAGATATTTTTATATATACAATTTCAATCTATTACAATAAACCTATTGAATATTTTAATCAATGGAAAATATTAGTAATTGAAAATTTAACTATGGCTTTAAAAAATAATATTTCTTATTTGGTTTCTATTAACAAAAAGCATTTTTTCCAACAAATTACTAAATTACAAAAAAAAAAAAAAAAAAAAAAAAAAAAACTACGTTATTACATATGTAGACAAATCTCCTAATAATTATGCAATCATATGTAAATCTTATTATCACCAACTTCTTACAACCTGTATTTCTTCTAATAAATCTTTTCGAAAAACTAATGAAAATGTAATTGTAAATAATCGTAAAATTCAAAGTTATTATAAACTATTAAATATTATGTCTACTAACTTTAATTATCCTTATTTAGTTCTTATTCCCAAATTTCATAAAACTCCAATTAAATTTAGGACTGTAACTATTGGTTGCAATACATATAATAATAAAGTCAATAAACTTCTATTAAAAATTCTTAATCAATATATACTTACTACAAACAATGATAATACACATTGTATAAAAAATAGCTATCAACTGGTCAATATTTAAAAAAATCTTCATTGTGTATATAATATAACGACACATGACTTCAAAGATCTTTTTAATAATATAGACTTATTAGATTTACATAATATTATAAATGCATTATTTAAAAAGTATTATAAAAAACTGGAATTACCATCTAACATAGATATCGCTTATTTTAAATCATTAACAAACTTCATTATCTATAATAATTATATATTGCAAGATAACACATTATATTTACAGCACGTCGGTATACCACAAGGTGGTTGTACATCCAGTTTATTATCAGACTTATATCACTATGAACGTACTTTTATTAATAATAATCTCCATTTATATCGTTATATTGCTGACATAATTTTAATTGCCACTGATCAATTAAAATTTCTCAATTTCCAGTTGATTATCCCACTAATTTGGAATTAACGGAAAACCTCTTATCTAATAATACAATTAACTTTTTAGATCTTAAAATTACATTAAAAGACAACAAAACAATAATAGATTTATATGATAAACGTAAAGAATTTAAATTCAAAGTTAATACATTTACAAATTTTAAATCTTGTCTTCATCATTCTGTATATCGAAATATAATACTTAATCATTTATATAGAATAAAATGTTTATGTTCTTCTCATCTAATTAACAATAATATTAACAAACTAATTTATGAAGTATTAAATCATGGTTTTCCAAAAGAATTCATATATTCATTAATATACAATTAGTACTTACATGATCTTTATAAAAACAAATTAACACATGCGTAAACAAAATTACAAAAAAATTTATAAAATAAAAAATATTTATATAAAAAATAAAAAATTGTAAAATAATAATAAACAATTACTATAGGATGGTTGGGTGGGTAGATGTTAGAGTACGGAGGAGGGTGGAGTTGTCTGGATAATGCGCAATTGTTAATAAAAAAATTTAAAAAAATAAAATGATGGGATTTTGTGTTATAACTACATTTCTATTACGCATTTTATATGGATGTTGATTTGATGTTTTATATGTAAATGGTGACTTTTTTTTATTATTTCAATTCATATTAAATTTAGCTTATTTAATCAAATTCAATTAACTTGTTTTTAATTTTTAGTCTACTCAGGACAATGTCATATTAATTAATAATAGTATACCATCTTTATAGTGATTAATATGCATATAAGTTTATTTGATATAACTAATGTTATACTGTATGTATTAAAATTGGATAATTGCTTTTTATTATTATTCCTCTATACTTTTTAATATTGTTTTATTTTCAACTTTGTATTCCATGATTAATTATCGGTTTAATGTGTTTGATTGTCACAATCACATTTTTTAGCTTTTTTTTGGCTAATATGAAGATAATCCACACACTAATTTGTAACCTTTAGACTATTGGAAATTTTCGAATCTGACAATCTTCTATAAACATCCCCCCTTTTTTTTCCTGTTCATTTTATTAATTTATTATTTTTAAATTTAATAGTAATTCTTAAAGTTTTTATATTTATATTATATATAATTTATTTTATGTTATAGCATATAGCTATATTCTATATATTATCAATGTTATAAAATTATTTACTTTCTCGGTGTAGATTAAATGGGTTTGGTAATAGAATATATTGAAAGCATTTTATTAACATTTAATTAATTAATTTTTTTTTAATAATGATTTATCGTAGATTATTATTTATATATTAGGATTAGTGTGGTAATGCAGATGATATATTTTAATTTCATTAGCTTTTATTATTTTCTTCTTGTGACATTTGAATAATAATAATTGTTTTTAAAATAACATAATAGATGGCAGCACTAAAAAATTTTGTCTTTTAAAGCTTCTATTAAAGTAATAATTTTAATTTTTTACACCAGAATGTATTAAATGCTGAATATTGGCAATATTGTAAAATTGAAATTAAACAATTTAAAAGTGTTTTTTAGGTATTTTAAATAATGTAATTATTTTCTATTTATATTATATTAATTGATTTTATCACGGTATTTCAAAATGAATTAACTGAATCCATACGTTTTAATTTCTGTGTTAACTTAAATGTTTTATTCACCTTAATCTTATCATGCTTGGATACCATGTGCGGGAGGATATTTTGAAAATCAACTGGTTTTTTATTCGGTATGTAGTGTAATATTTCTATTTTTTATGCTATAAATTAAATATTTAAGGGGTTGTATTGTTTTTTCCATTTCATGCCATTTGATAATGTTCTGTTTTCATTTCTCTTGATCATATTGGTTGTTTGGGTACAGGAGGAATTTTTTTTTCAGCTTTTAGCTTTTTTCTCACAGAAAACAACCGTTTTGCTTGTATCATTGAATTCTGTACTCTTGAAAACGTAATTCAATATATAAGTTTTTCAATTTTTTTCAGTATCCATATTCTTCTTTTTTTCTTCCATATTAATTCTTGTAATTATGCATAAGGCACTTTATTTTATTCATACAGTTCTATATTATATGTTTGTGGTATCCATTTTTATTGTCAATTCACAATAATGCGGTTTTTGATGATGGTCGGTAATGTTTAATTAATGGTTATATATATACTATATATGTGTGTATATATATATATATATATATATATATATAACCATTAATTAAACATAACCTACCACCGTCAATTATTATGAATTAAAGCTGGTGATTCAAAAAAGATGGGAAAATTTTTTAGAGGTGATAGTACACATCCCAAACAAACATTTTGTATCAAAGAATGCATGGTCGAAAACTAAACTTAAAAAAGTTAGAGGGCGCCAAAAGTTATGTTCTTATGCGAGGCAAAAACACACAATGAACGATTAAGTTAAGTTACGAAAACAAATTTAATGGCATTTGATTACAATAAGTGCTCAAAACATTGACCGGCAGCTGTTATGAACGCAGTACAACGGCGAAGAATAGATTGGCGAATTTTCTGAAACACACCAGGCACCACCGTGCTCACCAGATCTTTCATGTCTCGATTTTTTTTTTGTGGGGACAGCTAAAGGCTCTTGTGTATGAGACTCCCATTGAATCCGCAGAAGAACTTGTCGCCAAGCTTTCGGCTGCTGTAGGGGAAGTTCGCGATATGCCTTATGTGTTTCAGAAAATTCGCCAATCTGTTCTTCGCCGTTGTACTGCGTGCATAACAGCTGCCGGTCAATGTTTTGAGCACTTATTGTAATCAAATGCCATTAAATTTGTTTTCGTAACTTAACTTAATCGTTCATTGTGTGTTTTTGCCTCGTATAACAACATAACTTTTGGCGCCCTCTAACTTTTTTACGTTTAGTTTTCGACCATGCATTCTTTGATACAAAATGTTTGTTTGGGTGTGTACTATCACCTCTTAAAATTTTCCCCATCTTTTTTGAATCACCCTGTATATATATATATATATATATACAAAATGTTCCTCTGTGCCTTTGGGATTGGTAAAAAAAATATCTGAATGTATTTAGTGCTTTGAGAGCTTCTGCTCACGTTGTCGGCTCAGCTTCGAATTCACTGTCATTATCATCGTTTCCATCAGTGTTTATATTTTAAATTTCCGAAACTATTTCCAGTATAGAAGCTTCACCATTTACTTTACCGATATCACGTCAGCTGTGGATATCTAGAAGAAAAACACCAATAGACGTGAAAAACATTTTAACACGGCTTCCCCTTCGTCCAAAAAGCAGTCTTTTTCGAAAGGCACATACCCGCAAAGGCGTGACTGTTGCCACTCGTGGGTAAAGTTAAAGTCCATTAGTAGCGATCTCATTGTCAACAACTGCATATGTCACTTCGTCATGCATTGTGCAAAACGGCATTCAGTAGTTCTTGTGCAACTTTAAATAGGGACACATCATTACCATTATCATCATTGTCGTTGCCTTCGAACGATAATTCTTCATATTATGGAAGCCAAGGATGGCAAAAACAATTTCAATGGTCTTCTTTGGTACCATATTCCAACTCTTGTGTACATACACATGGCATCTAACACAGTCACGTGAAACTTCTTTTTTTGGATCAATGGCGTCTTTTAGAAGCAGCTTTCGGTATTTTATCTTAATATTTTTAATAATCCCTTGATCTAATTGTTGTGGTTCAGTTTGGAGGCAAGAAAACAAGTTCAATCGGATTTAAATTGGGAATCATGAATGGACGGTACAGTTGTCTGCGATTATAGCCACTTGTCTGTGTGAATTTTATCGAAACGCTGAATTTCTTTTTCCCAAATGCTTATTCTCATCCTGGTCTTTCGGTTCGCATCGTCAGATACATGCAAAGATTTGCAGTTTTTCAAACAACGAGGCATGAGAAATTTACCAATAACTAATGGAGTCAATTTCGCTGAGCTGTCTATCCATATTCGCTGCTAATAAAACGGCCAATCTTATTTTGCTTACCTTCCCATCACTTCATTTTTCGTTCTTAAAAGTGACAGTCTTATCTGGCAAAACATGAAAAAGAAAAAACAGCCCAGGTTTATAAAAATTTAAAACAAAACAAGGTCTGCACCTATTGAAAATGTCTCTGTAACAACAGCCATTCCTTCGATTCTTCGGAAGTAAAATTCGGTTTTCCTAGTTATGCAGCAATTTTCAAAGATTTTTCTTTTACGATAATCCGTGTAATGGAACATTCCGCAATCTGGCCCATTTTATCCAAGTGAAAAGATCTTTCTCAACATTCTCAAATGTTGAAACATGTTCTCGCTTTCTCTATTCGTTGATAACATCGTCTGTTTAACTAGATTAGAACCCTAAGACGTTATTCAGTGTCGCGCTCTCTATTCCATCAGTCTTCGCGAAAGCTGCTTTCGATACATTCGATTTTTCATAGTTTATTACCATTTTTTTTCCGCAATTGCCAAATGTTTCATTTTACTGGTATCTTGTATACACAAATGACAATTAACAAATGAACGAAGACTGTGCACGCAACGACAAGTAATGAAAAATACAAAAAACTAAAAATGCGCGATTTAACTTTTCTCTGCACGGAGGACAATTTTCATTCGGTCGCAAGGGGTGATGGCAAATTTACGAAGCATCGGTATCTAATACGACAGTTGAGGGAGAAATCTCCAGAGCTTTGGAAACTTTTACCGACAGGCAAGAGTTTCTCTTAGAGACTGCAGCCGGGAAGAGGAGATCCCCTCCCACGAGTATCGACGCGCATCTAGTCGCGTGGTATGCAATGTTATCGCGATCTCTAAGGCTCCGTTTAACAAGGAAAAGGTGTCCCTCTGATTCTAAAGCTATAAAAATGTCAACTGGCAGTTCTTTACCATACGGAAGTTCGTACTTGTGGATTTTAGCAAAAGCACAGGAAATTCAACGATAGAAAAAAGGGGAAAATTGATTAGAAAGAAAGAAGTTCCTCCTTCAGGATGTCCATTCGCTTCTTTCTAAAGCTATTAAAAATGAAAAGCACTGCGTGACTAGTGCAGAGAGACCGACAGTTGAAGATACTTGAATGTAAATGATATGTCTATTCGGCACTTTACACCATAAAAAAGGGAAGGAAAAAGCATAAAACTAAAAGATATTTTGCAATAAAAGGGAGACAAAAGATGACCATATAGCTGATAGTAGCCATTGGAAACTGACCAAATAGGTGGTGTATTTTAACACGTAATACCTATTCAGTCAGTCCGGACTTACGAAAAGTGACCTTATAAGCGGGGTGACCTTATAAGCGGGTGACCGGTACTGACTGTATATGCTAGTCAATCAATATATAAGACCCAAATTGCCTATAAAAATTGGTATAAAATGCAATGAAAATATCCATAGTATTGTCGGACCATTAAGGAGCTACTTCAGACAGGCGAAAATACCCGTTCGCTAATGCTAATCCAATGGGAGAAATTTTTAAGATATCTCGTTTTCATTTTAATATTTTTAAATGATTTTTTTTTTTTTTTTTTTTTTTTTTTTTTGCATTGGATAGCTGAGGTAGATCTTGCCAAGGCCGTTTTTTACCTTTTTTGATTTTGTTTGCTGGGTTTTTTTATGAGGATGCTTTCACTTTATAAACCGGTTCCGAAAGTTAAAGTGTCCTAATTAAAAATACCTGTAAATAAAGTAAAAAAAAAAAAAAAAAAAAAAAATATATATATGCAAAACGGCGTTCGTACAGATCTAACTAAGTCATCCAATGTAAAAAAAAAAAAAAAAAAAAAAAAAAAATTAAAAATAATAAAATGCAACCGAGATATCTTTAAAAATAAAAATGTCTCCCATTGGATTAGCATTAGCGAACGGGTGTTTTCGCCTGACTGAAGTAGTCGTCCTGCTAAATCAACACTTGACGGCTAGTCATTTGGGC
The DNA here is from genome assembly GCA_963932465.1 of Maratus speciosus. NCBI lineage: Eukaryota > Metazoa > Arthropoda > Arachnida > Araneae > Salticidae > Maratus > Maratus speciosus. The sequence continues at coordinate 279,810,794 of OZ010794.1, read as the reverse complement.
AGGCGTTAACCCCTTGGGGACGAGCGTCTTTAACAGAATTTTTAATCTTTAATCACCGGTTTTTTAAAACAGAAATTTTTGCCTAATTGAATCGGGAAAAGGCTCGGATTAAATAAGACAAAATTTTCAATAAAAATTTACTGGTGAGAATAATCCCCGATTCTGAGCCCCTTACGCGGCACGCATTACCGGTCGCTCGTCTCCAAGGGGTTAATAGTCATCTTTACTGAAGCAATTACGATATTTTGCTCCAACATACTTCAAAACAAATGGATTTAGCTGGAGATGTAAAAGAGAAAATTTGCGTAGTTAGGTAATATGTCTTTGGCCTGTCGAAAAGTGATTTCGTTTAATTGTGTCTTTTCTAGCTTTGTATACAAAGTCTCCAAAATTTTTCCAAAATTTCATGTAACCAATCTGTAATTCACTTGTTGAACAGCAGCGTTTCAATCTAAGAGTTAATAAATGTACAGTCGTTTAAAAAAGAGGTAAACACCCCCCTACTAACTCAACAACAAATTATTTTAGAAGAAAGTTACAGGTACCAAACGATTGGAAATAAGGTCTACTTTTAAATGATGCATATATAATTTGCTTAGGGACCATCTACATATCAAAACGAACCTAAACTTTGTTTTTTTTTTCAATAGAAATACCCAAGTTTCACACCATAAATAAATTCTACACCCTTCAATTAGCTAAAATCCAAATTTTCATGAAATTCCTACGATTAGTTTCCGAGAAATTAATTATTTTAAAATGAGCATATTTTAGGGGCTAAGAATTAAGGGGTTAAATTTAGCCAAAAGTTCTAATTCAACTTACTTGTTGTTTATTCTGTATGCTTCACAGTTTATATATTCTTTAAAAGAATAATTAAAACCTTTTTTGCTTAGTATATGCACAACATGTTACGTTACTAAAATATTTTTTCTTTTGTTTTTAGTGCATCTTGTGGAGAAACCCACATAAAAGAGGAAGAGTTTTTGAATAAAAAACTTTACCAATTTATGGCATGGAATATGAAAAAAGAATAATTGTAAATTTTGTTTGCAATCTATTGTTATTTGAAGAAAAAAAAACTATGTAAAATAAATAAAAAAATTCCACAATGCAATTTCTAAAGTTTGTTTTGAAATGCAAATTCAGGTCTCGCAAATGGTTCGCTTATTGAATATAAGTATTATCTAAGAAGAGTTTTCGTCGTGAGTTCCTACAACATTTGCAATAAAAATAACCTATTTCTACAAAATTTGCCAGAAAATCTAAAAAGAAAAGGCTCTTAGGAAATACTGGTATTTAAAAGGCATACCATTTGGGAGCCCTGCAAACTCGATAATTTCTTACACATTCATGAAGTCATTTTCGTTTGAAATTTTCAAATTCTTTAATTAAGGGATTCTCAAACTATGGTACGCGTACTAGTATTGGTACGCAAAAGTCCGATACTGGTACGTGAAATGAAATAATAAATAGGGTAATAACGATGGATTGCTGGAATCCACATTCAAACAGATGAATGTAACATAATTTTGGTTGGTGAGAAGCAGGCACACTCTTATCATTAGCAATACAAAGGAATTAATAGAGTCACATGCATCAATTTACGCCAATATGTCATTAAGTATTGTAGCTTTTTTTTCTTCAAAGCACTGTATTTTGATAATGTACATATTATTAAAATGTAATTATGATACTACATTTTATTTGAATGTTAATATAAAGCAGTCAATATAAGTACCAATTTAATAATGTAATTATGCAATTAAATACAATAAAATCTGGTCAGACAGAAACACAAAAGACTGGAAAAATATTTCGTTTTAGACATATTCCGTTTACTCAGGTTTTTCTGAATTAGTTTCGAATTTGTATTGATGGTACGCGGAAGTATGAACTTCTATTTAGTGGTACGTCGGCCTAAAAGTTTGAACACCCCTTCTCTAATTCAAATACGAAAATACCGAATGGCATTTCTCACTTCCCTTTAAAAACAAAATATTATTTCGGAAAATGCTAACAAGATAACGTTTCAAGGGATCTCCGGACTCTTAAAAAAAAAAAAAAAAAAAAAAAAAAAAAAAAAAAAAACAGACCATCTACAACGTTTAATATCTTAAAATGTATAGCACAATAAAACCTCTAAATAACGGACACACCGAGAGTGCGGAAACTGTCCGCTATTCGGAGGTGTCCGCTATTGGGAAAACCTCATATATTCAAAAATTACTAAGAAAAGCTTAATGCTTCATTGAATTTTATATGTCCTAAAACCTCTATTATATGGTTAATCAGAAATTAAAATTATTTTTTTAAGCAATAAAACTAAATTAAGATTGTGCATACTTTTATCCACTGTTAATTACATTCTTACGAAAAAATCTGTTACAAAGTTTGCTTTTTCTTGCGATTACTTGTAACTTGTTTTTCGAAGTGAAGTTTTAACTCTGTCAGTACTTTTAATTCATCTGAATCATCTTTTTTTTTTTTTTTTTTTTTTTTTTTTTTACAAAAAAATGGTGTAACTGCTCACTGTATTTTGCCGCTTTTTGTAAATTCTCCATATTACAGGAAAGCGTCTCCAGTTTCAGTATCTGTTTGATCATCAATAGTAGAGTCAGCTTTTGTCGAAAATTCTGAAGGAATATAATCGCTTACATCAACTGATTCTTCTTCAGTAGGTAACTCATCATCAATATTAATGAAATTTTCGGCAGTTTCTTCACTCGTGATACATTTCGTTAATTCATTTATTTATCTTATTTTTCCCTTTGTGTCGGAAATATGTGTTTAATTTTTTTTTTTTAATATAAAGTCTGCTTTTAAGAAACATTGTCGTACGCTTTCCGGTTTTATGTTTTTTACAGCTGGGGAAATCCAAATTATAGCATCGAGAGCATTAACTAATTTGGGCAGTTCTCAAGTGTATTAATAGAATCTAACTTTGAAAGAATGGGGCGTGATAAAAGCTTTCTGTACCAGGCTTTAAAATTGTATATTACGAATTGATCAAGTGGCATACTGAAGTTGTTTTGAAAGAGATATTGTGCCGAGATCGGAACTTTTCCAGCCACCCACTGGAAGCCTTGAAATCGTGTAATCCGAGTTCTTTAGCGACTTCTAAACCTTTTCCTGAATCAAAGGCCCACTGAGAGGAATATTTTTTGAACGAACTGAAGTAAACAAATTCAGAATTGTAATCAATTTCAATGGAATTAGTCTTCCTCAATTTCACATTTTTGGTGTTCTCGTTAGGGTTAGTAATCTATAAACTTCTTATTTCTTCTTTATTTCGTAAAATCTCTCCCACCTGTGTTTTGCCTAAACGTTCAGCAAGTATCCGTGTTTTTCTTTGTTTCTTGACACTGTATAAGATTATCCGAAAAATTTTTTGAGCTTGGGTATAATGAAACAAAAATACTAGTCCACGTATTGTCTGTTCTGAAGTTTCATGACAATTGTAAACGAAGTTATCTTATGCGCATTTAAAATGAAAGAGAAAATGATGTACTATGTAGGAATTCTGCGGATCAAGAAATGTGCACTTCTAGACATTAATCAGCAGAAAATCCTAAATCTTTCAAGAAGGGACATTTTCTTTCTCGGACGTAACGTGGGAGGAGGGATTTCTCCCAACCCACCCCCTACATTTATCTGTGGTCACAAAATTTGTGACATTAATAAATTCATAAATATCAATAATTCATAAATTTAGAGGCTTTTTACTTTTTTCCCATTTTTTTCTACTTAAAAAATAATTTTTCATCCTTTATCGGCAAAATTACTGTCCGCTATTCGGAATGCCCGTTATTCAGAGGTTAAACATACAAAAATTTAGGTTTTGGGTTTAGGGATTGGAAAACTGCCCGTTAAATAGAGGTGTCCGCTATTCGGGAGTGTCCGTTATGGAGGTTTTACTGTATTTAAAAAAAAAAAAAATTTTCAGAGGGATGAAAGATACAGTGCTCAGCAAAAGTTTAGACAATGATCAATTATGCTTCTGTGCTGAGAAATATGTAACGAATTGTTGTAATTCAACTGTCATATATTACTATGGACTTATCTTTCATACACAAAAAATAAATTTTAATTTATACACTTTACATAATATATAATGACAGAAAAACAAATTTAACATTGTTGCAAAAGTATAGACAATCTGTCTATTAACAGAAAAATACCCATAAATTAAAATCGAACTGCACCTACATTGTCTGCTATTAATGCAAAAATGTAACTTTCCATCGAAGAAACTAAATCCTGCATCGCTTGGGGGTCTATTTCGTACCAAACACGTTCAACATCTGATCGAAGCTCATTTACAGAGGAGTATTGTTAAAAAATTGCATAAAACGTATGAGATATGATGCCACAAAAGTTTTCGATTGGGTTCAGATCAGGGCTGCACGCGGGCCAGTCGAAAATAATATTATTTTGAGAGTTAAACCAATTTTTCGATTTGTATGCAACAGGAATAGACGCATTATCTTGCTCAAATACATACTCTGGAAGAGGTAAAATTTCACCAAATGGCTGTAAATTGTTTTCCGATGTATGTATGTAGTCTTATGCAGCTTGGCGACTATTGAGAAACTCCAGAGATACTTGGGAATTTAAACAAAGTGAGGCCCAAATCATCAACCCTTTCGAGGGCAAAGGACACCTAATTTTAATTCCAAGAGTGACAAGAATATTTAATTAAAATTTTCCTTTTATAATATACGTGAAAATAAGCAATTTCATATTTTCTAATAACTTCGTTTATAAATTCTGGTATCAGCCCATTATTTCATCCGTTTATAAAAAGAATTACTCCGCGACAGGAAAGGGGTCAATTTGTTGTGAGATTTCAAGGCTGGTTGTTTTATCATTTTCATGTAAACTAATGTACATCTTTCTTTAATGCATCTACGAAATTATCCGTTGACACAGAAAGCTCTGACTCACTTTTAATGCGATTAGCAGCCATCATTTGTCTAGATGCCAGTTTATGAATCCTTCTATAATCTCGTTTTCTGGCCACACGAGTCCTTCCAGATCTATGTTTTGCTTTGAAAGAGTCACCCTTAGACAGTACTTAATAGACAGACTTCTTTGGCCGATTCAAAGTAGCTGAAATTTCCGCAACAGTCTTCCCTTTCGATTTCAGCTTCCATGCTTAAATTATTTCACGCAATTATTTTCATGCACTTCAGCTATTCAGCGGGTACAATTCTAAAAGCCATAACTTCTGTTCTAAAGGGAATTTTAAGGAAACAATTATATCAAAAGTTTCAGAAAAGGTAGGGCTTTAACATATAAAAAAATTAAAATTTCGAAAATTTTGAAGCTTTAAGAGTCCTAAGACCCCCAATTTATCATTGTGAATGCGGAGAAATACGTAAAGATCTCCATTGAGAAGTAATCTATTTTAATTCAGCAAGTTTCATATTTACAGGAAAATTAAAAATGTTTTTCGATTATTTTTCATTTAAGGCTGTTCTTAACTGTTCTGCTCAACAAGCGCAAAACGTTTTGACACATTTACAAATTAAATTTTTTAACGGAAAGATATAAAATTGAAGGCTTGACTGTGGAAGCGATTTGGAATCGAACTGTGTTTTCCATTTTTTGATCAATAAATTACCTATTGAGTTATAAGGAATTCTGATCACTTGGCACGGCATTTTTCTCCCCTTACTGACTGGATTTTCTTCTTTCGTTCGGAAGTTCAGTTTAAAATGCCAACTTTGACTGTATTTTCTGAAAAATCTATTGCGTTTACAAGAAAACGGAAAAAACAGTTCGATGACATAGTTTCTGAATAGCAACACCTCCTAGTTTCATGCGTTTCAAAAATGAATTTAAATTCATTAATCCCCACCCCCCTCCAAAATATGTGAACTTGGGAAATTTAAGCTCGAGATGGGAAATTCCAGATTTTTCAAACACATTTTCTTTTTTTTTTATAATAGTAAAAAAAAAAAAAAAAAAGAATTTTTTATTGTTTTGCTGACTACCTTTCTGAGTTCTGTAACAGTAAATTAGTTAAATTATCAAAAGAAATACAAAAAGCAGCCAGACTCAATTTGTCATTGTGTTTCTTTCTGCTACGAAAATATCATACATCTGACCAAACCTGAATATCTCTACTGTTGTCCATCAACAGTACACAGTAGAAGACTAAATCTTTATTAAATGAACCAATAATTATAATTTTTATGTTTTTAGTTTCAGTATTTTTCCTTGGAAAGATTTTTTTTTTTTTTTTTACGTATAAGTATCATTATTATTAAACAGCCATGCACATATCATTTCATTTGGAAAATAGAGCAAGTTGTTTCAAGTTGGTAAATTTTTGAATTATAAGTTGGAAAATTTTTGAATTCTCCACCCACGTAAAAACATCTGTAGCTACGCACGCCCCTGATTCCATGGCGATAGGCTTAGCAAAACAGAGATAACCAGCTCGCTTCAGTATTTTACAAATGAACAAAAACTTCATGTCGGAAGACGAGTTTTCCTCATCTATTTCTAGTGCTGCCATCTATTGGTTTAAGTCTAAATAAAAGACTGAAATTAAATCCTTATTCAACTGAATAGAAAATTTTCTCTAAATTGCATAGAACATGAAAATATAAGGATATAAACACTAATCCCTTTATCATAATATCAATAGGTGTCTATAGTACAAAGAGTACTGGAACTAAATAAACTTGAAGAGCAACAAAAAATAAATCAGGGGATAGATCTTGTTCTGGTGGTGTGACTCAAGCTGCAATATTGACGAGACCAAAAATTTATTTTTTAATATTAACAGTTTTCTTTTGCTTGTAAATGAAATTTAAGATATTTTTGCTATTTTTATGCTCATTAAATGCATGGCAGTTTAAAATCAATTTGAACTGAAATCAGAACTCCAAAATATCTTGAAATTTTCAACACTAATATGTTTAGTGCTGCCATCTACTATCGTAAAGTAAAACTGTTACTTTAAGAATGTGCTATAAAATCCAAACTGGCTACTTTCTGACATATTTTTGAAATTATTATAATTATAATTATAATTATAATTATTATTACTATAAACATATAAAACTGGCAGAAGCCCTTATGCAGAAACTATGAAATCGGATAGTCGTTTCTGTCTTTTGATAAAGGAAAGTATAAAATATAGCAGGAAATGTAAATTAATAGTTTAAAAAATAATACAATTTATTTAGTATTAGCGTCTTTTGCTCATAAATTTTCAGCGAATAATAGACAAAGAAGCTATAAGTTATCGGTCCTTAAAAGTAGAGTCTTGGTGCTGTATTTTGTTTTTAATTTTGTTCTTGTGTGAATATCACAATTGGCAATTAAGTACAAATTATTTATATGAAATCAGAAAAATTACAAAATTTAAAATCCCATTTCTGATGAAAAAGAAAAAAAAAACAGATGATATTTTTTATCCGAATTGCTGACATTTTGGTTTGATCAAACGTTACAGTCATTCGGGTAACTTTGATCCATGGGTTGTAACTTTGCACCACCTCCTAATTTCCAGTATTTTTGGCTCCAAAATACTAAATAAACTCCAGAACTGTGCTCTGTTGGTAAGGTTCTAAACTGGGATTTCTACTCTTTATTTTAGAAAATAAATTAGCAACATTATGCGCAATTAATTGCATCATCTAACTATTTTTGTGAAGTACTGTTTTCAAGTTAATTTTGAATGCTGTTTTGAAGTTGTTGTAATCCAATTAAATTTTCATAGTAGGTAAAAATATACTCATTTATCAGACATATTATTATCTAAATGTTGTAAATGTGTTAATATTTTGTGATTATTTATTTATTAATAGTTAATAAAATGTAAAATAAGAAGGCACTAATATTTTACCACATTTTCAGGGTAACTTTGAGCCGGTTCAAAGTTATACTGGTGTTTATAATTTACTGATTTTATAGGTGCTATGTCAAAAATCTCCCGTATTTGCACGTGTATTTTATATAAATGCCGAAAGTGTGCATTAGATATAACATGTAAATATTTTCACAAATATGTGTAAAATACATAAAATTAATTTAAGAGGGCTGGTCACTTAGCTTCCGATTTTCCCTCACTAATGTAAAGTCTATGGGCATTGGATGTATTTGCATATTTCAAATATTTCCTCGGGAAATTAATGTTTTTAACTTCTATTTTTCATGTACACTTCCTAAAAGATGTCTCTTTTTTTCTTAGTTCTCAAAATATTTCTGAAGTATAGACTTAATTTTATAGGAAGTGTTAAAATCTTACTCACAGTTCGCCCGCACACATAAAATATTAAATTCAGCATAGATTTTAGAAATATTTTGAAAACTAAGAAAAAAGAGACATCCTTTAAGAAGAGTACACAGAAAAAATATGTTAAAAATATGAATTTCCTAAGAAGATATTTTAAATGTATGAATGCATCAAGACTTACCATCACGGAGGAGAATTCCGAAGCTGAGTGACCAGCCCCCTTAAAGGTGTTATTCGGGGCGGAGCTACTCATATTTGATATTTCATACATTCGACTTTTTTTATTCTTGTTTGAATAATACTAGTACTAGCATGTATTACTGTAACTATGGATATATTATTGAGTTAAAACATTGAAAATTGTTTTTCACTGCATTTTTATGTTTTATATGAACAATAAATAGTTTTTTTTTTTTTTTCTAAATATTCATAGTTTTCTTCTTCTACTTTTCTTATGCATAATATTTGTTGCAATATCATAAATTATATAAATCTTGTGATATTGGGAAATGTAAATTCGGAGTCTTTACATATCTGAAAAGATTTTTGGGTGTTCAAAGTTGTCCTAACTAAAATACTTTTTTTTTATAATGAATTATTTTAGATAATATTTATCATATGATGCAAAGTTGCCCTAAATAACTGGGTAACTTTGAACCAGTTTAAAAATTCTTTTTTTATTGCTTTTATCTTTATTATTCCTTAATTTTTGATAGTCATACAATAATTTAGGATAATTTCTTCCCTTTTATGCCCCTAGTTGCAACAATATTCTTAAAATAGCCCTCTTAATATTCTTAAAATAATGAATTAGCCCTTTGACTGACTATGTTCTTGAAAATCCATGACCATGAACTGAATCTAATATTTCTTATCAGGTACCATTATGTAATTTTAGAATTTTAAACAATTCGTAATTCTGCAGATTATTGTAATAAAACAAATTTAAAAAACCTAATATGCGTTTAAAATATTGATACAGTATAATATTATATAACAAAACAAGTTAACTATCGTAAATTAAAGTATATAGTACTGTGACTCCCCCTATTTGAACATTGTGTTATCTTAAACTTACACTATGTGCAAAATTACTTAAAAGATGACACAGTATTTAAAAAATGTTAAATTAGTTTAATACCTTGGTACTTTCAACTATAAAAACATATTCTTCTTCAGGGGAATATAAGAAATACAACAGCGAGTTGATTATCTAATCACCTCGCAGAAGAGCCATATGAAAATACAAAAAACTCCACGGAGTAATATGAGATATTGCAAAATGAAGTACATACCAGGACTTTTTGAAAAACTCAGACATGCACTTTTTCGCTTTGGCATAAACTTGGTCGCCACTCCTCCTGCAAAACTGAAAAATTTGATTAGTGCCAAAGTGGACCCGATCCCGAGGGATGAAGTTTCTGGGGTATATGTAATTCCACTGAAAACAGAAGATATTTATCTCGAATACATAGGCGTGACTTCGCGTATACTTAAAGTTCGTATTAAAGAACATTTGAGAGATTTAAAGTATAACCGACCTACAACAGCCCTGTCAAGACTTGACCAAAAGCAGAATATACAATTGAATTTAGAAGACACAAAAATTATATATCCCTCAAAGAATTATCCTGATTTAATTATCCGCGAATCAATAGAAATTATTACTAAAGAAAATACTGTTTGTAATGACGTTTTACCCTACAACATACCCAGAATTTGGCTCAGTTTGCTTAAGGAATGATAAAACGAGTAATTTTCCACTTCCCTATATCCATGTTTTATTTTCCCAATGTTTCCGGATCTATAAATTAACTTCCACTTTCACTCCTTTCGTCACCATCTACGTGGATTTTGAAAATTAGGCGTCAATAACTGTTGTATTTCTTATATTCCTCTGAAGAAGACTATGTTTTTATAGTTGAAAGTACTAAGGTATTAAAATAATTTAACAATTTTTAAATACTGTGTCATCTTTTAAGTAATTTGCACATAGTGTAAGTTTAAGTTTAACTTTTAAACATGAATTAAGCATTTCTATTTATTTATTTACTTATTGTATTATCTTCTGCGTTCTCAGTTTCAGCTTCCTTTTCCACTTAAGTGGCTACTTTACTCACGCGAAAACACCCATTCGTTAATGTTAATCTTATGGAAGAAATTTTTTAAGATATCTTGTTTGCATTTCAATATTTTTAAACAATTTTTTTGTTAATCATCATTGTCATCATTAAAATCAGCATTGGCTGAGATCACTGTAAAAAAAAAGGACTAAAAAACGGAAATACTAATGGCAATCTAGACGCCAGTACTATTTCCGTTTTTTTACGAGAATTTTTACCCATAAATTACAGAAAAATTTCCTTTTTTAATCAGAAAAACGGAAAATTTTCTGTAATTTATGGGTAAAAATTCCCGTAAAAAAACGGAAATAGTACTGGCGTCTAGATTGCAAATAGTACTGGCGTCTAGATAAGCATAAAAAATTTGATGCTACAAAATAGATGCGATGGTTGTGTTTTTTTAACTTTTAATGATTGATTTTTATTTAATTTTTAGCGCTGTAAATCAAGCGTCAGAATTAAGAGTAGAGCCACTCGCTTATTAAAAAAAAAAAAAAAAAAAAAGTCGGTAATATGTACGTCAAACGTGGCAAATGAGATGCGTTCGTACTAGAACTAGTTTTATAAATATTCAGATCTTGGTGCAATAGTTGTGTTGAACTGTTATACAAAATTGCAGGAATATAAAATTAATTACGATTATATATATTAAATTCAGTAATACGCTAATAATAGGACTCCATCTTAAACAGGACGTAATCACCATGGCAACCTAGAATTATTACCTATCACTGGATATCATTGAATCAATTACGTGTGATAAGATTTAATAGAATGAAGAAAATTTTATTAATATCTTTTTAAGTTTTGATTCGATTTTCATAAAATGTGAAATAACTCGACAAAATTCTGCAGCGATTATATTAGATTTCAAATTCGGTTGGATAGTTTTGCGCTGTTATATGCGAACAGACCAGACAGCGATTTTAGTTGCTACGTATTTATATAATCACGAACGAACCTAAAAATGAGGATATGGGGCATTCTCACAATTTTTTGACTTTTGGGGAAAAATATCTGACAAAATTAAACTTGCTGAAATAACATTTTAATCTGATAGACGAATGCCTTAATGATTCAAAATAAAGAAAAAATGGTCACCAGCGAAAATTTTTTTATTTAACTGAGGTTTAAGTGTGAGTACTTGTGAGTTTAATTTTTCCTTACCATTTTACCATTAAAACTTTTTTACTTATAATGAATTTGCATAATACCCACAGGACATTCAAATAAGAAATAATAACAATGTAGTACTTTTAATACAGAATTTTTGTATAACATTGTCTTAAAGGGGTGTTAAAGAATGGACGGTAAGGTAAAAAAAGGTGATGGTATTGGAAAAAGGGACGGAATGGTAAAAAAAGGGACGGTAAGGATGGAACGGTAAAGAAAATTACCACCTATTTTTAGGAAAATCATGTTAAGACTAAGTGATAGCCACAATGTTCATTGATTTTTAGAAACAGTTGTTAACATTGGACTAAATTATTATTATTTTTTAAATTTACTTCGAAAAGTGCAGGAATAAACCTTGGGGACGGTGAGACTACTAATAAAGCCACGATGCTTGAAATTGATATTTAAATGCTGATTTAAATTCTACAGTAAATTTTCTGCCAAAGAATTTTAGACATTATTTCTCTAGCATACTTCTGCATGAGAAAAAACTTGAAAAAAATTCTATGGCTGCATCTAAAATTATTTTCTGTATAATTTTAGAAGAGAGATGGAAAGGAATCTAAAACCCAGGGACAGAGTTTAAAAAATAATATCAACCCTAAAAATGTGTGTAGGTTAATTTTTAGCTACATATTTATATAAAACAATAGTTCCAGTTTCAGAAAAAAATTACATCGAATTCTTTTTATTGAAACAATGTTATCCAGACAGCTTCAAACTTAAAAATCAGCATCAGGGACACGGGACGGTATAGGAGTTTTCCAGGTGTTTGGACCCCCAACATCGTCCAAAACTTATTTATCTTGTTAATATTGTTGTACAATCATGCAATGGGATGTTCCCCAGTATATAAAATAAAAATAAAAACACATAAAAGTGTATTAAAATAAAAATTATTATTCAGGGACATGAAAGTCAAAAGATTGTGAGAACGCCCCATATGCTAACTTTTGGAGCAAATTCCATGTTGCACAAAAGCAGAATGTATGGCAAAATTAATTACTCGTTTGAATCAGTTAAATTTGAACATGCAAATTCTGAAAGACATGGATTTTACTATCAACTGAGAAAGAAAAATCTTTCGAATATATAGGTTAGCAACGTGAATTATTAACAATAATAAATCACGAGCTGAATTTATCTTTAAATTTAAAATGAGATTCATGCGACCGCAATATACTATTATGCCTGTAAAAACAGTTTTACAGCAATAAATATACTGACACAGAGAAAACAATTTTCGACATTTTCAAACAATTACACAATCCTGCGATGGTTGTGTTTTTTTTAATATTTGATAATTGATTTTTATGTATTTTTTAGCGCTGTATCCGAAAATGACCTTCATTTTTAACTTTGACCTCAGAATGTTTCGCATATCGTAAATTTCAAAGTTAAAAAGTAAAAAAATGCGAAAATCTGATGCTATAAAATAGATGTGATGATTGTATTTTTTAGCTTTTGATAATTGATTTTTTTTTTTTTTGTATTTTTTAACGCTGAATCCGAAAATGAACTTCATTTTAAACCATCACGTTAGGATTTTTTGTCCATCGTAAATTTCAAAGTTAAAAAACAAAAACAAAAAACGAAAGAGATCCAAAGAAACATCCACACATGGAATAAAATTACGAGCATTTTAAATACACGATATTTACATTATTAACAGTAAAAATGCGTAGCATAAGCCAAAATATAAGTAAATTATAATGAAAAAAAGTTTTACGTCTATTTTATAGCAGTGTTGAATTCAGACGTTTTTCTCCGTTAGGGATTTCTGCTGGTCCGGGGGCATATTTTAGAGATATGGTGAGGAAATTGCATTTTTCTTCATTAAGGAGTATATTCAAATCCAAATTTCGTATTTTCTGAATTGTTCTTAAATTCATTTTTCTTCTTAAGCGCATCAAACGGACAGATTCACTTATTCAGAAACTCTATAATGTGCCGTGCTTGTCGATTTTTTGATAAAAACAGAATGTATTGCAAAAAATGCTGTCAAAGTTGGCATTTTTGAACCGAATTTCCTGAAGCGAAAGAGCTGGGAATGAAAAAAGGGTCATACTGAAGAAGTGATTGTTTATAGATCAAGTTCTAATTAATTGAGCGAAAAATGAAAACGCGCGACCGCTAATACATCTCTTCAAACATCATGCCAGCAAGTTTTATATTTTCATTCTAAATAAAAAGGAGTGACTATTCACTCCGGAGGAGTGAATAGTCACTCTATCGCAGAGTCAAAATATGCCCAACCTCTTTAGAGTGATTATTCACTCTGAGCAAAAGTGAAATTTTTGACTCTCTGAAAGAGTGAATAGTCACTCCGGGGAAGTGAATAATCACTCTAAACAGGGGTGGATAATCACTTTTTCGGAAGAACTATTCACTGTTACTACACCACATAGTCACTAAAGTGACTATTCACTCTTTCTAAAGGAGTGCAGTTTTTCACCCCTGGTAGGAGTGAATGTTCATTTTTTATGTAGTCGATTCTTTTTTTTTTTTTTTTTTTGCTTTTATGGTCATTTTAAAAGAATCACATCTTTTAAAGCATGCAATGAAAATAGATACAAGCGTAGTAAAGATTGGAATAAAATACTTTATTAGCAATATTTATTTAATTCATAGTTTGTAACACTAAACTTTTAAGGAAAAATTCAGTTAAAGTTACATACAAATTTAAATTAGATTACTGACAGAAATAAACTAAAATATTTTATTCCAATCTTATCCTTTGTGTTTGCTTTTATTGCATGCCCTATAAATATATTGCTTTTAAAGTTTTATTAATAACTTATTAATAGGTGGATGTTATATGTTTAACAATGTTTGATTTGATTTTAATTTTTGTTTTAAATATAAAACCGTACTTTTTCCTTAAATTATTGCAATTTTTGCAAAGTCCTATTGTTCTAAAATATTTTTAATTTTTCCATTTAAAAAACAATGTTTATAAACTCACATCTTTTTTAAATAAGTTCTAAGCATGATTTAAATATTAAGAATGTATTTATATATTTTATCCGCTGTCACTTGCCTTTGTTTTATTTAATATGAACATGGAGTCTAGATTTTAAGTTCTCTGGAATATGTATATATTTTTCTTTTAAACATATTCCTTAACTTAATCATGATTTCTAATTTTCGTCCGTTATTGCTGGAAAATGGAATTTATACAATAATAAGCCATATTTAATTTAAATTTTTTATTCGCGTATATATTGTATTTTGTGAATATGAGCAAAATAGATTTTGTATGTTTTACAGGAAAAGATTGACCTCGGAAATAGAAACAAGTTGGAAATTGCTCGTCAAACGTGGCAAATGAGGTGCGTTCGTACTATAACTAATTTTATAAATATTTTTTGCACCGCATATTGTACTGAATGTATATTTTAGTGAACTTTATAAGTGCATATCAATTTCATTCTGTTCCAAAGACTGTAACATCATTAACCCCCTCACTGACAAGCCCGTGTTAATACGTTCACTAAGCTCCAGATTTCACTGCAATACAAGCAATATTTAAATTAATATAATTCTATTAATTTAATGTATTTTTAATACATTGAACAATGATTAATACTTCCAAGGATTGCATTCATATTCCTTATTAAGTTTTATATTAATAAAATGTTCAAAGAATAATTTTTTTTAGCATTTAAAACAAAATGCAGAGAAAACAACACTACAATTTTGCCCTTTTCCAAGACAGTCGGGGGGTATGCACTTGAAATAATTTTTTCCCATTTACCTTATATGTGGCGGAAAGCTTTTGACTGTCCCTGTAATTAAACTGTACATCTGATTTTCATAAAATTTTAAACGACTCGGCAAAATTTTGCAACAATTATATAGGGTAGATGTGCAAGTGATGGACACCCTTAAGGAATTTCTTTTAAAATTATTTTTTTATTAATAGTTATAGTTATTATATTCCAGTTTTTTCAATATTATATTAATCTATCAACAATATTTAACCATTCTTATAGTCTCATTTCCCAATATGAATCGAAATTTAATTTTAAATAACAGAAATATATCAAAACACCCAAAAGCGCAGTAATGAGACACCCTCTGGCCCAGTAATGGACACCCTCTATTCCAGTAATGGACAGCCCATAAAAAGTAATAAATATAATTGTTTTTATGACTGTATTTAGAACCAGAATTTAATGAATACATACTAATAAAACAAAATAGTTATCTTCAAATAAATTTAACAATAAGATACCAGTAATTAATAAAATATTTGTGATAATCATTTACTGTTTGCATCAATTATTATAATTATCAGAAGATCAGTGTTTTAATAATTTTAGATGGATAGTTTAAAATACTAAATATCAGGCAATTACAGCTATCAAATTATTGAAACAGTGGGGGATTTAAAAGGTAATAGTAATAAAAAAAAGTTTTGGAATGTTAGTGTTTAGTTTTGTCTCGCTATTTTTAACAATTAATCTTCCAGAGACTACTTGATGTATCATTTATAATAATTAATATTACAAATATGAAAGAAATGGTATTGTGAGTTGGATATTTTAAATGCTAAGTAAAATAATTTCAAAATAAAACTGTAGAACTGACGTTTGAGGCCACTGATCTGTAGATTTACTAGTTTCATGAATATTGCCTATAAATTAATGAAGATTACTTTTTTTGTTCTTTTTTCTTTTTTTTCGTCAGTGGTGAATAAGGAAACATTTAAGACAGAAAATAGATTTTTAATAGCTTCTGTAACTTAATTGTTTTTATTTAAACGGAGAGATATTAAGCCCTATGAGACCCTCTTTGACTGTGATCTTAAACAATATTTTCTGCTTCCTAGCTGGTTTTATTGCCAAATTTTAAAATAGCAAGGTATATATAGATAAAAAAGGAATAAAATATTGAAATTTTATTAATCACATAAAATAACTTAAAAGCAGCTATTTATAAAAGTTTTGGTGGAAAATGACTAATTAACCATTCCAGTAATGGACTCTTAAAAGCTTAAAAATAAATGAAATTTCGTAAATGACCGTTAGTATATAAAAGTGTAAGTTTTCTATTGCTACTCAAACTAAAGCATTCTAATTTTTAAGAAAATAAATAATATATAAATTAATTAAACGAAGCCAGCTCTCAGCGTCTTCATTAAGAGTTTCACAGAAAAACAGCAAAACTTTGAAACATTATTTTCTGCTTCCTAATTGGTTTGATTAAAAGTGTCAACAATAACCCAGTTTTATAAAACATGCAAGGGGAAATTATAAAAAATTAATTAAAGTTAAATATTTATTAGTTATTTTTTTATGAACTAAAATCATCAAGGGGTATCCATTACTGTCACATCTACCCTATTTAAAATTTCAGACCATTCGGAAGGCTGTAACATCATTAAAATGCACTTGCAATAATTTTTTCCCATTGGCCGTAATGTAACGGAAAACTTTTGACTGTCCCTGTAATTAAACTATACATCCGATTTTCATAAAATTTGAAATGACGCTACAGAATTATGCAACAATTATATATTTTAAATTTCAAAAGATTAGGCTGGATAGCTTTTGCGCTATTATATGTGGGCAAACGGACAGACAGACGGACAGAACAGCGACTATAGGTGCTACGTATTTATATAACTACGAACGCACCTAAAAATCGATTTTTACTTTTTTATATCATTAAATAGTTTAAACTTTTGTCTTTCCAACGACGTGCCACGCATGTTTATACATAAAAGAAATAAGTGTTGAAGTTATTCATTCTTTCTAAGAGTACTTCACAGTTTAGTGGCCATTGAAATCTTTAATTGACTTTTTCTCAAATTTGGATTTTTCCTGTTTATGTACCTTTTTTAGGTGCGTTCGTAATTATATAAATGCGTAGTACCTATAGTCGTCGCTCAGTCCGTCTGTTCCAGTGTTGATTTCAGGGGGTGGCCCGGAGGGGGCATTCCCACCCGGAGCAATGAGATGTCCCCCCGGAAGATTTGAGATTTTGTGTTTCCAATGGTCAAAAAGTGCAATTTCCTCCCCGGAACTCTATAATGACACCCCCCCCCCGGAGCCACAGAAATCCCTCCCGGAGAAAAGTGTCTGAATTCAACAGTGCGTCCGCATATAACAGAGCAAAAACTACCCAACCGAATGGTCTGAAATTTTAAACATATAATTGTTGCAAACTTTTGTCGAGTCATTTCAAATTTTATGAAAATCGGAAGTATAGTTTAATTACAGGGACATTCAAATTTTTTACGTTACATGACGGCCAATGGGAAAAATTATTGCAAGTGCATTTTAATAATGTTACAGCCTTCCGAATGATCTGAAATTTTAAATATATAATTGTTGCAAAATTTCGTAGACTCATTTCAAATTTCAGGAAAATCGGATGCATAGTTTAATTACAGGGACAGTCAAAAGTTTTCCGTTCCATGACGGCCAATGGGGAAAAAAAATATATTTCAAGTGCATTTTAATGATGTTACAGCCTTTCGGAACAGAATGAAATGGATATGCACTTATGTATTGCACTAAAATATACATTCAGTACGATATACGGTGCAAAAAATATTTCTAAAACTAGTTATAGTACGAACGCACCTCATTTGCCACGATTGACGAGCAATTTCCAACTTATTTCACTATCTATTAAACATAAGAACTCAGATTTTTTTAATACTTATATTATGTTATATTGTATACACAGGGATTTAATGATTTGTTGAGAATTATTTATTTTAGGCAGTGAAATCTTATCAAAAGTGCTAATTTAAAAATTACTTTCTATAAATAATTAATAATTAATTTTGAATTTCACTTAGAACGAAAATGGTCTGTTAAAGTGCGTAAAACATGTTATTCAAACTACTCTAAAAAATCTAGACCTCTATCTTTCACCATTTCTGAGAAAAATGTACATAAAGTTGGTGAATTTAATATGGCAGAGATACGGTTTTCCCGGTCCCCTTAAAACAATTACATTTCAGACCGCTACATGAAGAAATCTCACAATCACTTTAGAACGAAAATGGTCTGCTAAAATACGTAAATCATGTTATTCAAACTACTCTAAAAAATCTAGACCTCTATCTTTCACCATTTCTGAGAAAAAGGTACATAAAGTTGGTGAATTTAACATGGCGGAGATACAGCTTTCCCGAACCCCTTAAAACAATTACATTTCAGACCGCTACATGAAGAAATCTCACAATCACTTATGAAAACTCGACGATCAATCTTTTTCTATACAACATACAACTATTTGCTCATAATCTTAACATTCCACATATCTACACGGATAAATGCTTAAAATTAAATAAGACTTACCTTTATTTTATGTATTCCATAAAGAATAATTTTAATGATATCCTAATCTGTTAATCTTAAAATGGCGGACGAAAAAGTGATCATTTTTCTTATCTTTTAAGGGTGTCGTCGCCTTGCTGTTCTGATTGGTTAAAAAGCAATGCATACGTAAGTCACACTTTCAGGAGAGAGACATTTCACTCCTTTCTAGAGAGTGGAAAATCCCACTCTTTAAGGAGTGTATTTTTAAAAAATTCACTCCAAAAAGAGTAAAAATGCCTGTCACTCTTTCAAATAGTGAACTTTTCACTCCTCCCAATTTTAGAGTGTTCACCTTTAAAAATGAGTCTAAAAATGAGCCCGAAAATTTTGAGTTGTTGTGCGTGGAAAAATATTTTTTTGAATGCACACTTAAAAAACATACTGTCTCAAACATTCCGAAGGGTACATTTCAATGTTCCGGTGAGGAATTTCCCCCCCCCCCTTCCCCTGCATTCAACACTGATTTTATATTGTCAGATTTTAGCAATAGTTCGACGTTTGAAAAATTTCCGATTTCCGAAACATCTTAATGTGACGGTAAAAAATTAAGATCATTTTCGGGTTCAAAGCTACAGAATACATAAAAATCAATTATCAAAAGTTAAAAAATACAACCATCACATCTATTTTATAGTATAAGAATTTTGATATTTTTTGTCTTTTTAACTCTGAAATTTACGATTTGCGAAAAATCCTATCATGGTGGTGAAAACTGAATGTCATCTTCAGATTCAGCGCTCAAAATACACGAGAATCAATTTTCAGAAGCTGAAAAACATGACACAACCCAAAATTTGCTGGCTATTTTTATCAATTAAATTATATAATGGAATTTCAAGAAAAACCGTCGACTACAATGGCATTTGTATGTCAAATTAATTGAATTATTCAATAACATGAACTGCATGATTTATCATTTTATATAATAAAACTGATTTACTTTGGGATACGTTTTCTAATTAATACAGCATGTGGCAATCTAATTAAAAAGTAAAGTATATCAACCATAAATCATGTTTGATACTTTTTTCTGAAAAAGTTTATTGGAGTATATATCTGTAAAAATTAATTATTTCTAAATTGAATAAAATTTTATGCAAAACTTTTATGAAGTTTAGATAACTTGTTAAAATTATATGTTAATACTCATTTTAGAGTCACAAAACTACATAAAATTAAATCAATTAAATAACTTATTTCTGTTTCATTAAAAAAATAAAGGGAAAAAAATAAAAATAATATAAGAATTTTTAAAAAGCACTATTTTATTTGCAGTCTGCTCTTTTTAAGGGTGTTCTCAAATCGAAAAGACGACTTTCTGACATAAGTTTTAATTTATTTTTGTTCAAAAATGCATGAAACTAGCTGGTGTTGTTGTTCAGAAATTATGTCTTTGAGCTGTTTTTTCCCTTTTTTTTGCAAACGCAATAGATCTTTCAGAAAATAATGTCAAAGTGGGCGTTTTGAACCGAATTTCCGCGCGGAGGGAGAAGAGCACCCAAGAGCGGTCGAAAAACGGGTTTGTCACGTGATCGAATTCGCTTGTAACTCAATATGTAATTGATTGATCAAAAAATGGAAAAAACAGTTCCATTGCAAATCGCTTTCATGGCCAGGCTTTCCAATTTTATATCTTTCCGTTAAAAAAGGAATTTGTAAATATGTCAAAACGTTTTTCGATTGTTGAGCAAAGTAGTAAGAACATCCTTAAGGCCCTACTTCAGTCACGCGAAAAGACCCGTTCGCTAATGCAGTGGCGTGGCGTGAAAATTTTCGGTGGTCATCGCAATTATTTAAGTTTGTGGTGAAAAATTATTAACTCTAAAATTCAATGGTTGAATGTTCAAAAAAGAAACTTTAAATCTTACCTTCACTTATACATGAACTCCAAATGTTCTGCTAAAACTGGATCGTAAAGTTTTAAAAGCTTATTAAGAGTTTTAAAATATTGCTTGGTCATCGCCGCATCCAGCGATGACCGGACGCCACGCCACTGCGCTAATGCTATTCCTATGGAAGAAATTTATAAAGATATCTCGGTCGCATTTCAATATTTTTAAATGATTTTTTTTTTGCAGTGGCTAGCTGAGGTCAATCTGTAAAAAGGCCGTTTTGTACTTTTTCGATTTTCATCGGTTTTGTTTTTTTCAAGAGGATGTTTTCATTTTAGGAACCGGTTCTGAAAATGAAAGTGCCCTGATTAAAAATACTTGTAAACGAAATTGAAAAAGTAGAAAACGTCCTGCATACAGATCGACCTCAGCTAGCCACTGAAAAAAAAAAAAAAAAAAAAAAAAAAAAAAAAATCTAAAAATATTGAAATGCGACCGAGATATCTTTATAAATTTCTTCCATAGGAATAGCATTAGCGAACGGGTCTTTTCGCGTGACTGAAGTAGGGCCTTAAATAATTTTAGCAAACTGGGCTTTTGCAGTGGTTGTTATTACTGCCGTTAGATGTCGCCACACACATTCAAAGATCAATTTTTAGAGCAATCTATCCGTGAATAGAGGTCAGCACGGTCCGGAATTTTCAGGCCCGGGACCGGGCAGGCATGAAAGAGACATAATTAGGTCCGGCCTGGTGGAAAAACAAAAAGTTCGGACCGGGCTCGGCCCGTTTGTAATTTCGCGGTTCACGGCCCGGACTGGCCCGTGCAAAAATTAGTGAAAAAAGGCCCGGCCCAGCTCGGCCTGTGCAAAAATTAAAAAAAGAAATCAGACCCAAAGATACCAACCAAATCAAAGATCGTACAAAAAATTCGGATTTTTCTTAACATGCAATTAAGATTCTTTTCTAGAATTCTGCGTAAATATTTATGAAAAAATTTAACAGTAAATTTTAGACTACTATATGTTTTAATGTTTGCAAGTCAGAGCATACATAATAGCAACATTAATAATCACTTAGACTCATTAGACACTTAAATTCAAATAAAGATTCATTAAAAACATTAATATATTCAGAATGGAAAAAAAAAAAAAAAAGATGGTTGAAAACATCATATTTTGTAAAGCTGTAAAATAAAAAAAGAGAGGTTTTTCAATATATTTCTCTGCAATTTATTACGGTATATTTCCGAATTTTTCCGTTACCAAAAGTTCATTATTTCTACTATTATTTTTACAAAACAAATTGCTTGCCCGACGAGGCTACTTCAGTCATGCGAAAAGACCCGCTCGCTAATGTTAATCCAATGGGAGAAAATTTTAGATATCTCGCTTGAATTTCAATTTTTTTTTTTTTTTTTTTTTTTTGCATAGATTTCTACAAAGGTCGATTTCTACAAAGTTCGTTTTTTACTTTTTCGGGTAGTATGCATTTTTTTTTTTTTTTTTTTTTTTTTTTATGGGGATGATTTTATTTTCGAAACCGGTTCCGATAGTAAAGCTGTCCTAATTAAAACTAACTGCAAATATATTCGAAAAAGTACAAAATAGCCTTTGTAAAGATCGAACTCAGCTTAGAGGTCTGCGCGGGCCGAAATTTCGAGGCCCGGGCCCGAAGGAAA